>CM070717.1:7155666-8355666 GCA_036346275.1 Otatea glauca | reverse complement strand
CTCGAATTCTAGAAGCTAAAATTATAATCATGTATAAGGTTATTTACGAATTCAACAGGCTAAAATTATATATTCTTGTAATTATAATTAAAGATTCAAGAGGCTAAAATTATCTAGGCTTAATATGGTTAAGACATTAGTCAAGGTGTTATGTATGTATAGTACTTAGCCCTAGATGTTTTTGCACAAAAAGTGATTTGTACATGCAAGTTCTATTAAGTTTAGGCTACTGGCTGTACATACATGGTTTTAATATGGTTTTTGTGATAAAAGTATCGCAGCTACTGATTTCACAAGTTCATTTATTCGTATTACAGATTATAGCATTCATAATACTTAGTGTTATATTCCTAATAGGATTCAGATGCAAAGCACGTTGTAATGAGATTATTTTCTCAGAATATGATAGTCTTTTCCCTAGAGAGCATTTCAAGGGTGATTTTATTAATATTGGCATTAAGACGAGATGTTTTATTCAATGCTGAAAAAGCATAAATGGCTTTAAAGTATAAGGGATCAGATTCCATTTTAGGTTTGCGACTGCAATTTACAAGATTATTCAACCATTTTTCTGGCATTAGGAGGTTATGACCCTAGATGTGTTTTAAAAATGGTTTTGAATCATTTCGCATTCAGCCGCGATAGTTTATATGCACATGAAGAATGAAGCCTTTTATGAACTTAATTTAAACTAGGTCTTTTTGCCGACTAATATGATCTTGACTTTACGAATACATTGAGATTAGCCTTTCATGATCTTAACATTTAATTATGTCATTTTGGTTTCTTATACTTGAATCTTTAAGTATTCATATCTAGTACATGAAAGAATATTCTACTTAAGAGGCTAGGTGCAAGCTATGACATTTTATAATGATTTTTACTATACTAAGTGGTCTGACCATATGGAATATTTAGGAACCAGTTCTTCATGAATTAGCATCTACTTATAACATTTTATTCATACCTGGTTGGTCATATTTGATTCTTTTAAGCATATGTATATGTATGTTACATGAAAGCATGTGTTGGCTAAGAGTCTAGGTGCAAAAATATAACTCATTATTTTTATTAGGTAACCTGGTCCTATGGAGCCTTTCTTTTCATTTGCCTTTATTTGAGGGTTTTATGCTTAACACGTATTTATATTTAAAGCAAGATTAACTACAACTTGATTCAAACTCAAACATATATGTAATGTTTTTTGAATAAACAGGGGTTTTATGGTATTACTAAGACCTAGGAATTGGTTTTACCAAGATTTGAGTTTATTTGATCCAAGTTTTAACTATTTGGATTTTCTATGCATGAAAAGCAATCTATTTTCAAATCTGATATAAACTAGATTCAAATTTAAATACTTTTGCAGAAATGGAGTACATAGATATTAGGATTTTCCAAAATTAATTTCATGATTTTAGAAGTTAGGGTTTTCAGTTTTTGTATAGAGAACATCTTAGGGTTTACTTTAAATTTGAATTCAAATAATTCAAAATTTGGACCAAAATTAAATATTTTTGCATATTATGGAACTACATGATTTATCATGAATTTATAAATTCATTATACTAGATTTGAACAAAAGATGCATAAGATACAAATGTTTGAACCGTTGTCGGGTTGAAAAAAACGACTAAAAAGGAAAATAAGCTTCCTGGGTTAGAAGACGACTTCCCTGATTTGAACTAGCTTAACCCTTGAGTCACTGACCCGGTGTCCCTAAAGGTCATAGACCCGAAAGCAGAGGCGATACGAGGCACGACATCGGCGAAGAACGGCGGCCGGATTTGGTCAGCCGGCTAGCGGGGAGGCACCAGCTGGGTGTTGTGCACTCAGGGAAGGCTCCGATTGCCACCGGCGGTGACCGAAGATGGCTAACACCGAGGGCCTACAGCGATGGTGGTGGCGTTTAGCAGGAGATGTAGAAGGAAGGCGAATTAAGCTCGGGTTAGCAAGGTTTAAGCATCAGTGGATTTGACGCAACCCATTTTGGGAGTTAAAGGGTGTAGAAAATGGTTTTAGTTACCTGCCAATAGTGGCCGCACTCAGAGACGAAGACGGTGGCGCAATGGCATTGCGGCCGATCAGGGTTGAAAATGTGGTTGGTTTAGGGTTCAAGGATGCTCAAGGTCGCTACTAGCTTGATGAATTGGGAGGAGACCCATTGAGCTGTCCAGATCGGGGTCTTCCCCTCTACGGTGAAGCTGCGGCAATGGGATAGCAGTGGGGACGGCCTTTAGACAGAGAAGGCGCAAGGATGTGAGGGCTTTGGAGGTTTAATCAGCTGAGCTGAATTGGTGTGCTAGTGATCTGATCGGGCTCGTTTGTGGCTGACGTGTTGGGGCAAGTCTTCGGCTGAGCTTTTCTTTCCACGGTAGAGTTGTGGGCTGCAATTGTTTGTCACGGCACTGAAGACGGGATGGGGCTAGCCTGTGGTATGACTCCAAGGTCAGGGCATGGGCATGCGACGGAATTTGCGAGGTTCGGCATGGGAGTGACAGCAGGGGAGGAGCCAGGTCTCGGGCCTCCCGGGTCTGGGCCTGTAGCCTGGCCCAAAAACTCCATGCTGCTTGTCTTTATAAGAGTCCTCGCATGTGAGCGAGCTTACATCCATCTGGCATATTACGCTCACTCTCCATCCATCATGACCAAATTGACCCAATATCTTTTGGGCTAGCCCATGCCGGCCCGAGGCTTGGGCGTGGGCTGGCTCCACCCCTAAGAGACAGTGCTTGGGCAGGAGAAGACATGGGCAGTGACTAGATGTCTTCATTGCACAGGAGAAGAAGGTTGGGCAAGCAGGGTAGAAAAGATGGGAGGCTGACCTGTGGACCGGACATAGCAGTGGCTGATTTGGATGGCTCTCTGTGAGTTGGGCCCACATGGCGGTAACAGAAGGCAGAGCCTGGCTTGAACTTCAAGCTGGTCAAGCTGAATAGTCCTAAGTAAATGAGGGATCAAATCAAGTTGAAAAAAATTGCGAAACATTTTGACTGAGGCCCAGTGACAAAGATTGACATCAAGTAAAATTTTCGCATCAAAATCTGTCACATAAAAATTATAGTAATTTTAATAGTGCTGACTGAGCATTATGCTATTTATTGTTTTTATTTTATTTGAGAATATAAATTGATTCAAAAAATTTGAAACTTTTTTAGAGAATTTTATATGGTCTAGTAATAATTTTTAAAAATTTCAGATCAAGATCGTGCATATTTATTTTCTATTAATTATGACATTGCAGTTTTCAGATTTCCCTATTTTCCGTTTTTGAATTATAAAAAGCACCAAATTTAATTATTAATTTTTAAAAAATTTACCAGAGGTTAATACTATTATGAGGAAGAGACGGTAAAATGTTCATCCAGAGATACGTTATGAACAATGTTTATTAAATTCTGACAACTGACTGTTTTAAAGTCAATTTGGGTCATTTCACATTTCATTTCATCTCTTATTGCATTAAAACCTTTTGATAGGTGAAAAAGTTTGCTGGAGACTTCAAAAAATTTAGTATTATTTTTGAAGATTTTTACTGGTATTTATTTTTATCTTTTCACCTTTTCACTTTTATCTATTTACTAATTCCTTTAAGTGATTTTTCTTTAAAGGCAAAATCCAAGAAAAGCCAATAAATCCAGAAAAATTGAGATAAGATGGGAATTCAAAATAATATTATATTTCAAACTCATTTTTCATAGCTTGTTTATTTTGGATGAAAAATTTTAATATAGCAACTTATTTTTTTCTTTTAGGTTAAAATACAAGATAATGAAGAAAAAGATGATATTTAAAATTAAAATCTTGGTTTCAGTTGAAATTTTTATTCAATTCCACTTTCAAATTTTAAATTTTTATTCTTCTTATTTTTGAAATTCTCTGGATGTTACATCCCCCCGTTATTTTTCGACGTCATGGTCCACTTTGTTGTTCACCTTGTAGAGAGATTAAGATATTTGGACCCACATTACTATGTTACATGTACCCGTTCGAGAGGTACATCGGTATATTAAAGTCGTACGTGAGGAATCGGTCAAAGCCTGAGGGTAGTATTGTTAAAGGTTATGGGACTGAAGAGGTTATTGAGTTCTGCGTAGACTATCTAAGTAAAAGACAAGCAATTGGCGTTCCTGTATCTTGTCATGAGGGCAGACTTGCTGGCAAAGGAACCGTTGGGTCCAAACTAACGAGTCTACAGTTTGATATGTATTGCAAAGCACATTTGACAGTCTTGCAAAACAGCACAGAAGTTCATCCATACTTCGAGCAACACAAGTTGATATTACGGGAAGAGAATCCACATATGATGAGCTTTCACAATGATCTATTTCTCACATGGATCAAAGAAAAGGAAGGGGTCTCCGTTAGTGAGAATGTCAAATGGTTGGCTGACAGACCAAGATTTAAAGATGCTAAGAGTACTGTCCAAAATAGTGGTGTGAGCAAAGATGCTTTTTCTGATGATCATTCGAAAGGAGGATCATCAATAGTAATGAACCCGTACTACGGGATGATTGAAGAAATTTAGGAGCTCGATTATGGAATATACCAAGTTCCATTGTTCCGATGTAAGTGGGTGGGACTTTCACATGGAATGAAGGTCGACAAGAGAGGTTTTACTCTTGTGGATCTCAATAGACTCGCCTACAAAGATAACCCGTTCGTCCATGCGAAGCAAGCAAATCAAGTCTTCTACATGCGTGATTCGGCCAATTCGATTTTGCACGTCGTCCTTCATGGCAAGAGGCGGATCGTTGGAGTTGAAAATATCATAGATGAAGAAGAGTACAACCAGTTCGATGAAATATCTCCGTTTGCACAAGGGGAATGTCTTAGTAGTGACGATGAAACATATGGAACAAATTACATGCGTGTAGATCATCAAGAAGGGTCGTATTGTAAATAAATGGATTATTTTAATGTTTGATGCTCATCTCATTGTTCCATTATGTATTTCAAATAATTTACAATGCTTTCGGAGTAAAACACCAAATTGAATTGCTTTTTGAGGCTTTGATGGAAATTCAATTTCTCTTTGTGCCTAAAAAGCACATTGTGCCATATGTTGTCAAAGAAAATTCCTTTGGACGAAAATATTTTTGGGAAAGCTTCTAACTAGTCAAAAGATAATTTCTGTAAATTTTCATACAATTAGGGTTTAGTTTTAATTTTTTTACTTTTCTACTCTTTAAACCAAAATCATGCCTACGAAGTGAAATTCGGCACATCTTTTGAATGGAGACTCTTTTTCAAATATTCTTTTTAAAAAAGCTTGTTAGTATCCCAAAATATTTTTGTGAAAAATTTCAGACAATTCCAAGTATATTCGAAAACGTTATGGCATTTTCTCTCTTTGATCAAATGCATGCTAAAAATGACAATTCTCTGAAAATATTATGTGATGCCTCTAATTAAACCAGCAGAACTTGATACAGAAGGCCCTAGTTACTCTCTACTCAGTTATTCAATGTTTTGCAAAAAGTTACCTTTTGCTGTTCAAGTGCAATATATATACTCTGTTTAAT
The DNA here is from genome assembly GCA_036346275.1 of Otatea glauca. NCBI lineage: Eukaryota > Viridiplantae > Streptophyta > Magnoliopsida > Poales > Poaceae > Otatea > Otatea glauca. Next base: position 8,350,141 of record CM070717.1, on the reverse strand, counting down.
GGAATGCAAAAAGTTACTCTTTTTTATTTCTATCGGTTTCTAATAAAAAACCGACACAGATGATTTTAATTGTATCGGTTCTAAGTGAAAATCGACAGACATGAGGACTTTAATTGTATTGGTTCTAAGTGACAACCGACACAAATGATGTGTTTAGTTGTATCTATTCTATGTTCAAACCGACACAAATGAAGGCTTAATTGTATCGGTCCTAATTGAAAACTGTCACAGATGAAGGCTTTAATTGTATCGATTCTGAGTGAAAACCGACACAAATGAAGGATTTAATCGTATCAGTTTTTATAACAAAACGACACAGATGACTAATTTAATTTCATCGGTTCTTATAAAAATGGACACAGATGACTCCTTTAATTGTATCGGTTCTTATAAAAGATCGACACAGATGACTCCTTTACTTGTATATGTTCTTATAAAAAACTGACACAGATGACACAGTTACTTGTATCGGGTCTTATAAAAAATCGACACATATAGGAAATTATGCCGCATAAATCACCTATAGACTTCACTCCTCCCTATAGACTTCACTCGAGCTAGCTTTAGACTCATACTTACCCTGGCCCCCAGCGTCGCAGTTGTGCTCCCCCAACCCCCGATGCCGCCGTTGTCCTCCCGCACCCCAAAGCACCGCCGTTGTCCTCCCCCGCCACCCGGCACCGCCGTCGGTCTCCCCAGCTCCACCTCGGGCTCCAACCCCGGCCGGGCTTCACCTCCCGCTCCGCGTTCTCCTCTAGCTCGGGCTCCACCTCGGCTCTTGCTCCCTTGCCCCCTCCCGCGAGCTACAAGTAAACCCTAATAGGTGCGCATGGCTCAAGCTTGTTTACTTGTCTACTTGTTTGTGAAATGTGTGAAATGGTGGGTACATTACAATACTTATACTTCGATTTGATCATAGGCTACACGATTACCTTGTTTGGTATCCTTAATATGTTGAATTGTTAGTACGTTTGGTCATCAAATCTCATATTTGGTGGATGAATTGTACGATATTACGCCTCTCGCTTAGGTAGTTTGGAGGTTGCTTTGATCTAACTGAAGCCAATCTTTATCTTATTTCAGATGCTTGGTTCAAGAGTTGCCTCTTTAGCTTATTTGGGATGCTTGGTTCTTTAGCTTATAGTCTTCAATTTGTTGCAAAAGTAGAGTTTAGTGATTTACTCTTTTCCATCAACTTGGGTTATCTTGATCTTATCGCAATTTTTTCCTTACAGAATCTGATTACAATTTCGGAGCTTACTATTGAGTCTGTGTTAATCCAAAGTTGCTCCTTTTGCAAATTTGTGCTGAAGAGTTTGATTGTTGCATTGCAGGTATTTTGTGTTTTGATTTTCTTGATTGAGGAAATTGTACTAGGGAAATTCACCCCAAGGTATGATTTCATAATTTTATGGCCTTTGATTGCAACAAGACAGGGGGAGATTCTTCACCTTAGAATTGTTCTTGCATCTGCACTGAGGGCACTCCCATGCAGTCAAAACCCTTAACTCACTGTGGAAAGACTAAAAATTGGACTAGCCTCGATAGATTAAACAACCAGAAGTTAAGCATTGAATTACTTCTATTTGCCACAATAAATAGAAGGTTTCACAAATGTATTTTTTGACCTGCTGGTAGTCAATTCATTACCTTTAAAGCATAGCAAACAAATGCAAGCTGAGTGCTAGTAAGAAAGAAATCAAATGGACATTATGTTTCTAATAGCCAGACCTTTCTGCAATCTGCATTTCCAAGGTCCAAATGAAAAGTGCATGTAAAGATGTAATTTTTGTATTTACTTAAGAGATAGTTTGGTATTACATTGACATTGAACTTATGCAACCACAATGAAATACAACTAGAATGTAGAGTGTAGAGATCCTTTGTTAAACTTTTAGCTAATAGAAAAATGCTTCTTGTGTTCAAACATATAATCGCACATATGCATACAGGACCAAGAAGATCTACAGGGAATAAAATAAATAATACAATTTATACAAATCAAATACCAAATAGTTAGAACGATTATTTTTATAGCTATTTCATGGTTTCTATGGCTAGCTCTTCTGGTTGGACTTGGCACGTGGATTACATGTTATCATTTCAGTGTTTGTGTGTTAATTTGTAGAGGAGTTTGCAGTGACCCTGATAGCCACAAATCCTTCATTCTTTTCCTAGTTGACTGTTGTCATTGCTACTCAGCAGCATGCTTTCATCTACTCTAAGGCCAGTAATTAGTTTTCATCTACTCTTTTATTGTTGTTGTAATGTGACCATCTCTTTACAATGGTTTTTACTTTACATGTTATTAATGTTGCTGTAATATGATCAACGTTAGAGTTTACCATGTGTCATCTACATCTCCCGTTAAAGGGTGCTTGTTTATAAATATGCCGATATGGCATATTTATGAGCAAGCAGTCTTGAATTGTCCATGTTTTTTGGACAGTTCGTGGATATGTGGTTCGGGAAAGTTCCTGAGCTGTTGAACAACTCCAGAGAATTTTTTAGTAGCATCTCCCTGGTGTTCTCTGGATACACACTCCTCTTGACCTATTGTCGAGACGTGTATCTGGAGAACAACGTGGAGATGCTGCTGAAATTTTCTCTGGAGTTGTAGAATGGCTTAGGAACTTGCTTGAACCACATATTCTCAAATGTGATTAGGATCTAACCTATTTAGAGATTAGGAGTTTTCGTTGGTACGTGCTTAGTTGGTCAACAGATAGACTTTTCTTTAACATCATGTATTAATCTGTTACTTTACTACAATATGCTACAATAATTATATATTTTGAATTATCCATTAATCTATTACTTTACTTGATTTTTTAAAGTCTACATAATAGCTATGAATTGCTTTCTCTCACGTAAAATATATGACTATGTCAGATATACACATAATCGAAAATGTCGTAGGTAGAGAGCCGCTGAGGGGCTGAGTAAGGTCAGGAAGGCCTAAGGACCGAATAAAGGGGCCACAGGGAGAACACCTTAGGTTCTCCATTTCAATGCCACCAGGGTTTGCACTGGTCCCCCGAAGTACAACGGAAGGAAGTCAGCGCCGAGCAGAAGAATCGGCTATGGGACGAGGTTAAGGGCAAATGGATTATATAAGAGGAAGATGAAAGCAATGCGAGGTGGTACACCTTGAAGAGAATGGGTGTGGCTTTGAGGCACTTTAGGGTCTTCATACACAGTGACTACGTGCTGAAAGGCTGTACTCCATTTGAGAGGTATCCGTTGGTGACTCCCGATGTTTAGGATGAGTTCATGAGGATGAAGAGTACACCCGAAGTGGAGGAGCTAAGAGAGAAGAATACCGCTATCCAAAGGCAAAACACAAACGCGCACCACCTCGGTTCAGCCGGCTATGAAGGGAAGAAGGCGAGTGTGCTCGACTAGCTGAGGAGTGCGCGAACTCCGGGACGACGATGCCTTACTCAACATATGTGAGGAGCGGGCACGTGACTCGGTATTGCGAGGACAAAGAAAACCGTCAACGGGTAGCTTGTAGTTCCAAACTCCAGTAACGCGCGCGTCGTCTCCACCATCGTAAGCCATCTAACTTAGTACATTGCAGTTAACCCTTCCTGTTGTATTTTACAACTAATTTGTACTCCCTTCTTGCAGGAAGAGGTAAGTTAGCAGAAAGAGCTGGGGACCTTTTTGAGCCAAGAGTGGAAGGACATCCTATCTTTGGTGATCGGGAAGCCTGACCATAAGGGTCGGTGCTTGCCGTAGGGGCGGGGCATATGAAGAGGTCTTTCTTCCAAGAGGACGCTGCTAGTGCCAGATCATGGAAGGCACGTGCGGAGCGCCTCAAAGACACGCTCAGGGTGCAGCTGAGGGAGGATATCAAGGAGGAGATGAGGGAGGAGATGATGGCTTGTGAGGAGCGCCTGAGGGTCGAGATGATGGCGATGATCTCCCAGATTCAGAGCCAGATGCCCTTGCCTATCGTAGAGAAGCTTGTATCCCACCCCAGCAGCTGCGGTTCCAAAAATGATAAGTCTGATCCCCAATTGAAGGTACTAATTAATTTTTCCTGACTTAAAGGTATGAGGGTAACTCCCACAATGTTTTCCCTCAAGTTGCGCTCTTCTTGCAGGCGCCTGCTAATTGCCAGCTCACCCTGACGGAACACAGATTTCCCGTTGATGCTGCACGCGGGGATGCATTTCCATAAAAAGAGACTGACATGGTGCATAGTCAGTCTTTGAAGAAGGGCTACATGAGGTTGCAGGTGGACTACGTCTACGAAGACTTCTTATCACATATGCTCAAGTCCCCCAACGAAGATATCACCACTCTCGGGCAAGCACAGATGTTGTTCATCAAGTGGCCCACAACGGGTGTCATACTGGTCAAGGTAAAAATCCCTCCTATCTTCTCTATCTTTTCAATAGTACTGCAACAAGTTACATATGCTTGTACTTCGTAGGTTCCTACCATACCTGCGCCTAATCCTGCTCCTGGTCCTGCCACCATAACAAGTATTTCACAGAGTGCAGAGCTGGAGCGCAAAAGGACTGGCACGACAGCCACAGAACCACAGGGGGCCTCGAAGACTCCTTCATCAAGAAGGCAAAGTTGACAGATGCCACAGCGCCCCTGAAGTACATGAAAAACCCCCTATCCCGACCTCGGAGACTCCTTCTACCTAGAAAGGAAAGTTAGCAAATGTCACAAAGACCCCTCATGTTTTAAGGCCTATGTACATGGAAAGCCCCTTTTGGCTAGCAACCAATTGAATACTTTAGGCAAGTGAACTCACATGCTCCATGGATGGTACATTGACAGAGTGAATGAGGCCAAGCGTCGTGTCGATTTCAATGTGAGGTACAGAAGGGGAAATTTCCACCGCAATGACCATGAGACATTCCCAGTCAGTTTTGAGGATCATTTCTGTTTGTACCAACTGATAGACATTGATATTTCTACTCTACGATCCTGGATGCTGTGAGTATCGCACTATACAACATCATCTTATGACTTTTATAGGATTTTGCATTATGTTTTTTAACATTCAACATGAGTTGCAGGGCAATGAGGCAGCGAGCCGTGATGGATCAACACCTAGTTGGGTTTGTTAGCCTCGAGCTTGTGCCTACGACCATGGCTAGGCTTCAATCGGAGTTCATTGCCGACTACATCAAGTGGTCATTATAGGCTCAGTCGAAGAATGACTTCTTTCTATTCCTGTACCACGAGGAGTAAGTAGTACTTTACCCTTCAATTACTTGTACGCAGTTAAACCGTATATGAACTTATTTTCTTGCACTGCATACCATTTAATAAGCAACCATTGGGTTCTACTCGTGCTCGCTCCGAGTGAAAACAAAATCTACACTTTTAACTCGCTCGGGAAGAGACCGATGGCCTACGCGATCAAGCCTACTTTGGAGAAGTACATTACTCTAACCTAATACTTTCTGCATTTAACTACATTCATTTTTTTGACTCAATGGCATCTCTCGTTTCTCGTCCTACGTCGCTGAAGGAGGGCAACACAATGACAAATGGGTCGACAAGCTGGAGTATAAGCGCTTCAAGGTAAAATTTTCTAGCATATATAGGATTAATTTTTTCTGACATCTATTCTTTATCTCTTATTTTTTCTTTCTTTATAGTGTAATCAACAGGGCAGCGACGACCTGTGCGGCTTCTACGTCATGCATCACATGCTATTCGTGGTCGGCGGCATAGACCTTTTTTCTAAGGTATAAGTATATGCATAATAATACACTTAGCCTTTTACATACAAATTTTAATACGTAAATTACTGCACTCATTTCTATTTTGCAGAACATCAATATCCCCCTCAAGAGCATACAAAGCAAAGAACTCAACAAATTACGAGACCACTTATGCCTGTGGTACTGAGTAGAAGTTATATCGGAGGACGGTAGGTTTAGAGATCCTGAAGGCTCCAACTAGTCCATATGTAAACAACATTATATATGTGAATGCGATATGTGTACTGATTCTTAAGTATGTTTGTATTCTATATTGTGAATGAATGTGATATGTGTGTTGTAATAAAATGTTTGTGTTATGGGAATGTGACATGTGCATACTGTATGAAATCCTGTGTGAATCTGATATGTCCATACTGTGTACAATGTGCTGTTTTTGGGAGGGTGCACAAATGAGAAACAACACACCCCTCATCACAATCAGGCTAAAACCGACTGTGATAGCTCTGCCTCATCACTGTCTAATAACTTTGTATTGCCACCAGAACCGATTGTGATGATGAAAAAGAACATATTGTGATGTACATTCCTATAGTAGTGGACAGTCACATGAGTCCATGTGTCGGACGATTGAGAACAATTCCAGGTACTCGAAAATTTGGCCGACGCTAGCTCCCAAGATCAAAGCCTAGAGCCCACATATCCCACATTCGAGATGTATTATTACGCATACACACATGCCTAAACATTGACATAGCATAAACCTAAACTAGATAGCTATTACATCTATTTAATATTACAAGTCCATGGCCGACAAGCCAAATATTATACACAAAAGTAAATTGCAGAGGAAATAAGCATTAAACCAAAAGTAGTACAGGGGTATGCCCATCCATAACCCATAGGCAATCGACTAGGAAGAGCCCTAGTTCATCCAACCAAGTAGTCGTCGGACACCAATGCGAAGTAAGAATCATTAGGGACTTCTTCTGTACCTTCATCTAAATATTGTAAATTAAGCAACGGTGAGCACACATATGTACTCACAATACTTTAGTGTATAGAAATAAATTACATGCAAGGTTAATCCATGGAATCAAGCTTCTACGCTAAGTTTCATTCCAGCATAAAGCAGATTTTATTCTCAAGAGAATAGATTATCAAATGGTATCGCAATTTTTGAAATGAACAATTGATATGAAACTAATAACAACAAATAAATTATATTTCTATCATATCATGACCCTCCGTGGCCACGAACAGCGAGTAAACCTCAGCTAACCTTGGCTTTCAACTACAGCAACCTGTCACAACACATTTTTCGAAATCTTCACGAAGTCAAAGCTATATTTGACATTACTTTCTTGAGTTGCTCATGACCGTGAGCACGAAAAATTAATTAGATTAAATCTCTGTAGAGAGGGTACATTTTACCCACATGACACATTATAGCAATCATAACAACCATGCCTCGCGATACCTTCATGACTTTCACTAGGCCAATTTAACATACATGTCACTACTATAGAACAGCACGTCATTGCCGGTCATTGGTGCCGGCAGTGATTAGTCGGTGATACTCGAGGATTATCACTGCCGACTCAGGAACCGGCAGCGATAAGGATTGAACTATGACTGCCGGGTCAAACCAAAATCTGGCAGTGATGATAATTATCACTGCCAGTTATATATAAAACCGGCAGTGATATCGAACTATCACTGCCGGGTTATACCACAATCCGATAGTGATGTGTACATATCACTGCCGGTTTTCTCCAAGAACCGGTAGTGACAAGCCGTGAACCAAATATTTTTATTGCATATTTTTTGTGCAATATATATATTTATACAATTGATTATACAGTGTCCATATATAGTATATAAAGCATCATTCAAATCATAATTCAAATATATCCATGTATATATAAAGCATCGTTAAAATCATAATTCAAATATATGAAATTAAGCATCACAATATTTTGTTTTTACAATGATTTGTTTACAAATGTAGTTCGACTACATCTCATCTCATCTCATTCACTTTGATTTTGCACCGCTGATGAGAAGGAGTCGAAGTAGGCATATCACGGGTCTAGATCGAATGAATGAGGGCGATGAGGCTACTCGTGGAACTCGCCGTTTGGATTGATGACATCATCATGAATGAATCCGGCGATCTGTTCTTGAATTGTTATAATTTCTATCAGTAATAACTTATTGGTTCACAGTTTGGAGCGCTGTTATTGAAGAAAAGAGAAAGTTAATTAATGATGATATATGTTAAATGAAAAAAAGTAGGCATCAATGTGTAATTATGTACCATGGCTTCGTTATAGCCCATAGTCTCCGTGACAATTGAGTGTAAATTTGTACATACATAGTATGCACATAAATTGTTTCTCGGGTCCTGCCTCATACATGGAAAGTCGGTTAATATTTCAACATGTTTCCTGTAGGGACGATGCCGAACACTTTTCTTACAGTATCGTGCGAATGCCTTGTGAATGATTTTGAATATTAAGTAAACTTAAATGAAGTAGAATGGAATATTGCTAGAGCAATAACGGAACGATTGAGTTTACCTGTTCAGCATGTCCCAAAAGTCTTGATATAGATTAGTTGGTTTTCTCCTAGAGTCCAAGACAAAAATCCTGCTAGCATCTAACTGGATGACGAGGACCCAGTGAAACCTGCACATATATGTCAACGAAGTCAATTACTCCAACATCGTATGTGTTACACAAAAATAGTAAAACGATATTAGAAATAGGGAAATACATACTTAAAGTTATAGGGTAAAAGTATGGAGGTTTTGTATTGCAGCTTCAAAAAAGTATTAAATAAATAGTCTTCATTGTAGTGTGGATTGTCCCTCACAAGCTTCTCGTTGACAAGCCCCGGATCTAGGAATACTAGATTGTCATTGACATTTCTTCTACATGCCTGTATCTCCATTCTACATAAGAAAGAAGTCAGACATGCATTTAAAAAGTACAAGAATGCACAATAATATATGTAGAGACTTACAAAGTCTACAATCTAAGTATATTCACATCGAGGGCATCTTGCTGGTACAACATGTACAACTCCTCAAAATTCACCCAGAAGATGTTATCCCCATTGTGAAAATCTTGCGAACGCCTCCATACCATCGTTGGACTACTGCATGTACCACTGATGGACGCACCGCACTTGTGTTGTTAGGTGGTAGAAATGAGCTGGTTCAACCAGCAGTTTCCCCATAAAGAACTTCCACCTTAGACCTTGCTCCTGAGTATCTCGTTGAGCAGCATCTTCGGCACTAGCCGCTTTCAAGTATTGTTTTCTGGATATGCACTCGTAGTCCGATATTTTGCAAGGTTCAGAAGCCTGCACCGTCTTTTGCACTTTTGCCATACTCAAGAAAAACTTTTGCATGTTAGCATCAACTTTAGTCTTCTCAGGTGATGGCACTTTTTTAAAGTGAGATGTTACGCTGGCGCTTACATGCTTTTTCCTGTCTTCTTCAGTCATCTCAGCTGGTAATTTCTTCTGGGATTGTCCTTGCTTCACAGATGATTGAGATTTCTTTGAAGACGATGCTGACTTCCGAGATGGTGCTGGTGTTCGATTCTTTTTAGATTTGGGTGGAGGAGTCGGACTTTTTCCGGTTGGTGCCGGTACAAGAGTTGGACTTTGTCTGTGTGGTGGCGACCAGGGCGGGAGGTCTCTATGTGGAGAGTGCGGCTGATCATCATCTTCGTCATCCTCATCGTCGAAGCCAAACTTAATCAAGCTCTTGCGCCACGCGAGGAAGCTATGCACATTTTCTCCTAGTTTTTTGTTTCCGTCCTCACCAGGGATCTCTACCTCTATTTTACGGTATTGGCGGACTACACTATCAACTTCAACCCTAGCGAATCCCTGCGGTATTGGGTGACAGTGCAAAACCTGCGACTGCTAGCATGGCCAAGCCCTGCCCTCGGCCACCTTGATGGTAATGCCATGTGCGGACAAATGTAGCTTGCACGGTGTCGGTTCTTTGATGTCATCCACAGGAAAATGGAGTTCATGCTCTTCAAGGAATCCCTGTGGACATGCAGCTACTCTTACGAGCACCAGGACTAATGAGCTCAGGGCTTTCACCGGGTGGAGGTCGTGAGCTGAGAGCTTTCTGTACTGGCTTGCTCCAATCTTATCTAGTTCCGCTCTCTGTTCCTCTAACACTCTCGCCACAGCATCTTTTATTTGACGGTATAGTTGATCTTCTCTTAATCTCTTTGGACGCTTGTACAACCATGCGTCTGCTGGGAAGGCTTCTTTTCACGGCACCAAACCAACTCCTCGAGTGCGACCTGGATGCTCCCTGTTATCCAGGGCTACGGTTAGCTCAACATTCTCAATTCGTGGCCTGAAAGATCCTTGGGAAGACTGCATGTGAGCATCTGTGATTCTGCGCGACACTTCCTGCTCTCTATCACTTCTGAAGCTTAAGCTACCATCATCCGAGATAGTACCACCCCTCCCAAGCAATCAGTTCTTCGATCGTTCGCTCAAGGCGTCCGTCACATGAATGACACCCTTGCGGGTTAGTTCTTCTTCGGACCGATACCCTCCTATTCCTAGTGTGTGAGGGTGAATATTCTTATCCGCGTTTGCCTTGTTCCTTTGACTTACTATCTGTGCTTCTTCAGACCTCTTGTACGCCACAAAGTCCTCCCAAAACTCTCTTAACTTTGGGTACATGTCAAAATTTGGCGTTTCATTCTTCTTCACATAGTTCTTATTTAGTGTCGTCTTCCAATTCTTCCACGCTCTACACATGATGCATAGTGCACGTTTCTTTGCAACCAGCTCGGTCCATTGGGGGAACTGGAACACTTGTTTTAGCTTGTCCCACAACGAGTTTTCAGGTCATTGGGAACCACCATGGGTCACCTCGGCGGCCAATCCATGAACTGTAGCTGATGGGCACATCATCCCTAGCAAGAACCCCTCATGCTGTCCTTTACGGCCCGAACGATGACTCGGGTAGAGCAGGTTCCCCAACTGTCGAGAGCTCCACTATGTTAAAAAGTCTCTTAGGCATCTTGTTCGGACCACGACTTGCACACTGCCTTCGTTGATGAGACGTCTGAGGCTGCAATTTGATCTTCTTATTAATCGTCTGGGCCTACAATGTTTTGGGAACCACAGTGTACTAAAACTTTACCTCGCCTACGTTAGTGATGTCAGGTTGGTCCATGGCAGGATCCTGCAAGTTCAGGTAGGACGTTGGGCTTTGGTTCGGGCTACCCGTTCCTCCTTAATCCATATTTGAGGTCCCAACTCCCTCCGGCACTTGTCCTTGGTCAGAGGCCATTCCTAGCAAGTTTATCGGAAATTTCAAATTAACAAGGTCATTTTTGAAAGACACATACAAATGAAGATTGACATAATGAATGAACATAGATGTAAAAGCATATAAGCATACGTATTCAGATGCAAAACAAGTTCTAATTAGGATATTTTTCCAAATTATGGTAGTATATATATCCCTACGAGTGTTTTAAAGTTAGTTCTGTGATATTTTGCACTTATTCGAGATTGTTTTCATATAGATTATCATTAAGCCCTAATATGGATTATCATTAAGGCTTAAACTTAGAGGCAGTAGCAGTTCGACCTAAGTCATTTTCTCTCATGTCTTTCTGAATTTCAATTTCACCACAAATTGTAAAATTAAAATACAGCTAATATTTATTGAAAGAGGGAGTACTCAATAATAATATACATAACAATTCCCGAACTTATCAATTGAAAGAAATAAAATTAATACACATATTTGAAAGACACATATACATCTTTAAAGAACATGTACACATAAATTTTTTTATCTTTATACACATACATCTTTGAAGGACACATACACATATACATCTTTTTTTTAATCTGCATGCTCCAGAATAATTTGACCATGAACACAAATATACATAGACACATACACAGGATTTATACACATACGCAGGAGATCTACACATACATATATACATATTTTTCCGAATCTGCATCTATTTCTCAATGAATAAAAAAGTTATGAGTACAACCTCAGTCACACTTGGTAAATATTATCATCAAGATAGGAAAATAAAATAATTAGATGTCATAAGTCACAACCAACGTCCCTGCCCAAGGATAGCTAAACATCGACATGTTGACTGAATAGTCATATATCTAAATCATCTTAACACATTTTGTATGCCTTAAACATGAATGTACAGAACTTCAAATACTTACACCACATACATCTTTCGAGGATACATACACATATACATCTTTCAAATACTTACACCACTGACGGTTTTTTTAGGAGAACAGTAAGACCAAGAAGAACATGACAGTGATTTAATATTGAATTGTCACAAGATATAAAAATTCCATAATAGCACCATACAGATCATATTTTGCTAAGAGGATGGGCACTTCATGATTTGTACATTGACACAAGCATAAGCTGCTTGTCCAAAAACCACAAGCTAGCACTGGCGGTGTGAAACAAACAAATAGTGCAAACTTGTTTGCATTTTTAGGTTATACAACATATGCAGAATTTTAGATACTTTGGTACATCAGTAAAAATGGCATAAACAGAATTTCATATGTAATTAAAATAACATCATCAGGAGAAGAATGAACTACGTCAAAGGCAGCATTTGGTCTTGTATTTCGCATGTAATTAAATTTAATCATTAATTATTTTACATATGTTACTTGATACAGCAACAATATAGGTTGCCTTACATACTTATGGGGCAATTCATATTTTGGCTTCATATGCTGACAGAACTCATGAAAATCACAATGACTCCTTGGTCATTTTGCATTGTAAGAATTGTTTCCTGCATTTTTCCCCTACCACTTTAACATACAGCCAATATCAAATGATGGACTTTCTAATTCGACCCTATTTGGAAAATGAGGTATCAGGCAAAATCATTTCTAGCAACATAAGCCAAAAAAAGACAAGCATTAATAATTGAATCAATAATGAGCACAACTGCATAGCACATTCTGATATCAAGTGCACTATCCAAACGAGCGGCCAACACCAGGCAACCTCAGCTTGTTCATATGACTAAGGGCCGATTTGCATTTTTGCTGCACTACAAACCTAGAGAGAATAATACCAATTCTAGTAAAATAATACCAACTCTAGCAAAATGAAGGCATTTAACAAGTAACTGCAATACCACAACAGGTCTAACTCAAACTAAAAATTACATACGAAACAAGCAAATAGTTCAACATGCTTAATGCACAAAAAAATGTGAAATATGTTGAACATTAATCGGTTGATCCACAGCGGTGGCTCTTCGGCTCGGTCAGCCCACAGGTCAGCGCGAACGGCGAAGGGACTTCGGCAGACTCAGGAGGGAGGAGGAGGGCATAGGGAAGGGAGAGAAAGGGCTTCACCTCAGTGGGGATGCGACGGCGGCAACGAAGGCGAGGGGATGCGATGGCGGCGACTACGAGGAGGACGAGGTGGTGGCGGGAAGGCTCGAGGCGGCTCGGAGGCGAAGGTGGCGGCAGGGAGAACCGAGGCGGCGGCGGGGAGGCTCGATGTGGCCGAAGGCGCGGAGGTGAAGGTGGCAGAGATGCAAGTGATAGGAGAGGGTTGGGTTGGGCCCGACAATGATATTTATAAGGGTCGACTATCACTACCGGGTCCCCACAAAAATCGGCAGTGATAATATATAACTACCGGGTCACAAAGAGAGCCGGCAGTGATAGTGGCCTTATCACTGCCGATTCTACTAGAATACGGCAGTAATACAATGTATCACTACCGGGGTTAAAGAGAGACGACAGTGATAGTGGCCTTATCACTGTCGGTTCTGCTAAAACCCGGCAGTGATACGAAGTATCACTACCGGGGTTAAGTACAACCGGTAGTGATATGACTTATCACTGCTAGTTTATTCTACAAACCGGCATTAATAATATACAGTACTGCCGGTTTTCTGGGAAACCGGCAGTGATAAGATGGTGTACGCCCAATTAAATGAGACTTTCAGTTTATTTCATTTCGAAGGCTAAGGGCTTTGGGATTTTTTAAATCCTATCAAATTTGATCCAAATTATCTGAAAATTTTTTAGGCATACTACAGGACATATACTATTTTATATAAATATTTTCCCTAATTTTGACTAAGTTCTAAAATTCTAAAAAAACCAGATTGCTCACTGTTTTAATATTTTATAAATCAAATAATGCTTCAAAAATTCACACAAATGTAGATGGATAGAAGGTGGATGTATGACACGGACCATTGCGGCGCAGAGTTCTTTAATGGTGTGACTTGTAACAATTCACACAAATGCAGTCAAATCCATTACTTCATATAATACATTAATTATTAAACATGAGAAAATAAACATGTCATTCGTACAAAAGAAAGCATATCTTTAATTTGTACAACTAAGCTACAATTCGACCTTCGTTATGATCGCGGTGTATGTACTTAGCTTCCTCACTCTCTTCCATGAGACTTAGGCCAACGTCCTCTCCGAAAGGAGGAAGATCATCGAATTGGTTGTATTCTTCCTCGTCGACAACATTTTGAACCCCAATAATCCTTCTTTTTCCTTGAATAACCACGTGGCGTTTCTTGTTAGCCGGGTCAGTTACAAAGAAGATTTGTGTAACAGAATTTGCAAGTACGAATGGTTCTTCCCTGTATCCGATGATTTTGAGGTCCACGGTTGTGATACCGTACTTGTCGATGTTCACGCCCCTTGGAAGTCTGACCCATTGGCACCGTAAGAGAGGGACCTTCAAAGGTCCATAGTCAAGCTCCCAAATCTCTTCTATGAATCCGTAGTAGCTTTGCCTATTTTCATTGCTGTCATAGGCATCTATACGGATACCGTTATTTTGGTTCGTGTTGTTTTTATCATGTGCTCTTGTATAAAATGTAAAACCATTTATGTCGTATCCTTGGAATGCTCGAATTGTAGTTGACGGTCCCTGAGACAACACTTTCAACTAAGCGCACTCTGTCTCCGTATGCATCATGTGCCTACGCACCCAATTGCCGAAGTTATCTCTATGCTCTCTTGCGATCCAACCCTTTGACTTCCCTAGGTTTGTTCTGGATAGCATGCTCTTTTGCATGTTGACATACGGGGCCACCACAACTGATTGTCCCAAAACTGTGAAATGTGCTTGTGTGAATGACGCTAGATTGGTTGTACGGGGTGATTTCTCGCCTACTATCCCTTTCCCCTGTAGCCTCCCCTCATGCCGAGATATAGGCACACCAATCGGTTTGAGATCCATATAATCGACGCAGAACTCAATGACCTCCTCGGTTCCCCATCCATCGGCCGATGTCAGTTACGAACATATTTCTTTATAAACCCCATGAACGTCTCGAAAGGGTACATCTAATTTAGAAACACGGGACCAAGAATCTATATCTCTTTCACAATGTGAACAATGAGATGGACCATAATATCAAAAAAAAGATGGAGGGAAACACATCTCGAGCCTGCACAGAGTGTGAACCATGTCTTCCTGCAGCTTATCTAGTTTTAAAGGATCGATGGCCTTCTGTGAAATCACGTTGAAGAATGAACACAACTTTATAATTGGTTCTCGACTTTCTCTGGCAGAAACCCCTAATTGCAATTGGAAGCATCTGTGTCATCATCACGTGGCAATCGTGAGACTTCATGCCAATTAATTTTAAGTCTTTCATTGAGATTAGTCTCTTTATGTTGGCAGAGTAACTAGACGAAACTTTGACTCTGTTCAAGCATTCGCACACGCTAATTTTTTTTTCTTGCTCAGAGTATAGCAGGTTGCGGGAAGGTACTTTTTTCTTGTATACATGTCTTCGTGATGCAGCTCCTTCCTGAGTTTCATATCTTCAAGGTCCATCCGTGCGTGTAGGGTATCTTTTGTTTTGCCAAGTATATCCGGTAAGATACCAAGCAAGCTGTCACACACGTTCTTCTCTATTTGCAGGACGCGCATCGAACTTCCAAGTATTGCCAATAAGGTAGGACCCAAAATGCTGATCTTTTTTTCCACAAAGGAGCCTTATCACGGGAACTCGGATAGATGTACTACCAGCTCTCTTTCCGTGAATAATACGAAGATCCTTTACGGTCACAAATATCTATTTCTCAGTGCGATTCTTTGGAGCTAAGGCAGTCTCCTTTGTCCCGTCAAAAGCTCTCTTATTATTGCGGTATGGGTGATCCTTGCGAAGGAACCTACGATGCCGCATGTAAGCCATTTTCCGACAGTTCTTCAGCCATCGGCTAGCTGTATCATCCAAGCACTGGACACATCCGTTGAACCCTTTTGTCGTCTGTCCCGACAGGTTACCAAGGGCAGGGTAATCATTAATTGTTACGAACAACAATGCGCGTAGGATAAAGTCCTCTCTTTTGTACTCATCCCATACCCGTACTCCATTGTTCCACAATATTAGAAGATCTTCAACCAATGGTTTGAGGTACACATCGATATCGTTGCTAGGTAGCCTGGGCCCTTGGATCACTAGTGGCATCATAGTGTACTTCCGCTTCATATAAAGCCAAGGAGGAAGGTTGTAGATACATAGAGTCACCGGCCAAGTACTGTGACGACTACTCATGTTGCCGAAAGGATTCATCCCATCCGTACTCAACCCGAACCTTATATTCCTCACATCATATGCAAAGTGCTTCTTATATTTTCTGTCGATGTTCCTCCATTGCACAGAATCAGCAGGGTGTCTGAGCATCCATCCTTCTTACGCTCTTCGCCGTGCCATCATAGCAATTGGGCATGCCTTTTGTTTGCAAACAATCGCTTTAGATGGGGGATTATAGGGAAATACCACACCACCTTACGGGGGGATCTCTTCTTCTTATGCTCCACCCCAACATCATCATTATGGATATTATCGTTGCCCTTATACCGCTTTGCTTTGCAAGCAACATAGGCATCCAAGTCTGCAAACTCATTGCGATACAACATGCAATCATTTGGACATGCGTTTATTCTTTGTACTTCCAGTCCCAACGGGCAGACAACCTGCTTGGCCTGATACGTAGTTGTAGGCAACACGTTACCCTCTGGAAGCAAGTCCCCCAAGAGACATAACAGCTTAGTGAAGCTTTTATCAGACCAAACATTTCTTTCCTTCAACTGCAGTATTGTAAGCACGGTATGCAGTTTTTTTGCTCCTCCTTGCAGCTCGGGTACAATGGTGTTGTCGAGTCCTCTACCATACGCTGGAACTTTTGAAACTCTCTTTCACTCGTGAAGTGCCCCTCCCCATCATGCAACATTTGATCCAGATCGTCGTCGTGGCTATCGACAAACGTATCTTCGATCGCCGTCATATCGTTGTCTCCATCATCTTTAGCAATGTGTTGCCCTTCATGTACAATCTCATCTTTACCGTGCTCGGTTCAACAGGTATAGCCAGGCTTGAAACCCCTTCGAAGCAACTGTGCACGTATCAACTCTATGGTAGAAAACAACTTCTCATTTTTGCAGTCAATGCATAGACAACTCATATAGTCCACCAGATTCTTCGACTTGTGCGCCGCAGCCGCATTTACAAAACAGATCACACCATTAAAGAACTCTGCGCCGCAACGGTCCGTGTCATACATCCACCTTCTGAAGGACCACGTGGAGGTCCATCCATGTTTGTGATGAGTACTTGACTTTATTTAAGCAAGGTGTCGACTTTTGTAGTCGACAATGAATTTATGGGGTAGGCGCTCGATCTCAAACTCGAAGGTCACAAAAGACAAGGAGTTTATACAGGTTCAGGCTCTCGTGGAGGAGATAACACCCTAATGCTGTGTGCTGGGATTATATGGATCTCTTGGATCCGGGGTTGCTCAAAGCACAATATGCTCTGGGCGATATGAGGTGTTCTATGCTCTATGGCTTGATTGCTCTATGCTTGGATGATCGGATCCCCCTGTTGTTGCCCGCCCTCTCCCTTATATAGCGGGGGTGGGGCGGCTTACAGAGTCCCGATCGATAAGAGATTCCGATCGATTACAAGATTCTAGTCGGTTATAGGACAGAGTTTACATCTTTATCTATCCTTCTAACGACTCGGATTACAATCAGATTTATCATTTCTAAACACAAGTTCAACTTCCGTTATGATATATCCCTTTTCAGAATGCGGTTAAGAAGCTTGATGTGAAGCATATCTTCCGGCCTTCATCTTGGGCCTTTCCGAGGATCCTCGAATCTATATCCCACAAAGAATTTCCCGAGTGCTTCATGATCCAACCGCTTTACTCAAGGCTCCGCTCGTAATCCCGATCGTTTCCTTATCCAATCGAAAAAACCTTCCTTTTGCAACAAAGTAATTATGAAGAACTCGATCATAAATTCCGTCCTTTGCTTTTCTCAGCGCAAATCTTTTACCGAGCTGATTTATTTGTGAGCAGCCTTACGGACTTCTTATCACGTCACAAACGATTTGATACTTTTCCGCCAAGTCTTTAATTTTCATCGCTTGACACCATCGGCGATCTTCGAGGTTGCCTTGTTTTCCTATGCCAACTTGTTCAAATTAAAAAACTCTTCGCCTTCGAAGTTGCATTAACACCAAATCTCTTCACCCGACGCTTAATATCCCGGACGCTTACTTCGATTTCGTCTGAATTGGCTATAAAGGCGATCAACGCTTCAAAATGTATCTCTTCGCTCGCCTCCATTCTTTTGCTTCAAGCTTTTGTCCTCATCATGCCTTGGTGGTATCATCATGCAAAGGTGGACCCTAGGCTAGTCAAGCACTGGGAAGAGTTTGACCGGGCCTTCAAAGAACAGCTGGAGGAGTTGGCGAAGAAGCGACCACAGGCCGCCGACGCACTCCTCGAGGTCGTCCTGCCCTTTATAGGGCTAGAGATCCTCACCGAGGCGCCGCCGAGCGCCGCTGGGAGGCGAGTTCTCCCGCAACATATAGTTTCCTAGGCGTAATGCACGGGAATTTTTGTACATAATAAAGAAATACCTTCAGAGAAGAATCTCTTGTCTATCCCTTGACCGTATTAGTCTCGCTCTAGGCGCCTTGGGCCTTGTGTGTTGCTTGAACTCGAAAGGAGGCGCCCATCCGCCGCTAGACATAGCTTAGGCTCGACTTGGAGCGCATCGCTGCACTTGGCCGAGCGATCCCATATCCGATCGCTGCGAGATATAGTTTTTAGTCCAACTTGGGACGAACGAGGTTATCTGGCTCATGGCCGAATGATACCCATATCCTAAGAGCACGCCCAGCTTTCTTGGAGCGTATCATGATTTCATATGGCTCTTGGCCGAGTGATATCTTTTCCCATTGATATCGAAGCGCTTAGGTTTCTTGGAGCGTATCACGCTTAGACGACTCATGGCGAGTGATACCCTTTCCCGATCGATGTTAGGTTCACTTAGGCTCTCTTGGAGCATATTACTTTTGACGGCTCTTGGCCGAGTGATACCCTTTCCGATCGATGTCGGACCGACTTAAGCTCTCTTGGAGCGTATCACATTTAGATCCGAAGGTCGTCGTACTCGCTTAAAACAACGCACGAGCATTCTCGCCCTCGTGGAGCACGCCCATGGATCTGCGTCGTTTGGGCTCAATCTTACGGTACATGATTCCGCCATGCGGTAACCACCCAAAGGCCCAACGTGGGCGTCTGTAAGAAAACAAGTTTTTATTCGTTGATGACCATCCACATCCCGCTTAATACGGTAAGTGGGAAACGAGCCCCATCATGGGGCGACGTGGCCTCGACGCGATCCGTCAAGTCTCGCAAGCCCCGTAAGTCGAGGCGACGGGCTCAGAATCATTTATGAGGAATCGAAAGGATGAGACGCTTCACGACTTTTTCCCGCCGATTCGCAGAGACCTTATTGTTCTCTCTTTAAAAACTAGGTCGTACGACGCCCGACAGTTCATCTTTCCGCCGAGCTTTTTCTCCTTTCACCTTCTCACCTTCCTGAACTCTCCGCCACCAAGGTTAACCTTCGCTGTTCTTGTCTTCTCGAGTCGCTGTCAATCTTTCTACAAGAATGTCTTCCTCTACTCCTTCTCCGCCTTCACCACAAGATTGGACGACCTCGACAACTACCGAGGAGAAGCTGAAATCCATGGTAGACGACGGGATCTTGCCTGATCTAGCCCTGATCTCCGCACGCCCGGCCGTCGGTGAATTCGTCCCGACTCCCCGCTCCGAGGAGGTGGTGGTTTTCGAATCCTTTTTCCACCGCGGCCTTGGTCTTCCGATCAGTTCTTTCCTTCGCGGCCTTTTTTTCTTTCATGAAATCGAATTGGTGAATCTAAACCCCAATTCTATCCTCCAAATTTCCCTCTTTGTCCACCTTTGTGAAGCTTTTCTAGGCATTAGCCCCCATTTTGACCTCTTTCGTCACCTTTATCTCCTGAAGCCCTATCCCTCCAAAAATGACCCCAAGGTTATCGGGGCACTGGATTCTAGCTGCGGGAAGGGCTGAAGAAGGATTACTTTGCCATTCCCGCCAAGACCTCCAACAAGGGTCGCATAGGGAATGGTTTTATCGTACAACCCGACTCGCTCTCGCCTCCGCTCACCGGGCGCCGCCCTCAATGTCTATTTCGGGGTTCTACCTCTGCTTCTTCCGACATGGATCAAGTGTCCAAACTCTTGGCACTGATCGGAAAGCTGAAAGATAGCGGGCTTACAGGAGTGGGTTTGCTTATAGGGGAAAAAGTGACCCGACCCGGGAATGGCCCGACGATTTGCCAAGGGAGAGGTTATGCGCCAGGGCTGGAGAACTCTTTATCTCGAGCATCGACATATTATCTGTCAAGTGCCCGAAATCTTTCAACATATCACGCCCCTCCTGCGTAGGCGATTTTTATTGGGAATTTTGCGCTTCTTCGTTCTCGAAGTTTTGCTAACTCTTGATCTTCATCTTCGTGATCGCATCGCTTCTTCGTTCCTCCCTTCCGAATGCCTCCTCGCCGTGTTGTTCTCCGGCACGGGCATGGTCTCCAGCAGGGGGCCCTGCTGCAAAGAAGGGAAAGAAGATATTGTCCGATGACCTCGTGGCCCCCCGACGTCCGGTCGGCGGTCCCAAAATCCAAGTTCCACCTACACGAGCTCCGGCGGGTTGTCCAGAGAAGCCCGGGGTACCAGTCGGCGGCCGTCCAAGTGGTTCTTCCGGGGGTGGGCCAGCTATTCGCAAGAAGCCCCCGATGAGAATGAGGAAATCCAACAGGTCCGTTACTCCGTTAACTCCATTTTTATTCTTCGGTCTTGCTGACGATTCTTCTTCACAGGGACCCTTCGCTTGATACGCCCGTCGAGTCTCCGCCTGGGGGCCCTGCTGAGGTTGGACCTCCCGGAATTCATACTTCGGCTGGGAAATCGCTCGAGGGCGCCAAGTGTCTCCTAGTCCCCAGCCGCCTCTCTGTTCGTGTTGCCCTCGCGAGATCCTGCTCCTAAGCCGGCCTCCTGTTCGTCCCTTGAGGTTGAAGAGATTCACTGAGTCTCGCCAGCCCCTGCTCGCCCCCGACTAATAACAGATACCGCCTTTGTCGATGATGAGGGTTTGAAGCTTTTGGACGACCCGGAGGAAGAGCAGAGAGAGAGGGATGACTTTTTCATCTATGCCAAGGCTTGTGCGCATGCCGCCCAGGTGAGCATTCCTCCAAGACCACTGTGTCCCTACTTCCGCCATTCTTCCACGCGTTTACCTTTTGCTATGATGATTATAGAAAATAGGGGAGCGCTTCGAGCGAAAGTCCGAGTACATTCAAAGGATGCTCCCTGAAATCCGGTCGCGCCAGGACGAGCATTGAATCTCCGCGAACCGCCAGTCGTCGAATGCTGAGAGATATGGCGATATGGAGTCTGTGAATGAGTGCCTCATACTCGGCGGCGTTGTTGGATGCAGAAAAAATATTTGGAGGACATACCTCAATCTTTCTCCACTTGGTGATATGAGCACTATACCACCCAGGCCACGAGCATGAGGGAACCGCAAAGTACATTTTCCAATACTCGAGATCTTTAGTAATCGCTGGTGTCTGCAATTCCGCCCACTCGGCAAGAAAGTCGTGAGTGCTTGGGATTTGATGGCTGCCGGGCTTGAATTGAATGTCAAAGGCCCCGAGTTCAACTGCCCATTTGGCAATTCTCCCAGTGGCCTCCTGGTTGCGAAGTATGTCTCCGATCGGGAAGGAGGTGACTACCGAAATGACATGCTCCTGGAAATAGTGTTTAAGCTTGCGAGATGTAAGGAGTATGGCATATAATAGCTTCTGCACTTGTGGATACAGTACCTTGGATTCACTTAGGACTTCACTGACGAAGTATACCGGGTGCTGGACTCTATGCACCTGAGCCGTTTCCACCCTTTCTACGATGATCGCAGCGCTGACTACATGTGCCGTTGCCGCGATATAAAGTAATAGGGGTTCTTCTGGCATTGGTGAGACTAACACGGGAGGTGTCGTCAGGAAGGTCTTCGATCTTCAAATGCTTGTTGCGCTCCGACGCCCATCAAACTTATCTTGTTTCTTGAGTAGTTTGAAGAAAGGCATACCTCGCATACCCAATGGAGATGAACTCGCTTAGAGCGCCATACACCCGTAAGCTTCGGACGCCTTTTGGTTCGCCGGTGGTTCCATATTTGATATGGCCTTGACTTTCTCCGGTTGGCTTCAATGCCTCGTTGACACGATAAATCCGAGCGCTTTTCCAAGATACACCAAAACACACTTCTCGTGATTCACTTCATGTTGAAAGCCCTTAAACTTTGAAAGTCTCGCTAGGTCGATGATAAGATCTTTCCTTTCCCGAAGTTTTTACGACAACGCCATCTACATACGACTCCACGCTGCGCCCGAAGCCGAGCGTGAAAACACCACGACGCACGCCGATAGGTCGCGCCAAATTTTAGCCCAAATGCCATCGTGGTGTAACAAGAAGTCTCGAAAGGCATGATGAACGAGGTCTTGATATGATCTTCCTCCTTTAGGCGAATCGGTGATAGCCCGAGTATGCGCCAAGAAAACTCAAAATTTCACAACCGTAGTCGAATCTACCACCGATCAATCCGGCATCCCAAAGGGATCCTTCGCACGCCTTGTTGAGATCAAGATAATCGATTTATTACGCGCCAAGTTTTATTCTTCTTTGAACTAACACAGATTTGCTAACCAATCACGATGATACACTTCTTTGATGAAACCTCGCGTTAGGAGTTTCGGATTTCTGTTTATGGCGTTAACGATCCGAGCGAACCGCCAAGCCTCTGTTGACGGGTTTTGACTTCTCATCAACATGGAGAGTGCTCGATCACCTCCTTGGTACACCGCATATCCGATGGTTTCCAGCGAAAATGTCTCTGTTAGCTTGGAGGAAGGTGACGAGCACGCTTCCTATTTGTCCTCGAGCTCATTCCGATCACGGTTGTTTTAGACGTGTCGACGGGTCAAGAATGATTTTTAGTTCCTTCGCGGGCTTAATTCCCGAGGTGGCTTGCTTTTTGATGGTACTTCTCCTTCGCCTTGGAGCGTGGCGGCCTCACCGATGTTTCTTGCCCGGTACCGCTTCTCGCAATTCGGCAAGTTCATGATTCTCCGATCGCATTGCGAGGATTGCTTGATGTCGCCACGGTGTGATGACTCCTTTGGGTCCCTGATCTTCAACACCGAGTAAGTGTAATGAGGTATGGCCATGAATCGCTAGGCCAGGCCTTCCCAAGATGGCATGATACGCCGCCTCAAATTGGCTACCTCAAAATTGATGAATTCGGTCCGAAAATTATCCTTGGTCCCGAACGTACGGGTAATGAAATCTGTCCGAGGGGAACGAGCACGCCTGTGGATTACTCCGTGGAAAGGCCGAGTGCTTGGCCTCGGCGAATGGGGATGCTCATGTCGCCGAAAGTTCGCGAACAGACGTTGAGCCCACTTCCGCCGCCGATCGTAACCTCTTGAGCTTCACGCCGCGCACAACCGGCAAGCACGAGAGAAACTTACCCGATGTGGGACTCGCCGGGTGATCTCTACGGTCAAAGGTGATCGACCTCGCACCATTTCGTATATTGAGGAGTCGGCGGTTCCACGCGCTGATCTCCGAGCGGTGAGTTTTGCTTCCGCTTGACTCAGATCCAGCTGAGCCTCGAGATGTAGTTCAGCTCCGCCGGGCTCCTAGAAATCTTCTTCATCCGGAGTTCCTTCTTCTTCGTTGGAGCAACTTCGCCCTTGGTCGGGCTGGTTGCCGCTGACTTTCGTCGCGCAAAACACTTCGAGTGAAGCGCCCTGGCGGCGTGCTTTCCTTGGGGTGGAAAGGACGATCGCTCCATGACGGCATCAGTAGTCGGTGCCTTCTCCGAGTGGCTCGGGCCGGTTATGCTCGCCACCGCGACCAGCTCCTCGCCCTTGCGCTTCCTTTCCTTGTGTTTAGAGGACTCGGCTTATCGCCCTTGCTTTTGTGTGGGATGATCTTCTTGCCGCCGGCAGAGCATCCGAGGCCGTGGCGTGAGCGGTCGGCTAACGCAAACATTTCTTTTACGGAGGTCGGGCTTCTCGGACATTTTTTAATAAGATCAGATCGCTACCCCTTTCTCGAAGGCCGCCACCACCACCGCTCGATACGCCTCTCGACGGTGTTCTTCTTCTCAGATGAAGCGCCGATGAAGTCTCTCATCGCTTCATCCTTCTTCCGTGTAGCCGATACAGTCCCACTGAGTACCGGGCCTCTCATAGGTCCCCGAAATTTGGCGATGAATTGCTCGCACAGTCACTCCGTGAGTCTACCGAGTTGGCAGGAGGCCCGTGAGCCATGCTTGTGTCGAGGGCTGAGATTGACCGCAAATAGTTCGCCATGACGGCCGATTTCCTCCTGCCGCTTTGACCGCTGAGCGTGACACTGCAACCAAGCTTCGGTCTCACTCCCGTCAAACTTTACAATGCCTTTGGGGTTGAATCCTCGGCCAAACCACTCGGCGGCCGGGAGTGAATGCTCTGATCCCATCGATGGATCTTTCATCTCGCCGGGTGGACTCACGGCGTGGAGATCTTCTAGCTCGGTGATGACCGTCAAAATGTCGAGGTGAGGTTCGGCGCGGCGAGTCATTGACTCGGCGTTCGTCGTCACTTCCACTCCGGCGATGATGAAATCTACGATCGTCGTGGTCATCGTGCATTCGGTCATTCCGCCGATTGTAGCTTATGCCGAAACGCTCGAAGTCGTCGCGGCGTAAATGTCTTTCTTCCTCGTTCCGCTCTCGTCGCGTGGCCGTGATGTCCTGGCAGAGGTCGCGGTCAAGGATCTGTCTAGCGTCTCCAGTAGGCGGTGCGTGGCGCCGACTGCCAACGCTCCGGCTGGTTGCACTCCGACTGCTGGCAACACGAGTGGCCGCGCGAGCGCGAGTGTGCTTCTCCACCGCTTCTCGATTTTGCCGGATAGCCGCCGCCACCATGGCCTTGATGTGAGCCACAATCGGGCCGCTGGATCGTCCGATGCAATCATCGGGTCCAGCCGAGGAGCGCCTTCGGCGACGACGCTCGCATCGGCGCGCGCGGAAGACGGATCGATCTCCCAACTTAGATTGCAAGATGTCCTCCCGGACATTGCGACCCAAAGATCGGAGAGACCACATTTTGATCTCCTTACCCTTACGTCGGCGATCTTCTTCCGCGACGTCACGATCTTCTTGATGGAGATCGGTCTTCTGTCCTTCAATTGAGAAGATGCCGCAAAAATCGTAGCCGCTCTTAATGGAGCCGACTGGTTTTCCAGATAAGTCAGGGTAATGTACCTGAGATGGTTCGCCCCGATTCTCGCCAGATTGATCCGGTTTTCATCCAGGCTGACAAGCTCTCCATGCATATTAGCGAGGAAATCCAGGCTTCTGAAGCGGAAAGCCTGGCCGGAGATAAATCCGCCGGTTGACGCCATCGAGTCTGCAGGAAAAGATTGAAGCGCTCCCCCAACCTGGCGCGCCAACTGTCGACTTTTGTAGTCGGCAATGAATTTATTGGGTAGGCGCTCGATCTCAAAATCGAAGGTCACACAAGAAAAGGGGTTTATACAGTTCAGGCTCTCGTGGAGGAGATAATACGCTAATCCTGTGTGCTGGGATTATATGGATCTCTTGGATCTGGGGTTGCTCAAAGCACAATATGCTCTGGGCGATATGAGGTGTTCTATGCTCTATGGCTTGATTGTTCTAGACCAAAAACCGCCACTGATAATACGACTATTAGTGGCGGTTTTTGGCTAGAACTGCCACTGATACAACTATCAGTGGCGGTTGTATATAAAACCGCCACTGATAGACCTAGTATCAGTGACGGTTTTTTGATAGAACCGTCACAGATATTACTTCAGTAGCGGTTTTGGGCTAAAACCGCCGCTGATTATCCCACACACGAAAATAAAAAACTGGCATTTCTGGCTAGCCTCAGGCAGCGCTAGCCATGCCTCTTCATTATGTACACAGGTAGTAGGAATACATTGAATTATTGAAATTTGAGTATACATATTAGTACCTATTGCTATTACAGACTAACCAATATAATCCGAAATAACATGTATTGCTAATTGCTGATACAAACCATCCAAAGAAAGAAAGGAGGAAAAGAGAGTCGCTTACTTCTAGTGCATAGTGCAAAGCTCATAAATGATATGGATAACACAGAGCAATAAGTTTGCGGTGAAGAGACACAAATTTCTAGAAATACAAAAAATGAAGAATCTAGGAGATAGTACATGGTAGCAATTAAAGTGACTAAAGAATCCAATATACTGTACCTGAAAAAGATAGAGGCATGAGCTAAATACGAAAATTCCATACCTCCGTAGCAGCAAGGTTCTTTTTTTGAGAGTTCCTTTACAGACCACTTTGACTGACATGGTTTGCCATTGTTTCATACATCATAAACTGAATTGATGGTTTACATACATAACAATTTACACGGTTCAACCTATGGAACTACATATATAGCCATTAAATTTTGGTTCTGATGTTCTGTAAAATAGACAACCAAGCATGATTACTGTCACAACAAGTCCTTTTCGTAATCCTCCTATGCTCGCTAAGCTTGCAATTCTTGCACACAAATTTCATGTAGCAAGTGAGGACCTATGCACATGCGTATATGGATTGCCATGTCAAAGATATTGTATTTAAGTAAGTGAACCGATCTAGTCCTCTTTTTGTTTATTAAAAACAGACCTATAAAAACACATAATATTTGGTTGTAGCCCATCGATTTGTAATATAAGTATGGCTTATTTGCACATAATATCGCAGACATGATATACATAAACCAACTAACAATTATAAATCTACACTCATGTATAAGATTGAGTTGTCTTATTTGCCTCCAAAAACAATTTTACATATGTAACCAAACGCAGTTTTGGAACCACAATACAAACATAGCAAACTTTGAAACGTGAGGATTG
Organism: Otatea glauca; assembly: GCA_036346275.1. Taxonomy (NCBI): domain Eukaryota; kingdom Viridiplantae; phylum Streptophyta; class Magnoliopsida; order Poales; family Poaceae; genus Otatea; species Otatea glauca. The sequence goes on along the minus strand of CM070717.1, from coordinate 8,323,007 downwards.
CGAACATCTTGGAAGATCAAAGCATCCAAGTAGCTTACTAAAAATATGAAATAAGAGATCGTTCATCTTATATGCACAACATACCCACACACTAACCTATGCCCTACATGGTATGCCCATACCTATGGTTTTTATATAATTAAGAAGATAACCTATAAGAAGATGCATTTTGATTACTTCTACCATGCTATTCCATTAGCTCCTTCAGTGTGATCTTGGAAATGTAGAAATTTTTCTCTACTCCACAAAGCAAATATATAATATAGAACTAAAAGAGAATGGCAAATACAACTCCATATTCCATTTATTTGGACAGAGAAACAACAAAGCTCTACCTTAGCAGTCAACCAGGCTAATAGAACCCAATTAATAGTAATTAAAAAACCAATCTAATTACTTATCATCTAAAGGAGCTAGATAATAAATTCATCATGTATCAAATTAACTTAAAATGCAATTAATATTAAATATATGCTTAATCATAATTCATCATCTATAAAAGGAACACAACATCATCTAATGAACCTAGCTAGAAATAAATTCATCAACTAAAAATGGTAGCTAAATAAAATAAACAAAATCTAAACTTTTCATCTCATCTACATATAAACACTAATTAAACTTGGTTTAAAAATTAAATTGCAACAAGATTAACACAAATCAAGAGAGGAGAAAAATAACTCAACAAGGAACAACTAGAGGAAGTACAAGCACAAGAATTGGAGAAAACGAAATCTAAAATTTAGAAGTTTTGGTTTGCTCTCGGAGGAAGAAGACCAAGTCTTTCTCGACCACCTATTTATAGGCAATATTATCCGTGGCGGTTTTTAAATAGAACCGCCATCGATAATATATCCGTGGCGGTTCTATCCTCGAACCGCCATCGATAATTCATTATCGCGGTGGTTCGAGGATAGAACCGCCACGATAATTCAATAGAATCGATGGCGGTTGGAGGATAGCACCGCCATCGATAACTTAGTTATCGCGACGGTTCTAGCCTCCAACCGCCATCGATAATGTATTTGTTATCGCGGCGGTTTTATCTTCAACCGCCATCGATATCGATTATCGCGGCGCCGAGGATAGAACCGCCACTGATATTTTTCCCGCCATTTTTGAAATAGAACCGCCACTGATAATTATCTTTGTGGCGGTTCGAAAAAAACGGCCACAAATAGACCGTCACCTATTGTAGGTTTTGGCGTAGTGCATCTTTCTTGCACCCTAGGATAGACTACAGATCAAGTTTTTATCGAATTGCAAATATGTCCAGAACTTGTTCTTTGCGCAGCAGTTAGTTGTTGATTTTTATAAAAATATATAAAAATCCTTTTTTAGTGATTATTATTTGAGAAGGTGCGCAACTCATATATCCATCTCTGTAAAAATTTGTGAGTCCACTGGTTGCACCACTTGAGTGTTATGAAGTGAAAACCGAGCCTCAAACATTCTGATCGAAGTTCCTGACTGTCTGTAATGCTTGATTTTTCATGTTTATTATAAAAAGCTTTTTGAGGTGATTTCTGGTGGACTGCTTTATGACTCAACTTCTCACAGGGACAAAAATTTCCAAAAATTTTAGAGTAACAGAAACTCACCAACCACCTGCTCCAATTGAGGACAATTCTTGGAAAATCTACTTTTACTTTTCTGGAAAGAGACTTTGAGTGGAAAATTTTATTTGGGATGATTCACCCCCCTCTGATCGCAATTTCGATCCTTGAATTAGTATCAGAGCTGGTTTTGCTCTTTCATAGATCTTGACCGGTCTCAAGAGCAATGACGATGGACAAGTATTCCACCAAGCCTCCTATTTTTGCTGGAGTTGATTTTCCTTTATGGAAATCACGGATGGAGTTATACATCACTGCCCAGGGCTTCCTGATATGGCAGAAGGTGAAACTCCCGTATAAGGTTCCTACCGATGAAAATGTCATGGCCGGCAATATGGCTGACGTTGAGGTGAACGCTAAGGCAAGGAACATTCTGATATAGGGACTTAGCCGCAGTGAGTATGATAGGATTTCTCACCTCTGTTTCGCTCACGAGATTTGGGTAACCCTCGATGCTTACCATGAGGACACTACTCAAATCAAGACCGTGAGGCAAGACCAGTTCAAGTGTGAGTTCAACAAGTTTGAACAACACGCTTGTGAGAGTCTTGACGAGTGCTTTGGTTGGTTTACGAAGATTTTGAGCGACCTTCGAGCAGTCGGTTCCATATACCGTGACTTGGATAATGCTCGACATTTCTTAACCGCACTCGATCTTTGAGTTTGGGAAATGAAAGTGACCACCATCAAGGACACTACTGACTTGTCGACCTTGACTCTTGATGGGCTTTACTCCCGTCTCAAGACTCATGAGATCGACGTCGTCTCTCGCAAGATGAAATCACAGTCAATGGCCTTGATCACTGATCCCACTGGATCTTTCCTTGATCTTTCTGCTGGTTTCTCTCTTTTCGCCCTTTGCAAGTTAAGCGATGACCAACTAGAAAAATTTCCAGAAAATGAGCTTGCTCTTCTTGCTCGCAAATTTTCACATGCATACAAGAAGGTGAGAGAGAGGAACAGAGGTGGCATGATCACGTGCTTCGAGTGTGGTGGCCCCAACTACATTCGGGCTAATAGACCCAAATTGGAGAAGACAAAGAACAACACTGTCGGTTCGGCAAAGAACGACTACATCGACAAGAACCGCAACAAGAAGCCACCAGTTTCGCGAGCTGGTGCGTGAGAAGAAGTACCGCAACTTCTCCAAGAACAAGAAACTCTTCCACCGCGTCCTCGCCGCACTTGACGACATCAACCTCTCTGACACGGAGACATGGAGCGACGAGGGCAAGGATGAACCGCAAGAGAAGAAAAGCGGCGACGACTTCTCCGGCATGTGCTTCATGGCCGATGCCAATGACATCAGCGACTTGAGCTCTACAGTGACTCAGACGAGGTACCCTCCTATGACCAGCTGATGAGGACATCACCACTACGGATATGACCACATTTGGTTGTGCCAACTCCAACACATCATCCACGGGCTAAGAAGAGAGAGAGATCAAATCCATCACGTTCTGGAATCCAATTCGGCCTCCTAAGACAGTACCGACGTCAAATATGAATAACTTTTGCATACGGACTCCGATTTGGGTGAACTTGGACTTGATTAAAAGCTTACAATGAGATATTTTGAATGGATCTAATCTCAGGCCCAGATTCATCGTAGATCAACTAGAATCATTAAAATAATGTACTACAAAACTGTTTTGGGCTCTTTCGGGCCTTGTAAGCGTGTGGGGGCCCAAGCCCAAGTTGTGTGCACCCCCCTTGGCTGCACACAACCCTAGGACGTCCCTCTCACGTCCATCCCTCTTATAAACTCAGTAGCGGCCACTTTAGACACTCGGGTTTAATTTGATTAGTTTAGCCAAGTGCAAACTTTGCGTCTTCGAGTTGTGCTGGACAGCCACCTTGTCAAGACCTCCAATAGAACCCCACCTTATTTTGGCCTTCAATTGTTATTTGCAATTTCAGATTGCTTTTACCATTGTTCTTGATTGTTCTTCGGTTGCTTGCAGGAATTGAACCTCGTGTTCAGGTTGATTGTGCCCACGGTAAGATCAATAACACTCTGGAGTTGGTTTAGCGATTGCTAAGGCGCATCGTTGTCGTACGTTGTAGTCGGATCGTCAAAGTCGGTTCCACCAAATCGATAGTTATCACTCTCATCGAAAGATCGGGACACAACCTCACATCAGGTGGTATCAGAGCTTCAAGTTGCTCGGTGAGAGATTCTGTACCGTAGATTAGTTTTTGTTTTCTGTCCTAAATTGAAAATTACTCCACAAAAAATTCAACCTTTAGATTCAATCTGGTATTTTAGTTAGTTTTGTTGGGTTCTGATCCATTAGAGTCCTTGTTTTAGTTGCTGATCGTTTTTCCTTCGCGTAGCTTTTTTTTCAATCTGCCCAGTACTTTGTTTTATTCGTAACTTTCGCATACGAGCTCGGATTCTAGTGTTTTTGCACTTTCCTAAAACCTGGGAACAATCTCTTCAAAAACCTAGTTGTGCATAGACTCTAATTCTTGAGCCAAATCGGTTTAATCGATGTCAAAGTTATGGAAACAAGTTGCACTTCCAATCCAGATCGGTGCGGTATTTTAATCATAATTCTCATATCCGAACTCCGATTGGGAAGTTTTTATACTTTCCTGAATCCTTGAAGAGTCCTCTACAAAACGTTTTTGGGTGTCCTTTGTGATTCGGACTCCTTCAATCCGAATTCGATTCGGATTCGGAATCGGTCTCGCAGGCTGAAATTGGGGGTATTCTGTGGTGTTCGGTGTTGGAGCCATAACTTTCACACCCGATCTCCAAATTGCATGTTCTTGTACTCTTTTGAAATCTGAGGACATAAGCTTCAATTCTTTCTATAGTGAACCTTCTAAATTCGGTCGTTTTGAAACTCTAATCTTGGCGACAAACCTGCTGCCCTAGAAACATTAAATTTGGGTATCTTGCTTCAATTCGTGTTCTAGCTTTGTTCCTTTGAGTTGGTTGAGTCCAGTAGCATCGACAATCCATAAAACCCAAAAAAATATCAGTACACATACCTTTGGGAACCAATTCATTTTTTGCGAATACTTTGATCCCAATTGAGACTAGCTATTTGATATTGCTTAGGGCTGCTCTACTTGATACATTGCATAATCTTGATTTATCATATCACACTATCTTGTGATATCAAGTTAGGGATTCCAAAACTTTGCTCATACTAGTGTTGGCCGCAAGTCACCAAAAGAAAGAAGAGAGAGAAAGAAAGAGCCAAAAGGAAAAAAAAGAAAAGAAAACATAATAGTGGCCGGCAGCACTACATTGAGCAAAACCCTAATTTGTGTTCATTATTTCAGATTGTGCAATTGTATTAATTGTTGAGCAATCTTGTGCCCTTTTTTCATTCTTGAAGCAATAAGCTAGCGTCTCTCTATAACTTGTGCAATAGAGCTTTTGGTGTCTCACTTATTTTTTATAGCTCATTTCTTGATTGCATAAGTACTATCATCTTTGCGCGTGAGTTGCCTTGAAATTCACTTATATGTTTGAGATCGGCAACTAGGACTTATGAATTCTAGTTTGGCTCATTACTTATCATTACAATAACTAGAATTATCAGATTGCATAGGAAATAAGTATAGCCTACCTAGCTCCACATATTTTACCTTGTACGTTTGTTCGGTCCCTTGGCAATCCTTTATCCAAGCTTCGGAGAACTTTTGACACCGCTAACGGCCGACAACTCCTGCTGCACAGTAAGAACTTGTAAGAGCTTTGGTTAAGGCTTGAGAGTTGAGCGACTTTTCTCCACTTCCTAGTAGTTGATAGGAAATTACATAAACCTTTGTGTTTCCCTTTTTGCTACTAACCATGTTAGGTGCCAAGAGTTCACTGCATCATTCTCCACGCACGAAGGGCAATGTACGACTCACTAATGAGCGAATGTCGCTGCAAGAAGACCATCTCCGGTCCATCGAGGCTGCTCAGGGAGTTGCTAACACTACCCTTGCTACTATTTTGTCTAGACTTGATATGCTTGTAGCTGCTGCTCCTGGAACTTCCAGTCCTCCGCCTCGTCTCCTAAGCAACAACAATGGTGTACTACGTGCACAACGGGTTCCCATTGCTACCCCGGCTTCCCAGTATGGACCCGCTGCCTTAGTCGCCCCACCACACATCGTCACGGGTTCATCAACTGATGATGAACAAGGTAAAATCAAGTTTGAATTGCCTCCTTTTGGTGGAAAGTTCTATCCTAATGCATATATTAATTGGGAGATTGCGGTAGATAAAGAATTTGCAAACTATGACTTATCTGAAAACAAAAAGATTAGTGCCGTAGTTCAAGTGTTAACGTCACGTGCAATATATTGGTGGAAGCATATATCTAGACATGATAAAAAACCTAAAACTTGGAATACCATGAAAAGACTTATAAGAAATTATTATGTTTCTGAATATGATGCTGAATATTTGCTTACTAAACTTCAACGCTTAAAACAAGGTTCTAAAACTGTTATAGAATACTTTCACGATTTGCAAAATTGTTTGTTGCGTTGTGGTTTACAAGAATGTGAAGAAGCTACTGAGCTTAGGTTCATACGTGGACTTAATCATGAAATTCAGGATGTTCTTGTTGGTGAAACATATAGTTGTCTTTCAGAATTGATTAAATGTGCTTGTAGAGCTGAAAATATGCTTGTTGAATCTTTGAAAGAGCCTTTAGCTTCCTTTGAGGTGCCCATTGTTGCACCTTCTATTGTAGCTAACATGTTGCAGAAAAGTGAGCACCATCGGGAAAAGGATGAAGAAGAAAATGTGCAGAAAGAGGAGATCTTTGCTGCTCCATACGTATGTGAAGAGTTGGAAATTGAAGTTGCTCCTACAACCACTGAGAATGATTTAGAAGGTAATGTAAAAGTTATGGACTGTATACATGGTGAAAATCATTTTGAAGAGATAAAACTGTCCATGAATCATGCTATCGTAGAGCAACTATTAATGGAACCCATTGCTATTGTTGATTTGCTTGCTATTCATGGTGATAAAGAAGAGTTGTGTGATAATGCTTCACTTATATCCACGCCACAACTAGTGAATGAACATGAAACATTTATATTTGAACTAAACACTTGCGCTGAACATAAACATGTTATTCACATTGCTAGGGAAGAAGATGAGCTTAAATTGATGTCTTCTTTAAATACTTTAGGTTACATTGAATTTGATGTTCTGTGTGATCTAGATAGTTTCAAGGTGAAGATTTTTGTGAATTCTGATTTGCCATGGTTATCACGAAATATTTTTTATGTTTTGGCAAACATAATGATAAAGGAGAATACAAAGTGCATAGATTATACATTTGTTCAGATCTAAGACCTCCACATCCTATGCAACAATGTGATCAATTTGATAATTCTAATATCATATCAAGTACACCTACTGTCGATTATAATCTATATGATAGTTTTCAAGAAAGGGAGTGTTTGGGTGATTTTGATTCACGAGACATTGATTTGATCACAAAAGATATGCATGTTGCTTTGCTCTTTCTCGCTACTAACATTTTGCAGGAGAATGTGATGGAGTCGAGGACGAGTCCAATTCAAGAAAGGGAGAATGATGAGACCATGCTCGTTCTGGATATGATCAACGCTATAACAATTTGGCGACACTTCACGGCATCCTCTGTATCATCTACATCTACTAGGATGGCTTTCCTTCACGGAGGGGAGGAAGAGTCCAAGAGTGCAAGCTTTCAACATGCCTTTATATGCTGGAAAGAAATATTGAGCTTTGTGGATGATCTTCACATGAGAATACTTTTTGTTGAGGACAAGCTAAAAGCTGAGCATGAGTCGAGGACAACTCAAATTCAAGAAAGGGAGGATGACTTGGACATCACCACTACGGATATGACCACATTTGGTTGTGCCAACACCAACACATCATCCACGGGCCAAGAAGAGAGAGATCAAATCCATCACGTTCTGGAATCCAATTCGGCCTCCTGAGACAGTACCGACTTCAAATATGAATAACTTTTGCATACGGACTCCGATTTGGGTGAACTTGGACTTGATTAAAATCTTACAACGAGATATTTCAAATGTATCAAATCTCAGGCCCAGATTCATCGTAGATCAACCGGAAACATTAAAACAATGTACTACAATACTGTTTTGGGCTATTTCGGGCCTTTTAAGCGTGTGGGGGCCCAAGCCCAAGTTGTGTGCGCCCTTTGTCGCACACAACCCTAGGACGCCCTCTCACATCCATCCCTCTTATAAACTCAGAGCTGCCACTTTAGACACTGGGTTTTGTTTGATTAGTTTAGCCAAGTGCAAACTTTGCGCCTTCGAGTTAGCCGATGCCACCTTGTCAAGACCTTCAATAGAACCCCACCTTATTTTGGCCTTCAATTGTTATTTGCAATTTCAGATTGCTTTTACCATTGTTCTTGCTTGTTCTTCGTTGCTTGCAGAATTGAACCTCATGTTCAAAGTTGATCGTGCCACGGTAAGATCAATAACACTCTGGAGTTGGTTTAGCGATTGCTAAGGCTCATCGTCGTCGTACGTTGTAGTCGAATCGTCAAAGTCGGTTCCACCAAATCGATAGTTATCGCTCTCATCGAAAGATCGGGACACAACCTCACATCAGGATTGATGAGACCATGCTCGTTCTGGATATGATCAACGCTTTATCAATTTGGAGACACTTCACGGCATCCTCTGTATCATCTACATCTACTAGGATGGCTTTCTTTACGGAGGGGAGGAAGCGTCCAAGAGTGCAAGCTTTCAACATGCCTTTATATGCTGGAAAGAAATATTGAGCTTTGTGGATGATCTTCACATGAGAATACTTTTTGTTGAGGACAAGCTAAAATCTGAGCATGAGTCGAGGACGACTCAAATTCAAGAAAGGGAGGATGATGAGGACATCACCACTACGGATATGACAACATTTGGTTGTGCCAATTCAAACACATCATCCACGGGCCAAGAAGAGAGAGAGATCAAATCCATCACATTCTGGAATCCAATTCGGCCTCCTGAGATAGTACCGACTTCAAATATGAATAACTTTTGCATACGGACTCCGATTTGGGTGAACTTGGGCTTGATTAAAATCTTACAACGAGATATTTCGAATGGATCTAATCTCAGGCCCAGATTCATCGTAGATCAACCGAATCATTAAAACAATGTACTACAATACTGTTTTGGGCTGTTTCGGGCCTTGTAAGCGTGTGGGGGCCCAAGCCCAAGTTGTGTGCGCCCCCTTGGCTGCACACAACCCTAGGACATCCCTCTCACGTCCATCCCTCTTATAAACTTAGTAGCCGCCACTTTAGACACTCGGGTTTTGTTTGATTAATTTAGCCAAGTGCAAACTTTGCGTCTTCGAGTTGTGCTGGACAGCCACCTTGTCAAGACCTTTAATAGAACCCCACCTTATTTTGGCCTTCAATTGTTATTTGCAATTTCAGATTGCTTTTACCATTGTTCTTGCTTGTTCTTCGGTTGCTTGCAGGAATTGAACCTCGTGTTTAGGTTGATCATGCCCACGGTAAGATCAATAACACTTTGGGGTTAGTTTAGCGATTGCTAAGGCGCATCGTCGTCGTACGTTGTAGTTGGATCGTCAAAGTCGGTTCCACCAAATCGATAGTTATCGCTCTCATCGAAAGATCGGGACACAACCTCACATCAGGTGGTATCAGAGCTTCAAGTTACTCGGTGAGAGATTCTGAACCGTAGATTAGTTTTTGTTTTCTGTCCTAAATTGAAAATTACTCCACAAAAAATTCAATGTTGAACCCATGTTTATATAAATGCTATATTGTTTTACTTTGTTGCATAGTATTTCAAGTATATAATTGTTTCAATTTAAATTGGGATCTAGTTAATCTACCCACTTGATTTATATAACCTACCTTGTCAATGTGTGCCATGATTTAGTTGTCACCCTAGGATGGTAAACTGATAGTTGGTTAATATTGATAATCAACATGGGCTGGTTATACCGTCGTAGATTGCTTAGCTGTGCCACGTCATCACATGTACATGAATTATCAATGATTAATCTTGACTAATGGGATATGAAACAATGATGTGAACTTGTGTGCCATGTGAGGTCACACAATGAGATTGAGTTATAGTGGCGAGTCATGTCACGCAACGATATTGATTTGTTGATAGCACGTGGTGCTTGGTAATCAACTTGGGTGATAATCACTTAGATTGGGGCAAGTGGCAAGGGGGAGTATGCCAAGGTGGGCCCGATGGGCAGAGGGTATGTGGATGTCTTGCCTTGATCACTCTAAGGACTTAACCTTGCAAGCCTTTGACCTGAGTCAATCATGCAACCACATGTCTGGAATGGGACAGCCTAACTGATTAATTTGTAAAGTCTAGATTTCGGTACTGTCGAGGTGACTAGTGGGTTCCTATATTTGGGGTAGACTCACAAGGAGCAAGAGGGGGGCCTGGATGTGGTAACCAGTCCCACAAGTGTTGAAACCTTAGCGAGCAATACTGGGTCTAGATGGAGCATTGTAAAGGCTCTGTTATAATCACTCGCCTTTGTGGTGTATGGTTGTATCGTGTGGGTAAAGTGCATAACCTCTGCAGAGTTTAAAACTGTTCGATTAGCCGTGCTCACGGAATTGAGCAATGCTCGGGAATTACATTTAAGGGTTAGTTTAATTAAATGAAGAACTTGGTTGGGATGGCAGGATGCCATATGAAAGGTTGGAACTTGACTTAGGATTGGAAACTTGGTTTACCTGAGAAATATTGAATCTATTTATTACTGTTATTTGCTTTATAAGTCTTTACAATTTACTTATTGTATTTATCCTTAAATGCTGCTTATTGCAAAATAGTCATAAAAGCCTTTTTCTTTGGAATAAGCCTTGCATATAGATACATAGAATTGCATTCTGTGCACAACATGTTGAGTGCTTTATGTACTCACCCCACAACAACAATAATCAACAGTTGAAGTGTCTACACCTTTGTTGGAGGAGGAGTTCCCAGAGGACACGAGTCATTAGGGTCCAAACCTTGTCAGTTGCCTGTGGTAAACTTATGAGCTATCTACTTCTTCTACTTTCCGTTGCTTATTTCTTAGTTTATATTTCAAGTCTTGCCCTGCGTGGTTTAATAATGTAAGTTGGTCATAAGATCATACACTTAGCTATATCAATAAATGAAGTATTATTTTTTTTCGTTGAGTATGATGTGATATGTACCAATGTTGAGCTGTGTGCACTAGCGTTGATCCTTGGAGTAGTGCGGCAAACACAGTGGGTTCGAATTAGTGGATTCGGGTCCTTACAGAGGTGGTATTAGAGAATACTGACTGTAGGTCTTGGCCCTAGATAGCATGGTGGTGTCCTGGGTGTATCCAAAACTATTTTCTAAAGAAAAATCTAAATTTGACTAATAAGACACTCTTGACTCTTCTTATTCTCTACTTCTCGCCTTTGCTGAATTTACCGTTTTCATTGCCGTTTCGGATGGAGAACTTATTCAAAGTTCTGTGTGGAGCAGATGCCGATCATTTTGACTTTTGAGGAGTCAGTGGGTGGCTAAGCTATGGAGCTATGGAGAGTAATTCAGACGCTTGGAGGGTTCTATCGTCCGCTTTACCAAGGAGGCAGCTGGTCCGTTAATGGCGCATACCGAGGGTTCATTTGCATGTTGATTATCTACGCCCGGGAGAACGAGGAAGCTAGCAGGCCAATCAACATTTCTGCGAAGAGGTTCTCGTACGAGGTGGTGATTCAAGAGGTTGCTCGACTTGCTCTTCGCCGCGTCTGTCGCAACTACGCCGACGAGCTTCACGACTTAGTGTTTCGACTTCACCCTGATGTGCAAGCATGCCGATGCCGACGGATCGTGGAGGACGAGTGTGCTACTGCAGTACACCTTGCTGAGTTTGCTATCGCCCAGAAGGAGCATATGAGAGAGACTACGCAGGAGCTGGAGATGGTGTACGAGGCGCTTAGAGTGACGGAGCAGGAGCTTGAGGAGACCCGTGCCGCAGCTATCGGAGTGATCACTGAGCTACGGGAGGCCCTAGATGAGGTTGAGGACCAGTTGGAGCGTGTGACCCAGGGAGCTCAGGAGCTAGCCGAGGAGTCTAAGGAGGATCCAGAGGAGCGAGAGTGGGAGCCAGAGGAGCGTGATGTTCCCGTTGCTGTGGAGGAGCCAGCAGTAGGTCACCAGGATAGGTTTGCTCCTATGCCCGCCCACCCACCGGTGTATGCACTGGGTCAGTCTCAGCCAGGGTGGCTGGATGAGTGAGAGTCAGTCTTAGAGTTGCATCTTTAAGTTAGTCATTACCTTTTTAGTGGACGTTAAGGTTTCTTGTTTAGTTTGCTTCTTTGTATTGCTGAGTGTGCAGTATGTGTTTCAAAGCTTGTAGGTTTTTGTAAGCAACCATACCAAGAATAAATAAAGAATTATTTTAGTTTGGGTTTAACCTATTTCCCCCGCCTTAGAGATTCTTGCATCTTATCTATGCTACATCTACCTTTCCTAACCCAAGAGGCAATCAACAGATGGTGAATACTCGTGGAAAAAACGGTGCCTCAGGAAGTGGAATGCGCCAAAGCGACAACCCCAATGATGGAGGCAATCCTCAACCACCACCGCCAATTGACATGAAGAATCTGAGAGCGTTTCTCGCCGCACAAACTCAACTGATGCAGACCATGATGCAGCAGAGGCAACAGATGACTAGCGTGGCTGCCACTAGCAACAATCATGTAAACCAGAACGACAATGGTGGACCGCGGTCTTATTCCAAGCTGTCAGATTTCATGAGGACTCGACCGCCAACCTTTTCAGGAAATGTTAATCCTTTGGAAGCCGATGACTGGCTTAGGACCATTGAGAAGAAGCTGCATATCACTCAATGTGAGGGCAATGAGAAGGTACTCTACGCTTCTCAACAATTGGAAGGAACTGTCGTAGAATGGTGGGAGAACTATTATGCCACGCATGAAGCCCCTCAGGAGATCACATGGGATGAGTTTACTGCTGCTTTTCATCAGTATCATGTCCCTGAAGGCATGATGGACCTCAAGAAGGAGGAATTTAGGGCTCTAAAGCAAGGAGGCCAGCCCGTGGCTGATTACCTAAACAAGTTTACATAGCTAGCTCTCTATGCCTCTGAAGACGTAGCAACAGATAAAGCTAGGCAATCCCGCTTCATGAAGGGACTAAATTCAGGACTGCAAGTGGGGCTGATCACCCACAATTTTCTGGACATTCAGGAATTTGATTAATAAAGCATTGATTCTGGAGGACAAGCGTAAAGAGCTGGGTGAAAACCGTAAGCGCTTGATGTCCAATCAGGGTGGACATCCCAACCACCTACGTTTGAGAATGTCACCACAATAGTTTGCTAGATTCCAACCGTCAGTTGCGAACAAGGCATCAACCCCTGCACCTCGCCCTGCTAATCAGAATTTTCAGACGCCAGCACAAGGCAGTAATGCACCAGGAGGGAGTCAGCAGTCTGCAGTCAGGAGATGCTATACATGCAATGAGTGTCGGGACCCGAATCTGCAAATCCGGACCCTCTGTGTATTCTGTGCCAGTCCAGGATCACGCTAGCACACACAGTCATACAGGGTTGCACATTACAGACATTCAAAAAGATATAAGAATAAATAGTGCAAACATGTATATAAATCAAGTTGTACGACCTTATGGTCTCCTTACAGATAAGTCAGCCACACAGGGCTTACATTATTCAAAGTAAAGAAATAGCAGCGGAACATAAGTAAAGGTCGTGGAAGCCATCATCTTGCCACAGGCAACCGACTGGGCTTGCCCCCTAGTTGTTCGTATCCTCGATGTACTCCTCCTCCCAAACTGGTGTAGTCTCCTCCACTGATGTTGGGGTTGATAAGCAAGGTGGGGTGAGTACACAAGGCACTCAACAAGTAATGCACAGAATGCAGTGCTATTACTACATGCAAAGCTAATTCCAAAGGGTTGGCTTAAATGGTTCTTTTGCATCAAACAACAATTTTAAACCAATATCTTAATTAGATTAAAGCGTTGGAACAGTTATAAGTAATACTAATTTCTTCAAATGGTTTTTCTTCGAAGATAGTCGGCACACAGCCTTAACAGTTCATTTTTAACACTTGGCACACAGCCACCCTTCCCACATTTTGTTTATGAAAATCTACCCCTTGACTGTAATCCCCGAGCAATGCTCAATACCGTGAGCACGGCTATTCGAATAGTTTGACACTCTGCAGAGGTTGTACACTTTACCCACAAGATACAGCCGCTCACCACACAGGTGATTGTCCGCAACAAAGCTTTTCAGGAACTTCTACGTTAACCAAAGAACCTCTCCGGTATTGCCTTCACTATCACTTCCCTCACACACACCAAGTATAGGACCGCCAATCACCGCTGGATGGGCACCAAGCCGTAGCACAGGTACGCTCCCCATACAGATACACTCCTGTGTACTGTCACCCCGAGGTATCAGAGGAAAGATATCAGAACCCTAGTCAACTAGGTCTGTCCCATATCATACATGTGGTTGTACGGGTGACTCAGATCAAAGGCTTGCAAGGTGAAGTCCTTAATCGGCCAAGGCAAGACTTCCAACAATCAACAAGGGCACACACCAATGTGGCACAGACTCACATCACTCATCAACCCAAAGCCACATAGCCCACCAGCACACACCTCTTGCCACTTGCCCCAGCCTAAAACATTTCCCACCCGGCTTGATTATTGTGCAACACATGCCAAAGAATAACTCAACATCGGCACGGAACCACACAGTCACTGAACCTCAATCTCATCATGTGGCATCATCACACCACTTTTCAAAATACATTCAAAGTCTTTAATCAAGATTGTAGAATTTTTCCAAAGATCACTCATGATTCGTTGCAAGGCTAAGCATCTACTCACGGTCTAGCCTCCGTGTTGGCACAATATTAACATCCAACTAATATAATCAAACTTAGGGTGACAATGATTTAGGCATACAATTAATAATTCAAGGTGGCATAACAAAATGGGTTGATTAACTACATTATCCCGAATCAATTTAAATTCATTTTAAATAAATAAGCATGCATAGTTTCAAAGCATAAACTACATTTTAAAACCTGGGATCAAAATGATCAAAGCATCACTTGCCTTCAAAGAGTTGCTGGTCTTGTTCAAACTTGGTCTTGAGCGACTAATTCTTCCTCGAAACCTTCCTAAGAAAATTGCGCCTACGCTGCATAAACAAAATATACAATAATAGCTAATACAGAAGACTAAATGACCTCAAAAATTCAAATAAAATTCACCATTAGATAGATCACAATTTTATGAATTTTTAGAAATTTGAATCGCCAAATCCGAGTTAAAATGCCAAAGTTATAGTCATTTGAAGTTTGAATAAAATCAAAATACGAAATTAAGAAAATCCGATTTTTCTGAATTATTTTATACTCGAAATTCGCTTTTATGACGTCAGCACCGCATCATGATGACGTCGGCACGAAATGAAATTCGGTCAAAATATTTTTATATATAAAAATATTTATGACGCCATCATCGACGTCACGACACGCGGCACGCCCGCAGGCCGCCACGCCGCTCGTCTATGGACGGGTCCACGCTTCGCTCTGGTCCACCGTGGACTTGGTTCACGAGCGGTGCAGCCACGCGCAAAATCCGCACCTTTCGCTAAAATCGACGGTCGATCCTATGCCTCACGCGGCTCGGCGACGCCTCGATTTCCGCACGCCACGCGTCACGCATCGAACGGTCCCCTCGGATCAACGGCCAACGACGCGCGGACTTCGGCGACGCTACGGATACGCAGGCGACACGCGGCGCAATCGCAACGCTCGCTTGAAATCAATGGCCGAGATTGGTCACGCTCGGTCAAAGGAAACACGCGCCGCGACGCGATTGGTTGGAGGTGCGGCGCTATCACCGCCGCCGCGTT
The DNA here is from genome assembly GCA_036346275.1 of Otatea glauca. Lineage (NCBI taxonomy): Eukaryota > Viridiplantae > Streptophyta > Magnoliopsida > Poales > Poaceae > Otatea > Otatea glauca. The sequence continues at coordinate 8,307,449 of CM070717.1, read as the reverse complement.
CAAATTTGAACGGCACGGATCCTAGGGCAAAACCAGATCTGAACTCAACCGTTCAGATCCGATCTAACGGCTCAGGTTACCGGAGCTGTTTACTATACATGGCGCGACGTGGCTCAATCCTACGTGTACACTAACGACCAACGGCTGAGATGTAACCAAATTATAGAGACTAGATCTAATCTCTACCGTTCAAACCAGATCTAACGGTACAGATCTACTCTAGAAGAACACAAGGAAAAGTGACGTGGACGAACCGAAGCGCATGATGAAGATCGGACGACGACGAAGCTTCGGTGAAGGCGACGGCGCGCAGAAGAAAAGGTCCGGAGTTGAGGAAGATGACGCGGCCCACGGCGCCACGGGCTTCTCCGTGTGATGAAGTGGCTCATTCGACGCGGCTTGGCGGAAGGATTACTCGGTGACCTTGGCGACGCGAGAGAAACCGGCGGAAGTAAACGACGAAAAACCGCGGCGGCACAAAGACGCAACTACGGGCGAGCTCGCCAGCGCTAGAGAGGGTCTCGTCGTGCGTGCGAGGAGTCAAAAGACGCGTGCGAAGGTCTCGCACGACGCCATCAACGGGAATTAAGGGCTGCCTCGACGCGCGAAATCGCCGCGGAAATCACGCCATCAAAGCCCACATCTCTCGGCGATCCCGCTGGGACGAGTGACGGGCGCAATCCGCGCGCGTCCGCGCGGTGACGATCCGAAGGCTCACGATGCAGCGACGTGGCGCGCTCCACAGCGCTCGATCCGGATCGAACGACTTGGTGAAGCAGCGCTAGGGTTTCGGCGCGTTGGGCCGGCGACATGCACAGTTCATCTGATTTTTAAAACATTTCACATTTAAAATAATTCTAGAAATTCAATTAAATCATTTGGAGCTTTTAAAATAGCAGAAAAATTCCAGAAATTAGTTTGAGATGTTTGGAATTCCATTAAAATATTTGCAATAAAACTTTACAAAAACTTTTCCATTATTTAATTGTTTTCAAGAAAAAATTCCTATTTGAATAAATCCAAATAAACTTAAATAAATTCCCAAAAATTCAAAAAAATCAAAAATACTCCAAAATTTAAATTAGAGCAAAAATTAGGGTGTTACAATGAGCCAGGGCATTTCTCTAATAGGTGTCCACAGAAGGGAGGCATCACGCCAGTGCGTTTTAACTTGGGATCAACACCTGCCAAGGCACCGGCGTCAGGAGGAAATCGTACGCCAGGGCAAGCTGGAGCAACCCCTCAATCAACAACGCGTGGTAGGATCAACCACATCACTGCAGATGGAGCTCAAGAGGCTACGGATGTCATACTGGGTAAGTTTCTGGTTAACTCAGTACCTGCTACAGTTTTATTTGATTCTGGAGCTTCGCATTCATTTATTTCTCAAAGTTTTGCAACCACGAATGGATTTAATGTTGTAAATCTTAGGTGTGCTATTAGTCCAAGCCCCAGGATCTGAACTTAGATCTAGCCTTGGGTGCGTGGGAGTTAAGTTGCTTATGGATGGGATATAATTTCAAGCAAATCTTATTTTATTAGATACGCAATCCCTAGATGTTATCCTTGGAATAGATTGGCTGTCCAAACATAAAGCTGTTTTGGTTTGTGGCCGAAGGATCATATCGTTGAAAAGCCCTAATGGCCGGAAGGTAGAATTCCAAGCGACCGCAGTTCGTGATAGGCAGTTAGTGGTCAACAGTTTGAAAGCCATCAGCATAGAGGGTGTGTCAGTAGTCAGAGAATACCCAGACGTGTTTTTAGAAGATTTACCAGGGATGCCGCCAGACCGCGACATCGAGTTTGTTATTGAGTTAGCACCAGGGACAGCACCGATATCAAAGAGACCTTATCGAATGCCTACCGATGAGTTAGTAGAAATGAAAAAGCAGATTGAGGAACTGCTAGAGAAAGGTTTTATCATTCCGAGTTCATCACCATGGGGAGCGCCGGTTTTGTTTGTCCGTAAGAAAGATGGAAGTCTTAGGATGTGTATTCATTATCGAGCACTAAATGAAGTAACGATCAAGAATAAGTATCCATTGCCCAGGATCGACGATTTATTTGATCAGTTAAGGGGAGCTGGAATTTTCTCCAAAATAGATCTTCGTTCAGGATACCATCAGTTGAAGATCCGAGCTAAGGATGTTTCTAAGACTGCGTTCTCTACGCGGTATGGACACTATGAGTTTACAGTCATGTCATTTGGATTGACGAATGCCCCTGCATATTTCATGAATATGATGAATAAGGTTTTCATGGAGTATTTGGATAAGTTTGTTGTTGTCTTTATAAACGATATCCTGGTTTACTCGAAGACAGAAGAAGCGTATGCTGAACACTTGAGGTTGGTTTTAGAAAGGTTGCAAGAACAATAGTTGTACGCTAAGTTCAGCAAGTGTGATTTTTGGAAAGAGAAGGTTGAATTTCTTGGTCACGTAATGACTGCTAAAGGAGTTGCAGTTGACCCAAGCAAAGTGGATGCAGCGTTGCATTGGGAGCAACCGAAGTCTGTTACTTAGATTCATAGTTTTCTGGGAATGGCGGGATATTACCATCGGTTCATAGAAGGATTCTCCATGATTGCTAAACCCCTTACGCAGTTATTGAAGAAAGAAAATAAGTTTACATGGATGCCAGAGTGCGAAAAGAGTTTTATGTAACTGAGGAAACGTTTAACGACAGCCCCCGTGTTAGTATTGCCGGATGTGCAGAATAGCTTCGATATTTATTGCGATGCTTCAAAACAAGGTCTAGGGTGCGTGTTGATGCAAAATAGCAAGGCCGTTGCTTATGCGTCAAGGCAGTTGAGGCCGCATGAGGAGAATTATCCGACGCATGATTTGGAGTTAGCTGTCGTAGTGCATTCCTTGAAAATATGGTGTCATTATCTCATAGGGAACAGATGTGAGATATATATGGACCATAAGAGCCTGAAGTACATATTCACTCAAGCAGACCTTAATATGAGGCAACGAAGGTGGTTGGAGCTAATTAAGGATTATAATATGGGAATTCATTATCATCCTGGAAAAGCTAATGTGGTAGCTGATGTTCTAAGTCGAAAGAGCTATAGTGCAAATATCGACAACAGATGATAAACCGGAGGTATGTAAAGAATTTTGGAAGTTAAAGTTGGAAGTCGTCCCACAAGGAGTTGTAGCTTCGTTGGAAGTAAAGCCAACAGTTGAGGATCAGATCAGAGAAGGCCAGAAAGATGATGAGAAAATCACTAAGATTAGGTCCAAGAAAGAGGAAGGCTTAGCTGTGGATTTCACTTTGGATGAGCTGGGTACCATGTTCTTCAACGGCTGAATTTGTGTACCGAATAAAAAGGAGCTGAAGCAACTGATTCTTGAGGAAGCTCACAATTCTAAGTAATCGATTCATCCAGAAAGTGCTAAAATGTATCAAGATTTGAAAGAGAGGTTTTGGTGGCCTAACATGAAGCGAGAAGTGGCCAAGCATGTTGCGTTGTGTGACGTATGCCAGAGAGTTAAAGCAATGCATCAAAGGCCAGCGGGTTTGCTGCAGCCGCTAAAGGTTCCTGAATGGAAATGGGAAGAAATCGGTATGGATTTTATAACCGGGTTACCTAAAACTCAGAGTGGGTATGACTATATGGGTCATTGTTGATCGATTGACCAAGGTAGCTCACTTTTTACCAGTTAAGACAACTTACTTGGGAGAACGTTTGGCAGAGCTGTACATGGCTAGGATTGTGTGTTTGCATGGTGTGCCAAAGAAGATAGTCTCGGATAGAGGTACTCAATTCACCTCAAGGTTTTGGGATAAACTGCATGAAGCCATGGGGACTCGGTTGAACTTTAGTATAGCGTATCATCCACAGACAGATGGGCAGACCGAAAGGGTTAATCAAATCCTAGAAGATATGCTAAGAGCTTGTGCATTGGTTTATACTATGTTATGGGATAAGTGTTTGCCATATGCAGAATGCAGTTATAACAACAGTTATCAGGCTAGTTTGCGAATGTCGCCATTTGAGATTTTATATGGTCGTGCTTGTCGTACTCCGCTAAATTGGAATGAGACATGAGATCGTATGGTATTTGGACCTGATATTCTTAAGGACGCCGAAGAGCAAGTTGCTATGATTAGAGAGAGGTTGAAAGTAGCACAATCAAGGCAAAAGAGCTACGCTGATAACCGTCGTCGAGATTTGAGTTTCGATCCAGATGATTTCATGTATCTCAGAGTTACCCCTCTGAAAGGTGTTAAGAGGTTTCATGTGAAAGGAAAACTTGCCCCTAGATATGTTGGTCCATTTAAGATTTTGAGCCGTCGAGGGGAAGTTGCCTACCAGTTGGAATTGCCGTAGTCATTGTCACAGGTGCATGATGTGTTTCATGTGTCGCAACTTAAGAAATGCATTAGGGTGCCAACAGAACAAACCCCATTGGACGCAATAGAGCTGCAGGAAGATTTGGCTTACAAGGAGCAGCCAGTCAGAATTTTGGTTGTTATGGAGCACAAGACCAGGAGCAAGTCTATTCGTTTTTGTAGAGTTCAGTGGAGCAATCATTCCGAAAGTGAAGCTGAAGGAAGCGGTATGCTACACTAGCACAAAAAAACTACCGCGCACCGAAAGCTACTACAAGAAGGATCATAGATAAGATTACCACTAGGCGCGCGATTCACGAATCCTTCGCGTCGATGTAGTGGTTAAATCCTCGCCGCGATCGTTCGTCGATGTAGTGGATCGTCCTCGCCTGCGCGTGGATCGTCCTCCCACGCCGCTTGATCGCGGCGGCGTCACCGTAGTAGTCCACACGTCCAGAGATGGAGCGCCGTGCGTGTGTGCAAGCACCTAGTCGCTCGGCGGCGGCGAGAGGAGGAGGCTAGGGTTTCAAGTGAATCAAACCTAAGCCGTGGAAAGCACACCTGCGCCTCCTCCTCCCTCCTTATATAGCCACGAGATGAAACCTAAACGGGGCCCACCAGCATGCTAAGCCCACGAGGTTCATTAATTACGGATCCAATCCAAATTAATGCGTCCCAGCCATTAAGTGTGTGACCTGCGAGGTTCACATACGTTTGGACATGGATTCGGAAAACTCCTTTTCAATCCAATAGTTGGTAGCGGCTTCTTGCAAAGTATGCCAACTCCCAAACATCTGTGATCAAATCGAGCAGAACCTATCAAAAGAACTCATGTAATAATCCCTTTGCCAAGTATATGAAGATTGATCTCATGGCGAGAAGCATGTCATCCTTTGATGATTCAATCCATCTCTCGTGTCGTGATATATTAATAAGTTGTGATTGACTCCTCAATCACGGCATGGCCATGCACTTTCTTAATCATATCACACGAGTGGCCTTGTCATATATCTCCGTTTCATTGGAGTGGCAAATTCCATCTTATTTGCTCACTTCCCTCTGCGTTTCATAGTAAACATGAAAGCTACCTTTATAACTATCCGGTTAGGAAGTAGTGTTTGATAGCCCCAAGGAAAACTATTACACATGTAGGGAATATGACAATCTCGTGTCTAAGGATCATACATCTTCTAGGTATGAGATACAGCGATGACACATAAGAATGAAACATTCTCGCGAGTGTCCCATAGCGGGTCTATCTAACCCATGTTCTTCAACATGGTCCACAATGTAGAGATGATATCTCCATATCCCATGATCTATGAAGCATGATCATCGATCACTACATGTCTTGATCTATTCATCGTAGTCCTATCACGATGATATCCGATCGAGATATTTATCGAATTACATCATTAAGTAAAGAGCTTCATAATCAAGTCACATACTTGTTGATCAATACAATGATATACATTCATTGGACCAATAATCATATTATTATTCATAAACATAGTCATGTTACAATCATCTAAATGATTGCCTCAAGGGCATAACACTAACAGAAGCAACTTGGGAGCGTGAAGAGGATTTGAAGTCAGAATTCCCAAACCTATTCTTTAGTTAGCCCTGAATCTTGGGGTGGAGATTCTGTTAAGGGGGGAGGTTTGTAACATCCCAGAATTTGCTTTATTATTATGTTATTGGTCATTTGTGCATTTCATGAATTTCTGAAATTTATTGGATTTTTCTGGATTTATTTAAATTAATTTCAAATTAAGTATATTGGTCTTATGAGAAAACTAATTAAATATGTACAATGTTAAAATAAAGTTTTGCCAAAAATATTTTATTTAAGCTCAAAATGTCTCAATGTATTTATGAGAATTTTCTTGGATTTTTCCTAATAATTTTATTGCCTAAAACAAATCAAATGATTTTCTGTAATTATTTTAAATCAAAAACCCTTTTTGAAAATCAATGAAAAGTAGTGGGCCAACCCATTTACTGTGCAGCCCAAGTCAGCCCGCGCAGCCTACTTTGCCGTCGAAACCCTAACCCTAAATCTGCCAACCGTTGGATTGAGATCCAACGGCTATTCCTTCTCCGCGTCGCCGATCGCCCGCAGTTGTTGGATTGATGCCTCAAAGACGCACAGGATGAGGCCACGTCGTCTCTCCGTGTTGTCTCCGATCGCCCGCAGTTGTCGGATTTGAGTGATTCAAATTTCTAAAAATTAGTAAAATCGAGATCTATTTAATGCTGAATTTTATTTTATTTTTAGAGTTTGTTTGCTCTCTGTTCAGGTATTTATTTGCGTTTCTCCTTCGGTACGCGTAGACGTTGAATTGTGCGACGCTTCGGAGGAAGACCCGTCAACTCAAGATCAAGTTCCATAGCAAGACCAGAATCTATTCCAAGGCAAGTTGTGCTTTGATCATGTTGAACGCATGTTTATATAAATGCTATATTGTTTTACTTTATTGCATAGTATTTCAAGTATACAATTGTTTCAATTTAAATTGGGATCTAGTTAATCTACCCACTTGATTTATATACCCTACCTTGTCATTGTGTGCCATGATCTAGTTGTCACCCTAGGATGGTAAACTGATAGTTGGTTAATATTGATAATCAACAAGGGCTTGTTAGACCGTCGTAGATTGCTTAGCCGTGCCATGTCATCATATGTACATGAATTATTAATGATTAATCTTGACTAATGGAATATGGAACAATGATGTGAACTTGTGTGCCATGTGAGGTCACACAATGAGATTGAGTTGTAGTGGTGAGTCATGTCACGCAACGATATTGATTTGTTGATAGCACGTGGTGCTTGGTGATCAACTTGGGTGATAATCACTTAGATTGGGGCAAGTGACAAGGGGCGAGTATGCCAAGGTGGGCCCAATGGGCAGAGGGTATGTGGATGTCTAGCCTTGATCACACTATGGACTTAACCTTGCAAACAATTGAACTGAGTCAATCATGCAACCACATGTCTGGAATGGGATAGCCTAGCTGATTAATTTGTAATGTCTAGATTTCGGTACTGTTGAGGTGACTAGTGAGTTTCTATATTTGGGGTAGACTCATATGGCGCAAGAGGGGGGTCCTGGATGTGGTAACCAGTCCCACCAGTGTTGAAACCTTAGCGAGCAGTACTGGGTCTAGATGGAGCATTGTAAAGGCTTTGTTATAATCACTCGCCTTTGTGGTGTATGATTGTATCGTGTGGGTGAAGTGCATAACCTCTGCAGAGTGTAAAACTGTTCGATTAGCCGTGCTCACGGAATTGAGCAATGCTCGAGAATTACAGATAAGGGTTAGTTTAATTAAATGAAGAACTTGGTTGGGATGGCAGGATGTCATATGAAAGGTTGGAACTTGACTTAGGATTGGAAACTTGGTTTACCTGAGAAATACTGAATCTATTTATTACTGTTATTTGTTTTACAAGTATTTACAATTTACTTATTGTATTTATCCTTAAATGGCTGCTTATTGCAAAATAGCCATAAAAGCATTTTTCTTTGGAATAAGCCTTGCATATAGATACATAGAATTGCATTCTGTGCACAACTTGTTGAGTGCTTTATGTACTCACCCCACAACAATAATAATCAACAGTTGAAGAGTCTACACCTTTGTTGGAGGAGTTCCCGGAGGACACGAGTCATTAGGGTCCGAGCCTTGTCAGTTGCCTATGGTGAACTGATGAGCTATCTACGTCTTCTACTTTCCACTGCTTATTTCCTAGTTTATATTTCAAGTCTTGCCCTGCGTGGCTTAATAATATAAGTTGGTCATAAGATCATACACTTAGCTATATCAATAAATGAAGTATTATTTTGTTATCGCTGAGTATGATGTGATATGTACCAATGTTGAGTTGTGTGCACTAGCGTTGATCCTGGGACTAGTGCGGCAAACACAGTGGGTTCGAATCAGTGGATTCGGGTCCTTACATGTTTCTTGTGAGGCCCTCAAGATTGAGGCAGCCGTGCTGAGGGAGAAAATGCACGTGTTGAGAGAGCTTCTCTTTTTGGTTCTTCTTTGTCGGGACCCGAATCTGCAAATCCGGACCCTCTTGTGTTCATGCAGATCCGAGATCACGCTTAGCACACACAATCATCTGAGGTTGCACATTACAGACATTCACAAAGATATAAGAATAAATAGTGCAAACATGTATATAAATCGAGTTATGCGACCTTATGGTCTCCTTATAGATAAGTCACCACACAGGCTTACATTATTCAAAGAAAAGAAATAGCAATGAACATAAGTAAAGGTCGTGGAAGCCTTCATCTTGCCACAGTGCAACCGATGAGCTTGCCCCTAGTTGTTCGTATCCTCGATGTACTCCTCCTCCCAAACTGGTGTAGTCTCCTCCAGCGATGTTGGGGTTGATAAGCAAGGTGGGGTGAGTACACAAGGCACTCAACAAGTAATGCACAAAATGCGATTATATTACTACATGCAAAGCTTATTCCAAAGGGTTGGCTTAAATGTTTCTTTTGCAACAAACAGCAATTTTAAACCAATATCTTAATTAGATTAAAGCATTGGAAGAGTTATAAGTAATACTAATTTCTTCAAATGGTTTTTCTTGAAGATTCTCGGCACAAATTTAATAGCTCATTTTAACACTTGGCACACAGCCACCCTTCCCACATTTTGTTTATGAAAATCTACCCTTGATCAGAATCCCGAGCAATGCTCAATACCGTGAGCACGGCTATTCAATAGTTTGACACTCTGCGAGAGGTTGTACACTTTACCCACAAGATACAGCCGCTCACCACACAGGTGATTGTCCGCAACAAAGCTTTTCAGGAACTTCTACCTTAACCAAAGAACCTCTCCGGTATTGCCTTCACTATCACTTCCCTCACACAGAGCCGAAGTATAGGACCGGCCAATCACCGTTGGATGGGCACCAAGCCGTAGCACAGGTACGCTTCCCCATACAGATACACCCCTGTGTACTGTCACCCCGAGGTATCAGAGGAAAGATATCAGAACCCTAGTCAACTAGGTCTGTCCCATATCAGACATGTGGTTGTACGGGTGACTCAGATCAAAGGCTTGCAAGGTGAAGTCCTTAACTGACCAAGGCAAGACTTCCAACACTCAACAGTGGCACACAGCCCAATGTGGCACACAGACTCACATCACTCATCAACCCAAAGCCACACAGGCCCACCAGGCACACAGCCTCTTGCCACTTGCCCCAGTCTAAATCATTTCCCACCCAGTTGATTATTGTGCAACACATGCCAGCAATAACTCAACATCGGTACGGAACCACACAGGTCGCTGTACCTCAATCTCATCATGTGGCATCATCACACCACTTTTCAAAATACATTCAATGTCTTTAATCAGTATTGTAGCATTTTTCCGAAAGATCACTCATGATTCGTTGCAAGGCTAAGCATCTACTCACGGTCTAGCCTCCCGTGTTGGCACAATATTAACATCCAACTAATATAATCAAACTTAGGGTGACAATGATTTAGGGCATACAATTAATAATTCAAGGTGGCATAACAAAATGGGTTGATTAACTACATTATCCCGAATCAATTTAAATTCATTTTAAATAAATAAGCATGCATAGTTTCAACGCATAAACTACATTTTAAAAACCTGGGATCAAAATGATCAAAGCATCACTTGCCTTCAAAGAGTTGCTGGTCTTGTTCCAAAACTTGGTCTTGAGCGACGAATTCTTCCTTGAAACTTTTCGGCAAATTTGCGTCTACGCGTACAAACAAAATATGCAATAAATAGCTAATACAGAAGACTAAATGACCTCAAAAATTCAAATAAAATTCACCATTAAATAGCTCACAATTTTATGAATTTTTAGAAATTTGAATCACCCAAATCAGAGTTAAAATGCCAAAGTTATAGTCATTTGAAGTTTGAATAAAAATCTGAAAATACATAAATTAAGAAAATCCGATTTTTCTGAAATATTTTTATACTGGAAATTCGCTTTTATGACGTCAGCACCGCGTCATGATGACGTCAGCACAGAAATCAATTTCGGTCGAAATATTTTTATATAAAAAAAATTATGACGTCATCGCTGACGTCAGCTCGACATGTGGCACGGCCAGAGGATGCCACGTCGTTCTGGTCTATGGACTGGGTCCACGGTTCGGCTCTGGTCCACCGTGGACTTGGTTCACAGAACAGTGCAGCCACGTGGCAAAATCCAGACCGTTCGCTAAAATCGACGGTCAGATCCTATGCCTGCGCGGCTCTGCGACGCCTCGATTTCCGCACGACCACGCGTCACGCATCGAACGGTCCCCTCGGATCCAATAGCCAACACACGCGCGGACTCGGCGACGCTTCGGATTCGCAGCAACACGCGACGCAATCGCAACGGCTCATTTGAAATCAACGGCCGAGATTGGTCACGCTTCGGTCAAAGGAAACACGCGGCCGCACGCGATTGGTTGGAGGTGCGGCGCTATCACCGCCGCACGTTCAAATTTGAACGGCGCGGATCCTAGGGCAAAACCAGATCTGAACTCAACCGTTCAGATCCGATCTAACGGCTCAGGTTATCGGAGCTGTTTACTATACATGGCGCGACGTGGCTCAATCCTACGCGTACACTATCGATCCAACGGCTGAGATGTAACCAAGTTACAGAGACTAGATCTAATCTCTACCGTTCAATCCAGATCTAACAGTGCAGATCTACTCTAGAAGAACACAAAGAAAAGTAGCGTGGGCGAACGAGCGTGCGATGAAGATCGAATGCAGACGACGGCTTCGGTGAAGGTGACGGCGCGCAGAAGAAAAGGCTGCGAAGTTGAGGAAGATGGCGCGGCCCACGGCGCTCTGAGGCTTCTCGGCGTGATGAAGTGGCTCGTTCGACGCGGCTTGGCGGAAGGATTACTCCGTGACCTTGGCGGCGGCGGAGAGAAACCGGCGAAGTAAACGACGAAAAACCGCGGCGGCACAAAGACGCAACTTCTGGCGAGCTCGCTCGGCGCTAGAGAGGGTCTCGGCGTGCGTGCGAGGAGTCAAAAGACACGGCGGGAAGGTCTCGCACGCGCCATCAACGAGGACTTAAGGGCTGCCTCGGCGTGCGCGCTGCGCGGCGAAATCCACGGCCATCAAAGCCCACGTCTCTCGGCGATCTCGCGGGGGCGAAGTGGCGTGGCGCAATCCTGCGCGTCCGTCGCGCGACGATCCGGCTCACGCATGCGGCGACGTGGCGCCTCACGCGCGTTCGATCCGGATCGGACGACTTGGGCTAAGCGGCGCTAAGGTTTCGGCAGCGTTGGGCGGCGACAAGCACGATAATGGGCTCGGCCCATTCTTATTCATCTGATTTTAAATCATTTCACATTTAAAATAATTCTAGAAATTCAATGAAATCATTTGGAGCTTTTAAAATTGCAGAAAAATTCCAGAAAAATTCTAGAAATTACTTTGAGATGTTTGGAATTCCATTGAAATATTTGCAATAAAACTTTGCAAAAACTTTTCCATTATTCTATTGTTTTCAAGAAAAGTCCTATTTAAATAAATCAAAATAAACCTAAATAAATTCCCAAAAAATCAAAAAAAATCAAAAATACTCCAAAATTTAAATTAGAGCAAAAATTAGGGTGTTACAAACCTCCCCCCTTAACAGAATCTCGTCCCCGAGATTCAGGGCTATCTACAGAAATAGGTTAGGGAACTCCTTCTTCAGATCTTCTTCACGTTCCCACGTTGCTTCACTTTCCGAATGGTTGCTCCATTGAATTCTGCAGAAACGTGTTGACTTGTTCCTTGTCTCTCTGTCCATTACGTCCAGAATCTTCATCGGATGTTCTTTGTAAGTCAGATCTTCTTGCAGCACAATTGCCTCCAAAGGTGTTTGCTCTTCCGCTACTCGAAGACACATCTTCAGTTGTGATACATGGAATACATCATGCACTCCTGCCAAAGACGGCGGTAACTCCAACTGATAAGCAACTTCACCTCTGCGGCTCAAGATCTTGAATGGTCCGACATATCTGGGTGCGAGCTTTCCTTTTGCATGGAACCTTCTAACTCCTTTGAGAGGCGTGACTCTAAGGTACACAAAATCTTCGGGTTCAAAGCTCAGTTCCCTGCGACGGTTGTCAGCATAACTATTCTGCCTTGATTATGCAATCTTCAATCTTTCCTTGATCAGGGCGATCTGTTCTTCCGCTTCATGAAGAATGTCTGGTCCAAAAACATGTCGTTCGCCTATCTCATTCCAATTCAATGGTGTTCGACAGGACCGACCATACAAAGCTTAAAATGGAGACATTTGTAAACTCACCTGATAACTATTGTTGTAACTAAACTCAGCATAAGGCAAACACTTGTCCCATGAGGTGGAATATGCTAAGGCACATGCCCTCAACATATCCTCTAATATCTGATTGGCTCTCTCAGTTTGTCCATCTGTCTGCGGATGGTATGATGTACTAAAGTTCAAACGAGTTCCCCATCGCTTCATGTAGCTTACCCCAAAATCTGGAGGTAAATTGGGTACCTTTGTCTGACACTATTTTTTTCGGTACTCAATGCAAACAAACAATTCTTGACATATAAAGTTCTGCTAACCGGTCTCCGGAATAAGTGGTCTTCACGGGTATGAAATGTGCCACTTTAGTTAAACGATCTACTATGACCCATATGGAATCATATCCACTTTGCGTCCTAGGCAATCCGGTTATGAAATCCATACCAATTTCTTTCCATTTCCATTCAGGTATCTTTAGGGGTTGTAATAGCCCTGCTGGTCTTTGGTGCATAGCTTTGACTCTTTGGCATATGTCACATATTGCAACGTATTCGGCGACTTCTCGTTTCATGCTTGGCCACCAAAATCTCTCCTTTAAATCTTGATACATTTTCGCACTTCCTGGATGAATTGAGTACTTGGAGTCATGGGCCTCCCCAAAATTAACTGCTTCAACTCCTTTTTGTTCGCACACAAATCGCTCTTTAAACCACATAGTACCTTGTTCATCCAGCTTTGAAATCTTTTGCTTTGCCTTCATCCATTTTGCCCTTAATTCTTTTGATCTTATCATCATCTTTTTGCCCTTCCCCGATCGATCTTCGGTAGGTCTTACTTCAAAGTTGCTAGGAATCATACCGTACCATTTCGATTCTAATTTAAAAATCCTTACACAATCTGCTGACTTGTTTCCAACAACATATTTACTTTGTGGTTCTTTACGCTCAAGGCGTACGCCACCACGTTGGCTTTACCCGGATGGTAGTGAATTCCCACATTATAATCCTTGATTAACTCTAACCATCTTCTTTGCCTCATATTTAGGTCAGCTTGTGTGAAGATATACTTAAGACTTTTATGATCGTATACACTTCACATCTATTTCGATAAGATGATGACGCCATATCTTTAGTGTATGCACTACGGCGGCTAATTCCAAATCATGAGTCGGATAGTTCTCCTCATGTGGTCTCAATTGCCTTGATGCATAGGCAATTACCTTCCTATTTTGCATCAACACGCATCCCAATCCACGACGCGATGCATCACAATAGATGTCGAAGTCTTGATGAGCGTCGAGTAAAACTAGTACAGTGCCGATGTTAATCTTCTCTTCAACTCCGAAAATTCTTCTCACACTCGGTGTCCATAGGAATTTCCTTTCCTTTTCAACAATTGCGTAAGAGGTCTACGCAATCGTAGAGAATCCTTCGATGAATCGACGGTAATACCCGCCATTCCAAGGAAACTACAGTTTGGGTTACCGACTTGGGTTGTTCCCAATGTAGAACTGTCTCCACTTTCTTTGGATCTACCACAACTCTGCTGCAGTCATTATGTGTCCAAGAAATTCAACCTTATTCTTCCGAAATCACATTTGCTAAATTTTGCAAACAAGCTGTTGCTCTCTCAACTTTTCAAGGACTAGCCTCAAATGCTCGTGCTCTTCTCTCGTCTTGGAATAGATAAGGATATCATCTATGAATCGACGATGAACTTATCAAATATTCCATAAAAACCTTATTCATTAAGTTCATGAAATATCTTTGGTGCATTTGTCAAACCAAAAGACATCACTTTGTAAACTCGTAGTGTCCATATCTTGACGAAAATGCGTCTTGAATATCCTCGATCGGATCTTCAATTGATGGTATCCTGATCGGAGATCAATTTTGAGAAGACTCTGCTCCTCTCAATCGTCAAACAAATCATCGATCTGGGTAGCGGATACTTATTCTTTATCGTCACATCATTGAGTGCACGATAGTCTATACACATCCTGAAACTTAGTCCTTCTTCTTGACGAATAAGGCAGTGCTCCCCATGGCGATGAACTAGGTCTTATAAATCCTTTTTCAGCAGTTCTTCAATTTGCTTCTTCATTTCCACCAATTCTTACGTGGACATCCTGTAAGGTCTCTTAGCTATGGAGCTGTCCTGGAACCAAACACTATCACGAACTCGACATCTCTATCTCGCGGCATTCGGTAAATCTTAGGGAAAACATCCGGATATTCATTGACTATGGAAACTTCCTCTAAGTGACAGTCTTCATCTTTGTTGACCATTAATTGTCCACCCCGCACCGGTTTTGCTTCAAACTCAATCTTCTTTCCATCCGGGCTCTCGTAGATATATGACTCTTTTCTGCAATCCAATCGCCTTGTGATTGGTTAACCAATCCATTCCCGAGATAACATCCAAGGTTTGGGTATTAAGGACGATTAAGTTCGCTAGGAACTCAACTCCATTAATTATTAGTCTTACCCCAGAACATCCTACTTTAGATCGGAGTTCTGATCCAGGGGATTGGACTATGAGCACACATTTAAGATTCACTATTTCCATATCATTTTGAACAGCAAAATCTCGGGAAATAAAAGAATGCTGAGCTCGAAATCAAATAAAGCGGTGGTGATCTGAGTTTACTAGGAACTTACCCAGTACAACGTCCGTGGCGTTCTGAACTTCATCCGTTGTAATGTGGTTGACTCGGCCTCGTGCAGTTCCTTGGGATGGAGTTGCTGCTGTTGATGCCCCACAGTTCACGATTGGCGCGGGAGTCCTTGCCGGTGTGTTCCCTAGGTTAAAGCGGACGGTGACACCTCCTTCTTAGGGCGATTGTTGGCAAATGCCCCATTTCATTGTAATGATAGCAACGTCTTCCCATTGCTGAGAGGCTCCTCGATCATGTGCCACGATTCTGGTGAGTCGAACATTCGACCCATCGGGCGATTTGTCGGCGGTGGTGCCTATCATTGCCTCGGGTGATGCGGATGAGCTGTTGAGGTACCGTCCTCTGCCTCTCTGCCGCCCCGACGACCTCCTTGTTGCGCCATTCATGCTTCCTATTGTCATCCAACTCTCGGCGCTTGTCCTCTAAGATAAGAGCTTTGTTAACTAGCTCTTGGAAGTCGGGGAATGTGTGGTGATCGGTCCACTGCAACCTCGCATTCAATCCCTTCATGAAGCCGGATTATGCGGCCTTATCTGTAGCCACGTCCTCCGGTGCGTAGCGTGCCGTTAGTGAACTTATTCGTGTCGGCCCCGATAGCCGCTTGCTTGAGGCTCCGAATTCCTCCTTTTAAGATCCATGATACCCTCGGGTACATGAAATGCTGCGGAAGGTGTGGTGAATTCCTCCCACGTGATACTCTGTGGGTCCTCATGAGTCGCGCAGTTTCCCACCATTCTGCGGCAGTCCTTGAGTTGATGAGAGGCATAGAGTACCCTCTCATGTCCTACACACTTTGGGTAATGTGCGACTTCCTTTCAATTGTCCTTAGCCAATCGTCCGCTTCTAGTGGATTGGCGTTACACGAAAGTGGGTGGGCGAGTCCTCATAAACTCCGACAACATGGAGTAAGGGTGTGGTCCATGGTTACCCCCAGGTTGAACATTCACAGCAGCTTGATTGGATATCTGCACGCATGGTTTGAACCATCATGTTCATAAGTTGAGTCAGAGGCGATCAAGAAGGCTCCCGGGTTACGCATATCGACTGCGCGGTTGAGGATCGGCTCTTCATTCTGGTTGTCCGCCTGGTTAGCTCCACATCCGCTGGCTCCAACATTTTCACGAGTCCTCACCATCAGTTGCCAGCTTCCAAGGTTAAGAGAAGAAGAAAGCATAGACAAGTAGAAGAAATCATGTGGGAAACAGTGTAACTTAAATTATTTAGCCACTTTATTGATATAATATAAAGCGATGCAGTTGCCCACAAGTGCCTAAGGGCAATGCAACACATCTGAGACACTCACAACCAAAAACAAGTAAGCAAACATAGGAATCCATGGCGACTCACACCTAATGGTGACTCAAGAAAAAGACGCGACTCGGACATTGAGTCTCGACACTACACTCTACTAGACTCGATCACTCATCGAGCCAACCCAGCTGCGGCTACCTCGGAGCATACACCGTGGGTGCTCGGAATCGGGCAAGCGGTCTGGTGACCTACTGCGGTTGGTGCAAATGACCCCATCGACTCCGCTGGTCCCGGGCTGCCTACTCCTGGACTGGTGCCTCCTGCTCTGGCTCCTCCGGATCTGGATCGTGTAACTCCAGAACTGGCTCAGGCTCGGGTCCATACAAAGCCATCTCCAACTCCTGGATCTTCTGCATGGAGTGAGCTAAGCCCTCCCGTAGCTGGATCTTTGCCTCTGCGACCTCGGCGCGGGTCCTCTGCAACTCCCGGACTGTCTCGTCCAAGGCGTCCTCCTGGGCGATGACGTACCTCGCCAGGTGGGTGATAGTGGCGTCCTCCTCTACAAGCTCCATCCTCTCCAAACGATTGTCTCGACGCGGATGGTGATGAAAGACGGTGCCCTCCAACTCTGCGGAGTAAGTGCGGGCAATCTGCCGCATCGCCTGACGCGCCGACTCCTGGATTCCGGCCTCAAAAGTAGACCTCCTGACCGTGATGTAGATAGGACGGCTCTCCCTCGTTCTCTCCCGAGCATACATTGTGATCTTGACATCCCAGGCGACGTCAAGTCTTGCCCGTACCACCGAAGTCCCTCGATCGATGGTGCATCAAAACCTCCGAAACAATCGCAGCATCATACACCATAACTCCATGGCGTATCCTCGGTGCGCTCTCCATAGGTGTGGATCATCCTCATCTGACAAAATAAACCTTGTATAAATTAAACAGAGAATAATAAAAATTCAGCATAGGTATGAAACAAGAGAGAAGAGATAAGTCAAGATTTCATTGATATTCTTGCTCAAGTTGATTAGGTCTTTAGAAAATAGTTTTACCCTCCTAGGCACGACCAAACTAGGGTCAAGTCCTAAAGTCAGCCTTGCTCTGATACCACCTCTATCGGGACCCGAATCTGCAAATCCGGACCCTTTGTGTATTCTGCATGCGATCCGAGATCACGCTTAGCACACACAATCATCTGAGGTTGCACATTACAGACATTCACAAAGATATAAGAATAAATAGTGCAAACATGTATATAAATCGAGTTGTACGACCTTAAGGTCTCCTTACAGATAAGTCAGCCACACAGGGCTTACATTATTCAAAGAAAAGAAATAGCAGCGGAACAAAAGTAAAGGTCGTGGAAGCCTTCATCTTGCCACAGAAACCGATAGGCTTGCCCCTAGTTGTTCGTATCCTCGATGTACTCCTCCTCCCAAACCGGTGTAGTCTCCTCCACTCGATGTTGGGGTTGATAAGCAAGGTGGGGTGAGTACACAAGGCACTCAACAAGTAATACACAGAATGCGATGCTATTACTACATGCAAAGCTTATTCAAAGGGTTGGCTTAAATGGTTCTTTTGCATCAAACAGCAATTTTAAACCAATATCTTAATTAGATTAAAGCATTGGAGCAGTTATAAGTAATACTAATTTCTTCAAATGGTTTTCTTGAAGATTCTCGGCACCACCCTTAACAGTTCATTTTAACACTTGGCACACACCACCCTTCCCACATTTTGTTTATAAAATCTACCCCTTGTTGTAATCCCGAGCAATGCTCAATACCGTGAGCACGGCTATTCGAATAGTTTGACACTCTCAGAGGTTGTACACTTTACCCACAAGATCGACCGCTCACCACACAGTGATTGTCCGCAAGAAAGCTTTTAGGAACTTCTACCTAACCAAAGAACCTCTCCGGTATTGCCTTCACTATCACTTCCCTCACACAGAGCCGAAGTATAGGACCGGCCAATCACCGTTGGATGGGCACCAAGCCGTAGCACACAGGTACGCTCCCCCATACAGATACACTGTAACGACTTGAAAGTTTGGAACAGTGAAAAACAAACAGTTTAAATTTTAATATAAATGGTCCTGAAATTCTAGGTGATATTTGCTCCAATTAGAATTTCTTAGACTTTTGTGTTTTTCAAAAGATTAAATAAAATGGGAAAAACAAAGAAAAAGGTAAAAAAAGATGAAGATAAAATTTAGAAAATTTTACCACGAGTCCTGTTTTAGCTTGTCATAATGTTTGACCAGTAAGTAGGGTTTTTATAAACTTAGGGGCAAGATAAATGAAATATGTGTCTACTTTTTGACTAAAAACGGTGAATCAAAAAGTAGGAAGAAAAATAAATAAAGCCAAGAAAATTTATATAAATCCCTGGAGATATTATGCATCACTGGTAAAATTTTTATAATTAAATGAATTGAAATAAGCCTCTTAAAAATTCAAATACAGTGGGTCCAGAATGTAAGGAAAATGATTGTCAGAATTTTTATAAAATAATGGATCAAGTTTTTGATCTGAAAATTTTCCAGTGGTCCAACTATAAGGATTGGAACCTCTCCAAAAGTTTCAAAAATAAATCCTAGAGAATTGACCTGTAATTAAATCAAAAACCGAAATCAATGTTTAGAACCAGGGTACAGTGTCAGAATTTTAATAAATTTCCCAAAAGGAGTTTTTGTCTCAAAATTTTCCAGTAGGCGTGTGACTCTCAGTAAGTCTTGGTCAAAAAGTTTGGAAAAATCTGGAATTGGTTTATGGCTTAAACAAATCCAAATTCTAGAATTTCCCCGTTCTGTCTTATCACATTAAAATCGTTGTCTCGCCGACAAGTGGGCCCAGCCCTCTTGAAGCGTTGACATTTGGCGGTGAGGCGGTGTCTCGTGACGATGGGCCTGACCCCACTGTCGGCTGAGGCGTGGCGTTCTTCTCCTTCCTCTCTTCCCGATGGAGGCGGCGACACCACCGCCCTTCGCGTCAATTCTTTACTGCTCCGTCCGCCGCAGCTCGACCCTCCATGTCGCGAGTAGAGCCCCTCCTCCCGTGCTGTGCTTGG
This sequence comes from Otatea glauca, assembly GCA_036346275.1. Lineage (NCBI taxonomy): Eukaryota > Viridiplantae > Streptophyta > Magnoliopsida > Poales > Poaceae > Otatea > Otatea glauca. The sequence continues at coordinate 8,287,806 of CM070717.1, read as the reverse complement.
CGATCGTGGTCGAGCCGCCGAGACGAGCTTGCGCTCGGTTTGTGCTCGACACAGGAGAAGCCGACCGGAGCATCGCGCAAGAAAACCTGAGTACAACGCAGTTTGGTCGCGATCCTTAGACTTTAGGCCTTGTGTTTGCGTCGCAGTGCCCTCACGCGTTTCACTTTTCCATTTCGCCAAGCCAAGGGCCTAGGAGGCGTCATCTTCCTCGTTGAGCCGGAGGAACCCGAAAGGGGGGAAATCGTCGAATCGGGTGAGTTCCTCCCCAATCTTCCGATTCAACCGCACCTCAAGCATCTCTAGCACCCAAGGGTTACTCATCACTCGCTATTTTGGCTTCTTTTTGCTCGTAGCGCCGCCGCACCGTCGTTCTTCTTCCTCACGGCCGGCGCACGGTGGCAGGCCATTTTAGCTCTTCTCCGACCCAGCCATCAGGTAAACTCAAATCCCCTTGATCCACTGTAGCTAGACAAACCGTAGGCCGCTGGAATTTTTGCCTCTAGCCGAGCTTCCACCGTCACGGTCATGGCGCTGCCGCATCCTCGCGGTGGCAGCCTTGCTCCGTTTCTCTTCCGGCGAGTGAATACCTCTCCTAGGTTAGCATTGGCTTGCTAGTGCTCATGTCGTTGCCCATTCCGCCGCGGCGAGGCTGCTTCGCCGGCGGCGAGCAAGAGTCCCCGGCGCTCTACTTTGAGTCACTGACCGGTGGACCCCACACGTCAGCGAGGTCGCGGGTTTGAACTCGGTTTTGGCGCGCGCCGCGGAAACCGTTTTCTCTGAGCGAAAGCGTAGTTTGATTTTTGGATGATTTTCAGAAACCGGTTGAAATTCAAATGCTTGTAACTTTTGAATCATCTGGCCAAATTGAGTGAAACTAATTTCTAAATTTGTATAAAATTCTGTAGTTTCAGAATATATAAAAATTTCTGAAGATGAGAAAAATTTGATTTTAGGAAAAAAATTAAAGAGAAGTTTAAGTGTAAATAGGGTGATATGAATAAAATATTTTTGGGATGATTCAATTAAGGAAAAGTAAATTTTTGTAGAGTCCCTGGGTTATGAGTATTCCAAATAAACAAAATGTTCCCATGATACCTTATTATATATCATGTTTGCTCAAAAAATGAATACTAAACAGGAAAATGAAAATAAGTAAATAAAAGAAAGGATTAAAGTTTGAATGGTTAAAAATTCATCCTGTTGAGGTATATATCATGGGGAGTTTCTCATGTGAAAAATGATTAGGGAAAAGTGTATGTGATAGTTGTTTAATTAAGAAAAACAATACTAGTTATAACCAAAATAGATGTAATTGCTATGAACAAGTTCAAAATAACTCAAATTCACTTTTAAAATGTTTTTAAGATCATTCCCTTATGTCAGGAAGAAAATGGATAAAAGATGTTGAATAGTTTAGTAATAAATGAAAGTGAAAGATTGAAAGGTTATAAGTTAGTTTTGTGTTCATATAGCCCTTTTCAACATATGATAAAATGGATTATATAAATGAGAAGAAATGTAAAAATGGTATAGAAGTACTTCACAAAGTATAATCTAGTAGATTCTGGAAAAAGAATGACATTTTGTTAAGGTTTGTATGCAAAACAAGTTAAGGGAATGAGTCTACTTTTTATGTTTTGCTGAATGATTGAAACAACTAGGCTTTTTCAACTATGTGCAAAATAACTCATCCAAGCAAGAAATTTTGGAAGAATAGTGTAGAAATGATAAACAAAGTTTGTTCTACCTGATTCTAGAAAAAATATTCTGTTTTAGAGTTTTGGTTCACTTAGTTGTCATAAGTGTAGTAACCTTGAGTGATATGATTTAGTCAGCCAGTTTTGTAGCAAGTCTAGAGTTCAACCAAGCCTTTTCAACAATAATTTTTAGGTTTCATCCAAACCCTAAAAGTTAAAACAAGTGATTAGAATTGACAATTAAAGTATGCTCTAGCTAATCCAAGACTTAAACTCTAATTTCTGTAGTTAATGCACATCAATCTTGTTAGGTTTATAACCCTAGATGATATATTTTTTCAAGTGCTATCTTCTTGAAAAGTTTGTGAAAGACAGAGAACACTGTTTTGGTTGTTAGTTAGGCATAGTTCTCCTTCCAAAGAAGCAAATAAACAATCTTTTTATTTCAAATAATTTTAGCATCTATAATTCGATGTTTAAATTCAAATATTTCATGAATAGCAGTTGCCTGTTTGGTTCGAATTGTGTTTACCTGTTTATCTGTCTGTTTTCCTTTTGGCCATTTGGAGTTTGCTGATATTCTCTTTTTCTTCTTGTTCGCGACGAGTAGAGACCGACATCATCGAAGAAGAAGAAGACATTCTCTGATCCGGATTTTATTCACGATGGTGATTTGCAAGGCAAGCAACTCCTTGATCATGTTAAGCCGATAATTCACCAACTATATGTTGCTTTTGCTTATGTACAGTGCATTCGGATAATTTCCCCTAAAAGTGCTATTTTGGGTTAGAACTGTAGTAAATCCTGTAAATTATGGTTTGTCTCAATCTGTATGGACTTGTGAACCTTGTAAACCTTAGATTGAGCTAGACATATTTAATGTCATGTTTGGGTATAATCGCTAGCATAATAATATTTCCTGCTTAAGCCTCTCGTTGGTGTTTTCAGTCTTTTCAACCGTCATATAATCTTTTGGGAATTGGTTGATGATAATTTGCTAAAAACCCTTAAACAAAACTATGGTTTGACGCGGGTGATTATTTGGCGCTAGCCGGTTGTGCAAAAGGATATGCACGTAGCTAGGGTGGAGTATCGCCCGTGTCGGATTAAGGACCGAGCAAATGGGATGTTGTAGAACCATGTTTTCGTGCAACCACAAGGGCTTGTATGGCGGGTCTTAGCTTAATAAGTTGTTTAGATTTGGCTTTGCATCTATGGAAGGCGGGAGATTGCACAGCAGGTCCGGTCAGTGCATGCAGTAGGGTTTCTACATACCAATGCAGCGGTGTACGCCTTGCCCCAGACGAGACGTGGTGTGTGTGTGATAAATGTGGATCCACGGCTTGGGTGAGTGTCTCTGTCTTGAGCGTGGGTAAACGTCCCGGCTGGTGTAAAGCCATATCTAAATAATGTAACGACTTTGTATGATCTCCTTGCCGACACACCAAGGAAGTGTGTTAAGCGGCACAGCAAAAGAGGTTGATCATTCCTTGTGGGTAAAGTGTACACCTCTGCGGAGTGAAAAATCAGTCGATTAGCGCGCCATGTAATGGGCACTTGGGGAAAATCCTCCCAATGCTAGAGTTTTGGTGATTTCCAAAATGGGTTGGGCTTTTGGAAATTGTTTTTTTTCAACCATCTTTTGTGTCAAAGGATCGACACCGGGGTCATATGCAGTCGGGTAGACTGAGTTGAAAATCTGGAATACTTGCTTATCATTCTGTCTTTCAATTGCTTTTATTAAAATACAATGTTGCAATCTATTATGCTTACTCTTTTTAATGTTTCATGCAATTGCAAAATAACCATAGCCTGTCCATTGCTCAGCCTGCATAATTATTTATTTGCATCTGTGAACTAATATAAGTCTTGCTGAGTACCAATGTACTCAATCTTGCATCTGCTGTCTCAGAGGAAGAAGATTGCGATCTACCGGACGACGCGTTCTTTCAGGCAGGTCTCGGGGGTTTTGACGATAGTCTCTTCTAGGTTGCCTAGTTAGTGCCTGAGGGTTTAGTGGGCAACCGCAAGGCTGTTTGGAGTTTTAGTTTCCTTTTTGTTTCTGTTTTTATTTCCGCTGTTAAAATGGTTTAAATTTGTCCTGACCTCTGTATAATTATTTCAGTTATGTAAGTTTTTCTATGTGTTGGCGTGTATGATTTTGATACGAATGTTGTAAACATGTGAGTGCTAGCTACTGATCCAGGGAATAGCACAGTAATCACATGGAGTTTCCTGTTCATCGAGCGGGTCTCACAGTGGGTATCGAGCCATCTTGTTGTAGGAACCTTGGGGAGAAATGGTCGCTAGTTAGAAGTGTGAAAACTTAATTTGGAAGTAAACAAAACTCTGTCCACTACTAATAATGGAATTTAGCCTAATGCTAATTTTCTTGTTCGTAGTTTCTTCGCTCTTCCTAATTATGTTTATAAGCTTATCTTGTCTTGTATTTTGTAGATGGCCCGGTTTGTTCCTTGCCATGAGTCGAGAGTCCCCGAGCAATCAGGTATGATGGGAGTGCTGCAGTCCTTACTCGAGAGCTGTCAGTTTGAGGGGTGCCTAAGATACGTGGTTTTTCAGGCGTACTTGAGCCCAGTCACCAAGGAGTACGCCGCTCGTGTGTTTATTCCTCCTAGGCCGGCCCACAGTGAGTGAGAGAGGAGCTATATGGGTAGTGGGTCGTCGATAGACGCTTCTATGAATGAAGCGGCATACCTAGCCATAGTACGACTCCGGCACGTGCTACCTGACTTGAGCCCTCACCATTACTACCTACCCGGGAGACCATTGGTAGGGAGTAATGTGTATAGGGATCACGTTGGAGTGGGGAATGGCAACTTAAATGTCATGGTGGAGTTTACTAATCGGTTAGATAGCCACTACATGAGGTTGGCGCAAGAGTTGCTTGAGACTCGGCGTCGTGTGGCATTCTTGGAGTCCCGAGTGACATTGTGTGTGGCAAGGCGTGCCTTACCACGCACGGTGTTAACTAGTGAGGCTCTGAGGATTCCGGCGGCGCAACGCCCTCCACCTATGTCTTATGTGCCTACGCCGGGAGTGGGTGCAAATGCCATGATGTCAACTATTGGGAGTTGCCCTAGGCTCATAAATGACAAGGGCATCAATCCATATAGTATTTGCACCTACCGCCCTAGCACTCCACGGGTGTATCGCCGAAGGAGATGTGTGGTTAGGAATGTGGGAATATGAAGTAGTGGAATGGGATGTAGAAAAATCTAGTAGTATGTGGTAATGTAGTTGCTAAGATGTGATTTTGATGTAATATAAGTGTTGCAAGAACCTTGTAAAAAATGAAGGTAGTGCTGAAATTATTAGCTAAAATAGTCTCATTTTGGTAACTAGGAGTAGGACATGTAAAAATGTAAGTGTGGAATTGAATCTTGTGTGAACAAGCTAGTGATGTGTATATGTGCTTATGGAAGAGTGCATTTAGTTTCTCCTATGCTCCTTGTGCTGAAATTGCTGGTGTTTTGGTAATGGGGGCGAAATTTCAGAAAGCGTGTGATGCTGACTTTCATATGAAAGTGATCCATATCCATGTATGCAAATGATATGTGTTATGATGTGTAGTGTTAAGATTGCTGTTGAGTATAGAAATTGGATTAATGCTTTGTATGTGTGCTTGTGATGAAATGGCTGATGTTCTGGGAAGTTGCTGCCGAAATGCTAAAGGAAAGGAGTTTAATTTTGTGTTGTGTTGGTAATAACATTTGAGAGTATGGGTCTGTGTTGTCTAATGTGTTGAGAGTATGAGAGAAAGAATGCATTTTTATGCTTCCAGTATTGCTTGTCCTATGAGAAAAAAATTTGTGTGCTGGTAATGGGAGCAAAGGTTACAGCAAGGAATGGTAGTAGTGTTGAAGGAAGTAGTAAAAACAAATGGAAATTAAAGCCTTCTGTGTTTGCTTAGTACCTTTGAATAGGTTGTGAAATTAGATGAATAATATGTGCTGTAATGTGTTGGGATGATTAGTATCTAAGTATAGAAATTGCAAATCTAGAAGAGGGCAGTGGTATCTAGTGTGTGAGTTGTGGGTATACATATGTTTTGGAAGCATGAACCCAGGTGGACAGGGAGGTAGTGTTGGCAGTTGTGTGAAAACAATTTGCATGCACATGTTTTGATGATAACTGAGATGTGAATTAATATATATATGTATGTATGTGAATAGTATATATACGTATCATGTTTGGTAGTATAAAGTTTTTTTTTGAGTTGCTTCTTTTCTGTGTGAATTAATAGTGATGATTTTCTCTCGCAAATTTTAGCTTCGAAGTGGAAATTTTCGATGAGACAATCATTCATGATAGATAAAAAGAAATTGAATATAATCATGTGAATGTAGTGTTAATAGTGAGCTTTAAAACAGCATCCTTTCCTGTAGTATACTGAAAGACTGTGATTGCAGGATGAGGTCGACAAGATCCCTCAGTCAAATTTTGGGGTCTGACGCGGCTCAGGACGCTCGTGATCCTAGAGCAAATGTTTCCACGCCGGCCCAACCAAATCCTCAACATACTACGACGCGGGCCTCTTCTTCACGAGCTGCTCGTCATGATGTTCCGGATCCGCCGCCTGCTCAGGGGGATATTCCGGAGGATCAGTTGCTGTAGCCGCCTACAATGGCGCAAGTCCTGGCTATGATCGAGCAAGGAAGGCAGGCGAATGCCCTGTTGCTATAACAGATAGCCCAGAATACGGCGCCTCAGAATGTGGTTCGTGGGGGAAATGGTGGAGCACCTCAAGTGTCTAAGTTGAGTGAGTTCCTAAGGACACAGCCACCAGTTTTCTCCCCTACCGCCGAGCCTCTCGATGCTGATGATTGGTTGAGAGCTGTGGAGAGCAAGTTGGCCATTGCACAGTGTGATGATAGGGAGAAAGTCTTGTATGCCTCCTATCAGTTGCAAGGGACCGCAACAGTTTGGTGGGAGAACTACCAAGCGGTACTGCCTAAAGGTCGAGTGGTCTTATGGCCTGAGTTCAGGGCTGCTTTCCGCCGCACTCACATTCCAGCTAGTGTGATTGAGGTGAAAAAGCGGGAATTTCTGGACCTAAAGCAGGGGTCAATGACAGTAATGGAGTACCTGCATCGCTTGAATCAGCTATCCAGATATGCCACATATGAAGTAGCTGATGAGGCGAGAAGAATTGAGAGGTTTCGAGAAAGCCTAAATGAGGTGATTAAGTGGGCTTTGATTGCTCAAGACATCGATGACTTCCAGACCCTCGTTGATAAAGCGGTGAGGGTAGAACACGGTAGCCACAATGTGCTAGAAAGCCGAAAGAGCAAGTGGCTTGCGCGTAGTTCTTCTGGAGCTGGATCGCCTCGATCACCAGGGTGGCAGTCGACTAATGTTCGTCGACCACCACCGATTCAGGCCCAAAGGGTCAGCGCCGAGCTCGGTGGGTTGATCGGACTCCCGCTTTATTCGGCGGCGATCATCGCGATCGATCCGTCGAGGCAGCAACCGAGATCATTCTTTGTTGTTGAAGCGAGCCGCTAATGTTACTAGCTTTCATTGCAACGAGCGTGGGCACTACGCCAACGCTTGTCCTAAGAAGAAGGTTGGACAGCGACCTCAAACTCAGGGCCGCTCACAAGATGGGGCGAAGCGGCAATCTCAGGGATCGGCTCCACCACCTGCTCAAGGTGGTAATGTTGGGCGTCTTCATCACGTGACGACTGAGGAGGCGCAAGAAGCGCCAGATGTCGTACTTGGTATGTTTCCCGTGCAATCTATTCCTACCTTGGTTTTATTCGATTCAGGAGCTTCCCATTCTTTCATCTCAAAGAAGTTTTCTGGGCAACATAATTTGGAGGTCTCTCTTTTGCCTGTTCATATGATTGTGCAATCACCTGGAGCTACTATTAGAACTGCTAATTTCTATTCTAGGGTTGACATAGAGATCAATAGAGTTATGTTTTATGCTGATCTCATCATGATAGAAACATCTGGTTTGGATGTGATTCTGGGCATGGATTGGTTAGCTAAAAGTAAGGGTTGCATAGATTGTGCTAATCGATCCATAACCCTTGAAAATCAAGAGGGGGTGCATGTAGAATTTACCTCAAGTACTGAAATTTCAACACCTCAGACAGTCTGGTATTCTGCATCTGTTTCTAGTTTAAGAGAAGTGGCAGTCGTTAGTGAATTTTCTGATGTCTTTCCTACTGAATTGCCGGGAGTGCCTCCGGATCGCGATATGGAGTTTGTCATTGATTTGATGCCGAGAACTGCACCGATATCAAAACGACCATATCGGATGCCTCCAAATGAGTTGGTAGAATTGAAAAAGCAACTTAAGGAACAACTTGATAAGGGGTTCATTCGTCCTAGTTCTTCACCCGGGGGGAGTCCGGTTCTTTTTGTAAAAAAAAAGGACAATAGCCTGCGTATGTGCATAGACTATCGTGCCTTAAATGAGGTGACCATTAAAAATAAGTATCCGCTTCCCCGGATAGATGATCTGTTCGATCAATTGAATGGGGCGCAAGTCTTCTCCAAGATAGATTTAAAATTGGAGTATTTTCAATTGAAAATCAGACCCTCAGACATTCCAAAGACCGCCCTCACTACGCGTTATGGTTTGTATGAATACACCGTAATGTCGTTTGGGCTGACAAATGCTCCAGCAAGCTTTATGAATCTGATGAACAAAGTCTTTATGGAGTATTTAGATAAATTTGTGGTGGTCTTTATTGATGACATCCTCGTTTATTCCAAGAGCGAGGAAGAGCATAGGCACCATTTGCACCTGGTCCTTAGTAAGCTTCGGGAGAATAAATTGTATGCCAAGTTTGAGAAGTGTGAGTTCTGGTTGAAAGAAGTCGCTTTTCTGGGGCATGTTCTGTCCGAAGGCGGGGTTGCCGTCGACCCAAGTAAAGTAGAAGCAGTACTGGCTTGGGAAAGGCCGCAATCAGTGCCAAAGATTCGAAGTTTTCTAGGCTTCGCCGGATATTATCGCCGGTTTATTGAAAATTTCTCTAAAATTGCTAAGCCACTAACTCAGCTTCTGAAAAAGGAAAGGAAATTTGAATGGACTCCGGGTTGTGAGGAAAGTTTTCAGAAACTGAAGGAAAAGTTAACATCTGCTCCAGTGATCATCTTGCCAGATATCCATAAGAGTTTTGAAGTGTACTGTGATGCATCGCTTCACGGCCTGGGTTGTGTGTTGATGCAAGAGGGTCGGGTTGTCGCTTATGCTTCTCGACAACTCCGTCCTCATGAGCAGAATTATCCCACGCATGACCTAGAGCTAGCTGCAGTTGTCCATGCCCTTAAAATCTGGCGGCACTACCTCATTGGAAACAGAACGGAAATCTACACTGACCACAAAAGCCTCAAATATTTCTTTACTTAGCCAGACCTGAATGTGAGACAAAGAAGATGGCTAGAGTTAATTAAAGACTATGATCTTGGCATTCACTACCATCCTGGCAAAGCCAATGTTGTGGCCGATGCTCTTAGCCGCAAGCTTTATTGCATGTTGGGTTCAAAACAGTCTGAGTTAGTTCATGAATTTCAGAAGCTCAATCTGAAATTGGTTGAGAATGGTTATGTGGTCGCTCTGCAGTTGCAGCCCACTCTGAAAGGTCAAATTAAAGCTGCACAGTATAAAGATGAAGCCGTTGTTGAGATTGAATCGGTTGAAAGAAGGCATGGATTACGAGTTCTTGGAAAGCCACGATGGGATAATCATGAGAGGAACTTCGAATATATGTGCCGAATGATCCGAGATCAAGAAACTAATTTTGCGAGAAATTCATGAGTCACCATTATCTATTCATCTGGTAGTACCAAGATGTACCAGGATCTTAAGAAGGAATATTGGTGGCGGTATGAAGAAGAATGTCATTGAATATGTCGCAAAGTGTGATGTATGTCAGCGAGTTAAGGTGAACATCGTCGTCGGTTTGGACTTCTTGACCATTGCAAATTCAGAATGGAAGTGGGATGATATCGATATGGATTTCATTCTTGGTCTTCCTCGAACCGGAAGGAGTGATTCCATTTGGGTTATTGTCGACGGACGAAGGTGGCTCATTTCATCCTGTCAAGACTAGAATTCTCTGATTAAATTGGCGAGCTCTATGTTTCAAATATTGTGCGGTTGCATGGTGTCCCAAGATGATTGTGTCGTAGTGGATCACAGTTCACATCTAATTTAAGGAACAATTGCACAAGTTATTGGGAACTAAGTTGAACTTTAGTTACGCCTACCATCCTGGTGATGGGCGGTGAAAGAGCGAATCGAGACTACGGAAGACATGTTGCGGGCTTGTGTGATGTCTTATAGCACCAATTGGGAGAAGTGCCTCACATTTGCGAATTTTCTTATAACAATAGCTTTCAAGCTAGTCTGCGAGATGTCGCCTTTTGAGGCCCTTTATGGAAGAAAATGTCGAACACCACTTTTACGGTCGAAGTGGGTGAAAAACAGTTCTTGGTCGATTTGATTAATGAAGCCCAAGAGCAAGTAGATTTAATCGAAGTCGGTTGAGGAAGCTCAATCTCGCGAGAAAAGTTATCTGACACTCGTCGGCGTGACTTAAGCTTCGAGGTTGGCGATTATGTTTATCTTAAAGTTTCACCTCTTCGTGGAGTTCGCGATTCGAGTTGAGGCAAGCTCGCTCCTCGGTATATTGGACCTTATTGCATCACGGAGAAGATGGGAGAAGGCATATAGATTGCGATTGCCTACTCGGTTATCCGGTGTGCATAACGTCTTCCATGTGTCGCAACTAAAGAAGTGCCTCGTGTTCGGTGAACTTACCGATTGGAAGATCTTGATCTTGACTGACTTAACCTACAAGGCGTCGGTGAAAATTCTTGAAGAAGCGGGCGCCATACTTGAAATAAAGCCCATAAGATGCTAAAGGTGCAATGGAGTAATCATACGGAAGAGGCGACATGGGGCGAGAGGATCGCCTTAGGGAAGAATTCGGTTTCTTTTAAACCCCTTTTCCTTTTAGCTTTGTCAAATCTCGAGGCGAGATTTACGTAAGAGGTGGATGCATAACGACCTGAAAGTTTGGAACAGTGGAAAACAAACAGTTTAAATTTTAATATAAATGGTCCAGAAATTCTAGGTGATATTTGCTCCAATTAGAATTTCTTAGACTTTTGTGTTTTGCGAAAAGATTAAATAAAAAGGGAAAAACAAAGAAAAAGGTAAAAAAAAAGATGAATATAAAATTTAGAAAATTTTACCATGAGTCCTGTTTAAGCTTGTCATAATGTTTGACCAGTAAGTAGGGTTTTTATAAACTTAGGGGCAAGTTAAATGAAATATGTGTCTACTTTTTGACTAAAAACAGTGAATCAAAAAGTAGGAAGAAAAATAACCAATGTCAAGAAAATCCAAGAAAATTTATATAAATCCCTGGAGATATTATGCATCACTGGTAAAATTTTTATAATTAAATGAATTGAAATAAGCCTCTTAAAAATTCAAATACAGTTGGTCCAGAACGTAAGGAAAACGATTGTCAGAATTTTTATAAAATAATGGATCATTTTTTTGATCTGAAAATTTTTCAGTCGTCCAATTATAAGGATTGGAACCTCTCCAAAAAGTTTCAAAAATAAATCCTAGAGGATGGACCTGTAATTAAATCAAAAACCGAAATCAAAGTTTAGAACCAGGGTACAGTGTCAGAATTTTAATAAATTTCCCAAAAGGAGTTTTTGTCTCAAAATTTTGCAGTAGGCGTGTGACTCTCGGTACGTCATGGTCAAAAAGTTTAGGAAAATCTGGAATTGGTTTAGGGCTTAAACAAATCCAAATTCTAGAATTTGCCCGTTCTGTCTTATCACATTAAAATCGTTGTCTCGCCGACAAGTGGGCCCAGCCCTGTTGAAACGTTGACGCGCTGGCCAGCTGAGGCGAGGCTGTCTCGCTGCCAGTGGGCCCTGACCCCACCTGTCAGCCTGAGAGCGTGGCGTTCTTCTCCCCTTCCTCTCTTCCCGACTGAGGCGAGGCGACACCGCCGTCCTTCGCGTCCAATTCTTTACCTGCTCCCGTCCGGCGCAGGCTCAGCCCTCCACGTTGCGAGTAAAGCCCCTCCTCCCCGTGCCTGTGCTTGGCTGATCGTGGTCGAGCCGCTTCGGAGACGAGCTTGCGCTCGGTTTGTGCTCGACACAGGAGAAGCCGACCGGAGCATCGCGCAAGAAAACCTGAGTACAACGCAGTTTGGTCGCGATCCTTAGGCTTTAGGCCTTGTGTTTGCGTCGCAGTGCCCTCACGCGTTTCACTTTTCCATTTCGCCGAGCCAAGGGCCTGGGAGGCGTCACCTTCCTCGTTGAGCCGGAGGAACCCGAAAGGGGAAAATCTTCGAATCGGGTGAGTTCCTCCCAATCTTACGAATCAACGCACCTCAAGCTTCTCTAGCACCCAAGGGTTACTCATCACTCGCTATTTTGGCTTCTTTTTGCTCGTAGCGCCGCCGCACCGCCGTTCTTCTTCCTCACGGCCGGCGCATGGTGGCAAGCCATTTTAGCTCTTCTCAGACCCGACCATCGAGTGGCTCGAATCCCCTTGATCCATCAGTAGCTAGACAAACCGTAGGCAGCGAATTTTGCCTCTGGCCGAGCTTCCACCGTCACGGTCATGGCTGCCGCCGCACCTCGCGGTGGCAGCCTTGCTCCGTTCTCTTCCGCGAGTGAATACCTCTCCTAGGTTAGCCTTGGCTTGCTAGTGCTCATGCTGTTGCCCATTCCGCCGCGGCGAGGCTGCTTCGCCGGCGGCGAGCAAGAGTCCCCAGCGCTCTGCTTTGAGTCGCTGACCGGTGGACCCCACACGTCAGCGAGGCCACGGGTTTGAACTCGGTTTTGGCGCGCGCCGCGGAAACCGTTTTCTTTGAGCGAAAGCGTAGTTTGATTTTTGGATGATTTTCGGAAACCGGTTGAAATTCAAATGCTTGTAACTTTTGAATCATCTGGCCAAATTGAGTGAAACTAATTTCTAAATTTGTATAAAATTCTGTAGTTTCTGAATATATAAAAATTTCTGAAGATGAGTAAAATGTGATTTTAGGAAAAAAATTAAAGAGAAGCTTAAGTGTAAATAGGGTGATATGAATAAAATATTTTTGGGATGATTCAAATAAGGAAAAGTAAATTTTTGTAGAGTCCCTGGGTTATGAGTATTCCAAATAAACAAAATGTACCCATGATATCTTATTATATATCATGTTTGCTCAAAAATGAATACTAAACATGAAAATGAAATTAAGTAAATAAAAGAAAGGATTAAAGTTTGAATGGTTAAAAATTCATCCTGTTGAGGTATATATCATGGGGAGTTTCTCATGTGAAAAATGCTTAGGGAAAAGTGTATGTGATAGTTGTTTAATTAAGAAAAACAATACTAGTTATAACCAAAATAGATGTAATTGCTATGAACAAGTTCAAAATAACTCAAATTCACTTTTAAAATTTTTTTAAGATCATGCCCTGATGTCAGGAAGAAAATGGATAAAAGATGTTGAATAGTTTAGTAATAAATGAAAGTGAAAGATTGAAAGGTTATAAGTTAGTTTTGTGTTCATATAGCCCTTTTCAACATATGATAAAATGGTTTATATGAATGAGAAGAAATGTAAAAATCATATAGAAGTACTTCAAAAAGTATAATCTAGTAGATTCTGGAAAAATAATGACATTTGTTAAGGTTTGTATGCAAAACAAGTTAAGGGAATGAGTCTACTTTTTATGTTTTGCTGAATGATTGAAACAACTAAGGTTTTTCAAGTTTGTGCAAAATAACTCATCCAAGTAATAAATTTTGGAAGAATAGTGTAGAAATGATAAACAAAGTTTGTTTTACCTGATTCCAGAAAAATATTCTGTTTTAGAGTTTTGGTTCACTTAGTTGTCATAAGTGTAGTAACCTTAAGTGATATGAGTTCAACCAAGCTTTTTCAACAATAATTTTCAGGTTTCATCCAACCCTAAAAGTTAAAAGAAGTGATTAGAATTGACAATTAAAGTATGATCTAGCTAATCCAAGACTTAAACTCTAATTTCTGTAGTTAATGCACATCAATCTTGTTAGGTTTATAATCCTAGATGATATAGTTTTTCAAGTGCTATCTTCTTGAAAAGTTTGTGAAAGACAGAGAACACCGTTTTGGTTGTTAGTTAGGCATAGTTCTCCTTCCAAAGAAGCAAATAAACAATCTTTTTAATTCAAATAATTTTAGCATCTATAATTCGATGTTTAAATTCAAATATTTCATGAATAACAGTTGCCTGTTTGATTCGAATTGTGTTTACCTGTTTATCTGTCTGTTTTCGTTTTGGCCATTTGGAGTTTGCTGATATTCTCTTTTTCTTCTTGTTCGCGACGAGTAGAGACCGACATCATCGAAGAAGAAGAAGACATTCTCTGATCCGGATTTTATTCTGATGGTGATTTGCAAGACAAGCAACTCCTTGATCACGTTGAGCACGATAATTCACCTACTATATGTTGCTTTTGCTTATATACAGTGCATCAGGATAATTCCCCTAAAGTGCTATTTTGGGTTAGAAGCTGTAGTTAATCCTGTAAATTATGGTTTGTCTCAATCTGTATGGACTTGTGAACCTTGTAAACCTTAGATTGAGCTAGACATATTTAATGTCATGTTTGGGTATAATCGCTAGCATAATAATATTTCTGCTTAAGCCTCTCGTTGGTGTTTTCAGTCTTTTCAACCGTCATATAATCTTTTGGGAATTGGTTGATGATAATTTGCTAAAACCCTTAAACAAAACTATGGTTTGTGCGGGTGATTATTTGGCGCTAGCGATTGTGCGAAAGGATATGCACGTATCTAGCGTGGAGTATCGCAGTGTCGGATTAAGGACCGAGCAAATGGGATGTTGTTGAACCATGTTTCGTGCAACCACAAGGGCTTGTATGGGCGGGTCTTAGCTTAATAAGTTGTTAAGATTTGGCTTTGCATCTATGGAAGGAGGAGATTGCACAAGCGATCCGGTCAGAATGCATGCAGTAGGGGTTTCTACATACCAATGCAGCGGTGTCGCCTTGCCTGGGCCAGAGCGTGGTGTGTGTGTGATAAATGTGGATCCACGGCTTGGGTGAGTGTCTCTTTCTTGAGGCGAGGTTAACGTCGGGCTGGTGTAAAGCCATATCTAAATAATGTAACGACTTTGTATGATCTCCTTGCCGACACACCGAAGGAAGTGTGTTAAGCGGCACGGCAAAGAGGTTGATCATTGCTTGTGGGTAAAGTGTACACCTCTGCGAGTGAAAAATCTGTCGATTAGCGGCGCTTGCGCTGTAATGGGCACTTGGGGAAAATCCTCCCAATGCTAGAGTTTTGGTGATTTCAAAATGGGTTGGGCTTTTGGAAGCTTTTTTTTCAACCATCTTTCGTGTCAAAGGATCGACACAGGGTTATATGCAATCGGTGGTGAGTTGAAAATCTGGAATACTTGCTTATCATTCATCTTTCAATTGCTTTTATTAAAATACAATGTTGCAATCTATTATGCTTACTCTTTTAATGTTTCATGCAATTGCAAAATAACCATAGCTTTGTCCATTGCTCAGCTGCATAATTATTTATTTGCATCGTGAACCAATATAAGTCTTCTTGAGTACCAATGTACTCAATCTTGCATCTCTTGTCTCGGAGGAAGAAAATTGCGATCTCTGGACGACAGCGTTCTTTCGAGGCGAGTCTTGGGGTTTTGGCGATAGTCTCTTCTAGGTTGCCTAGTCGATTGCACGAGGTTTAGTGGGCAACCGCATGGCTGTTTGGAGTTTTAGTTTCCTTTTGGTTTACATTTTTATTTCCATTTGTTAAAATGGTTTAAATTTATCTTGACCTTTGTATAATTATTTCAGTTATGTAAGTTCTTCTATGTGTTTGCATGTATGATTTTGATCTGAATGTTGTAAACATGTGAGTGCTAGCTCTTGATCTAGGGAATAGCACAAGTAATCACATGGAGTTTCTGTTCATCGAGCGGGTCTCACATACACCCATGTCTTTGTCACCCCGAGTATCGGAGGAAGATATCGAACCCTAGTCAACTAGGTCTGCATCCCATATCGGACATGTGGTTGTCTGGGTGACTCGGATCAAAGGCTTGCAAGGTGAAGTCCTTAACTTGACCAAGGCAAGACTTCCAACACTCAACAGTGGCACACGGCCCAATGTAGCACACAGACTCACATCACTCATCAACCCAAAGACACACAGGCCCACGGTGTCTGACCCTCTTGCCACTTGCCCCGATCTAAATCATTTCCCACCCGGTTGATTATTGTGCAACACATGCATAATAACTCAACATCGATGCGAAACCACAGTCGTTGTACCTCAATCTCATCATGTGGCGTCATCACACCACTTTTCAAAATACATTCAATGTCTTTAATCAGTATTGTAGCATTTTTCCGAAAGATCACTCATGATTCGTTGCAAGGCTAAGCATCTACTCACGGTCTAGCCTCCGTGTTGGCACAATATTAACATCCAACTAATATAATCAAACTTAGGGTGACAATGATTTAGGGCATACAATTAATAATTCAAGGTGGCATAACAAAATGGGTTGATTAACTACATTATCGAATCAATTTAAATTCATTTTAAATAAATAAGCATGCATAGTTTCAAAGCATAAACTACATTTTAAAAACCTGGGATCAAAATGATCAAAGCATCACTTGCCTTCAAAGAGTTGCTGGTCTTGTTCCGAAACTTGGTCTTGAGCGACGAATTCTTCCTCGAAACTTTCCGGCAAATTTGCGTCTACGCGTACAAATAAAATATGCAATAAATAGCTAATACAGAAGACTAAATGACCTCCAAAATTCAAATAAAATTCACCATTAAATAGATCACAATTTTATGAATTTTTAGAAATTTGAATCACCCAAATCCGAGTTAAAATTCCAAAGTTATAGTCATTTGAAGTTTGAATAAAATCTGAAAATACAGAAATTAAGAAAATCCGATTTTTTGAATTATTTTTATACTGGAAATTCGCTTTTATGACGTCAGCACCGCGTCGCGATGGCGATCAAAACAGAAATGAATTTGGTCGAAATATTTTATATAAAAAATATTTATGGCGTCATCGGCGTCGGCTCGACCGCGTGCGCGCCAGGAGCCACATCGTTACAGTCTATGGTGGGTCCACGGTTGACTCTGGTCCCGCCGTAGACTTGTTTCACGAGCAGTGCAGCCAGCGCAAAATCGAACCGTTCGCTAAAATCGGCGGTCGGATCCTATCTGCTGCGCGGCTCGGCGACACCTCGATTTCCACCGACCACGCGTCACGCATTGAGCGGTCCCCTCGGATCCAGCGGCCAGCGCAGCGCGCGGACTCGGCGGCGCCGGATCGCGGCGACACGCGGCGCAATCGCAATGGCTCGTTTGAAATCAGCGGCGAGATTGGTCACGCTTGGTCAAAGGAAACACGCGGCCGCACGCGATTGGTTGGAGAGTGCGGCGCTATCACGCCGCATGTTCAAATTTGAGCGCGCGGATCCTATGGCAAAACGGATCTGAACTCAACCGTTCGGATCCGATCCAACGGCTCGAGATTCTGGGCTGTTTACTATACATGGCGCGACGTGGCTCAATCCTCTGCGTACACTAACGATCAAGCGGTGAGATGTAACCAAATTCTGAAACTAGATCTAATCTCTACCGTTCAATCTAGATCTAACGGTTCAGATCTACTCTAGAAGAACACAAAGAAAAGTGACGTGGACGAACCGGAAGCGTGCGATGAAGATCGGACGGATGACAAAGCTTCGGTGAAGGTGACGGCGCGCGCAGAAGAAAAAGCTGCTGGAGTTGAGGAAGATGGCGCGACCGCGGCGCTCTGAGGCTTCTCGGCGTGATGAAGTGGCTCGTTCGACGCGGCTTGGCGGAAGGATTACTCCGGTGACCTTGGCGGCGGTGTAGAAAGCCGTGGCGAAGTAAGCGGCGAAAAACCGCTGCGGCACAAAGACGCCTTCTGGCGAGCTTCGCTCGAGCGCTAGAGAGGTCTCGGCGTGCGTGCGAGGAGTCAAAAACGCGGCGTGAAGGTCTCTACAGCGCCATCAGCGGGGACTTAAGGGCTGCCTCGGCGTGCGCGGCTGCGTGAAATCACGGCCATCAAAGCCCACGTCTGCGGCGATCTCGCGGGGGCGAAGTGATGTGGCGCAATCCTGCGCGTCCGTGCGGCGACGATCCGAAGGCTCACGCATGCAGGCGACGTGGCGCACTCACAGGCGTTCGATCCGGATCGGACGACTTGGGCTAAGCGGCGCTAGGGTTTGGCGCGGTTGGGCGGCGACACGCACACGAATGGGCTCGGCCCATTCTTATTCATCTGATTTTTAAATCATTTCACATTTAAAATAATTCTAGAAATTCAATTAAATCATTTGGAGCTTTTAAAATAGCAGAAAAATTCCAGAAATTACTTTGAGTTGTTTAGAATTCCATTAAAATATTCGCAATAAAACTTTGCAAAAACTTTTCCATTATTTAATTGTTTTCAAGAAAAGTCCTATTTGAATAAATACAAATAAACTTAAATACATTCCTAAAAATTCAAAAAAATCAAAAATACTCCAAAATTTAAATTAGAGCAAAAATTAGGGTGTTACATTCTTCTTCCTCTCTTCCCTATTCTTCATGTGCCACTTTCTTCTAGGAGTGTGAGTATCTCATGAGCACTCTCGAGAAGTTTGTAGGAGGCAAGAAGAAAGTCAATCTTGTTCTAGACCAATCCAAGATTAGCAGATTTAATCAGGGTCTAAGATTTAATCCCTTGGAGCACGCTCGGGCGCATCCTCCCACCATTGTGCGTGGCTCCAAGAGTGGTGAGATTGTGGTTGCTCTCAGAGTGAGTACCACCGTGTTTAGGTCTGCTGGGGTTGTCCATAGGACTTCTGACCAGAAGGGTGCTACTCTGTTACTTCTGCCTCTAGCAAGGTGAAGTACACATGCACCTTCTGTAAGAAGGATGGTCACCTAGTAAATTTTTGCTTCAGGCATGCCAAGAACACTCGACGTGAGCGTGTTGCTCCTCGTAGGGGTATTCAGCGTCATCCCTAGACTCTGAGTGCTCCTAAGGCACACACTGCTTCTAGACAGGTTAGAGAGTCGTCTGTTTTGGGCAGCATCCAGGACTCGGTTTTCATGTTATTTCTTCGAGTTTTAGTCCTGGAGCTGCTCGTGGTCATTCTTTCCGCCGTCCTCTTGATATTCCTCATTTTTCTCATCGAGGTAGATATCAGTGGTGTGAGGTGTTTTCTAGTAGAAGTTTTAGGCAGTCTCACTGGGGTGGTCCAGCCTTCGTATCACGACAGGGCAACCCAGTTTCAGCTCCTAGATCATCTACTAGAATTGCTACTGATCTTGTTAGGGTAAACGTTAGAGAGACACTCGAGTCCAGTCTTCTTCTATGGCTAGTACTTTGAGGCGTCGTGTGGTTCAGTATTTTGTTCCCAAGTCTTCACTCTATCCCAGTACTGAGTCATCTTTCTCTCTTGTGTCTTGATCAGGTTCTTCGAATGGGGAAGGGAGATGTTTGGATTGTCGACTCCGGTTGTTCTCGTCATATGACCGGAGATTCTCGATGGTTCTCTTCCCTAGTCCAAGCCCCCGTTGATGAGTTGATCACTTTCGGGGATGCTTCTTCAAGTAGAGTCATTGCTAAAGGTACCATCTGCATAAATGACAATTTTATTCTAAAAGATGTTGCCTTAGTGAGTAAGCTGCAATACAATTTACTTTCTGTTTCTCAACTTATTCATGACTCTTTCGAGGTGAGTTTCAAGAGTAGCGCCTGTAGAATCCTCAATTCTTCAGGAGGTTAGTTTGCGGGATTTCTAGATATGGGAGGGTCTTTCATGCTGATTTTTCTGCTTCTTCTGGAGACTCTCTTCGTTGTTTGATTGCTTCAGAGTCCCATGATCTCATTCGTGGTTTGCCCAAACTCAAATTGGTCAAAGACATAGTTTGCTCTCTTTGCCGACATGGCAAGATGGCTGTGCTTCTCATCCCTCAGTCACTGTTGTGATGACTGATGCACCAGGAGAGCTTTTACATATGGACACTATTGGTACAGCCAGTGTGCAGTCAGTGGGTGGAAAGTGGTGTTCTTGTCATTGTTGATGATTTTTCGAGTTACTCTTGGGTGTTTTTCATGTCCTCGAAGGATGAGACTTTTACCCATTTTAGGGGTTTGGTTCATAGGTTGTCTTTTGAGCTCCCCGGTGCCCTCCGAGCTATACACAGCGTCAATGGCACGGAGTTCAAAAACTCCTATTTTGAGAATTTCTGTGTGGAGTCTGGTTTAGAGCATCAGTTCTCCTCTCCCTACGTCCCTCAGCAAAATGGCGTAGTGGAAAGGAAGAACAGGACCCTGGTAGAGATGGCGAGGACGATGCTAGACGAGTATAGTACTCCTAGGAAGTTTTGTGCTATAGCTACTGCTTGCCATGTTTCTAATCGAGTATTCTTGAGAGCACATTTGCACCGCACTTCTTACGAGTTGAGGTATGGGCGAAAGCCCAGTGTTTCTCATTTCCGTGTGTTTAGTTGCAAGTGTTTTATTTTGAAGTCTAGTAACCTGGATAAGTTTGAGTCTCGTTCTTCTCATGGTATCTTTCTGGGTTATTCAACTTCTTCTCGTAGCTATAGGGTCTGGAGTAGCGATGCGTATAGAATCATAGAGACCTGTGAAGTGACCTTTGATGAGGCTAGCCCAGGCGCTAGACCTGACATTTTAGGCTCTTCTTCTTTCTCTGAGACCATCTTTGTAGAGGATGAGGAAGATGGTGTTCCACCTGATCTAGTCCCCTCTACACCTGAGGTGCCTCCTGTTTCCATTTCTGCACCTCAGGAAGGCCAGCTCTTGCCTTCTGACTCTCATGCAGCTAGTGGCTCTGCTCTTACCTCTTCTGTGCTTGAGGTAGAGACCACTTCTGCTTCTGGACCTCCCCGTCATATTCAGCATTCTCATCCACCTGATCAGATCATCGGCGATCTGTTTGAGCGGGTCACTTGCTCAAAATCAGGTTTGTCCAGTTTCTGCCTTCACTCTGCCTTTGTGGCCTCGCTTGAGCCGAAGGATGTGACTCATGCATTATCTGACGAGTCTTGGACTAATGCTATGCATGAGGAACTTGAAAACTTCGACAGGAACAAAGTCTGGCAGCTTGTAGAACGTCTATCTGGTCATAATGTCATTGGGACCAAGTGGGTGTTCAAAAACAAGCATAGTGAGGATGGGGTTGTCATTCGTAACAAGGCTAGGCTAGTTGGACAGGGTTTTTCTCAGGTTAAGGGTCTTGACTTTGAGGAAACCTTTGCCCCTGTAGCTAGACTAGAGGCTATTAGAATCTTGCTTGCATTCTCTGCATCCCGGGGCTTCAAGCTCTATCAAATGGATGTCAAGAGTGCATTCCTCAATGGCTATATTGAGGAAGAGTTTTATGTCAAACAACCTCTAGGATTTGAGAACCCAAAGTTTCTAAGTCATGTATAACAGCTTTCCAAAGCTCTGTATGGACTCAAGCAGGCCCCCAGAGCATGGTATGAGTGGCTCAAGTCTTATCTTCTCAGCTATGACTTTAAGATGGGCATAGTAGACAAGACTCTGTTCATCAAACACCATGAGTCGTATTTTCTTCTCGTCTAGATCTATGTGGACGATATAATTTTTGGTGGCTCATCTCATTCGCTTGTGTCTCAGTTTTCTGAGGTGATGAGCACAGAGTTTGAGATGAGTATGATGGGCGAGTTGAGCTTTCTTGGCTTCCAAATCAAACAGACTTGGGAGGGTACTTTCTTGCATCAAGTCAAGTATACCCGGGACCTCTGAGGTGTTTTGATATATCTAATGGGAAGCCGGTGATGACTCCTATGGCCACCACTGCTGTCCTCGAGCCGGATGTGGATGGTGAGCCTGCTGATCAAAAGGAGTTTCGGAGCATGATTGGCTCCCTCTTGTACCTCACTTCTTCGAGGCCGAACATACATTTTGCTGTGTGTTTGTGCGCTCGATTTCAGGCTTCTCCTCATGCCTCTCACCGCTAGGCGGTCAAGCGCATTTTCAAGTACCTTCGTGCTACCACTGATTATGGTATTTGGTACTCTTCTTCTTCTTATCTGTCACTTCGAGCCTTTTCGATGCCGACTTTGCTGGCTGTAGGATAGATAGGAAGAGCATTTCTGGCACTTGCAAATCATTGGCACTTCTCTTATTTCTTAGTCATCAAGGAAGTAGTCCGGAGTTGCAAAGTCCACAGCTGAGGCCAAGTATGTTGCTGCAGATGAGATCGACCTTGCGGGACTTTGGGTTAGAGATAGAGAGTGTGTCACTTTTCTGTGACAACACTTCTGCTATTTGCATTGCTAAGAACCCAGTGCAGTATTCCCGGACCAAGCATATTGATGTTAGATATCACTTCCTTAGAGACCATGTGGAGAAGGGAGATATCGCGCTTCAGTTCGTACAGAGTGACCTCCAGTTAGTCGATATCTTCACCAAGCCTTTGGATAGCTCCAGATTTGTTGCCTTGAGGAGTGAGCTTGGAGTCGTGAGCCCTTATGGCCTATCGTGATGGGGAGCTAGTTTGTATATTATGTATAATATTGTTCCCTTCCAACTTTTCTTTTCTCTTTGTGTTTTCTTCTGCGTGACTTTGGGTTTATTTTTTCTTGAGTTGAGTTCACTCACTTAGACTTCTGGCATGCTTTGCATGGAACTCTTATCTTGTGTTTTAGGTTGCTATCATGCGTGATTAGTTGTTCTCTCTTCTTTCTAGGTTGAGTTCCCTCACAGTCTTATAAGTCTAGTAGGTGTTGGGTCTCCTGGGTAGACAGGGTTTGTGTGCACTCCTTAGTTGGGATCTAGAGTTAGCTTCCCTGTGTTAGTCACTGGGGAAGATAAGAGCGAGTCTGAGCCGTAGTGAGTCTCTTCTATCTTATCTATGCTCAATAGCCATCCAGTTTGCAGTTTCTCGACTTCTTCTCCTCATTCTGTTTTTCTGGTTGTTATTGAGTTTATTTGGGTTTTCCTTATGCCTAATCTTGATAATAACTCAACTTTAACCAGATTTGAGCTTAAAATTGATTCATTTGTTGAGGGGGAGTTTGGGAATATGTTCATGCATTGCATTTAGACTACATTTTCTATTTTATGAGCTTTGTCTATTATGCAATTGACTCAATCTTCTTGAAATACATCATGCTATATCTTTTGAAGAAAATCACTAGCTTAGATATGTCCAAGTCCATTTATCATGCTAAGCTTATTAAAATCTAAAAAATTTGAAAGCCTTAAATGAAAACTAATGAAACATGTTGCTTTTACTTAC
Organism: Otatea glauca; assembly: GCA_036346275.1. Classification (NCBI taxonomy): domain Eukaryota; kingdom Viridiplantae; phylum Streptophyta; class Magnoliopsida; order Poales; family Poaceae; genus Otatea; species Otatea glauca. Next base: position 8,264,739 of record CM070717.1, on the reverse strand, counting down.
TAAGTTTCTTCTCTAGGGGTTTTTACCATGAATTGTGAAATTTTGGATTTCTCTATAGTCCCTATAGCAACTTGGGTGAAATTTGTTTGATCCATATTTGAGTCCTTCACAATTGGTCATATGTGCTAAATTGAAAATTAAAAAAAAATATTTGACTCTTTTGCGCAAAATTGATCTCAACACTATATATTCACGAGACAGCTTCTCATTGCATTTGGGATGAACTTGGAATATATTGTGTATGACCAAGATCATTCTCTTAAAAGTTACTCTTGAGATGATCGAAAATGGCTTGAGTCAATCAATAAAATAAAGAAATGCAAATATCAAACACATAAGTGGGTAAAGAATGCAAATAATATCAAACATTTGCACCCCGCTATGTTTTTCAAAGTCTTAAAGAAAATTTGCATAAATTGAAAAATGAGCTTGAAGGACCTAATATGCACTTCAAAAATTTCCCAAAGTGTTAAGTAGGTTGAACTCTAGGTTTTCCATTTGATACTTGAGTGGTTGTGCTTCTAGCTTTGAAACTTTACTAAGTTTAGCACTTGTCAAATCATGCTAAAATGAAATATTGTAAACTAAGCTTTTTCATAAAATGTATTGGTCTTGGACATGTCTTAGTTTAGTCATATTCTAAAATTGACAAGCTTCGTGTAATATCTTTCCATTTTGATCAATTGGATAATCTTCAAAGCTCCCTTAGCTTGCATTTCATGCATACATAAAAAAGGGGGAGACAATGTCATGTTGATGCCTATATTGCCAAAAGGGGGAGAAATTGAAGAAAAGGCATCATTAAAAAGATAAAAATTAAAAATGTATCTGATAAAAATTAAAAATGTATCTTTGATTTTATAATTTTGTTGAAAATTTGCAAATCTTAAGAATCATAAACTTTTATGAGTTTTTATTAGATTTTTAGAGCTTTTTGTGGAAAACTTGTTCTTTATATTACCTTGCTCTAAAATCTTTCTTGCCAACTTGGTCATGTTCTCAATCTCTTCTCTCTGGACCATGTGTGATTTTGCAATAAAATTGCTTTCTTCTTCTCTTATTCAAACTCAAATTTATGCCTTCTGCGTGGTTTGTCAATATACTCATCAAGGGAGAGATTGAAGGACCATGTAGAGGTCTATCCATGTTTGTGATGAGTATTTGACTTTATTTGAGCAAGGTGTGCTCAGGTTTGAGTTTGATTTGAATTGGAATTCAAAAGGAAGCAATTTGAGTTGTGTTAGCTTCTTGTGGTACTACCGGCCTGTGGCTGGCAATAGAACCGACTGATGATTGAGACATAATTAATTGTGAGCATTTGTGATGATTGAACATTGCTATGTGAGGAGTTTCCTTGTCTTTGATGGTTACAGGACGACGATGCTAGGTCATGGTGAGGCGAAGGATGGCGGGGACTAGGCGAGGAGCGTCGGAGGTCCAAATGGTTGGGGATCGCCGGAAGATGATCAGAGATGGAGTCCGTGCAAGCCATGAAGATAAGAAATGGATGTGATGCTAGCTAGATGCTGCTCGGATCGATAAGGGCTGTCAGATTGCGGTCTAGTTGATAGGATAGCGGGTCTAGTTAGTATGCTTTGAAAACCAAGCAAGAAAACCAATTATGTGTTGTGGGTTTTAGGTGAACCCTTGCATGGCTGGTTGAGTGGGTAAATCCTATCCCTTCATGGATGCTCTAGGGTTTAGAGGCTCATCCAAGAGTAGTAGGTGGCCCAAGAGTTGTATAAATAGGGGTAGAGGGGTAGCCTTCCCCCTTGATGGTTTTGAGGTTTTTGATGCTCCTTTGAGCTTTGCCCACATGAATGTGAGGTTTTGTAACCTCTCCTTCCAGAAAATACAAAAATTTCTTTACCTTATTGTGAATTTAAATTGTACATTTACATTATGTCCATACTTTACACAATTTAAATTCAGCATTTACTTTCCCGCATTTACATTCTCGCAATTTACTTTCTCGCAATTTAGATTTGCCCCCCCCCTCCTTCTAAATGCTGTTCTTCAAGGATGTCTTGAGGGTGTTCATATGGTTTTACATCTTTCTTGCAGTCTAGGATAGACTAGAGATCAAGTTTTTATCGAATTGCAAATCTGTCCAGAACATGTTCTTCGTGCAGCAGTCAGTCGTTGATTTTTATAAAAATCTATAAAAATTATTTTTATGTGATTGTTGTTTATGAAGGTGCGCGACTCATATATCCATCTCTGTAAAACTTTTTGAGTCCACTGGTTGCACCGTTTGAGCGCTATGAAGTGAAACCGAGCCTCAAATATTCTGATCGAAGTTCCTGATTGTCTGTAATGCTTGATTTTTCATGTTTATTCTACAAAGTTTTTTTAGGTGAGTTTTGGTGGACTGTTTCATGACTCAACTTCTCACAGGAAGAAAAATTCCAAACAATTCTAGAGCAACAGAAACTCACCAACCACCTGCTCCAATTGAGGATAATTCCTGAAAAATCTGCTTTTACTTTTCTCGAAAGAGACTTTGATGTTTTAGCTTTATCTCTTTTAGAAAAGTAGTCTTTGTTTGGACACTTGAAAACCAGGATTGTGATTAAAAAATCCCTCACATCATTCATAGTTCTCATCCATGCAAGCTAGGGATACACATAGTTGTCTAATTGTTCGGGTTTTTGAGGGTGTGCGAATCTGAGAAACACTAGTTTGAAGGAAAATCTTTAAGTGTTTCAGATTTTTATTGCGATATTGTTTGGAGTACTTTGAGTGGGAAAATTTTATTTGGGATCATTCACCCCCCCTCTGATCGCCATTTCGATCCTTCACCTTCGGTCCATCTACAATGAATTAAATCAAACATCACATAAGCATATAATTGCAAATAACAATATAATTGTAAATGATAAGATTTAAAAATCCATGTAGCAATTTTGACTATATTAAAATACATCAACCTTTTTTCATTATGTAAATATCCATCTAGCAATTTTTTATTATTTTATAAAATGAAAATAATTGTAAATACTTAGGATATATTTTTACTATATTAAAATACATCAATCTTTTTTCGTTATGTAAATATCCATCGTGCAATTTTTTATTATTTAAAAAGTAATAAATAATTGTAAATAGTTAGGATATATTTTGACTATATTAAAATACATCAACCTTTTTCATTATGTAAATATCCATCTAACAATTTTTTGTTATTACAAAATTTAAGCATCCATCAACCTTTTTTCATTTTGTAAATATCCATCTGGCAATTTTTTATTATTTACAAAATTGAAAATAATTGTAAATAATTAGGATATATTTTTACTATATTAAAAATATCCAAATAGCAATTTTTTAATTACTTTCATAATTGATAGTATCATTGTTACAATTTTTTGATTACTTTAATAATTGAAAATAAGCATATAATTGAAAGTGCGCGATATATTTGTAAATAATTAGATTTACAAATGTATCTTGCAATTTCCATTATTGCAAAATTCATCTAGACATTTTCACCATTTAAAAATCCACTATATAAAAATCCACTAAATCACTGAAATGAATAAGAATTGTAATTATCAAAATCTAAAGCAATCTATAAAGTAAAATCAAACTACAAATATAATATAGATAAAATTACTAACCTTGAAGAGAAATAGATATGAATTTTAATACAATTTTTCAGCAGTAATTCGTCACAATAAATAGAGCAGAGACGCCTCTCTGTTATGCTCGATCGATCGGGGGGAAGGGACGGCCAGATATATAAAGGATTTATCACTGCCAGTCCTGCGCAGAAACGACAGTGATAATCTCGGATTGCGCAAAAAAATAAAATCAGGCGGGAAAATAAATATCACTGCCGGTTCTGGTGTAAAATCGGCAGTGAAAATGCCAATATCACTGCCGGTTGATAGAAGATCCGGCAGTGATATATCACTACCGGTTTTGTATATAAATCGGCAGTGATATCTGGTTATCACTGCCGGTTGGTTCCACGAACCGGCAGTGATAAGTTCTCCCCCCGGCTTAACTTCTGAACCGGCAGTGATATGTACGCACTGCCGGCTCTATCCCAACCGGCAGTGATATGCCGGCAAGGATTGCCTGTTCTGTAGTAGTGTGTCTTACCACACAATATCCACTATTTAACTATATCAATACCATCATGATTGACCAATAATCCTACATCTGACAATCCAAAATAAAGTATAGACCTCGTATGATCGGGTAAGTCTAATATTCTAGTACCTCTATTTTATCCTCCAATTGATATGACGCTCCAATCCAATTAATAATCAACCACCGAGTACTCATGTATTCATCACATAAGGCCCATCTAACTACCATTTAAATATTAAATCCAATTGCACATGCTTTGCTTAAATAGCACACAACTACTGATTAAATATGCGGTATCATTTCCGCCAAAGTTACCTTATGTGATAAGCATCAATTCAACCATATTTACACCACTAGGATCAATTTAATATATTTGACTACCACTCATATTGATATGTATAATTCTCACCAATGCAACATAATTACCTAAGTCGGCCTTCTCTTTATGTACATAGAAAATCTATCCATCGACAATTTTGCAACTACCAAATTAATTTGAGAGGGAATTCCAACAAATTTAACATATATGACCTACTAAACAATGTTAGTACGATTACAATAATATTAGTCTATGACCAAGCAAACTATTAATTAAACAAATCCAACATTCACTGATCGTCAATTAATATTTCGCTCCAACAGTCGAATTAATTAACTAATTTTTGTGCCACACTAATTATATTCGACTACGACCTAATAATCTACTAAATTAAGCAATCCCACATCCGCTAGCTCACAAATAATATTTGATGATCGAATTATTTATCTGAAGCAAAATGGAATGATTATTTATGTCAGGACCCGAATGTGCAAATCCGGACCCTCTGTGTATACCGCACTAGTCCAGGATCACGCTAGTGCGCACAGGCTCAACATGGATGTTATCCCAGTCATACAAAGCGGAATAAGATAATAGTTTCATTATTTAGTAATAACTGTTGTGACTTACATGATTATTGCCATGCAGGGCTTAAACTAAGAAATATAAATATGCAACAAATAAAAATAAACGTAGCAGCACTCCAGTTCACCACAGGAAACTGACGAGGTTTGAACCCTAAGCATTCGCATCATCATGGAACTCCTCCTCCACAGCAAGGATAGCCTCCTCATCTTCTGAGGTTATTATTGTTGGGGTGAGTACATAAAGCACTCAACAAGTTGTGCACAATATGCAATTCTACCGTAACTATATGCAAGGTGTGTTCCAAAGGAATGGCTAACAAGGTTAATTTGTAGTAAAGCATTATTTAATAAAGAATACAGTAATTAGATTGAAAGCGGTAAAACAACTATCAATATTAGTAACTTGTATCATTTCTACAGAAACACAGTTTTACTTCTAATCATTTTTCAATTTTCAATGTGAACCGCCATCCTCTCCAGGTTTTGTTACATAAAAGTTTAACCCTTGACTGTAATTCCCGAGCATTGCTCAATACCGCGAGCACGGCTATTCAAATAGATTATACACTCTGCAAAGGTTATGCACTTTACCCACACGATACAACCAAACACCACAAAGGCGAGTGATTGTAACAAAGCCTTCACAATGCTCCATCTAGACCCAGTACTGCTTGATAAGGTTTCAACACTAAAGGGCTAAACCACAACAGGGCCCCCCTCTTGCGTCATGTGAGTTAATCCGTAAACCTGGGACTCACTAATCACCACAACAGTACCGAAATGTAGGCATCACAAATTAATCAGCTAGGTTTTCCCATTCCAGACATGTGGTTGTAAGAAAGACGCACATCGAATGCTTGCAAGGTTAAGTCCTTAGGGTGATTAAGGCAAGACTTCCACATACCCCTACCATTCCTGGCCCACCTTGGCACACTGCCCCTCATCACTTGCCCCAATATAAATTATTACCACCCCAGTTGATTACCAAGCACCACGTGCCATCAACAATTCAATCTCGTTGTGTGACCTCCCCGCCACTACAACTCAACCTCACTATGTGACCACACTTGACGCACAAGTTCATAACATGGTTCCATATTTCATGAGTCAAGATTAACCCTCAACATTCCCAATGTGTGATAGATACATGGCATGGCTAAGCAACTAACACGGTCTACCAACCCATGTTGATTGTTAAATAATAACCAACTAGTACTTTAACTATCCTAGGGTGACTATTAGATTATGGCATACAATTGACAAGGTAGGGTATAACTCAACTAGGCATGATAGCTAGATCCCAAAGTAATTGAAACCATTTGTACTTATGAAATATCATACAATAGTTTAAAGACAATATAGCGAATTTGTAAAACTAGGTACAACATGATCAAAGCCCAACTTGCCTTGGAATAGGTTCTGATCCTGCTCTGGACTTGGGTCTTGAAGCGATGAATTCTCTTTCGGATTATCGAACAAAGCAACGTCTACGCGAATCGAGGCAAGAATAGCAATTAAACACCAAAATAGAGAGTAAAAAAACTCCAAAAATAAAATAAAATTGACCAATAAATAGATCTTGATTTTAAAATTTTTTGGAAATTTTAATCACCCAAATCCGAGTTCGTATGCAAAAGTTATAGCTATTCAAAGTTTGAATAAACGTTGGAAATACACAAAATAGAAATTCCGAATTTCCCGAATTATTTTTATAAAGAAAAACCTCATTATTGCGCAAGTGACATGTGGACCAACCAGAGGCTACACGTGGCTTCGGCGCATGGACCCGGTCCACAAAATTTCACTGGTCCACTGTGTACTCGAGGTACTGTGCTCGTGGATCGGCTGATGTCAGCATGACATCATCTCGACACGTGGACCAATCGGATTGCGCCACGTCACTCGGTCTACGGACCACATCCACGCCATAGCGCCTGTCCACCGTGCACCCGGCATACAACATTTCGGTTCCCGCACCGCCACGCGTCACTCATCCGCACGACGATCCGACGGTCACCGATCTACTCCTACGCGGCACCATCTTGACCGCTCACCTCAGATCCAATGGTCCATCTTACCGGAGAGGTTCACTGTTGATGAAGATGACACTGCGCGATCTAGATAGTTCGATGAAGATCTGACAGCTGAGCGAAGCTCCGAGGCATAGATGGCAGCACGGCGGCGCAGCTTCACCAGACGCGAGGAAGAAGACCACCAGAACGGCGTTTCTGCGTGACTCCGGCGTGATGAAGTGGCAGCTCCGGCGCGCTTGACGTGATGAGTCTGGATCTGGAACCGGTGCGATGGAAGACGTCTCAACGGCAACGTAATATGAAGAAGACGAACGGCGGCGCTTCGAAAACTCCGGCTAGCTCTAGCAAACGAACGGAGGCGACACAACGATGGTAGCTAGGGCTACGGATGCGCAAAAGAACGGGGATTCTCGGGGTGTGGTCCGTGCCTTAAATAGCCTTGGCAAACACATAAAAACGGCCACCCTAGTCTACACGGCGGCGGCGATGAATCGACGGCAGATTCGGAAACCAAATCGGAGACGATAAACGAGGACGGTCCGATTAGCGATTAATGGCTGAGATTCCATCCGAATGATATGATCTGATCCGCACCTTTCAAATCCATTGGATGCGATCCTGACGAATACTAATAAAAAGGATACCCCAACAGCCCGAAGCGACGAGCCAGCGGCCTCAAGCATATCTCCAAACGGTCGCGCCGCCCGCCACCGACCGAATCGCTGCGAGACACGCAAGACATCCGCTCCCGACCGGCCAGGGGAAGCGAATCCGACCAGACAGCGCTCCCGACCCCCTCTTGGCGGGGCGGGATCTCCCGACTCCAACCGAACCAAGGCGACGGACGCCGAGTGCCGCGTGTCAGGTCCTCATCGGCCTACCACCACGTACCCCCCGAATGAGGTCAATCAGAGCGAGAGCGAGAACGAGAGGGAGAGGGAGATATCAGAACACGAGGAGACTAAGTCATTTAGGGGCCTCGTCTGTAAAAACATAGTGCAAAAAGCAATACAATACGACCATCCGAATCGGGTAGGGACTTTCGGCCAACCGGTATACATCTTGGACTCACGAGTCTAACCATTCGAGAGTGGAACGCGCGACCCTAGACTTACAAATTTACTTGCCGCTCGGCGCCGGCGGTTGGCGCGCGCCGGTAGGGAGCTTCGGCGTCTTCATCACCATCTCCGGATTCCGTTTATCTCCTCGATGGCATCCACCGCTGCGACGGCATGATTGCACCGGCGGATCCGCCGGCTCCTCGACCGCCGTCACCCGATGGGAGGGCTCACGCTCGTCCCGCCGCCTCCGGAGGACGGCGCCCGAGAGCTTGGGCGTCCTCTCCGGCAACCGCTAAGCTCCGGCAGGGACGCCCTGCAGGCCCGGCCGGAACCAGCGATGCTCGCCACGGCCGGCGAAAACTCCGTAGGCCCGGCGGTGACCATGTCACCCCGTAGGCTCGCGGCCCGGTGGCGATGGTGGCTACTGCCGGCCTCCATCCACGAGCTCTTGGAAGACTCTTAGGACGTGACTCGGCTCGAGCACGGAGTACCACCGCAGCGGCACTCTCGCGAGTGCAACATGGCGAGCACCGTCGGTTGCCCGTGGCCCTCGCGGCGCGGGGCCTCTGTCCGGCGCACTCAGCGCGGGAGGAGGAGTGCCGGCGTCTTGAGCAGCGCTTTCGGACCCGCGCCGAGCTCCAACAACAGCGCAAAGAGTTGGAGGAGCGAAGAACCCGAGCTCGGCCGGCTCGAGCCAACTGGAGCGGGAGGGGCTCGAGGCCCGCATGTGTGGCGGCGAGCGCAAGACGCGGCGTCGAGCACACCCGACGGAAGGGTCCGCGGTCCTCACTTCTTCCCCACGCCGGTCAAAGCGTGGCGCGCCGCAATGCTGCCGAGGCCTCCGGGCCGACCAGGCCGAGGCCAAGGCCACCTACCAAAACCTCCGGAAGCTGGTAGAGCACGCGGCCGTGCAGCACATGCACGCCTCCGGCTCCTATCGCTCCGGAGCCACCTCTGGCCACCGGGCCCGTACCGCTGTGCGAAGCCGGATGGGTCCGGCACAGGCGTCGCCGCACCGCGAGCCACACCAGGCCTCGCGCGCCCCGGTGCGCCAACGCCTCGGTGATGCCTACGACATTCGCGCTACCCTTGAGGCGCGGAGAAAGATGGCGGAGGAGGCCGCCCACTCACGGGTTGCGGGCGGCGGGCACCACCACCGCAGCCCGAGCCCCGACGGTCCAGGCGGACTTCCCTGCCAGATTCCGAGCGCCTACCAACATTGCCAAATACACCGGGGCCACAAACCCAGGTGTCTGGCTCGAAGATTACCGGCTCGCATGCCGGGCGGGAGGAGCAACGGATGACCTCTTCATCATCCAGTACCTTCCCATCTACCTCGCGGACTCGGCCCGAGCACGGCTCGAGTACTGCAGCCAAAACCATCGGGATGGACCGACTTGAAGGCCCTCTTCGTCGGCAACTTCGAGCACTTACAAGCGCCACGGAAACTCCCCGAGACACGAAGGGCTGCAACAAGCGGCCCGAGGAAACCCTCGGGACTACATCCGGCGGTTTTCCCTTGGTGCATGAGCTCCCGACATCTCCGACGCGATGTCGTGGGAGCATTCATCTGGCACCTCTGCAAGGCCTTGGTACACAAACTAGGCTGTCTCAAGCCCCGAACTACCAAGGCTCCTCGATATCGCCACCAACCACGCCTCGGCGAGGGTGGGGGAGCCATCTTCGAGGAGAAAGGCCCAGCCGAACCGGCGTCGCGCCGGGTCCCCTTCGACCGCTCCGACAAGCGGGCGGCAGGAAGCGATCCGCGAGTCCCAAGTGGTCGCCACCATCGGCCGCCTGCCAAGCGGCGGTGCGACCGGCCGTCGCGCCCGACCGCCGAGAAATTGATGGGCGGCCCGTGCCCAAACCACGGGTTCTCCGTCAAGCACAAATCTGGATCTGCGAGGTCTGAGCGTTACCTCTCCAGCGTCCCATAGCGCCGCGTGGCAAGGGAAGAAACTGCTGCGACCCGTGGTCGCGAGAGAAAAAGCGACAGCGAGTTCCACGAACCCGGCGGCTGCCTCATGATCTTTGGAGGACCGGCTGCTATGCGGGCAAGCGCCGGCTCAAGCTCGCTTATCGCGAGGTCCATACCGTCGCGCCATCGTCCCCAATACCTCCGTTGGTCGGAGTTCGATCACCTTTGATCGGACCGACCACCCGACCACATTCCACGGCCGGGAGATACCCCGGTGGTCGGCCCGTCGTGGGAAGAAGCGCCTTTCAAAGGTGCTCATGGACGCGGCACGCCTCAACATCCTCGTCGAGGCGCTCGGCGCTATGGTGATCCCGCTCAACCCTCCGAGCCGACAAGCGCCCTTCCATGGCGTCATTCACGGCGGCGAGCCCATCCACTCGGGCGGTCGACCTGCGCGTTACCTTTGAGGCAGGAAACTTCGCACGAAACCCTCGCTTTTGAGGTCGTGGATTTCCGGTTCTTACCATGCCATCTGGGAAGGCCATGTTACGCCAAGTTCATGGCGGTCCCATTCGCCTACCTCAAGCTGAAGATGCGGGGCCACGGAGTCATCACCGTGGCATCGTCTTCGGCTTGCTTACAATGGCGCGCGGATTGTGAGCTTGCCTCGGCGATCGCCAGCGTCTGCCGAGCTCGACAACCTCAGGAGGGAAGCCTCCGAATCCGCCCCCGAGTCCAGCAAGTCGGGGGCGGGATCCTTCAAGTCCGCCGAGGACACGAAGGAGGTCGCGGTCGATCCCTGTGATCCGACCAAGACCGTGCGGATCGAACCACGCTCCCGCCAAATAGGAAGCGCTCGTCGACTCCTCCGCACCAACAAAGGCGTGTTCGCATGGAGGTCCTCCGACATGCGGGAATCCCAAGGGAAGTCGCCGAGCACTCCTTGAGCATCCGACCGGGCTCAAAGCGGTCGCCCAGCGCTTCGCCGCTTCGACGCGAGAGAAGCGCAGGATCATAGGAGGAGATCGCCAAACTTACGGCTGCGGGGTTAAGTAAAGAGTCGCCACCCGGTGGCTAGCCAACCCTGTACTTGTAAAAAGAAAAATGGGCAATGGAGGATGTGCGTTGACTATCGGGTCTCAACAAAGCATGTCCCAAAGATCCGTTCCTTTGCCCGCATCGACCAAGTCATCGACTCCACGCGGTGCGAGTCCCTCTCTTTCGGATGCCTACCGGGCTACCACGGTTGCGCTAAGGAGTCGACCAGCTCGCGACTTCCTTCATCACCCGTTCGGCTCATTACGCTCGTTACGATGCCGTTCGGCCTAAAGAACGCGGCGCTACATACCAGGCGATGTATGCAAACGTGCTTCAATAACCGGATCGGTAAATAACGTTGAGGTGTGCGTCGGCGATATTGTCGTAAAAACCAAGAAGGCCGACGACCTTGTCCCGACATGGAAGAGACCTTTGCGAACCTTGGCGATTCGCATAAAGCTCAATCTGAGAAATGCGTTTCGGGTCCCCAAAGGAAGCTCCTTGGCTTCATTGTCTCCGGCGAGCATCGAGGCCAACGAGGAGAAGATATTAGCAATCGCAAGGATGGTCCCAATCGGCAACCCCAAAGGGGTCGAGTGGCCGGATGCCTAGCGGCTTTGAGCCGTTTCGTGTCTGCCCTCGCGGCGCGAATGCCACTCTGAGCTACTCAAGAGATCCGACCGCTTTAGTTGGACCCGGAAGCTCGGGAGGCCTCACCGCTGAAGGCCTTCACATCTCGCCTCGATCCTGGTCGCCCGGCACCGGGGGCGTGTTCCTCTCGTCGCCGCCACTACCCAAGTCGTCGGTAGCGGCCCTGCGTGGTGGAAGCGGCGGAAGAAGGCGCGAACTTAGGTACAGCGGCGGTTTACTTCATTAGCGAGGTCCTTTCGAGTCAAGGCTCGGTACCGCGAGGTGCGAAGCTTCTCTGCGGTGCTCATTGCGAAGAAAGCTCGTCCACTACTTGATCGGCACAACATCACCGTGGTGACCACGTTCCCGTTAGGCGAGATCGTCGCAACCGCGGCGCCTCGGGAAGGATAGCCAAGTGGGCACTCGAGCTCGTGACCACGACATCACATCGTCCCTCGGACGGCGATCAATCGCGAGCCCTAGCCAACCGTCATTGAATGGACGAAACCGAGCACCACCGGTGATCGAAGACCGAGTCTTGGACAATGTACTTCGATGGGTCTTACAACAAGAATGGCGCGGTAGCTGGGTTGTCATCATCTCCCCACTTGGGAACAAGCTCGATGCGCCATCGGTGCTTTTCACGCCACCAACAAGCGTTGCCGAGTCACGAGGCCCTCGTCAGCGGTCTCGGATCGCTGCCGACCTCGGTGCTCGCCGACTCGTCCACGGGGACTCCAAGCTTGTCGTCGACCAAGTCATGAAGGCGCGGGCCAGAGCGCCGTATGGCGCGTCTTGTCGAGAAGTGCGCGGGCTCGAAGTCGATTCAAGGGCTTCGAGCTTCACCATAGCTACAAGCGCTACAATAGCGGCGCCGACTACTGCCAATCGGCCTCCAGTGAGAGCGGTCCGCCCGAATCTTCGTCTGCGACCTCCTGCGGCCTTCCATCCGGTGGGCGGCGGCGAGCGGTCCCAAACCTACCTAACGGTCGCCCGGCCGCGTAGCGATCGGCGTAGACTTGGCGGGCCGAGCCACGGCGTGCTAGCAACCGAGTCCGGCCGAGAAAGCCATTCATAGATCGTTTGTGGGACGGGTCGCTTCCTCCCGACCGGCCCGAGGCCGGTGCCTCGCTCGGCGAGCAAAGTCTTTCATCTGGTCGGTCGGACCTTTACAAAAGGCCCCTCGGGGTCCTCCAAAAGTGCGTTACGGCCGACCAAGGAAAACAACTCTTGGGCGACATACAGTGGAATTTGCGGTCACCACGCTGCGCCCGATCTCAGGTGGGAAAGGCCTTTCGGCAAGGCTTCTATTGGCCGACCACCGTGTCCAACGCGAGCACATCGCACACACTGCGAAGGATGCCAATTCTTTGCCAGCGAACACATCTGCCGGCTCGGGCCTTGCGAGACAATCCCCATCCGTGGCCTTTTGCGGTTTGGGGGCTCGATCAGTCGGTCCTTTCAAGAAAGCGCCGGGGCTTTACCCATTGCTCGTCGCGGTGGACAAGTTCACCAAGTGGATAGAGCCAAGCCGTTCGTAGCGTCACGTCGGCACAGCGACCATCTTCTTCCGCGACATAGTCTTTCGATTCGAGTCCCAAACTCCATCATCACGACAGCGGGCGCAGTTCACGGGGAAGAATTCCTCGAGTTCTGCGATGACTTCAACATCGCGTCGATTGGGCGGCCGTGGCCCATCCGCGAACCAACGGCCAGTCGGCGCGCAAGCGGCATGATCCTTCAAGGGCTCAAGCCGCGGATCTTGATCGACTCAAGCGCCGGCGGGCGTGGCGGCCGAGCTACCCTCCGTCCTTTGGAGTCTACGGACCACGCCCGACCGGCGGCCGGGTTCACACCGTTCTTTATGGTATACGGTCTTTGAAGCCGTCTTCCGAGCGAACACAGGTATGGCGCCCCAAGGCGCAAGCCGAGGAGGCTCGGGGCTCGCCGCGCAACAAGACTCCGTCGACGGATCGGCGAGGCGCGCGACATGGCCGTCTGCGATCGGCGGATATCAACAAGCTTCTGCGGCGTTACCACACCGCCCGAGTTCGAGGCGGTCTTCGATCTTGGCGACCTGGTCCTGCGTCGGGTCGAGACCAGCAAGGATAAGCACAAGCTGTCGCCCCCCTGGGAAGGCCCCTTCACCGTCGTGCAGATCCTCTGGCCTGGCACCTTTCGGCTCAAGGACACCGACGGCCGCATCCTTCCAAATGCATGGAATATAGAAAAGTTAAGGCGATTCTATCTCTAAACTCTTTCCCCTTCCTAGCATGCTCTTTACTCTTCCTTCGAGCACACAGTCGCCATGCGGCGACTCGGAGCTGCCTTCGGCGCCCGTTGAGCTGCTCGATCGGCGCTGCGCTGGTTGATGACCCAACCGACCACAAGGTCCTTCGGCGGTAACCCCTTTGACCCAAGTGCTACGACCTCGCCCGGCTATGGTTGCTAACACTTCACGGAAGAAGAAGTACCCGAGTGGAGTGACCTTTGGGTCGGCGAGAACCTCCTCCCATACGAACTCGGCTATCCCACGGCTTATGAAGTGCGTGACCCGGTGGTCATGAGTCCATCCCAGCGGTAACCCTCTCAACCCAAGTGTTCGGCCTCGCCCGGCTATGGTTGCTAAGTAGCACTCGCGGAAGAAGAAGTGCCCGAGTGGAAAGATCCTGGCCGGTCTAGAACACTCCTATCCCTCACAAGTCGCCTAACCATTGCATAGCCAAGTCTCAATCCACCATGCTCCTCCCAAACGACCCGACCTACGCGCAAGTGACCCATGCGGTCCTTAAGGCTATGGTCGACCAAGCGCTCATCCTAAATACGAAAAGGGCGAGGGGCGATTACAGGACTTGATAAAATCAAGATTGTTTAAATAGCGGTCTTTACAATCTAAGAAGGATAAAGCTAACGTTTTCTATTCTTCTTGGCGGGCGGCCGGTGGCGGCGGAGAGTTGGCTGCCTGCGGCTTCGGAGGCGGCTGCGGCGGATGCGGTGGCGATCTCGAGCGTCGCGGCTCGACCAGGAGCTCGAACTGGTCGATCTCCTCGTCGATCCGGTTCCCAGCTACGCGCTCCCCACCACCGCGAGTCGATGCGTCGTAATGCGAGATGGTGTTGACCCGTAGCGATGAAGCTCAAGCGCGGCGCCGGTGACCACCGCCTCTTCTCTGAAGTCGCTTTCGGGCGGTAGCGAGGCAAGGGCACTCGGGCTGCCACGGCTCCAGGATGCGATCGCGAGACCTCGACCGGCCTTGCGGAGGCCTCGGTTCAGCGCTCATCTCGGCCCGACCGTCCTCCACAACCTTCAACGCCGCCGGGTCTCGTCCGGGCCACGATCGCCACGTCGCGGGCATCGGCCGTTCTGCGCCTCCGCAGCGGCCTTTCAGTTCTTCTGCGCCTCTGCGGTGCGGAGATTTTGGATAAGTTCGCCACGGGTCGCACCCCAAACTTAAGCGAAGAATTGAGACACTTACGGCGCGAGTTGGTCGATTGCGACTTCGACTTGGCGCCTCGTATGAAGTCTTGGCTCGGCGGCTCATACGGCGATCGCCGCTTCGGGCGAACTCGGGCAGCGTCCCCGAGCCTTGTTTGCTCGGTCGCGGGCGTGTTACTGCGTCTGCGCGATCCCCTCGCGGCAGCGGCATCCTTAGCCTCGGTGACCTCCGTCGGAGGACTCGATTCGCCACTTTCGCCCTCAAGGCCTCGGCTCCTAGGCGCTCATCATGAAGGGCCTTTGTGGCCTCTTCAAATCCTTGGCGGATCACCACGCCTCCGACCGCCTAATGCCCGGGGCCTCTGGGCTGAAAGCGCGACTCAAGCGCGAACCGGCGCCTCCTCGCTGCGGCCGCCCGTTGTCGGGGAGTCTGCGAGAGCTCAACTGCGCCTGGCGAGCCCGCAAGTCTTTGCAAAAATGTGGACACTCCGTTAGTCGCGCGGAAGAACCATCAAAATGTGCAGCGAATCAAAACTTTTGGTGACCTACAGGCGTGGTGGACTCCCAGACCATCATATCCAAATACGGTGGAAGACTTGAGCAAGGCGGACCTTCACGGATCGCCTATCTACGCTCCGGCGTCGGCGCCTTGCGGAAGCGGCCCACTCGCTCTCCTCCGCGACCCATGATGCCCGACCCGGAATTACACCCGGCGGCGCGCCCGCTCGCCGTTCGGGCGGGCGTCGCCGTCAAAGCACCATGGGCAAGGGTGGCGAGTCAACCCTCGAAACCCCTCGGCGACTGCGCTGAGGAGCATCGGTCGGCACCTCCCCTGGGGCGAGGGGTCGGGCACCTCCGTCGCCGCTCGCCACGACTAAGCGCGATCACGGCGGCGCCATTGTCTCATCCTCGGCGACGATCACGTCGTCGGTGGGAGTCCCAGCCGGGCGCGGAAGTTCTTCTTCGGGCACGACCTCGGGTGGGGCCGTCCTCGGCGACGCGCCTCGGGCGCCGGCGCGCGACCTTCACCGACCCAACCGGGTCACGAAATCACCGGCGCCGTTACTTGCGGGCCCGATGTATACGCCCCACGATCACCCGGTATAAGCGCCAGCGTTGCAAAGATTCAAAGTCGCTCGGCGGCTTTGCCAAAAAGAAAAATGCTCCAATAAAAAAATACACTTACAAGGCGGCGGGTGCGTGTACGCGCGCCCTCTTTGCCGACCCCCGCCAGGGCAAGTCGTCGACGATCGCTTCCACGAAGCCACCTCCGGTAGAGACAGCTGCGGCGGCCGCCTTAGCGCAAGATCACCCGCACGGGATCCGTGGCCACGGGCCCGTGATGCGCCCTCGGCCGAGTCCACGCTTCGGGCGCCGCCGATCGGCGGTCGGGAAAAACCCACCATAGGGGTGGCGGGAGGCACTCCCGCGTTGTCGATGGAGGTTGTCCCCACGGCGGTGGTCTCAGACACATCCTCGCCCGCGCCGCGCCAGCGTTCCTTACTTTCTTCCTCCTCCTTTCCTCCTTCCTCTTCTTGCGGGAGAAGTCGACCTCTAGTCCTCGCCCGGGCGGCCGCGCTTCCTTATCCCGGGAGGGCGCTGGGAAGACATCCCCATGAGCCCCGAGAGGATGCGGGAATGTCGGTCAAGTGCTAAGGACAAAGAAAGAGAAGCGAAAGAATTTCACCGGCTTACGGTTGGCGGAAAAGCGCGAGAATGGCTCGGGTGGCCATCCGCGGCCGCCGTGGCGCTCCGCCCGTAACGGCCGCCACCGGGCCTCCACCTCGGATCGCGGCCAGCTCGGGTTACGCCATCCTCGCCCGGTCGGACGGCCCGCATAATGGAACAGTGCGGCACGTGCACAAGTGGTTGCACGCGCATCCCCATAAAGCGCGCACAACCACGTCCCGGTGAGCCCGCCTCCTTTGAGCCACGATGCGCTCCACGATCGGGGCGGCTTTGTTCTTCTCCCTCTTTTGGCGCCCGGTTCCACGCTCCTCCACCATGGGAAGCTCGCCGGTGAAGCGGGGGCGCTGTCGCCAACGTTTGAGCGTAGAGCCATTGAACGCCACCCTTGTTGGACGAGGCAGCTTTACCTCCAGTACTCCGTGCTCGACCGGGGCGAAGGCGAGAGGCGAGCCACCCGTGGCGCCATGGCCCGACGGCTCGGCTCCTTCGAGCCTTGCACGGAAGAAGTGCCTCCACAACGCCCGGTCGCGGCTCGATCCCCAAGAAGGCCGCGAGCGTGATGAAGATGGCGATGTGGAGGACCCCATTGGGGTTGAGATGGTGCACCTCCACCTTGTAATGAAACAAAGAGCCCCGGACGAGCGGTGCGGGCGAGCCAAAGCAGCGCTCGAAGAACGAGCGGGCACCACGATCGTCGCCGCCCTTGGCTGGGGGTGGCAGCCCGGTCGGCACCCTCCGGTAGGAAAGGTCTGCGGCATGAGAAGCCCTTCTTCACCAAGCGAGCGCCGCGGCTGTCTTCTTGCGGAGCACTCCGCCACGACATCTTCACAGAGAGACGTGGAAGGTGAGAAAGAAAGGTGAGGTTTTCTTTCCTTAGCTCTCTGGTGCTTTTCTTGTTTGAGCGAGAGCGAGAAGGCAAGAAAGCGTGACCACTCAAAGCACCTAGGCGTATTTATAGAGGGCGAGCGAACGCCGGCCAGCGATCGCCCGTCAAGCGGCGTCGCGACCACCCTCGCTGTCGCGCCCGGCTGGTAACTCCTGTTTCAATACCACTCCGCTTTTAATCCTGTCTTGTCAGCGACAAGGAGCCATAAAGACGCCGCCCCGAACAACGTGTCCGTAACCTCTCGGTCTCGCCTTTAGGCGGAGCAGTTGCTCGGAGCGCGCGAAGCCCAGCTGGGCGCTGCGGCCCAAGGCGGCAAAAGCTTTGTGGCTTGCGCCAGGTCCCAGCCGAGGAGTGGGTTCAAAAGGCCTACCCGCGGATGGGTATAAGGCCGCCCAAAGAAAACTTGAGCAAGGGGCGGTATGAGGTGAGCCCACGGTGGGCCCTCGGTTAGGTCGGTGACGGCCTAATCACCTCCACTCGCGTCGAGACCATACTTCACACTCTCCGGGAGCTCATCAATGAGCGACGACCAGTGTGCTCGGGTGGCGGACGACCTAGAGTCCATAGGGATTGAGTAGAAAGGTTTTTATGGGTCGCCCCACAGCGGGCGGGACACCCTACTCGAGACCGTCCGCTCGGAAGGGTCCCCCTTGGCGGGACCTCCCGGGACCCACTCGGACTACCCGCTATTAGCTCCACGAGCACGGCGTTCAAACCAGCGCAGTGCGGCGCGCGCTCATCCCCTCCAGTCCCACACTGCGGATGGGGTATACATGTGGGATAGGCGGCGGCCATTCCTCTCGCAGCTACCCTCGCCTCGACGAGGACTCGAGAAGGATGCCCCACGTCCGGCCACTGACGGTAAACGAGCACTCACGTCCAGCTCGGACGGTAACGAGCACTCACGTCCAGCTCACGACGGTAGCGAGCACTCACGTCCGGCTACGACGGTAAACGAGCACTCACGTCCAGCTACGGCGATAAGCGAGCACTCGGACATCCGAACCTCACGAGGCATCGGTCGTCCTGCCACCAAGGCGTCGGACACTAGAACCTCACAGGCATCCGGTGCGTCCCGCCGACCAAGGCACTTGGACACCGAACCTCACGAGGCATCCGGTCATCCTGCCGACCAAGGCACTATCTAGCTACGACGTTAAGCGAGCACTCGGACACCAACCTCTCGAGGCATCCGGCGTCCCGCCGACCAAGGCGATCGGACACCGAACCTCTCGAGGCATCCGGTCGTCCTGCCGACCAAGGCACCGTCTAGCTCTGACGTTAAATGAGCACTCGGATACGAACCTCACAGAGGCATCCGGTCGTCCTGCCGACCAAGGCGCTCGGACACCCAACCTCTCGAGGCATCCGGTCGTCCTGCCGACCAAGGCGATCGGACACGAACCTCTCGAGGCATCCGGTGCGTCCTGCCCGACCAAGGCACCGTCTAGCTACGACGTTAACGAGCACTCGGACACCGAACCTCACGCGAGGCATCCGGTCGTCCCGCCGACCAAGGCGCTCGGACACTAGAACCTCACGAGGCATCCGGCCGTCCTGCCACCAAGGCGATCGGACACGAGAACCTCACAGAGGCATCCGGCCGTCCTGCCGACCAAGGCAGCGTCTAGCTACGACGTTAAACGAGCACTCGGACACCGAACCTCACGAGGCATCCGGTCGTCCTGCCGACCAAGCGCGATCGGACACCAACCTCTCGGAGGCATCCGGTCGTCCCGCCGACCAAGCGATCGGACACCAACCTCTCGAGAGGCATCCGGTCGTCCCCGCCGACCAAGGCACCGCCTAGCTATGACGTTAAGCGAGCACTCGGACACGAACCTCACGAGACATCCGGTAGTCCTGCCAGACCAAGGCGATCGGACACTGAGAACCTCACAGAGGCATCCGGTCGTCCCGCCGACCAAAGCGATCGGACACGAGAACCTCACGAGGCATCCGGCCGTCCTGCCCGACCAAGGCAGCGCCTGGCTACGACGTTAAGCGAGCACTCGGACACCGAACCTCACAGAGGCATCCGGTCGTCCTGCGCGACCAAGGCGATCGGACACTAGAACCTCACAAAGGCATCCGGCCGTCCCCGCCGACCAAGGCACTATCTAGCTACGACGCTAAGCGAGCACTCGGACACTCGAACCTCACAGAGGCATCCGGTCGTCCTGTTGACCAAGGCGGTCGGACACTAGAACCTCACGCAGAGGCATCCGGTCGTCTGCCGACCAAGGCGATCGGACACTAGAACCTCACGAGAGGCATCCGGTGCGTCCTGGCCGACCAAGGCACCGTCTAGCTCGGACGATAAGCGAGCACTCGGACAACCGAACCTCTCGGAGGCATCCGGCCGTCCTGCCGACCAAGGCACTCGGACACCCGAACCTCACAGAGGCATCCGGTCGTCCTGCCGACCAAGGCACTCGGACACCAGAACCTCACAGAGGCATCCGGTCGTCCTGCCGACCAAGGCACTCGGACACCCGAACCTCACAGAGGCATCCGGTCGTCCCTGCCGGCCAAGGCACTGTCTAGCTACGACGTTAAACGAGCACTCGGACACCCGAGCCTCACAGAGGCATCCGGTCGCCCAGCCGACCAAGGCGCCGTCCACAACGATTAAAATTAAAGCAAACTCATCGCAAAGACATTTTCATAAAGAAAAAGAAAATTTCATTATAGGCCAACAGGCTCAAACTTTACACGACTTTACACACAGTACCCGACAGATACAAGAGTGGCCACGCTGCACCACGGCAGGACTCTACCCACGCCTAGAACCTATCAAACATCCGTGCGGCATCGGTGGCACCGACGGCATGCTGGTAGGCCCTTGCCTGGTCGACGGGACAGCCGCCGCGGCCGCGAAGTAACACGCCGATGCCTCCGCTGCCGTTCAGCGACATCGACGCGGCCGCACCAACTACGGTCGGCGCCCTTGCGCCATCGCCTCGTAAGGGCCCCCTTACCACCTCGAGCCTCGGGCGGCCTCGGCGTGCGTCAACGAAGCGGCGTCACGGCTGCGGCTTCTTCCTCCTAAGCTCGGCCATCGCTGTCGAACTCAGCCCAAAGCTCGGCGGAGGATCTTCTTCTTCCACCGCGACGCCATCGCGAAGCTAAAGACTAGAGGGTGTCTCAAGCCATTTGAAAGAACAAAAGAAAAAGCTCTCATCCCCTTCAAGCAAGCTACGGCGCATATATATATATCCGGACGAAGGGAGGCTAAGCGTCTCGAGTAAATGCGGGTCTTGGAAAAGCGAAGCATCCTTCACTGAACCCGGCGATCAAGAAGGCGAGCGGTAGCGGCGCTAAAATATACTCGGCATGCGCAACGAGGCGAGTAAAAACCCCGGCGGTTCAAATGCCCGGCCAAACTCGGGACAGCCGTCGGATCAACGAAGCACACCGATTTAAAATCGCTTAACCGGATCGCCGGACCGACCTACGAGCCCGCCACCACTTTCGTCCAAGTTCAACCCCCAACCGAATGCAAAATCGCTCGAGAGTTCGGGGCTCTTGCGAATACTAATAAAAGGATACCCCAACAGCCCGGCGGCAGGCGGCGGCCTCAAGCATATCTCCACCATCAACAGCGCGCGCCGCCACCCGCCCGGACCGCTGCGAGACCGCGCCAAGACATCCGCTCCCGACCGGCCGAAGCGAATCCGACCAGACAGCGCTCCGACCCCTCTTGGCGGGGCGGGATCTTCCGACTCCAACCGAACCAAGGCGGCGGACGCCGAGTGCGCGTGTCGGTCCTCTTCGCCTACCGCCACGTACCCCGAATGAGGTCAATCGAGCGAGAGCGAGAGCGAGAGAGAGGGAGATATCGAACACGAGGAGACTAAGTCATTTAGGGCCTGCGTGCAGTAAAACATAGTGCAAAAGCAATACAATACGGCCATCCGAGCGAGTAGGACTTTCACCGAACCAAGATACATCTTGGACTCACGAGTGTAACAATTCAGGGAGTGGAACGCGCGACCCCCTAGACTTACAAATTTACTTGCCGACGCTCGAAAACGCCGACAGATCCCTTCCTTCCAAAACAACGTGATTCCCTCTCCACCGTCCGATCTTAATCCAACGGATCATAACGCTAGGGTTTCTGACCCCATCTTCAAATCATAAGCGTCCCTTCACAATCCAATGGTCGACACAGCACAGGTGATGCGGCTTGATGAAGACCACCCGATGAAGATCCAACGGCCGAGCGAAACGACAAGGAGAACGCAAGACAAACAGGCCGCAAAGCGACGGGCCGCGCGTGCACAGTGCTGGGCATCGGTCCAGTAATGTTTACAATGATTTTCTCGGATTTTTGATTTAAAAATAATTACAAAAATTAATTTCATTAGTTTCAGGCTATAAAATAATTAGGAAAAATCCAAGAAAATTCTCATAAATACTTTGAGACATTTTGGACTCAAATAAAATATTTTTGGCAAAACTTTATATTAGCTTTGACTAAATTAAATAATTTTTTACAAATGGCCAATATGAAGAGGAACGCGATATGCTACACTAGCACAAAAAAAATCTACCGCGTAACCAGAAAGCTACTCGCAAGAAGGGGATCACAGATAAGATTACCACTAGACGCGCATTCGCGAATCCTTCGCGTCGATGTAGTGGATCGTCCTCGCCGCAGTCGTTGCATCGATGGAGCGGATCGTCCTCGCCTCGCCGTGGATCGTCCTCCCACGCCGCAGTCGCAGCAGCGTCACCGTAGTAGTCCACACGTCTAGGGATGGAACGCCGTGCGTCGGTGTGCAAGCACCTGGTCGTTCGGTAGGGGCAACGAGAAGAGGAGGCTAGGGTTTCGAGTGAATCACTTCTAAACCGTGGGATAGCACACCCTGCGCCCACCCTCCTCCCTTCCTTATATAGACACGAGATGAAACCCTAAAACAAGGCCCATCAACGTGCTAAGCCCACGAGGTCCATTAATTATGGATCTAATCCAAATTAATGCGTCCCAGCCTATTAAGTGTTTGACCCTGCAGGTTCACGTACGTTTGGACATGGATTCGAAAAACTCCTTTTCAATCCAATAGTTGGTAGCGGCTCCTTGCAAAGTATGCCAACTCCCAAACATACTATGATCAAATCGGACAGAACCTATCAAAAGTACTCATGTAATAATCCCTTTGCCAAGTATATGAAGATTGAACCCAAGGCGAGAAGCATGTCATCCTTTGATGATTCAATCCATCTCTCGTATCCGTGATATATTAATAAGTTGTGATTGACTCCTCAATCACGGCATGGCCATGCACTTCCTTAATCATATCACACGAGTGGCCT
This sequence comes from Otatea glauca, assembly GCA_036346275.1. NCBI lineage: Eukaryota > Viridiplantae > Streptophyta > Magnoliopsida > Poales > Poaceae > Otatea > Otatea glauca. Next base: position 8,241,726 of record CM070717.1, on the reverse strand, counting down.
TGTCATATATCTCTGTTTCATTGGAGTGGCAAATTCCATCTTATTTGCTCACTTCCGTGCACACGTTTCATAGTAAACATGAAAGCTACCTTTATAACTATCCTGTTAGGAAGTAGTGTTTGATAGCCCCAAGGAAAACTATTACACATGTAGGGAATATGACAATCTCAGGTCTAAGGATCATACATCTACTAGGTATGAGATACATTGATGACACATAAGAATAAAACATTCTCGCAGTGTCCCATTGCGGGTCTATCTAACCCATGTTCTTCAACATGCGTCAACAATGTATAGATGATATCTCTATATCTCATGATCTATGAAGCATGATCATCGATCACTACATGTGCTGATCTATTCATCGTTGTCCTATACGATGATATCCGATCAGAGATATTTATCGAATTATATCAATAAGTAAAGAGCTTCATAAGCAAGTCACATACTTGTTGATCAATAAAATGATATACATTCATTGGACCAATAATCATATTATTATTCATAAACATAGTCATGTTACAATCATCTAAATGATTGCCTCAAGGGCATAGCACTAACACAATATACATTATTTGAATTAACTTCAAATAAATTCCAAAAAAATACAATAAATTCTAGAGAAATACAAAATGCACAAATGGCAATAAAATAATATTTAGGGCAAAATTTTTTGGATGTTACAATTTATTCCAGCGAACAATTAAAGACTTAATGGGCAGCTATATAGGTCATGAGACTAATTTTTTACTACATAGATGCATGAATATACAATGATAAATTTTTAATTGCAACATGCATGACTAGAAATCATAGTTATATGAAAATGTATGCGACTACGGTAATTTTACCATAACGCCGGGAACAAATAAATTCGCTGCGGGCAACTCCTTAACCACATGCGACCAAAAATTGGGTCTGACACCGAAAATCTGGATGCGCCCTCTTTTTCTTTTCTTTTCTCTTCTTTCCTTCTTTCTTTTCTTCTTTCTCTTCTCTCAGTTGAAGAAATTAACAACGTTGAGTACAATATATAAAACGTAATTGGATGCATGCGGTAAGTAACAAACTTGCACGGACTCCCTACATGCATGCATGCATGCGGCTACATGCAACTAACTGCTAAACAAACTAACTAACTCTCCGAGTAGTGCTCTGCACGCAAACTGAATGACTAATCAACTAACAGACACTACTACAGAAAAAGTGATCGTTACCGTCATATCATTACCGGTTCATAAAAAATCGGAAGTAATAATATTATCACTGCCGGTTCGGATGAAAAACCGGCAGTAATATCTTTTTCTGATGAACTGGCAGTGATAAATCCCTTATTACTACCGGTTCGGACAAAAACCGGCAATAATACTATCACTGTCGGTTTTTTAGAAGAACTGACAGTGCTGACATTTTACGAAAAATCATAACTTTTTCGTACGGAGTCGGATGGGGATAAAAGTTATATGAAAATTGTTTGTAGTTGACAACTTTTTCATTTGAAGTAATTTAGATATCCAAATAATAGTATCACTGCCGGTTGGCGGTTCGTATTACCAACCGACAGTAATAATGCTATCAACCATTTTTCAAAAAATCATAACTTTTTCATACGGAGTCGGATGGACATAAAAGTTATATGAAAATTGTAGCTCTCGACGAGATCTACAACTTTGTAGTTGACAACTTTTTCATTTGAAGTAATTATATATCCAAATAATGGTATTACTGCCGGTTGGCGGTTCATATTATCAACCGGCGGTAATAATGCTATCAACAATTTTTCGAAAAATCATAACGTTTTCATACGAAGTCGGATGAAGATAAAATTTACATGAAAATTATAGCTTTCGACGAGATCTACAACTTTGTAGTTGATAATCTTTCTATTTGATGTCATTTAGATATCCAAATAATCATCAAAAGTTCGAAGACAAAGGATCGAAAGGAAAATATATCCTATGTTAGTTGAGGATTGAGGGATGGGTGAGATGGTAATGGACACACACGTGGAACAGCATGTCATGAGCTCGAGTCCTTGCAACCACACGCGCGCGTATTTCGTGCAAAAATCGCGTGATGTGACTTGCGTCGTGTAGAATACGGAGTGGTCGATCCGGATGCAAATAATTTTTTTTACCGAGTGATTTACTAACCGGACTATTACTGCCGGTTCCAATATCCGACAGTAATGCTAGTTTAAAACCGACAGTGATATAGTGTTCTGTAGTAGTGAGAAGCACCATGCACAAGTGACTCACTCCGTTTTTCATGCTACGCCTCAACTCGATCATACTGACTCAACGACATGCATGCATATGCAAACTAACAAACGCAAACTCTAACATGTCAAGATTAATATACAACACCACGCCGCCATGGCATGCCTCTGTCCTTGATGTGCTCCCGGCGACGCGAGCAGCCGCGCCGCCCCCACGGGCGCCTCCACTGGCCAGGCGTTGCCCAGGGCGAGCCGCTGAGCCGTTCCTAGCGGCACTGGCGCCGCCGGTGCCACCTCGCGCCGCTGCCCATCGCGTGCCCCGCACGCCGGCCATGGGCCACCCCCGACGCCACCACACCAACCGGCCTCGCCGCTGCACCGCGCCACACCACCTGCACATCACGGTGGTTGCCTCCAAATCCCGTGCAGTGAACTCTGCAGTAATGGTTCGGAGAAACCGCTCACCTTCCTTCACGTTGCACGCCGAGGAGGAAGGCCGGCGACATTCAACAGCTCAACTCAACAGTACAATAATTCAGAGATGAGAGGAAATAATGGAGGAGGAATTCAGTGTTTCTGTCTTGGACGTCTCTAGGAGCTTATATACACACGCATCAGTAACTGACCACATTATGTCAGCTAAATACGATAGTTACTAGTAGCTGAAACATGTCGAGACCCGAATCTGTAAATCCGGACCCTCTGTGTATTCCGTGCTAATCCAGGATCACGCTAGCACACACAGTCTTTACAGGGTTGCAAATCACAGACATTCACAGCGATATAAAAATAAATAGTGCAACACTTATATAAACTGAGTTATACGACCTTATAGTCTCCTTACATAAAATCAGCCACGCAGGGCTTACATTATTCAGAGTAAACGAAATAGCAGTGGAACAAAATAAATGTCGTGGAAGCCTTCATCTTACCACAGGTAACCGACTGGGCTTGACCCCTAATTGCTCGGATCCTCAATGTACTCCTCCCAGACTGGTGTAGACTCCTCCACTGATGTTGGTGTTGATAAGCAAGGAGGCGTGAGTACACAAGGCACTCAACAAGTAATGCACGGAATGCAACGCTATTACTATATGCAAAGCTTATTCCAAAGGATTGGCTTAATTGGTTCTTTTGCATCAAACAGCATTTGTAAACCAGTATTTTATTTAGATTAAAGCAGTAAAACAGTTATGATAGTACTAATTTCTTCAAATAGTTTTTCTTCGAAAATTCTCGGCACACAGCCTTAACAGTTCATTTTTGACACTGGCACACAGCCACCCTTTCCTCATTTTTATTTATGAAGATCTACCCCTTGATTGTAATCCCTGAGCAATGCTCATTACCGCGAGCATGGCTATTTGAATAGTTTTGACACTTTGCAGAGGTTGTACACTTTACCCACAAGATACAGCCGCTCACCACACATGTGATTGTCCGCAACAAAGCTTTTCAGGAACCTCTACCTTAACCAAAGAACCTCTCCGGTATTGCCTTTACTATCACTTCCCTCACACAGAGCCGAAGTATAGGACAGGCCAAACACCGTTGGATGGGCACCAAGCCGTATACGTGTGCGCTCCCGTCTGAGACACCCCGCACTTCGTCACCCCGAGGTATCAGAGGAAAGATATCAAAGCCCTAATCAACTAGGTCTGTCCCATACCAGATATGTGGTTCTACGGGTGACTCAGATCAAAGCCTTGCAAGGTGAAGTCCTTAACTGACCAAGGCAAGACATCCAACACTCAACAGTGGCACACAGCCCATTGTGGCACACAGACTCACAACACTCATCAACCCAATGCCACACAGGCCCACCTAGCACACAGCCTCTTGCCACTTGCCCCAGTCTAAATCATTTCCCACCCAGTTGATTATTGTGCAACACATGCCAGCAATAAGTCAACATCGATATGGAACCACACAGGTCTCCATACTTCAATGTCATCAGGTGGCAACATCACACCACTTTCAAAATACATTCAATATTCCATTAGTCAATATTGTAGCATTTTTCCGAAAGATTATTCATGATTCGTTGCCAGGCTAAGCATCTATTCACGGTCTAGCCTCCCGTGTTGGCATAGTATTAACATCCAACTAATATAATCAATCTTAGGGTGACAATGATTTAGGGCATACAATTAATAATTTCAAGGTGGCATAACAAAATGGTTGATTAACTACATTTTCCCAATTTAATTTAAATTCATTCTAAATAGATAAGCATGCATAGTTTCAAAGCATAAATTATATTTTAAAATCTAGGATCAAAATGATCAAAGCATCACTTGCCTTCAAAGAGTTGCTGGTCGTGTTCCGAAGCTTGGTCTTGGACGACGAACTCTTCCTCGAAACCTTCCGGCAAATTTGCATCTACGCGTACAAACAAAATATGCAATAAATAGCTAATACAGAAGAATAAATGACCTCAAAAATTCAAATAAAATTCATCATTAAATAGGTCACAATTTTATAAATTTTTAGAAATTTCAATCACTCAAATCCAAGTTAAAATGCAAAAGTTATAGCCATTTGAAGTTTGAATAAAATCTGAAAATACAGAAATTAGAAAGTCCGATTTTTCCAAATTATTTTTATACTGAAAAATCGCATTTATGCCGTCAAGATCGCATCATGATGACGTCAACACAGAAAAGAATTTCGGCCAAAATATTTTTATATATAAAAATATTTATGACGACAGCATGACACGTGGTAGCCTCTGGTGCCACCATGTCGTCTCGGTCTATGGGCTCGGTTCACGGCTCGGCTCTGGTCTACCGTGGACTCGGTCCACCAAAACAGCGCATCCACGCGGCAAGATCTAAGCCGTTCATTGAATCAACGGCCAGATCCACACGTCACCCGCATTGCCTCGAATCCATGCGACACGCGTCGCGCATCCGACAGTCGCTCGGATCCAACGGCCAGCACCGCGCCGCCAATGTGACTCCTCGGTTCATGTGACGACACGCGGCGTAATCACGACGGCGCACCCGAAATCGACAGCTGTTTGTGGTCTCCGCCCCAGTCAAAATGCCCACGCGTCAGCACGCGATTTGGTGAGGGTACGGCGCCATCTCCGCCGCAAGTTCAAATCTGAACGGCGCGGATCCTTAGGGCAAAAACAGATCCAATCTCTACCGTTTAGATCTAATCTAATGGCCCACGGTACCGGCGGTTTCATCGTTCACCCTAGCGACGCGGCGCAATCTCACGCGTTCACTAACGATCCAACGGTGAGATCTAAACAAGCACGAAACTAAATCTAATCACCACCGTTCAATCTAGATCTAACGGTCAAGATTAACGCTGGTACGGTAAAGAAGAACAACGGCGTGGGCGTGCGTAACCGTGCGATGCGATCGAGCGGTCGGCGAGCTTCGGTGAAGGCGGCGGCGAGAAACGAAGGTTGCGGGCCCGGGAAGACGACGCGACCAACGGCGCTCACGGGGCTTTCGGTAGTAGTGGTCAAAGCGGCGGCGTTGAGTCCTCTGCGAACGCGCTCATCAGCGCGGCAAAAGGGCCTCGGCGTGCACGCTCTGACGCGCGAGGAAACGGCCGGCGGCATTATCTCGGTGATTTCGCGAAGACGACCGACGCGTGGCGCAATCACGGGCGTCCGCGCGCGAAGATCCGACGGCGCACGCGTTGGCAGCGTGGCGCAATGGCGGTAGCGAATTACGATCGAGCGGCTCGGCGCCGTGGCGACTAGGGTTCTGGCGCGCAGGTGGGCGTGGCGCGCCGATGCAGGCTCGGCCCATTTCTGTTCATCCAATTTTTAAAACATTTCTGATTAAAAATAAATCAGATAAATAAACAAAGTCAAAATAAATAGCAAAATTACCCGGAAAAATCCAAAATAATTCTAGAAAATACTTTGAGACATTTGGAACTCATATAAAATATTTTCAATAAAACTTTGTATAAACTTTTGCATGAATTTATTGAAATTCAAGAGAGGTCAGAAATAAGTAAATCCAATTTAAATTCTAATAAATTTTCAGAAATTCTCAAAAATAAAAAATACTTCAAAATTTAAATAAGAGCAAATTTTAGCGTGTTACAAACCTCCCCCCCTTAATAGAATCTCGTCCCCGAGATTCAGAGCTGTCTACAGAAATAGGTTAGGGAACTCCTTCTTCAGATCTTCTTCACGTTCCCATGTTGCTTCACTTTCCGAATGGTTGCTCCACTGAACTCTGCAGAAACGTGTTGACTTGTTCCTTGTCTCTCTGTCCATTATGTCCAGAATCTTCATCGGATGCTCTTTGTAAGTCAAGTCTTCTTGCAGTTCGATTGCCTCTAACGATGTTTGCTCTTCCGGTACTTGAAGACACTTCTTCAGTTGTGATACATGGAATACATCATGCACTCCTGCCAAAGACTGCGGTAACTCCAACTGATATACAACTTCACCTCTGCGGCTCAAGATCTTGAACGGCCCAACATATCTGGGTGCGATCTTCCCTTTTGCGTGGAATCTTCTGACTCTTTTGAGTGGCGTGACTCTGAGATATACATAATCTTCAGGTTCAAAGCTCATTTCCCTGCGACGGTTGTCGGCATAGTTTTTCTGCCTTGACTGGGCAATCTTTAGTCTTTCTCTAATCATGGCGATTTGCTCTTCTGCTTTTTGTAGTACATCCGAGCCGAAAACATGTCATTCACCTGTCTCATTCCAATTCAATAGTGTTCGACAGGATCGACCATACAGAGCTTCAAATGGAGACATCTATAAACTCGCTTGATAATCAAGTATTGTAATCGAACTCAAGATAAGGCAAGCACTTGTCCCATGAAGTAGAATATGCTAAAGCACATGCCCTCGACATATCTTCCAATATCTGTTAACTCTCTCGGTTTGTCCATCTGCTTGTGGATGGTATCTTTGTCTTGAAGTTCAAACGAGTCCCCATTACTTCATGTAGCTTACCCCAAAATCTGGAGGTAAATTGGGTACCTCTGTCCGACACTATCTTCTTCGGTACTCCGTGCAAACAGACAATTCTTTCCATATAAAGTTCTGCTAACCGATCTCTGGAATAAGTGGTCTTTACCGGTATAAAGTGTGCAACTTTAGTTAAGCGATCCACTATGACCCATATGGAATCATATCCACCTTGAGTTCTGGGCAACCCGGTTATAAAATCCATACCAATTTCTTCCCATTTCCATTCAGTATCCTTAGGGGTTGTAATAGTCCTGCTGGTCTCTGGTGCATAGCTTTGACTCTTTGTCATATGTCACATAATACAACATATTCGGCGACTTCCCGTTTCATGTTTGGCCTCCAAAACCTTTCTTTTAAATCTTGATACATTTTTGCACTTCCTGGATGAATTGAGGACTTGGAGTCATGGGCCTCCTCCAAAATTAACTGCTTCAAATCCTTTTTGTCGACACACAAATGTGCTCTTTAAACCACATAGTACCTTGCTCATCTAGTTTGAAATCCTTTGCCTTGCCTGCATCCATCTTGTCCTTAATTCTCTTGATTTTGTCGTCATTTTTCTGCCCTTCCCTGATCTGATCTTCCAGGGTAGGTTTTACTTCCAAGGTAGCCAAAAATCCTTCCTGTACCACTTCCAATCCTAGCTTCTGGAAATCATTACACAATTCTGCCTGACTTGTTTCCAACAGTATATTTACACTGTGGTTCTTTCTGCTCAAGGCATCGCCACCACATTGGCTTTGCTAGGATGGTAATGAATTCCAACATTATAATCTTTGATTAACTCAAGCCATCTTCTTTGCCTCATATTCAGGTCAGCTTGCGTGAAGATATACTTAAGACTTTTATGATCGGTATACACTTCACATCTGTTTCCAATGAGATAGTGACACCATATTTTTAGGGCATGCACTACAACAGCTAATTCTAAATCATGAGTCGGATAGTTCTCCTCATGTGGCCTCAATTGCCTCGATGCTTATGCTATTACCTTTCGGTTTTGCATCAATACACATCCCAATCCTTGACGTGATGCATCACAATAGATGTCGAAGCCTTGATGAACGTTAGGTAAAATTAATACAGGTGCTGATGTTAATCGTTTCTTCAACTCCTGAAAACTCTTCTCGCACTCAGGTGTCCATAAGAATTTCTTTTCTTTCTTTAACAATTGCGTAAGGGGTCTCGCAATCGTGGAGAATCCTTCGATGAAAGCGTCGGTAATATCCCGCCATTCCAAAAACTACGGTTTGGGTTACCGTCTTTGGTTGTTCCCAATGTAATATTGTCTCCACTTTCTTTGGATCTACCGCAACTCCTTCTGCAGTCATAATGTGTCCAAGAAATTCAACCTTATTCTTCCAGAAATCACATTTACTAAATTGTGCAAACAACTGTTGTTCCCTTAATTTCTCAAGGACTAGCCTCAAATGTTCGGCGTGCTCTTCCTTCGTCTTGGAATAAATAAGGATATCATCAATAAACATGACGACGAACTTATCCAAGTATTCAATGAAAACCTTATTCATTAGGTTCATGAAATATGCTGGTGCATTTGTCAAACCAAAAGACATCACTGTAAACTCGTAATGTCCATATCTTGACGAGAATGCAGTCTTCGAAATATCCTCTGATCGGATCTTCAATTGATGGTATCCTGATCGAAGATCAATCTTGGAGAAGACTCCTGCTCCCCTCAACTGATCAAAAAGATCGTCGATCCTGGGTAGCGGATACTTATTCTTTATCGTCACATCATTGAGTGCACGATAGTCTATACACATCCTAAAACTCCCATCCTTCTTCTTGACGAACAAGACAGGTGCTCCCCATGGCGATGAACTAGGTTTTATAAATCCTTTTTCCAAAGACTCTTCAATTTGCTTCTTCATTTCCACTAATTCCTCTGTGGACATCACGTAAGTCTCTTATCTATTGGGCTGTCCTGGAACAAGCTCTATCACGAACTCGATATCTCTATCTGGCGGCATTCGGGTAAATCTTAGGAAAACATCAGGATATTCATTGACTATGGAAACTTCCTCCAAGCCGCCGATCTTCATGTTGTTGACCATTAATTGTCCATCCGTCTTCGTTTTTGCTTCAAATTCAACCCTTCTCCTTAGGGCTCTCGATTGATATAACTCTTTTTCGCATCCAAAGATTGCCTTGTGTTTGGTTAACCAATCCATTCCCAGGATAACATCCAGGGTTTGGGTATTCAATATAATTAGGTTCGCTAGGAACTCTATTCCATTAATTATTAGCCTTACCCCAGAACATCCTATATTGGATCGGAGTTCTGATCCAGGGGATTGGACTATAAGTACACACTTAAGTTCCATAATATCCAAATTATTGCGAATGGCAAAATCTTGAGAAACAAATGAATGTGATGCTCCGGAGTCAAATAAAACAGTAGCTGGTGATGAGTTTACTAGGAACTTACCCAGTACAACGTCCGTGGCGTTCTGGACTTCATCCGTTGTAATGTGGTTGACTCGGCCTCGTGCAGTTCCTTGAGATGGAGTTGCCGATGAAGGTGCTCCGCGGTTCACGTTCGGCGCTGGAGTCCTCGTAGGTGTATTCCCTAGGTTAAATCGGACCGGGGTGACACCTCCCTTCTTTGGGCAGTTGTTGGCGAAGTGCCCCAACTCGTTGCAGTGATAACAACGCCTTCCTGCTGCCTGCGAGGTTCCTCGATCTGTACCACGATTACGGTAGATGCGGGCATTCGACCTTTGGGCGATTTGCGGCGGTGGTACCACCATCCGCCTGCAGGTGATGCCGATAAAGCGTTGGGGTGCCGTCCTCGCCTCTCTTGACCTAACGACCTCCTTGTTGCGCCATTCTGCGCTTTCTGTTGTCATCCAACTCTCGACGCTTGTCCTCCAAAATAAGAGCCTTGTTAACTAGCTCTTGAAAGTCAGGGAATGTGTGGGTGATCAGTCCCACCTGCAATTCCACGTTTAATCCCTTCATAAAGCGGGATTGTCTGGCCTTATCTGTAGCTACGTCTTCTGGTGCGTAGCGTGCCAACTGGGTAAACTTATTCAGGTAATCGGCCACTGATTGGCCACCTTGCTTGAGGCTCCGAAATTCCTCTTAAGATCCATGATACCCTCGGGTACATGGTATTGGCGGAAAGCTGAGGTGAATTCCTCCCATGTGATTTCTTGGGGATTCTCATGTGCAGCACAGAAATTCTCCCACCATTCTGCGGCGGTTCCCTCTAGCTGGTAAGAGGCATAGAGTACCCTCTCATGTCCCATACACTGCGTTATGTGCAGCTTCCTTTCGATTGTCCTTAGCCAATCGTCCGCTTCCATCGGATTGGCGTTGCCGGAGAAGGTGGGTGGGCGAGTTCACATAAACTCGACAACCTTGAGTAGGGTGTGGTCCATGGTTACCGCCGAGTTGAACATTCGCAGCGGCTGATTGGATATTTCTTTGCATAGTGCGTACCATCGTGTTCATAAGTTGAGTTTAGGCGGCGTAAAGGCTCCCGTTTCGCATATCGACTTGCGCGGTTGAGGATTAGCTCCTCATTCTGGTTGTCAGCCTGATTCACTCCACTTCCGCTGGCTCCAATGTTCCGCGAGTCCTCACCATCTGTTGCAAACTTCCAGGGTTAAGAAAAGAAGAACGCATAGACAATTAAAAGAACTTATGTGGGGGAAACAGGTATAACTTAAATTATTTAGCAACTTTATTGATGTAATATAAGGTAGTATGGTTGCTCACAAGTGCCTAAGGGCAATGCAACACATACGAGACACTCACAACCAAAAACAAGTAAGCAACGTAGGACTCCACAACGACACACACCTAATGGTGACTCTGAAGCAAAAGACACGACTCAAACACTTGAGTCTCGATACTACCCTCGACTAGACTCGATCACTCATCGAGCCAACCCGGTTGCGGCTCCCCCTGAGCACACACCGGTGGGTGCTTTGGCATCGGGCAACCGGTCACGATGACCTCTGCGGTGGTGCAAATAACCCCATCGACTCTCTGGTCCGGAAATTGCTGCTCTGTCTTGGCGGCTCTGCCTGTGGTGCCTCCTGCTCTGGTTCCTCCGGATCTGGATCGTGCAGTTCCAAGACTGGCTCAGGCTCGGGTCCATACAGAGCCATCTCCAACTCCTGGATCTTCTGCATGCAGTGAGCTAAGCCCTCCCGCAGTTGAGTCCTTGCCTCCGTGACCTCGTCGCGGGTCCTCTGCAGCTCCTGGACCGTCTCGTCCAAGGCGTCCTCCTGGGTGATGACATACCTCGCCAGGTAGGTGATCGTGGCGTCCTCCTCCAAGAGATCCACCCTGTCAAAGCGATTATCTCGGCGCGGGTGGTGACGAAACACGGTGCCCTCCAATTCTGCGGAGTAGGTGTGGGCAATCTACCGCTTCGCCAGACGTGCCGTCTCCTAGATCCCAGCCTCAAAAGAAGACCTCCTGATCGTGATGTAGATAGGACGGCTCGCCCTTGTCCTCTCCCAGGCATATACTGTAATCTTGACATCCCAGGTGATATCAAGTCCTGTCCGTACCACTGTGGTCCCCCGATAAAGCGGGTCATCAAATCCTCGGCGGTGCATCATCGCCATAACTCAATGGCGTAACCTCCAGTGCGCTCTCCATACATGTGGATCATCCTCATCTGCCAAAATAGACCTCGTTTAAATTAAACAGATAATAATAAGAATTCAGCATAGGTATGAAGCAAAGGAGAAAAGATAAGTCAAGATTTTATTGATATTCTTGCTCAAGTTGATTAAGTCTTAGAAAATAGTTTTATCCTCCTAGGTACAACTAATCTAGTTTAGGGTCAAGACCTACAGTCAGCCTGCTCTGATACCACCTCTGTCAAGATCCGAATCTGCAAATCCGGACCCTCTGTGTATTCCGTGCTAGTCCAGGATCACGCTAGCACACACAGTCTTTACAGGGTTGCACATCACAAACATTCACAGCGATATAAAAATAAATAGTGCAACACTTATATAAACTGAGTTGTACGACCTTATTGTCTCCTTACATAAAATCAGCCACGCAGGGCTTACATTATTCAGAGTAAACGAAATAGCAGCGAAACAAAATAAATGTCGTGGAAGTCTTCATCTTGCCACAGGCAACCGATTGGGCTTGCCCCCTAATTGCTCGGATCCTCAATGTACTCCTCCCAGGCTGGTTAGACTCCTCCACTGATGTTGGTGTTGATAAGCAAGGAGGGGTGAGTACACAAGGCACTCAACAAGTAATGCACGGAATGCAACGCTATTACTATATGCAAAGCTTATTCTAAAGGATTGGCTTAATTGGTTCTTTTCATCAAATCGCATTTGTAAACCAGTATTTTATTTAGATTAAAGCAGTAAAACAGCTTATGATAGTACTAATTTCTTCAAATAGTTTTTCTTGAATATTCTCGGCCTGACACTTTAACAGTTCATTTTAACAACGGCACACACCACCCTTTCCACATTTTTATTTATGAAGATCTACCCTTGACTGTAATCCCGAGCAATGCTCATTACATGAGCACGGCTATTCGAATAGTTTTGACACTCTGCGGAGGTTGTACACTTTACCCACAAGATCTGACCGCTCACCACACTGTGATTGTCCGCAACAAAGCATTTGGGAACCTCTACCTTAACCAAAGAACCTCTCGGTATTGCCTTCACTATCACTTCCCTCACACGAGTCGAAGTATAGGACGTGCCAAACACCGCTGGATGGGCACCAAGCCGTAGCACAGTACGCTCCCGTCATGATACACCCCGTGCACTATCACCCCGAGGTATCAGAGGAAAGATATCAGAACCCTAATCAACTAGGTCTGTCCCATACCAGACATGTGGTTGTACGGGTGACTCAGATCAAAGGCTTGCAAGGTGAAGTCCTTAATTGACCAAGGCAAGACTTCCAACACTCAACAGTGGCACACAGCCCATTGTGGCACACAGACTCACAACACTCATCAACCCATTGCCACACAGGCCCACCTGGCACACATCCTCTTGCCACTTGCCCCAGTCTAAATCATTTCCCACCTAGTTGATTATTGTGCAACAAATGCCACCAATAACTCAACATCGGTATGGAACCATACAGGTTTCCATACTTCAATGTCATCAGGTGGCAACATCACACCACTTTCAAAATACATTCAATATTCCATTAGTCAATTTTGTAGCATTTTTCCGAAAGATTATTCATGATTCGTTGCCAGGCTAAGCATCTATTCATGGTCTAGCCTCCCGTGTTGGCATAGTATTAACATCCAACTAATATAATCAATCTTAGGGTGACAATGATTTAGGGCATACAATTAATAATTTCAATGTGGCATAACAAAATGGTTGATTAACTACATTATCCCAAATTAATTTAAATTCATTCTAAATAGATAAGCATGCATAATTTCAAAGCATAAATTACATTTTAAAATCTGGGATCAAAATGATCAAAGCATCACTTGCCTTCAAAGAGTTGCTGGTCGTGTTCCGAAGCTTGGTCTTGGGCGACAAACTCTTCCTCGAAACCTTCCGGCAAATTTGCGTCAACGCGTACAAACAAAATATACAATAAATAGCTAATACAGAAGAATAAATGACCTCAAAAATTCAAATAAAATTCATCATTAACTAGCTCACAATTTTATGAATTTTTAGTAATTCCAATCACCCAAATCCGAGTTAAAATGCAAACGTTATAGCCATTTGAAGTTTGAATAAAATCTAAAAATACAGAAATTAGAAAATCCGATTTTTCCAAATTATTTTTATACTGAAAAATCGCATTTATGACGTCAGCATCGCATCATGATGGCGTCAGCTCGAAAAAAATTTTGGCCAAAATATTTTTATATATAAAAATATTTATGGCGTCGGCGATGACATCGGCATATCACGTGGCGACCTCACGTGCCACCACGTCAAATCTCGGTCTATGGGCTCGGTTCACGCGGCTCGGCTGCGGTCTACCATGGACTCGGTCACGAGCCACATCGCCTCGAATCCATGTGACACGCGTCGCGCATCCGACGGTCACTCGGATCCAACGGCCAGCACCGCGCCGCCACTGCGATGCCTTGGTTCATGCGATGACACATGGCGTAATCACGACGGCGCACCCAAAATCGGCGGTGGATCGGTCTCGCCCGGTCCGCGCCCACGCGTCAGCACGCGATTTGGCGACGGTACGGCGCCATCTCCGCCGCACGTTCAAATCTGAACGGCGTTGATCGTTAGGGAAAAACCAGATCCAATCTCTACCATTTAGATCTAATCTAACGGCCCACGGTACCCAGCGGTTTACTGTTCACCCTAGCGATGCGGCGCAATCTCACGCGTTCACTAACGATCAAACTGCTGAGACCTAAACAAGCACCGAAACTAAATCTAATCACCACCGTCCAATCTAGATCTAACGGTCAAGATTAACGCTGGGTACAAAAAGGAGCAGCGGCGTGGGCGTACGTAACCGTGCGATGCGGATCGAGCGGTCGGCGAGCTTCGGTGAAGGCGGCGGCGCGAAAACGAAGGTTGCCGGGGCCGGGAAGGCGACGTAGCCAACGGCGCTACGGGGCTTTTCCGGCGAGGAGAAGTGGTCCACTCGATGCGGCTTGCTTCGATGAACTCGGGATGGGGTCGGAGCACGGCGAGCGGCTCGGACGACGATGAGAGGAAGCAAAACAACGGCGGCGAGGGAAAGCAACTACGGAAGCTACGGCGGGCGCTAGAGGGGTCTCGGCAGCGTGCAAGGAGTCAAAGCGGCGGCGTTGAGTCCTCTGCGAACGCACTCATCAGCGCGCTTAAAGGGCCTCGGCGTGCGCGCTTACAGCGGCGAACGAGTGGAAGCGGTCGGCGTCGTTAGCTCGGTGATCTCACGAAGACGACCGGCGTGGCGCAATCTCGGGCGTCCGCGCGCCAAGATCCGACGCGCGCGCGTTGGCGACGTGGCGCACCCGGCGACGCGGATTCGGATCGGACGGCTCGGCGCGGCGACTACGGTTTCGGCGTGGCGGGCGGCGATGCGCCTGCGATGCAGGCTCGGCCCATTCTTTATCATCCGATTTTAAAACATTTCTGATTAAAAATAAATCAGATTAATAAACAAAGCCAAAATAAATACCAAAAATACCCGGAAAATTCCAAAAAAATTCTAGAAAATACTTTGAGACATTTGGAACTCATATAAAATATTTTCAATAAAACTTTGTATAAACTTTTGCATGAATTTATTGAAATTCAAGAGAGGTCAGAAATAAGTAAATCCAATTTAAATTCTAATAAATTTTCAAAAATTCTCAAAAATAAAAAATACTTCAAAATTTAAATTAGAGCAAATTTTAGGGTGTTACACAACATAATGTCAATTAACTCACTAGTAACTGACTACATTTATGTAAATTATACTGAATGGAAATAGATGTTTAAATCGCATTTAAACAAATTGAATGGAGACATAATTGCAAGGTTCAGCAAAACAAAAGATGAATTCAAAGTGACAGGAGACACACTACGGCGCGACGTGGTCACTCGTCGCAAGTAAGTCACGCGAATTTTCATGCAAAGTGTAATTAATCAAGAGGTGGCAAGGACTCCACCTTTTAAGTTGCCTTTCCTCCACTTGGCTAGGCAATATGGTACTAAACCATAAATACTTTGGAATTAAAGGAAATTGGCCACCCAATGGGATAATTTCTAATAATCCTACACCAATTCCAATGTAAACAACAGAAAAGATAACAAAGATCACTGTACTGAAATGTTGTTAATATACCAGTCTTTTTAGTGTAAGTCCCGTATGGGTTGAACTTGCACCTAGATTAGCAAGGTTCATCCTCTCCCAGCTAATGAATGGACTATGCTTTGAATTCATAGCTTTCTGTGATCAGACTATACTTGAAAATCTCAACTGATACTAGGCTGCCAATAAACAACACCTAAACGAAGCGTTATATGGTCATGCTCCCTTATCTGCTCATGAGCTTTCCAGGGGATGCCCAATCCTCATGAACTATGACCTCACAATTATGCTCAAGTAGGTGTATTCATTATAGATATACTATAGGCCAATACCTTTTCTTTTATTTTGACATTAGAATACATTAAGGCTTTAAGCCAACCTTCCATACAGTCGAGAGTACTTCATCTATTAGGACATGGGCACAATTTAATAATATGTATTCTCTTGTTACAACATCAACTTGTTTTTCCCATTATCTAATTCACGGGATCTCCGATCAAGAAGATATGGGTTACCATTGTAGTGTAAGTTAAGTGGGCCTCATGCCCAGGTCCATAGACGCAATGGAAATCGCCTTCCTTGCAAGTCCTTTTGTAAAGGGATCTGCCAGATTTTTCTCAGTACAAATATAATTCACAGCAATAACTCTGGAGTTTCTTAATTTTTTGACAGATTTGAGCCTACACTTCACATGTCTGGAGGACTTCATGTTATCCGTAGTACTCATAACCTTAGTCAACATTGTTTGGTTACCGCAGTACATTAGGATAGCCGGTATTGGTTTCTCAACCAATGGCAAGTCTACAGTAGCTCTCTAAGCCATTCAGCCTCAACAGTGGCTATGACTAGTGCTACAAGTTGAGCTTCCATGGTTGACCTCGTTAATATGGTCTGTTTGCAAGACCTCTATGAAACTGCAGTACCAGCTAAAGTAAAAATATAACCACTTGTAGCTTTGATCTCATGCGCATCAGAGATCTAATTGGAATCACTATATCCTTCTAAAACAGAAGGATATCCAATATAGTGAATTCCGTAAGAGGTTGTACCTCTCAAGTAGCGCAACACTCTTTCAAGTGCCTCCCAATGATCATCTCCTGGGTTAGATGTAAATCGGCTTAATTTGCTCGCAGCAAATGAGATATCAGGTCTTGTGGCACCAGCTAGATACATAAGGGACCCAATAATTGCGAATATCTCAATTGACCTTTCCCTAACCCTTGATTTTTTCGAAGCTTAACACTCGGATCATAAGGTGTTGGGGGAAAATTTGCAATTCTCAAAAGCCGAATTGACTCAATATTTTTTATCATAACGGTATTGGTGCAAAATGATCCCATCCTTATTCTTGATCAATTTAATATTCAGAATAACATCTGCCTCTCTCAAGTCTTTCATATCAAAGCATCGAGATAAGAAAATTTTGACCTCGTCAATTACAGCTGTTTGTCCCAAATATAAATATGTCATCAACATACAAACACAAAATAACACTTTGACCCCCACTATAACGATAGTATACATACTTATCTGCCTCATTAACAGCAAAACCAGTAGATGTCAAAGTTTTATCAAACTTTTCGTGCCATTGTTTAGGTGCTTAATTTAGGCCATACAAGGATTTTAGTAATTTGCACACTTTATTTTCCTGTCCAGTAATCACATAACCATCTGGTTGCTCCATATAGATTCCTTCCTCCAACTCTCCATTAAGGAAAACTGTCTTTACATCCATTTGATGGACGTGTAGACCATTGGAAGCAGCTAATGCAATGAACACTCTAATGGTGGTTAATCTGGCAACAAGAGAATAAGTATCAAAATAATCCTCTTCTTTTTTCTGAGTATAACCCTTGGCCACAAGTCTTGCCTTATACTTATCAACAGTACCATCAGGCCCCATCTTCTTTTTGAAGACCCACTTGCATCCAACAGGTTTGCACCCACTAGGAAGATCAATGACCTTCCAAGTCTTGTTAGCCATGATGGAATCCATCTCGCTACGGACCACCTCTTTCCAATACTTAGTATCAGGTAGTGCATAAGCCTCTGAAAGAGATTTTGGCACATCATCCACGAGGTATACAATAAAGCCATCGCCAAAGGTTTTCTCAACCCTTTGTCTCTTACTCCTACGAGGAGCCTCTACGACTAAATTGTTATCCTACTCAGAAATATCTTCTACTGGTAGAGTATCACTTGTTGGTTCAGAAATAGTGGTAGGTTCAATATTATTATTATTATTATCATCAGTTTGATTATTCTTAGATTGTGAAGTACTACCTGCTGGTCTCATAGGATAAATATCCTTAAAAAATGAAGCATCTCTGGACTCCATTATTGTGTTAGCAATAATCTCGAGTGTTTCTGATTTTACTACTAAAAATCTATAGGTCGTGCTGTTATGTGCATATCCTAGAAAAATACATTCGACTGTTTTACGTCGAAGTTTTCTCTTTTACTGCAATGGTATATTGACTTTTGCCAAACACCCCAAAGTTCGTAGAAAATTGACATTGGGCTTTCTCCCCTTCCATCCCTCATACGGAGTAATCTCGCGCTTTTTAGTGATTACTCTGTTTAGGACAAAAGTTGTTGTTAATATAGCTTCCCCCACCACATTTTAGGCATACCGGCACTCTCCAACATGGCATTCACCAAGTCTGTTAGAGTTCGGTTTTTCCTCTCAGCTACCCCATTTGATTGGGGAGAATATGGTTGTGTAACTTCATGGATTATACCATGCTTAGAACAGAACTGAGAGAATTCATGAGAGATATACTCTCCTCCACGATCAGATCTTAGTCTTTTAATTTTCTTTTCTAGATGGTTCTCAACCTCGACCTTATAAATTTTAAAGTAGTTTAAAACTTTATCCTTTGTTTTCAGCAGATACACATAACAATAACGTGTAGCATCATCTATCAGAGTTAGAAAATATCTTTTGCCTCCTTTTGTCAACAATCGATTCTTCTCACACAGCTCAGAATGGATAAGATCTAGTGGTGCCAAGTTCTTTTCATCCTCTAATCCCTTAAATGGTTTTGTAGGCTGGTTTGCTTGCACACAAGAATGACACTTTGATCCTTCGACAAAATAACATTTTGGAATTAATTGTAATTTGGACATTCGAGCAATCCTATCAAACCCAATATGACAAAAACGAGAATGCCAAATATTGGCCTCATATTTATTCAAAACTGTTGCAATATTCATATTATAATAAGACTCTAGAGTACTAAGGCGGAACAAGCCTCCGCTCTTATAGCCTTTACCAACAAAGTTCCTACACTTAGATATTACAACTTTATTTGACTCAAATACTAGCTTATAACCATCCCTGCATAGAAGAGAACCACTAACGAGGTTCTTTTTTATTGTTGGCACCAAGAACAGAAGCATGCGACCCATTCCCCATTAGGATGGAGAAAGCCCCGGTTGCCTGGTAAGAAGAAAACAAGGAAACATCAGAACACACGTGAACATTAGCACCAATATCAACCCACCAATCAGTGGATTGACATGCTGAAAAGACAACAGGAGAATTACCATACCCTCCTGAAGTCGAGGCCTCGCCTATGGTCATGTTGGTATTTTTCTTGCCCGGTTCATTTGTCCTGTTTTTACGATAGCGACAATCTTTTGCCATATGACCATCCTTTTCGCACACGAAACAGGTGATGTTCTTCATGTCCCTTTTCTCAATTTTCTTCTTTTTAAAGCTAGTTGTCTTGTTTGTTTTATGGCCTTTGAAGTTCTTGCCATATGATTTCTTCTCGACAACATTAGCATTATTCTGATTAGTGCTGTTTGGTGCATCTTTTGCTCTTGCCTTTTTCTCTACATCAAGGGCTGCAATGAGATCCTCAATAGAAATCTCTTACCTCTTGTGATTTAAGTTAGTGGAAAAATCCCTCCAAGTTGAGGGAAGTTTGGCAACAATGCTCGCAGCCACAAACTTAGGAGGCAATGCACAACCCAAGTGCGCAATCTCGCCAACCAGTAGCTGGAGTTCGTGTGCTTGTGCAACAATTGACTTAGCATCATCCATGCTAAAATCAAAAAATTGCTCACACACGTACAACCATCGACCAGCTTCAGCTTTGGCATACTTTTGATCAAGTGCATCCCACAACTCAGTGGCAGATATGTAGTTCATATACACATCATAGAGCTGATCTGTCAGAATAGTCAGAAGGCAGTCAAGTGGAGTGTTGTTCGCACTATCAAACTGCAGGTTCTGGTCAACCGTAAATGGATATTATGGGTGGATCACCCACCACAGCCCCAATGACATGAGCCAAAAATTGGCCCTTGTCTGCCATCTACGGAAATTTACACCAAAAACCTCTCAGGTTTCATTGCATCCGAAGCACCAGCCATTGCTGAATCACAAAAATATTTGCAATAAGGTTTCGAGATTGTTGGAAATATGCGCAATATTTTATTCCAGATTTTATATTGAGGTAAATGGAACAAAAGAATAGAGATACATAAAACAGCAGGTAGCACATTGTACTTCAGAATATGCTCAAGAATTGTACTTTAACAAAGTTGATCTATCACACGAACGACTTACAATTGGGTTTGCTGAAGAATAGCAAGCAGCGCAGCGCAGACGCGGTCGTGGAAGTAGTCGACATCGAGGAAGAAGTAGAGCGGTCGCGCTGATGCGCTACCCAGAAACCTTATTGTCGCCCCCGTGCAGGTGAACTCTGCGGCAATGGTTCGGAGATACCGCTCACCCTCCTTCACGGTGCATGCCGAGGAGGAAGGCCGGTGAGGTTCAATAGCTCAACTCAACAGTACAATAATTCAAAGATGAGGGGGAAGAATGGAGGAGGAATTCAGTGTTTCTGTCCTGGACGTCTCCAGGAGCTTATATACACACGCACCAGTAACTGACCACATTATATCAGTTAAATACGGCAGTTACTAGTAACTAACAACATAATATCAATTAACCCACTAGTAACTGATAGCTTTTGTGTCAATTACACTGAATTGAAAGAAATGTTTAAATCGCATTTAAACAGATTGGATGGAGACATAATTGCAAGGTTCAGCAAAACAAAAGATGAATTCAATGTGCCAGGAGACACACTACGACGTGGTGCGGTCGCTCGTCGCAAGTCACAAGTCACGCGGATTTTCACGCGAAAATACGCGAACACGCGCACGTGCGTGTGTGTGTTTAGCCATTGTCCACTCTATGCCATTCTCATACAAAGTGTAATTAATCAAGAGGTGGCAAGGACTCCACCTTTTAAGTTGTCTTTCCTCCACTTGGCTAGGCAATATGGTACTAAACTATGCATGCTTTGGTATTAAAGGAAATGGGCCACCCAATGGGCCAATTTCTAACGGCACCACCGCGTCAGCCCTGGCCATCTACCCAGAGCACTGGCCCTGGGCCATCCCCAAGCCAAGCTGCTCGCCACTGGCCACCTTGATTTCTTGCACCACGCCGCCTTCGTTGCACACCTAGCTGAGCCTCTTGACCGCGCTAGCATGCCACGCGCCGCGAGCCATCGTGCTGATTGCTGGGCTGCCCCGCACCTACATGCAGACCATGATGCGCCTTTGGTGGCTGTTTGGTCGAGCCGCGGGCTGAGACTGCATGGTGGCCGCGCGCGCCGTGCCTTGGGACCATCGTCTGCGCCACGACTACTGGCTTGTGCGTTAGCCTACGCACTGCGTCATAGTGCTCCAGGCCGAATGGTGGTAGCTCGCCTTAACATCTCTCCACCACAACGGGATAGCAGGCCCGCATCACCATCATCCCTTGGAGCCTCTCCACCGGCCAGCCGAGCTTGAGCACCTCTTCTTCCCCCACTCCGGCAACCACCTTCACCGTGCTCCGCCCCTCCTCGGTGGTAGGTACACTTCGGCCACCGTCGTCGACTATAAAGCACACCACTTGACGCGCAATCACACTAACATGCTCGCTGGGCTACCCATTCGCCATCTCTGGCACCCCTCACCGCCGGCGAATCATTCCAGCCGCCTCCTTTACTCGGTGCGTTTGACAGACGGGCCAACCATGTCAGCCAGCGCACACACCCAAGCGGAGGAGTCGCTAATTTTTGGGACCAATTGGTCAGTGCCACAATGCGTTAGACATGCACTCGCTGCCTCGTGGCCCAAGCGGTCAGCCACACAAGCACTTAACGCATGCGCGGGGCCGCGGTGTCAGTCACCATGGGTAGGCGTGTAGTGCGCATGCGATCGCTGACGGCAGGGCCCCAGGTATCAGAGGCTGCCGCCAAATTCAAATGCTCCCACGTGCAAAAGAGAAAGACGCTTTCAATGAAACGAAAGCATATTTTTATTTTTCAGCCGATTTTTCAAAACCGAGCCCCTTCAAACTTGAATATCTTTTGCTACAAAAGTCCAAATTTAGTGAAACAAATTTATAAATTCATGTACAACAAGGTAAAATATGAATATGAAAAATATTATATTTTTATCACTCTACAATAAATGAGCTTAAATAAATGCTCTATGCCTAGAATAAGCATAATACAAAATTTTCACAAATTAATTATAAAAATAAATAAACCAATTTTACCATGTTCCTGAGATTACAAGAGTTCCAAATATGTAAAAAATATTTAGATATTGACATAGTTTGCAGCAAATGGTTAAGTAGGTAAATATCAATGCATATAGAAGCTCAAATGCATATTACTTGTACAAATGAACTACAAAATTGATGAAATCAATTTCTATGACTTTGGAAAATGATGCTCTCTTTGTATATGCAAAAATATTTAAGTTGTATGCTCAGTTTGCACATATTCATGTATAGGAAGGATCAAATAGTGTAAACTTGTGAAATAGAACTATAACTTCCAAATAGTCTTTAATACCCTTTTGAATTAGAGCTCCACTTGTTGAGAAATCATGAAAATAACTCTATGAACCAGTAGCTTAATCTCTGTTAAAAATGTCTTAGTTGGTACCATATGCTTAACCCATGAGACATATCTTACATGTACACACACACACACACCACTTCATGTTAATGTGATATTACATAACGATAAACTCAAATAATTTTAACTTCTTGAATTTGAAATTATCAATATAAGAATACATAATTTTAGCCTCTTGAATTCAAAAATATTATTATACATGATTATATTTTTAGCTTCTAGAATTCGAGAAATAAGAGTAGCATATACATAAAAAGAGCCAAAACACGAACAAACAACTAATGAAACCAACATGCACAAAGTGATAACTCCAAAAAACTAAACCACCCTATTCTCCTTTAGTAAGTATCATTTGGTTTTTACATCTGATTTCTTTTTGCCCTTATTAACAATTTGATGTTTTCTTTTGTCGCAATCCTCGTTATATAACACATAGACACCGACACTTCAGAATCCGTCAATGACGATCTCACCTACGACTCAGATTATATACCGGACGATGAACAGCAAGGCAAACACCCCCTTTGATCATGTTGATCCCATTATTTTACGGTGTTTATGAAAGACCATGTGGAGGTCTACCCAAGTGTGTGATGAGTAATTGACTGTATTCGAGCTTTTAGTGCTCAAGGTTGAGTTTGATTTGAGTTTGTCCTAGTCGAAGACCAGTGGTCGGACCTCGCGTGGTCTGGACTTTGGCTGGTCGAAGTCCAGTGGTCGGACCACGAGTGGTCTGGACTTTGGCTAGTCGAAGACCAATGGTCAAGTGACTCGAGTAGAGTGAGGGTTAAGAAGTATCGAGTAGGGATGCTGCCAGATCGAACGGTGGGTTAGGTCGAGTAATGCCCCATCGGCTTGTGGTCGAGTGACTTGGGTAGAGTGAGAATCGATAAGTATCGAGTAGGTGTAACACCCAAAATTTTGCTTTAATTTAAATCTTGGAGTATTTTTTATTTTTGTGAAATTTTGGGAATTTATTGAAATTTCTTTAGAATTATTCAAATATAGCCTTCCTTGAAAACAATTAAATAATGGAAAAGTTCTTGCAAAGTTCTATTGAAAATATTTTATTTGAGTCCCAATTAGCTCAAAGTATTTTCTAGAAATTTTTCTGAGATTTTTACCTTTTTCTTTGGCCAAAACTATTTTCTCGAATTATTTTTATTCGAAAAGGATTTAAAAATCCCAGAACAGTGTTTGGGCGAAACCACGACCGGCCCGATCTTGTGCTCCACCACCAAGCGTCGCCCCACGCAGCCCGTCCCGCCGAAAACCTAGCCGTCGCCGCGTTTCACCCGTTGGATCAACATCGTGCGATCAAGGAATCGCCACGTCTCTCCGCTGTTTCCGCTCGTTGGATCGCTGCGCGTGGACGCCCGGGATTTCGCCACGTCGTTTCTTCCTCGCGAGATCACCGGAGCAACGGCCGCCTGCATGTCCGC
This sequence comes from Otatea glauca, assembly GCA_036346275.1. Taxonomy (NCBI): domain Eukaryota; kingdom Viridiplantae; phylum Streptophyta; class Magnoliopsida; order Poales; family Poaceae; genus Otatea; species Otatea glauca. The sequence continues at coordinate 8,217,411 of CM070717.1, read as the reverse complement.
TCGTTTCGCCGAAGATTTCGCTCACGTCGAGGCGCTATTTAGTGCGCCGCTGCCACCCGCGTGACGCGCACTCCTAGACGCGTCTATAGCCCTAGCGCACACCTCCCGAAACGCCTCTGTTTGCTCACAAGAGCTCGCCGTAGTTGCCTCTGTGCGTCGCCGCTGTTTTTCGCCTTTTCCTTCGCCGTCGGTGCATTCCCGCCGTCGCCGAGGTCACCGGAGCACTGCCCGAGACAAGCCGCGTTGAATGCGCTAGATCTTCTCGCCGAGGAACCACCGAAATGCCGTCGACTACGTCATCTTCCTCATCTCCGGCAAGCTTGCACCGCCGCACGCCATCGTCGGACTCCGAGCATCGCTGACTGTCGGATCTGCAAGGAGGGGTAAGGATCGTGCCACGTCGCCCTTCTCTGTTTTCATTTAGTTGTTTTTGTACCGCTAGATCTGTTAATGGACGGTCTGGATTAACCCTAAGGTTTACACGTTAGTTGAATCTTGATCGTTAGATCTAGAGTGAACGGCTTGGATTAGATCTAATTTCTGCGCTATATTTTTGTCTTAACCGTTGGATCGTTAGTGAACGCGTGAGATTGTGCCACGTAGCATGATGAATAGTAAATAGCTCGGTGCCGTGGGCCATTGGATTAGATCTAAGCGGCGGTGTGAGTAGATCGGTGGCGCGGATCCGCGCTGCTTCAAATTTGAACGTCGGCGGAGATGACGCCGCACCCATCAAATCCCGTGCGGACGCGTGTGCGCGTTGGTGAGGAGAGACCAGATCCAACCATTGGTTTACGTGCACCGTTGGATGCGTGGCGCGTGGGGCGTGGAGTGCGGCGCCGCCGAACAAATACGGGTGAGATCCGACCGCTGGTTGAGCGGCGGTGCGATCTTGCCGCGTGTCGCGTCGGATTGGCTGCGCACCGCCGCCGACGCCACGACCTCGCCACCGGTGCATGAGCATGCGTCGCTTGCCGATCCACGGTGGACCAGAGCCAAACCGTGACCCAGTCCATAGACCGAGCGGCGTGGTAGCCTGCAGGCGTGCACGCGTCAAGGCGGCGTCATAGCCGACGTCATCGCTGACGCCATAAATATTTTTATATATAAAAATATTTCGACCGCTTTTCCTTTCTATGTGACGTCATCATGACGCGGTGCTGACGTCATAAATGCGAATTTCCAGTATAAAAATAATTCGAAAAATCGGATTTTCTTAATTTCGTATTTTCGATTTTATTCAAACTTCAAATGACTATAACTTTTGCATTTTAACTCGGATTTGGGTGATTCAAATTTCTAAAAATTCATAAAATTGTGAGATATTTAATGGTGAATTTTATTTGAATTTTTGAGGTTATCTAATCTTCTGTATTAGCTATTTATTGCATACTTTATTTGTACGCGTGTGATGATGCCACATGATGAGATTGAGGTACATCGACCTGTGTGGTTCCGTACCGATGTTGAGTTATTGCTGGCATGTGTTGCACAATAATCAACTGGGTGGGAAATGATTTAGACTGGGCAAGTGGCAAGAGGTCAGTGCACAGTGGGCTGTGTGGCAATGGGTTGATGAGTGATGTGAGTCTGTGCCACATTGGGTCAGTGTGCCACTGTTGAGTGTTGAAAGTCTTGCCTTGGTCGCTTAAGGACTTCACCTTGCAAGCCTTTGATCCGAGTCACCCGTACAACCACATGTCTCGATATGGGATGTACCTAGTTGACTAGGGTTACGATATCTTTCCTCCGATACCTCGGGGTGACAGCTTTTAAATTCGTGGGCCCGCATACTCTACGAATTTATCTGCTGAAAAAGCCTCTGCAGCGCTTGCAATACATCAGTGTGAGCCAAAATTTCCCATTCTTGTACCAGCCGCCCGCCCACGCCTCGGGCCTACTCGCTTGCTTGCTCCGTGCTGGCGGCCCGCCTCCCTGCATCCGTGCCCCGCCTCGGCCCGCCCCTGCCGCTTCCGCGCTCATTCCCGCCTCTACGCTCGCTGCGCTTCATGGCCGCCCGCATACGCCACCCTTGCTACCCTGGCCGCCGCGCCCCGCCCGCCCGCCAGGCCCGCTTGCAGCTACCGCCGCCTTCGCCCGGTCGACCAACCACAGCCGCCGCCCTTACTGCCAGGCTGGGCCGGCTTCCCGTACCTCCCGAGCGACCGGCGAACATGCCGGCGCCCGCCGACCATGCCCCCGCCTTACGCGCCTCGGCAAGCCGCCCGGCCGTGCTGCCGCCGCGCGCCACCCCTCTCCGGCTGGCTCCTCGCTTGCCGCAACCCGCGGCCGCTGCCTGCCCGCCCTGCCCGTGCCTGATAAACGACCTCCCGTCACGCCCGCCGCGCTCGCACGCCTAGCTACTACCGCCGCGCTGCCGCTCGCCAGGCGCTCGCCCACCGCCCGCGCACGTCTTTGCGCCGCGCGCCGCCGCGGCACGGGCCGCGCCGCACCTACCGCCGGCCGGCCGCCTACTCGCCGCGCCGGCCTCGCCGCCCTCCCATGGCCAGCGCTTCATGGCCGCCCGCCGCCGATCGCCGCTCGCCTTCCCCATGCCGCGCCGGCCGCCGGTTGGCCGGCCAGCCGCCTCGCTCATGGACGCCCAGCTCGGCCGGGCCGCCTCCGCCACGCAACTTCGCCAGCTTCGCCGCCGAAACGCGGTCGCCTTCCGCCGCCACTAAGGCGCCGCTCAGCCGCGGCCGCCAGGCACTTGCCGGCCGCCGCAAGCCGCCGCTTCGCCTCGATGCCGGCGCCCCACCTCGCCAGGTTATCTGTATGGGAATAGTGGGTGTATCTGTATGGCTTGCGTGCGCATCCAGCGGTGATTGTGCCCATCCAACGGTGCATGCAATACATGTCAAAGTCATATGCGGTGGCACAAAGAAGGTAAGCGTGAGGACCAAGACATGTGGGTGTATCTCAGATGGGGAGCGCACTGTGCAAGCATGCTTGGTGCCCATCCTGCATTTACAAGCGACCCTAGGAGTGTACGGCTTGGTGCCCATCCAACGGTTTCACACCTTTCAAAGACAAGCGCTAGCCCCTACTCTTGTTGGCGGTCTTCATCATGCCATACAATCTTCCACCTGAGATTTGCTTGAAAGAGGGGTTCATATTCCTTGCTCTTGTCATTCCAGGTCCTAAGCATCCAGGGAAGGATCTCAATGTGTTCATGCGGCCCTTAATTGATGAGCTGAAGAAGTTGTGGCGAGGGGAAAAGGCATACGACAACGTTGGTGGCAGAGAGTTTACCTTACGAGCCGCATACCTGATGGTCGGTCCATGATTTGTTGGCATATGGCATTTGGGGTGGTGTGTTCATGGTCACTTTGTGTTGTCCAATTTGTATGGTCGACTCGATGCATTGTGCTCACGCGCACGAGTAAAAGATCACATTCTTCGATTGCCATCGACGATGGCTTGGCGAGGCACCCTTTAGGAACGACGCCAAAGCATTTGAAAAGGACGAGAAAGTTAAAAAGGGCCCTCGCGACTCACGGGGAGAGGAGATGGCCGAGTGGCATAGTCGGCATGTACGATCTACTAAGTGGGTTTCAGCGGCTATGGAAAGGAGCACAACCGACTCATATTTCTTTTCTTTGGGAGCGCCTTTACGCAAAGCTTTGATTCTACGCCGCATAACATAGATTTGATGCACCAAGAGCGCAATGTGGCGTAAAGCATCATAAGCATGGTGTTTGATGTAACCGACAAAACAAAGGATAACGTGAGTGCTAGGAAAGACATGGGTGATCATTGTGCTAGGCCGTGGCTCGAGGTTAAAGTTGGTTTAAATGGGAATGAGAGCCGCCACGAGCTCCATCTTGTGTGAAGCCGAGAAGACCGTAAACAGATTTTGAGGTGGTTGAAAACTCTAAAGTTTCTCGACCGCTATGCATCTAACATAAAGCGGGTTTTGTGAATGTCAAGACCGGATAAGCTAAGCGGGCTAAAGAGTCATGATTACCATATTATCATGGAAAGACTTATTCGATAATGTTTCGTGGCTATTTTGATAATGAGTTGTGGAGGATGTTGGCGAGCTCGCTTACTTCTATAGGCGGATATGCGGTAAGGAAATCTCTAAGGCGTTGATGCGAAGTTAGAGAAGGGAATTCCATTGCTTGTATGCAAGTTGGAAAAACTTTCCCACCTGGTTTTATGAATGTGATGCAACACTTCTTTGGTGCATCTACCTTGGGAAGCGAAGGTTGGAGGTCTGCTGCGATCGGATGGATGTATAGTCGTGAAAGGGAGTTGAAAAGCTTAGAGCTACGATGGCGCAACAAGGCAAGGGTAGAGGGTGTATCGCAGAGGCTTATGCAAGTAAAGAGATCACAAACTTCTCAACAAAGTATTTATGCGCAAGCACAACGTGAGCGTCCGTAAGAATCGGCACGTCTTGCGGAAGAAGAACCGCTGAGCGAACTTAAGCTTTTTCAATGCAAGGGTCAACTTTGTTGGGTGCATACATCGCACACCATGTTGAGTATGAGGAGTGGAACATGGCCATGCTTTACATGTTCACTAACATGGTAGAAGTTGAAAAATATTTTGAGTAAGTGACTTTACAATTATGTTTTGAACATTTCAGTGTAGTGTCCTTTTAACCCGAGAATAAATGACGCAGTATTTGACAAAGAAAATTGGAAGTCACCTCGACAACCCACAACTAAGCAATTGGATAACCTACGTCGTGATGGGTTGAAAAGCGGCCCAAGCTTGATGCAATGGTTCCACAAGATGTAATTTGACTATTTATTCATTTTTCTAAAATGAATTGTTGTAGTAACTTAATATTAGACTAACGATGATGAATGTTGCTATATAGTGTATGCGTGATGCCTCGAGTCCATGAGGATCTCCGGCGCCTCTCACATGGTGATGTGACGGCAGGAGCTATAGTCATGTGATGTGAGCGGGTTCCGTTTGAGCGTTGAAATTAGAAGCTAGCCGCCCACTTGCGGCCACTTCAAGCAGCGGAGTAGTCACAACGTCATCCGATTCGGCGATATATTAGACTACTACGGTGTTGTACAAAACATAATTGAGTATACCTTTGGGGGTGGCAAAGATCCAAGGTCGTGTTTTTGATTGCCATTGGTTCGATCCACACAGCGGCACGCGTGTCGATGACTTTGGGATGGTGGAGGTGAAGCACGCCATTCGCGGCAGGGCCATATCAATAACATCGTGCTTGCACATCGGAGTTGAGCAGTGTACTACTCCGAGCTATCCTCCACCGTAGCTTGAAGGCTTGGTGGGTTGTATTTAAAGTTAACCTGAAGTATACCCTCACGAGGATGTTTCGTATGTGGCAAGTAACGTAGAGGATGATGTGGGGGTCGGTCCTATACTTGGCTCTGTGAGGGAAGTGATAGTGAAGGCAATACGGAGAGGTTCTTTGGTTAAGGTAGAAGTTCTGAAAAGCTTTGTTGCGACAATCACCGTGTGGTGAGCGGTCATCTTGTGGGTAAAGTGTACAACATCTGCAGAGTGTCAAACTATTCGAATAGCCGTGCTCACGGTATTGAGCATTGCTCGAGGATTACAGTCAAGGGGTAGATTGACATAAACAAAATATGGGAAGGGTGGCTGTGTGCCAAGTGTTAAAAATAAACTGTTAAGGCTGTGTGCCGAGAATCTTCGATGAAAAACCATTTGAAGAAATTAGTATTACCTATAACTGTTCCAATGCTTTAACCTAATTAAAATATTAGTTTAAAATTGCTGTTTGATGCAAAAGAACCATTTAAGCCAACCCTTTGGAATAAGCTTTCCATGTAGTAATAGCACTACATTCTGTGCATTACTTGTTGAGTGCCTTGTGTACTCACCCCACCTTGCTTATCAACCCCAACATAAGTGGAGGAGACTACACCTGTTTGGAAGGAGTACATCGAGGATACGAACAACTAGGGGGCAAGCCCATTCGGTTGCCTGTGGCAAGATGAAGGCTTCCACGACTTTTATTTATGTTCCGCTGCTATTCCTTTACTTTGAATAATGTAAGCCCTGTGTGGCTGACTTATCTGTAAGGAGACCGTAAGGTCGTACAACTCGGTTTATATACATGTTTGCACTATTTATTCTTATATCTTCGTGAATGTGCGTGATGTGCAACCTGTATGATGTGTGTGCTAAGCGTGATCTGGGTGGCACAATACACAGAGGGTCGGATTTGCGAATCGGGTCCCGACAGAGGTGGTATCGAGGCAGGTGATGTGAGGACTTGACCCTAGTTTGGTTGTGCCTAGGAGGTAAAACTATTTTCTAAAGACCTAATCAACTTGAGCAAGAATGTCAAAGAAATCTCGACTTATCTCTTCTCCCTTATTCATACCTATCTTTGAATTTTTATTATTCTCTGTTTAATTTAAACAAGGTTTATTTTGGCGAGATGAGGATGATCCATACCTATGGAGAGCGCAGACCGAGGATACGCCATGGAGTTATGGCGTATGATGCGATTGCTCGGAGGTTTTGATGAACCATCATGACGAGGACTTGGTGGTGCGGACGGGACTTGGCGTCGCTGGGATGTCAAGATCACGATGTATGCTCGGGAGAGGGCGAGGCGAGCCGTCCTATCTACATCACGGTCGAGAGGTCTTCTTTTGAGGCCGGAATCCGAGAGACGGCGCGTCGGGCGATGCGGCAGATTACCCGCACTTACTCCGCAGAGTTGGAGGGCACCATCTTTCGTCACCATCCGCGTCGAGACAATCATTTTGATAGGATGGAGCTTGTGCAGGAGGACGCCACTATCACCCACCTGGCGAGGTACGTCATCGCCCAGGAGGACGCCTTGGGCGAGACGGTCGGGAGTTGCGAGAGGACTGCGCCGAGTCACGAGGCGAGATCCAGTGCGGGAGGGCTTAGCTCATTCAATGCAGAAAATCCAGGAGTTGGAGATGGCTTTGTATGGACCCGAGCACGAGCGATCCTGAGTTACGATCGAGATCGGAGGAGCAGGCAGAGGCACCACCGGTGCGAGGCGGGTAGCCGGGACCAGGTAGTCGATGGGGTCATTTGCACCAGCTGCAGTAGGTCACCAGGACCAGTTTGCCCCGATGCTAGAGCACCCACCGGTGTATGCTCCGGGGGAGCCGCAGCCGGGTTGGCTCGATGAGTGATCGAGTCTAGTAGAGTATAGTGTCGAGACTCGAAGGTTGAGTCGCGTCTTTTTCTTCAGAGTCACCATTAGGTGTGAGTCGTCATGGATTCCTATGTTTGCTTACTTGTTTTGGTTGTGAGTGTCTCGTATGCGTTGCATTGCCCTTAGGCACTTGTGAGCAACCATACTGCTTTATATTATATCAATAAAGTGGCTAAATAATTTAAGTTACACCTGTTTCCCCACATAAATTCCTCTACTTGTCTATGCTTTCTTCTTTTCTTAACCTTGGAAGCTTGCAACAGATGGTGAGGACACGTGGAAATGTTGGAGCCAGCGGAAGTGGAGCTAATCAGGAGGATAACCAGAATGAAGAGCCGATTCCTCAACCGCCGCAGTCGATATGCGAAACACAGGAGCCTTCTTGATCGCCTGACTCAACTTATGAACACGATGGTTCAAACCATGCGGCAGATATCCAACCAAGCTGCTGCGAATGTTCAAGCCGGGGCAACCATGGACCACACCCTACTCAAGGTTGTCGGAGTTTATGAGAACTCGTCCACCTACCTTCTCGAGCAATGCCAATCCATCGGAGGCGGACGATTGGCTAAGGACAATCGAAAGGAAGCCGCAAATTACCCAGTGTGTAGGACATGAGAGGTACTCTATGCCTCTCATCAACTCGAAGGACTGCCGCGAGAATGGTGGGAAAACCTGCGCGCTCATGAGGACCCACAGTATCACGTGGGAGGAATTCGCCTCGACTTTCGCCAGATTACCATGTACCCGAGGGTATCATGGATCTCAAAAAGGAGGAATTCCGGAGCCTCAAGCAGGGTGGCCAGTCAGTGGCCGATTACCTGAACAGATTCACCCAACTGGCACGCTACGCACCAGAGGACGTGGCTACGGATAAGGCTAGACAATCCCGCTTCATGAAGGGATTGAATGCAGGGTTGCAGGTGGGATTGATCACCCACACATTCCCTGACTTCCAAGAGCTAGTTAACAAAGCTCTTATCTTAGAGGACAAGCGCCGAGAGTTGGATGACAACAGGAAGCGCAGAATGGCGCAACAAGGAGGTCGTCAGGGCCAGCAGAGGCAGAGGACGGCACCCCAACAGTTCATCCGGTACCAGCCCAGAGGCAATGATAGAGCACCACTGCCGGCAAATCGCCCAGTGGGTCAGAATGTTCAGACTCCAGCCAGAACTGTGGCACAGACTGGAGGAACCTCTCAGGCAGTGGGAAGACGTTGCTATCATTGCAATGAAATGGGGCATTTTGCCAACAATTGCCCTAAGAAGGGAGGTGTCACCCCGGTCCGCTTTAACCTGGGGAACACACGCAAGGACTCCGTGCCAATCGTAAACGCGGGGCATCAGCGACAACTCCATCCTAAGGAACCGCACGAGGCCGAGTCAACCACATTATGACAGATGAAGTCCAGAACGCCACGGATGTTGTACTGGGTAAGTTCCTAGTAAACTCAGTACCAGCTACTGTTTTATTTGATTCCGGAGCTTCGCATTCTTTTATTTCCCGAGATTTTGCTGTTCAAAATGATATGGAAATAGTGAATCTTAAATGTGTGCTCATAGTCCAATCCCCTGGATCAGAACTCCGATCTAAAGTAGGATGTTCTGGGGTAAGACTAATAATTAATGGAGTTGAGTTCCTAGCGAACTTAATCGTCCTTAATACCCAAACCTTGGATGTTATCCTGGGAATGGATTGGTTAACCAAACACAAGGCAGTGCTAGACTGCGGAAAAAGAGTCATATCGGTCGAGAGCCCGGATGGGAAGAAGATTGAGTTTGAAGCAAAATCAGTGCGGGATGGACAATTGATGGTCAACAGCATGAAGACTGTCAGCTTAGAGGAAGTGTCCATAGTCAATGAATATTCGGATGTTTTCCCGGAAGATTTACCTGGAATGCCGCCAGATAGAGATATCGAGTTCGTGATAGAGCTGGTTCCAGGGACAGCTCCCATAGCTAAGAGACCTTACAGGATGTCCACAGAGGAATTGGTGGAAATGAAGAAGCAAATTGAAGAGTCTTTGGAAAAAGGATTTATAAGACCTAGTTCATCGCCATGGGGAGTACCTGTCTTATTCGTCAAGAAGAAGGACGGAAGTTTTAGGATGTGTATAGACTATCGTGCACTCAATGATGTGACGATAAAGAATAAGTATCCTCTACCTAGGATCGATGATTTGTTTGACCAGTTGAGAGGAGCAGGAGTTTTCTCCAAAATTGATCTCCGATCAGGATACCATCAATTGAAGATCCGATCGGAGGATATTCCGAAGACTGCATTTTCGTCAAGATATGGGCACTACGAGTTTACAGTGATGTCCTTTGGTTTGACAAATGCACCAAATATTTCATGAACTTAATGAATAAGGTGTTTATGGAATACTTGGACAAGTTCGCCGTCGTATTCATAGATGATATCCTTATCTATTCCAAGGCGAGAAAAACACGCACGAGCATTTGAGGCTAGTCCTTGAAAAGTTGAGAGAACAACGATTGTTTGCGAAATTAGCAAATGTGATTTCTAGAAGAATAAGGTTGAATTTCTTGGACACATAATGACTGCAGCAGGAGTTGTGGTAGATCCAAAGAAAGTGGAGACGGTTCTGCATTGGGAGCAACCCAAGTCGGTAACCCAAATCCGTAGTTTCCTTGGAATGGCGGGGTATTACCGTCGATTCATCGAAGGATTCTCTACGATTGCGAGACCTCTTACGCAATTGTTGAAAAAGGAAAGAAAATTCCTATGGACACCTGAGTGTGAGAAGAGTTTTCAGGAGTTGAAGAGGAGATTAACATCGGCACCTGTACTAGTTTTACCTAACGTTAATCAAGACTTCGACATCTATTGTGATGCATCGCGTCAGGGATTGGGATGCGTATTGATGCAAAATAGGAAGGTAATTGCCTATGCATCGAGGCAATTGAGACCACATGAGGAGAACTATCCGACTCATGATTTGGAATTAGCTGCCGTGGTGCATGCCCTAAAAATATGGCGTCATCATCTCATCGGAAATAGATGTGAAGTGTATACTGATCATAAAAGTCTTAAGTATATCTTCACACAAGCTGACCTAAATATGAGGCAAAGAAGATGGTTAGAGTTAATCAAGGATTACAATGTAGAATTCACTACCATCCCGGTAAAGCCAACGTAGTGGCGACGCCTTGAGAGAAAGAACCACAAGTGTAAATATCTTTGTTGGAAACAGTCAGTGGAATTGTGTAAGGAATTCGGAAATTAGAACTGGAAATAGTACCAAAAGGATTCCTAGCAACTTTGAAAGTAAGACCTACCCTAGAAGATCAGATCAAGGAAGGGCAGAAAGATGATGATAAAATCAAAAGAATTAAGGGCAAAATGGATGAAGGCAAAGCAAAAGATTTCAAACCGGATGAACAAGGTACTATGTGGTTTAAAGGGCGTATTTGTGTCAGAACAAAAAGGAGTTGAAGCGATTAGTGGGAGGCTCATGACTCCAAGTACTCAATTCATCCAGAAGTGCGAAAATGTATCAAGATTTAAAAGAGAGATTTTGGTGCCCAAGCATAAAACGAGAAGTCGCCGAATATGTTGCATTATGTGACACATGCCAAAGAGTCAAAGCTATGCACCAAAGACCAGTAGGGCTATTACAACCCTTAAAGATACCTGAATGGAAATGGGAAGAAATTGGTATGGATTTCATAACCGGATTGCCCAGAACGCAAAGTGGATATGATTCCATATGGGTCATAGTGGATCGCTTAACCAAAGTGGCACATTTCATACCCGTGAAGACCACTTATTCCGGAGACCGGTTAGCAGAACTTTATATGGCACGGATCGTCTGCTTGCACGGAGTACCGAAGAAGATAGTATCGGACAGAGGTACCCAATTTACCTCCAGATTTTGGGGTAAGCTACATGAAGCGATGGGAACTCGTTTGAACTTCAGTACAGCATACCATCCGCAGACAGATGGGCAAACTGAGAGAGTCAATCAGATATTGGAGGATATGTTGAGGGCATGTGCCTTAGCATATTCCACCTCATGGGACAAGTGTTTGCCTTATGCTGAGTTTAGTTACAACAACAGTTATCAGGCGAGTTTACAGATGTCTCCATTTGAAGCTTTGTATGGTCGGTCCTGTCGAACACCATTGAATTGGAATGAGACAGGCGAACGACATGTTTTTGGACCAGACATTCTTCAGGAAGCGGAAGAACAGATCGCCCTGATCAGGGAGAGATTGAAGATTGCACAATCAAGACAGAAGAGTTATGCTGACAACCGTCGCAGGGAACTGAGCTTTGAACCCAAAGATTTTGTGTATCTTAGAGTCACACCTCTCAAAGGAGTCAGAAGGTTCCATGCAAAAGGAAAGCTCGCACCCAGATATGTCGGACCATTCAAGATCTTGAGCCGTAGAGGTGAAGTTGCTTATCAGTTGGAGTTACCACAGTCTTTGACAGGAGTGCATGATGTATTTCATGTATCACAACTGAAGAAGTGTCTTGAGTCTGGGAAGAGCAAACACCGTTAGAGGCAATCGAGCGCAAGAAGATCTAACTTACAAAGAACATCCGATGAAGATTACGGACATAAGGGACGGAGAGACAAGGAACAAGTCAACACGTTTACTGCGAGTTCAATGGAGCAACCACTCGGAAAGTGAAGCCACATGGGAGCGCCAAGAAGATCGAAGAAGGAGTTTCCTAACCTATTTACGTAGATACGACCACGAATCTCGGGGACGAGATTACATTAAGGAGGAGGTTTGTAACACCCAAAATTTTGCTTTAATTTAAATCATGGAGTATTTTTTATTTTTGTGAAATTTTGGGAATTTATTGAAATTTCTTTAGAATTATTCAAATATAGCATTTCTTGAAAACAATTAAATAATGGAAAAGTTCTTGCAAAGTTCTATTGAAAATATTTTATTTGAGTCCCAATTAGCTCAAAGTATTTTCTAGAAATTTTTCTGGAATTTTTCAGAGATTTTTACCTTTTTCTTTGGCCAAAACTATTTTCTCGAATTATTTTTATTCGAAAAGGATTTAAAAATCCCAGAACAGTGTTTGGGCGAAACCACAGGACCGCCCAAGATCTTGTGCTCTAGCTACCGACTCTCGCCGCCCGACGCAGCTCGATCCGCCGAAAACCTAGCCGTCGTCGCGTTTCGCCCGTTGGATCAACATCGTGCGATCAAGGAATCGCCACGTCTCTCCGCTGTTTCCGCTCGTTGGATCGCTGCGCGTGGACGCCCGGTATTTCGCCACGTTGTTTCTTCCTCGCGAGATCGCCGGAGCAACGGCCGCCTCCATGTCCGCTCGTTTCGCCGAAGATTTCGCGCACGTCGAGGCGCTATTTAGTGCGCCGCTGCCACCCGCGTGACGCGCACTCCTAGACGCGTCTATAGCCCTAGCGCACACCTCCCGAAACGCCTCCGTTTGCTCACAAGAGCTCGCCGTAGTTGCCTCTGTGCGTCGCCGCTGTTTTTCGCCTTTTCCTTCGCCGTCGGTGCATTCCGCCGTCGCGAGGTCACCGAACCTTGCCGAGACAAGCGCGTTGAATCGCTAGATCTTCTCGTCGAGGAACCACGAAACGCCGTCGACTCGTCATCTTCCTCATCTCGACAAGCTTGCACCGCGCGACGCCATCGTCGGACTCGAGCATCGCGACCGTCGGATCGCAAGGAGGGTAAGGATCGTGCCACGTCGCCCTTCTCTATTTTCATTTAGTTGTTTTTGTACATCTAGATCTGTTAATGGACGGTCTGGATTAACCCTAAGGTTTACACGTTAGTTGAATCTTGATCGTTAGATCTAAAGTGAACGGCTTGGATTAGATCTAATTTCTGCGCTATATTTTTGTCTTAACCGTTGGATCGTTAGTGAACGCGTGAGATTGTGCCACGTAGCATGATGAATAGTAAATAGCTCGGTACAGTGGACCATTGGATTAGATCTAAGCGGCGGCCGTGAGTAGATCGGTGGCGCGCCGTGGATCCGGCGGAGATGACGCCGCACCCCATCAAATCCGCCGCGTGCGTTCAAATTTGAACGTGGTTTACGGCGGAGATGACGCGTGCGTGGAGTGCATAGACCGTGAGCGGTCGTGGTAGCGGCTGGCGTGCCGCGTGTCGCGTCGGGATTGTCATAGCCGCGTCATCGGTGCATGAGCACGCGCGTCATAAATATTTTTATATATAAAAATATTGGTACCTTTTTCCTTTCGTCATGCTGACGCGGCGTCATCATGGCCGACCGTTTTTTTCCTGCTGACGTCATAAATGCGAATTTCAGTATAAAAGTAATTCAGAAAAATCGGATTTTCTTAATTTCTGTATTTTCAGATTTTATTCAAACTTCAAATGACTATAACTTTTGCATTTTAACTCGGATTTGGGTGATTCAAATTTCTAAAAATTCATAAAATTGTGATATATTTAATGGTGAATTTTATTTGAATTTTTGAGGTCATCTAGTCTTCTGTATTAGCTATTTATTGCATACTTTATTTGTACGCGTAGACGCAAATTTGCCGGAAAGTTTCGAGGAAGGATTCGTCGCTCAAGACCAAGCTTCGGAACAAGACCAGCAACTCTTTGAAGGCAAGTAATGCTTTGATCATTTTGATCCCAGATTTTAAAATGTAATTTATGCTTTGAAACTATGCATGCTAATTATTTAAAATGAATTTAAATTAATTTAGGATAATGTAGTTAATCAACCCTTTTTGTTATACCGCCTTGAATTATTAATTGTATGCCCTAAATCATTGTCACCCTAAGTTTGATTATATTAGTTGGATGTTAATATTGTGCCAACACGGGAGGCTAGACCGTGAGTAGATGCTTAGCTTTGCAACGAATCCTGAGTGTTCTTTCGGAGAAAAATGCTACAATATTGATTAAAGACATATTGAATGTATTTTGAAAAGTGGTGTGATGATGCCACATGATGAGATTGAGTCTGTACAAATGTGTGGTTCCGTCCGATGTTGAGTTATTGGCGGCATGTGTTGCACAATAATCAACCGGGTGGGAAATGATTTAGACTAGGGCAAGTGGCAAGAGGCGTGTGCACAGTGGGCTGTGTGGCGATGGGTTGATGAGTGATGTGAGTCTGTGTGCCACATTGGGTGTGTGCCACTTGTTGAGTGTTGGAAGTCTTGCCTTGGTCGATTAAGGACTTCACCTTGCAAGCCTTTGATCCGAGTCACCCGTACAACCACATGTCCGATATGGGACAGACCTAGTTGACTAGGGTTCGATATCTTTCCTCCGATACCTCGGGGTGACAAAGACACGAGGGTGTATCTGTATGGGGAGCGTACGTGCTACGGCTTGGTGCCCATCCAGCGGTGATTGGCGGTCCTATACTTGGCTCTGTGTGAGGAAGTGATAGTGAAGGCAATACGAGAGGTTCTTTAGTTAAGGTAGAAGTTCTGAAAAGCTTTGTTGCGGATAATCACTGTGTGGTAGCGGTTTGTATCTTGTGGGTAAAGTGTACAACCTCTGCAGAGTGTCAAACTATTCGAATAGCCGTGCTCACGGTATTGAGCATTGCTCGGGATTCTGATCAAGGGTAGATTTTCATAAACAAAATATAGGAAGGGTGGCTGTGTGCCAAGTGTTAAAATGAATATTAAAATATTGTGTCGAGAATCTTCGATGAAAAACCATTTGAAGAAATTAGTATTACTTATAACTGTTCCAATGCTTTAATCTAATTAAGATATTGGTTTAAAATTGCTGTTTGATGCAAAAGAACCATTTAAGCCAACCCTTTGGAATAAGCTTTGCATGTAGTAATAGCACTGCATTCTGTGCATTACTTGTTGAGTACCTTGTGTACTCACCCCACCTTGCTTATCAACCCCAACATCAGTGGAGGAGACTACACCAGTTTGGGAGGAGGAGTACATCGAGGATACGAACAACTAGGGGGCAAGCCCAGTCGGTTGCCTATGGCAAGATGAAGGCTTCCACGACTTTTATTTATGTTCCGCTGCTATTCCTTTACTTTGAATAATGTAAGCCCTGTGTGGCTGACTTATCTGTAAGGAGACCATAAGGTCGTACAACTCGGTTTATATACATGTTTGCACTATTTATTCTTATATCTTCGTGAATGTCTGTGATGTGCAACCCTGTATGACTGTGTGTGCTAGCGTGATCCTGGACTAGCACAATACACAGAGGGTCCGGATTTGCAGAATCGGGTCCCGACAGTAGGTTACTTGATACTCGATATCGACTCGATCGTGACAAAAGTGGGCAATGCTATGTGATGTGTTTCCTTGTTTTTGATGCTTGCAGGATGACGATGCTAGGTCATGGTGAAGCGGAGGATGACCAGGACTAGACGAGGTGTGTCGGTGGTCCAGACGGTCGAGAATCGTCGGAAGATGATTGGAGACGGAGTCGCTGCAAACCTACAAGACAAGGAATGGCTGAGATGCTAGCTAGGATTTGGTCGGATCAAGGAGGGTCGACGGATCGCGGTCTAGGTGATAGAGTAGCGGGTCTAGTTAGTATGCCTTGAAAACCCGGTGTGCTTGTTGGGTTTCGGGTTAGCCCAATTAAGGCTATGTGTGGAAGTCATCCTAACCCTTGATGGTGGTCCTTAGGGTAGAAGGAACTCATCCAAGGGTAGAGGGTGACTCAAGAGTAGTATAAATAGAGGGGTGTGGCCTTCCTCCTATTGAAGGTTTTAGAGGTTTTGACTCCTTTGAGCTTTTTGCCCACTTTGTTGTGAGGCTTTGTAAACCTCCCTTCCAGGAATAAAAATAATTTTCTCTTATGCTTGAATTTACATTACGCATTAAATTCAGCAACTTGCTTTCAAGCATTTAAATTCCGCACTTACATTATTGCAATCTACTTATGACGCAATTTGGATTTGCCTCCCCTCCTACTTCCTATTGCCTCTTATTTCGAAGGATTGTTGCATTTTTATCGCAAGGAACCGGTCTTGTGTTCTTGAGTGATTCATTCTTGTAGATCATGTTTGCGGAGATTTTGACTTGAATTCTTGCTTGCTGTGACAAGTGGGAAGTTGTCCAAGATCATCTTGATCATCAAAACCCTATGAGCAAGTCAAAGATCAATTTATTGTGTTTTATCTAAACTTGGTGTGTTTTTTCTACCAGTCAAAAAGGTCAGAACTTTGATGCCAATCTTTGCGATTGAAGGTTGGAATAAGTTCCTGACATCCTTAAGACCACATCTACCAAGTTTCAGAAGTTTTTGTCTAGCCAATCAAAAGATTCCTCAAGATTTGCTTTTGAGTCGTGCTATTTTCAAACACTGTTCTTGCTGCTATTCTTGAGTCTGGTGCTACCAGTCTCCCTACGGTAGCACCACCCATACAAAGAAGTTACTCCTTCCCATTTGCTGCTTTTGATTGATTTATTTGTGGGCTTGGTTGAATCATTTTCGAGTGGAGGAAATTTCAGATTTGTGATCATTCACACCCCCCCTCTGATCGCCATTTCGGTCCTCCATTCTCCAAGTACACATCTCGACAATAAGTCAAGAGGGGTGTGTATCTAGAGAACACCAGGGAGATGCTGCTGAAACTTTCTCCGAAGTTGTACAGAAGCTTAGGAACTAGCCCGAACCACATATCCTTGAACTATCCAAAAAACGCAGACAACTTGAGAGTGCTTGCTTATAAATATGCCATTTCATCATATTTAAAAACAAGCACCCTCGAACGGGAGACATAGGTTACGCAGCCTAAACTCTAACATTCATCATATTACAGCAACCATAATTCCAGATTAACATGAGTGTACTACAAAGATATTTAAATGGGTGTGTGTTTGTCAAATAAAAGGTGTGAAATCTGATAGGATACACACAATTCCAGTCCAACCTAAATGCTCTTTGCGACATATCGAATTACCTAGTGCAAAATTGAAGGTGTTTGAAGGAATGCTCACCTTTTGAAGAAAACCACAACCGAGAAAAAATTGATGGGAAATCTCCTCAAGTTAGGGCTTCAACTTTACCCTCTTAAGCGAGAAAATGTTGTCCGGGCTTTCTCCTGAGGAGCTCTCGGTGCTCTCAGCACGATAGGACTTCTCCGGAGAGCTGATATTGCAACCTCTCTCCTCCAACGGTATGGTGTTTCGGTGGATGCTCGTTCCTCTCCGAATTGCTTCTTTCATCTAATCACATTCTCCAGATTTTATTTTCATCTCAATGATCTTTCTATTAGCTTGGTTCTTGCTCTGTTCTTGGGGGAGACCAACTGGTTTTCATGTCAAAAAGGTCTATGATTATGGATTTCGTTTCTCAGTCTCTTGCAAAAGAATTGGTCTTTTCATTTATGCTCTTAAAGGATTTTGAACCAAGGATTTTGCTGTTCATTTTCACGTTTGGCAAGATGGAGGCTGACTGGAGTGTAACATCCCATTTTTGGTTATTTTGTTAAAAATTAATTTAAATTAATTAATTCAAGGATTTGGGTTTTCTTTGGAATTTTAGTTAACCTGGCATTCCTTTCCATCCAAAAATGGAATTTATTCCATTCGCGTTAAAATTCCATTTCATCCTGAAATCCAAAATTCAAATCCAAATCCAAAATTCTCTAAAAATTTTGAAACCAATTTTATTAGGTTACAAATATTCTAAAGTATTTTTGAGATTTTTTTCCCAGAATTTTTAGAACTATTTTTCTATTTTTCCCAAGCCTATTTAATTTTCAGCATTATATTAATTACTGTAAGAAAAATAACAATATAATATTATCCAAAAATATTTATTTGTGCTTTATTTTCTAAAACGGTTGACTACAAAAATTCCAAAATTTATTATGATTTAATTGCTATTTTTTCGAATTTAATCCGAATTTTCAGTGGAAAATTAAGTGTTTCTGTATTTATTTATTTTCATGGTTCTTGTTCATTCAATCCGTTTAACTTGACTTCCCACCCGTCGCTCTGATTGCACCGTCGACTCTACATTACAGCGTCGCTCTGATTCCGACCGATCGGTAATTAAAGTCCACTGTTTCTTCATTTAACTCCGGCGATCTCAGTTACTATTCTGGCAAAAACTTCGGCGAGCGTTTCCCGACGATCCGTTGGTCCGATTGTCCTATAAATTTAACCCCATGTTCCCCTTCTAGTTCCGCACATCGTCAGCTTAGAGTTATTCCAATCCATCCAGCAGATCTCCCTGTGCGAGCCATTCTTTCCAAACTCCGGCAAACTTTTGGTGAGCTCTCCCGGCTTCTCCCGACCACTATTTGTCCTCAAATTTTTGCTGGAGCTTCCTCTTTGTGCCCTTTACATATGGTAAAATCAGATTTTCAAAATTCTCATAGGAGCTCTGTCGGCAACCATTTCTTCTCTAATGCCGGCGAAAGGTCAAATTTTGAATTCAAAATATCCGATCTCTGTCATCTTAAGTCCAATTGACCTCATTCTTCTTCCTAAATTCATCTAAATTCATCCTATATCTGCCAGTATTTTTATTATAATTTTTAGTTTTTATTTATTTTATTTTATTCATTTCGTGCACCGTTTTGCGCGTAGTCGAAGAAGCGGTTGTCGTCGCCGATGAAGGAGAAGATCTTCAGAACAGCGCAGCGCACTTCGTCGACGAAGGCAAGTCTCCTTGACGCATGTTGATCACATTGTTTTTAACTGTTTTATAAAAAGTTTGCAACTTGCATGGCTATTTACATAAACCGGTGATGTTAAAATATAGAATGTTAGTTATGCCCATTTCGAAATAACATCCTTGCTGTTTGATTACCATGCCTTGTAACCTCAAGATTTAATCATGAAATCATGTATTATGTGATTAACCTTGTTTCGCATTTATAGATCACTTAGGATTGACGTTGATCAAAATGTCTATGGTGGGATAAATTCTAAAATGTTGTTGAAATGTATTTTATCGAAACTATAGCAAGGTGATTGCTGCTATGATTGTAAAATAAAAATAAAATAAAAATGGTTTAGATTGGGGTGGAATGGTTTGTCGAGCGGGTGCAGATGGAGCACTGGTTCTGGTTTGTGAAAGCCGCCCTAATCAATTTAAGGACCGACGCTTATGACTGTCCATTCTAAGCATTACCGTGCAACCACAAGTCTATAATGGGTACGACCTGGCTGAATAATTTGTAGAAACCTTACTTAAACTACTTGATTGGTGGAATGTGGGTGCTTGATGGAGGCAAGTCGTATTCCTCACACGAGCGCAGAGGGGCTTCATCTTGGGTGGATGGAACCCTAACAGCGGTGAAACCTCAGCGGGTGGGTCGGGTTAGGCGTATACATTGTAAAGGCCTTGTCATGATATCCCTGCCGGCACACCAAAGGAAGTGTGTTCGTAGCGCTTGGCATTAAAGAGATGATCATGTCTTGTGGGTAAAGTTGTACACCTCTGCAGAGTAAATCTATTCGAATAGCCGTGCCTACGGTCAAAGGCAAAGCGAAGAATGCTTTCATACTGGTAGACTTGGTTTTGGTTTTCAAAATAACTGATGCTTTGGGATTCGGGAGTGGTTAGAACTCTCGAATGTTTATTTGGCGGATTGAGCCAATCAGGTAGATGGAACCTATTTTGAATCATGACAGATGGAGTCATGTGATGGTTTAATAAGATCTTTCAAAATGGGCGGTTAGAGCCTGTATACTAGTGTTGGTAGTTGGAACCTTCACTAGAGTTAGAAATAATTTCAATTGTACAAATAATTGTTAAAACTGCTTTGTGAAAATTATTAATAATAATGTTTGTTAAATCTGGCTTTGTGTAAAAGAACCCTATTAAGCCTTCCTTGGAAAGCCCTTCATGATGCATTTTCCCAGACTTGCGGAGTACGTTTGTACTCACATGCTATACAAAATTTTGTCATCAGAGAATTACCAAGATGCGGTCGAAGACAATGAGTTCTATGGTGAGAAGTTCGTGGGTGATCGCCAAGATAACTAAGCGCGTGCTCCTAGTCGTCGCCTGTGGTGTCTTTTGGGTTTTATCTTGTTGATTTTTTTTGTTTCCGCTGCTGAGAACTATGGTCATGTGACCAGGAGATGTAATAAATAGCCATGTGGCTGGTAATTTATATTTATGCTATTTTTTCTCTCTTCGTTCTGTTCTGGTTATGATCATCACTACTTCACTATGTGTACTAGCAACTGATCTGGGACTAGTACAGAAATACACAGGAGATTTCGGATGGTAAATCTAGGGTCTCACATGAAGGAAAGAATTCAGAAATTGGTCTCAAGAGCACGAAAATGAATGGATAGTCGTTTCCTCTAAAAAACACCATACGAGAAACAAATCCTCTGATCAAGCTAAATCCAAATCTGTGTCATTCGCTCCACTTTCCTCTCTTGGAGCTATGAGGCAATCCTCTTTCATCAAGTTTGGGTCTTTCTCTCCGCTAATCCATGGCGATTTGCTCTCCCTCCCGATGGTAATTGGCAACGCTCGACCTATCTTGAAGAAAGCCAGCTCAAGGGTTGTTCTTCCTGGGTAGGCTTGGAGTTCAAATCCTTCCAGTGTTCCTAGTCTCCCAAGCAATCATGCATTTCTTTGTTGCTCGAACTGTCTTGGGGCTGGGCATCATCCCGTCATTTGCATTAATGGTGTCAGGGCTATGCTTGCTCCCGATACGGTCACCGGCTAAGGCAGTGTATAATCTTGAGAAGAAACAAATATTTTGCCTGGAAACCAGTCTCTAAGCCATATATCTCTCAAAAAAACCCCACAAGTCAGAGACAATTTGCCTTGAGCCCGAGCCGATTCATCTTTCGATAATTACGGTTCCTGCAAATGTCTTATCTCCCACTCACCCTGGTCGTGCAACCTCACCGCTTGCCCTTCAACCACTCCCGTCGAACTGCCATTGCATACCATGGCAGAGTTCATTGTCGAAGATCAAGACCGCTTCAACACAGAAGGAATGCAAGTAGAGGATGGAGGACAATTTCGTAGGGATCAGGCTGACATGGTTTTCATGGCTCTGACCAAATCTCATGAAGATTTTTCGGTGGCCTTCCTCCAATCACAGCCTCAAGGGGAAGAACTCCAACAAATGTTGATTGACATCAGATTTTATTTGGAACAAGTTCTCAGGGTAAGAGTGCTCTCCTGCTGCCCTCACCCCTTTGGTGTTGGACTCTTTTAGTTCACGTCAAGTTTGCGTCATGACATAGTGGCTTCTGGGGGACCCTATGAGTTTGGCCTCAACTCTTTGCGCTTCATTAAGCATGATGAGGGGCCCAACTGGCATGCAGCATTGTTCACCCGCATAGGCTGGATTATGATGTTGGGATTCCCTTTAGACTTCAAGCATCCTCACTACATCTCACAGGTCTGCTCTTCTTTCCGAAAACTCATGTACTGGCATGACAATGACCACATCCGCAGCAGAGTTCTCTGCAAGGTTTTGGTGTGAGACATTGGTTTCATCCCCCGACGTGATGTCCTCAAAAGAGGAAACAACCATGGATGACAAGGAGAATCTTGGACAATCCCAATCACCATCGTGAATTCCCAGTTATCGGATGTCCTGCCAGGAGACGAGGACCCATCGCTGTATTTCCATGCAAACCAATTGCACCAACCAATGGCACCAGAAGACCCCATCTAGAACCAACCTCAGGAAGATCATGCCATTTCGGAAGGTGATGGCCAATGGGACCAGTGTTTAGGCCCCGCAGATCCATCAAGACCATGGGGCTCAGCAGGCCTTGGAAGATCAAGCTTCATGATCGCTGTCTGAGGACATCTCAGCTTTCTCTTTCGATAGTGGCTCCTAATCGCAAGACATTAACCAGAGCTCCAACAATCGTGTGCCTCTATTTTGTACATCATCTGGCATATACAGCAATCTCCCACATAGGGTGTAGTGTATTACTCCGTCAGGAGGCCCGAACCTATCTACATCGTGTGCCTCTATTTGTGTGTTTGACTCTGCTATCTTGAAGGTACCTGAAGTATAAGTTTATTGTTGATTCCTATCCTTCGACAAGTCCCTAGCATGGCCGATCTAGTGGCCTGAGCTAGTGCTATAGATCATTGGCGGCCATCCGAAGGAGTAGCGATCTTGCCAGTGGCCGATGTGGCTTGGAGAACTTGAAGTCTTGGTGCAAATGAACTCATAAATTTCTTCTATTATCGGCCTTCGAGTTCCTTTTCTGCTAGCATGGCTAGGTAGAATAGCCAATTAAGAGTGATATACTCCTTGTAGTCAATTATGTCTTGTATTTCTCGGTGTAATCCTGTATAGATCATTGCCATCTTGTCTTCTTCATCTTCTTCGACCTCAGCACGTAACATGTCGATCTGTAGCTCCTGGTAATAATCTTGAACCGATTTGGATCCTTGGTTGAACCTCTGGAGCTTCTTTCTGAGATCTCTTTCGAATGAAGGAGAGATGAACCGATGGCGCATAGCACGCTTCAATCCTTCCCACATGTCAGCTTGAGTACTAGACTTAACCAATTCGTTCCACCACATGAGTGCAAAGCCTGTGAACTCACATATGGTGAGTTGAACATGGTGTCAGTTAGGAACCATGTGTGCGGCTGTGCGCTAAATTTCTTCTCGATGACCATCTCCCAGTCGAGGTAGGCGTCGGTATCATAGGCTCCGTCGAAGGAAGGGATTCAAAATTTGACCTTGTTGAAAGGATCATCTTCTCGCTTTGGTCGATCTCTTCCCATCCCTAGTCGATTCTAATTTAGCCGATGTCGAAGTCGATCTTGAACTGTATCTTCCTCTTCATCAGCATTGGATGCTTCTTGCTGATCAGCTCGAGGGTTGGGTAGTCTTGTCTCAATGATGTTGATCATGGCAGCCAGATCATCGAGTCTTGCCAATATCTGTTGTCCGATGTTGTTCTGCTCATGTTCAAAATTCATGAGTTCTTCCTTGGTGGCACACTCCTTGAAGTCCTATTGTTCTCCTATCATGGTTAAATGCAAAAAATATTCCTATCGACTAAAAATTATGTGGAATTTTATACTCTCAACCTCACAAGCAACTTACTGAGAATTCTTACAAGTGTTCACAACTGCAATGGGAGTACAAGTCGATTGCTAGTTTGGTTCAATGCCGACCAAAAATATTTGTAGAGTTTGGACAAGTCTCTTTGGTAGCAAGGAATAGCAATATTTTGTAAATAGTAGCAAATTTAAATAAGAATCCAAAATACATGGTCGATGTTGCTGGATCTAAACGTATCTAAATCTAGCAGAGGTGAAATCAAAGAACAAGTAAAAGGATTGCAAATAATCGATGAAGAACTTTGTTAATGAAACTAGATGATGTGATCTACAATATCAGATGATGCAAAACTTTTACGATTTTAGTCGATCTGTCTTTGATCTGCTTTGAACTTTGATAAGTCGACTAGATCTTTTCTTTGCTTCTTTGGCACTTCTTTTTATTTTCCTGAGCCGATTTTGAACATTTGGCTCTTTCTTTTATCCTTTTAATCTTTTTTTAATCGAGTTGACTTGTTGCTACTTCATATCTAGAATAGACAGATAAACTTTTTTGTGCAAAATCTAGGGTAGCTACAAATCGACTAGATGGTATGATAGGTTGCAAATGAAAAACGGATGGTTGCGGTGCAGGGCGATTGACACAAGGCGGTTTGCGCAGAACTATGGCTTGCGTAGTGAGAATTAACACAAGGCGGCTAGCATTGGGAAGTTGATTAATGTGGTGGATCAACTTGTGATATGGGTATCGGTGGAGATAGGTGTGCGGCGGAAGATAGCTTGCACGGTGCGTTGGCTAGATCAAGACACAACTAGACCAGTAACACAACGTGACAAAGGACTCAAACTTAACAATGCGGAACGAAAAACAAAAATTGCAATGGCACAAATTGGTTTGGTCAATGGAAACAAATATTTTTGTGTGGCAATTTTTCTATACTCTAGGTGTAGAATAAAACAATGGATAGAAACAAAGGAATATACCTGGAGGTCAACCATGAGCTCTGATACCAGATGATGCGACCATGTCCCGTCGACCAAGAGCGAATGCGACAGTTAGCCGATGGAGGTGTTTGAAGTGTTTTCTGATCTTCCTTCAGGTACGATAACTATGTTTCAATCCGTAGGCCAAAGAGCG
The DNA here is from genome assembly GCA_036346275.1 of Otatea glauca. Taxonomy (NCBI): domain Eukaryota; kingdom Viridiplantae; phylum Streptophyta; class Magnoliopsida; order Poales; family Poaceae; genus Otatea; species Otatea glauca. The sequence continues at coordinate 8,193,147 of CM070717.1, read as the reverse complement.
ACCATGATAGTTTAACCGATGAATAAACAAACCGATTTGGTGAAGTCTCGATGAGACAACTTCAAGGGTTTCTGAACAAACTGTTGGAGTTGAACTCGGAGTCTTCTGAGTCATCTGGGGTCGATCTCCTTTGTCATCGTGACTGAGTTGGATTTCTTGGTCGATGGATCATGCCCTAGCAACCTTGGTCTGCCCATGATTCTTGCCCGGAATGGTTCACGCCCGAGCATCCCTTGGTCGGCTTCTTGTAATTCCAATTTAGCCGATCCTTCATACCTGAGTAGAAGCAAGTCATGGAAATTATTAGGTAGCATCTCATTCTGGGCAATATCAAATGAAATAGTTACAAACGAACTCACCAAGTGATTTATCTTTCGGACTCGACTCTAGTTATTGGTCCTTGGTAAGCATCGGCTATGGATGGAGTAGTGGTTGGGATGTCCTCATCAGAATTCAAGGCAAAAAAATACTATAGGCACTTATTTCGGTCCGTCCAAACCCCGCCACCGCTTCGTTGGATATAGAAGTCAAGATGCGAGCCCAAGCTTAGTGTTTTTGCTTGGTTACTAATTCAAGACCGCCTATACACTAGACCAATGCTGATTCGAAGAAGATTCTACATGTGGCAAGAGGATAGCTGCGTCCTTTGTGCTCAATCAGAGATAAAATCATCCAAACATCTGTTTTTCACCTGCTCCTTTAGCTCACAATGCTGGAACTCCCTCAACATTCAATGGAACACGTCCATCGATGTTGTCAACAAGATCCAGCAGGCTAAAAGGAGCTTCGCTCAAGCATTCTTCATGGAGATCTTCATTCTGGCTACCTGGGAGATCTGGAAACAACAAAATAATCTCATTTTTAGCCAACTCACCATGTCATTTCAATCTTGGAAGAACAACTTTGTTCGTCATGTCGGGTTGCTGATGCCTAGGATGAAAGATCCCCTGGCGACTCTCTTTTCGATCTGAATTAGCTCCTTGCAATTTTATTTGTTTCTATGTTTGTTTGTCTGTCTTTCTTTCTATTGTTGTTTGCTTTCCCTAAACACCTGTCTTTCCTTCCCAGGTAAGTTCCAAGGTTTGTATGCTTTTGTATTTTCTTTCTTTTAATGCAATTTCAAAAAAGCTTTATCCTCTTAACACCCAACCTCGAGGATTTCATAATTTCTCACCCAAGTATTGCTTCCAACCAGAGTATATGGTATTTTTTGGGGCGGTGGCAGTTTTTTTTGCCTCTAGAACAACAATAGAGGAGTGTTCAGCCTGAGTGTATAAATAACCTAACGTGGCACATCACATTCGGTTTTGAGAAAAGAACCGATTGTGATGTACGCACACATCATAATCGGTTCTCATGTTAAAACCGATTGTGATGTGCCCAATGCTACATCACAATCGGTTCTAACCTAAGAACCGATTATAATTATTATTAACACCCTCTCTGAAATCATCTATCACAATCGTTTAAGAACCGACTCAAAGGAAGCGATAGTATTGTACCATTTTGTAGTCGTGTGTTTTCACTCATCTATTATCGTGATAGTTATTATTAGAAAGATATATACATTTAAAGTTTGCTACTGCGCTAGGGAGAACAACAGACAGAGAGCGCGCGCGAAGAGAAGATAAACCAAAAAAATAGGGCAAGATTTACATTTGGAGTATCACATGTTCGATGCAGCTCATTCGTATTCCATGCATCACTATGTAATTTTCAAGTTCCAGAAATATATAACTGGAACCTGCGAATGTAAAAATTATTGTCAGTTATTGTGAAAGACTTTCTAATGTCGTAAACACTTGTTTTACAGTCACCATCTTTATTTCATATATTTATTCTCGCACATATACATAGCATCTTCTGCCCAACCACTTCCAACCTGATAACATAGATATTGTTGGGAAACCCTAATGGCCCATGAAGGCCCATGCTGGTCCCTTAAGCCTAAACCCTAGGAGAGCGCTATAAAAGGAGGAGGGGGTCCCCCCTATGTACCAGAAATCATTAGCAATAAAGAATTTTCGCTATTGCTCTCCCTAAACACGTGTCTCTCTCTCTTTCTGTTCTCCAATTCAGATCTGTTCGGGAACCCCGGACTATTCGTTAGCGAGGTTCCTTAACACGTTATCAGCATGAAGCTCTACCGGAGATCAGTTTTGAAAAGGTGAGAAGAGGTGAGAATCGGCGATTGATTCTAATCGTTGTTGATCCTATGCATGCATCTACTGTTCGCATCTGTTTTATTTTTGCACCACGTGGCACGAAGCTACAGGCAGCATCAGTACATACATCATCCACAGAAAAAAGGGGGAAACATGCGTTTCGATTTCCGCGCTCGCAGCGCGCCACCGTCACTGCCTTGGTTTGCGTGCATGACATGAAGTCACAGAAGCATTGCGTGAAACCCCGGTTACTGTGCTCGTCGGCTGGAAGCCCGGCCAGCCGTCGGCTCTGCCCGGCCGGCCTCGGCCTCCACACCTGCCATCGCATGAACCGCCGGTCGACCTCGCGCCATGCTCGGTCGTCGCCACAGCAGCCGCGCCAGCGCCGCCGCCGCGCCGCGTCGCGCCCGTGGCGCCGAGTGTTGCGCTGAAGCCGTCGCCGTCAAACCTTGCACCGGCCGCAGCTCGCAACGCTGCGCCGTCGCCGCCGCCCTCCGTCGGCCGCGCCGCGCGCCGCCCGCCCGCCGCCGCCGCTTAGCTCGGTCGCGTGCATGAAGGCGCCGGCGCCGCCCGGCCGCCGAGCCGCCGCTTGGCTCGGTTCGTGTGCCTGGCGCCACACGGCCGCCGCTTTAGCCTCGCGCTAGCCACCGCCGCAGCGGCTCGGCCTCCACGCCGCCATTCGCGCCATCGGCCGCCGCTCGGTCGGCCGCGCCACGCCACCTATCGCGGCTCACGCTTGGCCGCTCGCTGCGGCCTCTCGTCACCGCTCGCGGCCGCTCGCGCGCCCGCCGCGGCGCTCGTCGCCGGCCTCGGCCGGCTCGCCTCGGAAGCCATGAAGGCGCGTGTGCATGGGAATGCCTCGGGCGACGGTGGCACGAGAAGCGGCGTGGCGTCGGCGCGTGGCGCGGCGTGGCGTGGAGCATGGAGGCGTGGGGAAACCCTTGCCGAGGCAAAACATGGGCCAGGGCAAGGCCCATTTAAGCCATTCGGCTGAAGAAGAAAAAACAAACAGAGAAGGAAAAAGAAAAGAAGAAAAGAAAGAAAAGAAAAGAAAAAAAAAAAAATGCAGAAAATTTTGAAAAAATTGCCAGAAAATCAAGAAGATTTATTTGGCTCTGTTTTTAATTTTTCTTGCTTTATTTATCTGTTTTATGAATTTTTTTTATGAATTTTGAATCCTTTGCTTTATTTTATATAATGCAATGCATATGAATTTATTTTTCTGCACTTTATGCTTTTTGCAACCATTTTCTATCAGATTACACGTAGTAATCTAAACCAGAATTTTGAAATCATGCAGATGTCTGGAATTGTGAATCGTGAGTTTGAAGAACTGGCCCCGCACGGTCAGAACTATCTCACTTGGGCATCGGACGTAAAGATCGTCCTTGGGGGCAAGAAGCTCCGCTCCGCGATTGGTCTAGGGTCCTCGCAGGACGCAAAACCTACCACTGAGCAGAACGATCAAGCTCTGCATTTTCTCAGGCACCACCTCTCAGCCACTCTGAAGAATGAATATATGGCTGATGTCGGGACCCGAATCTGCAAATCCGGACCCTCTGTATATCGTGCGCGATCCGAGGATCACGCTAGCACACACATCATACTGAGGTTGCACATTACACATTCACAAAGATATAAGAATAAATAGTGCAAACATGTATATAAATCGAGTTGTACGACCTTATGGTCTCCTTACAGATAAGTCAGCCACACAGGGCTTACATTATTCAAAGTAAGGAAATAGTAGCGGAACATAAGTAAAGGTCGTGGAAGCCTTCATCTTGCCACGAGCAACCGATGAGCTTGCCCCTAGTTGTTCGTATCCTCGATGTACTCCTCCTCCCAAAGCGGTGTAGTCTCCTCCACCGATGTTGGGGTTGATAAGCAAGGTGGGGTGAGTACACAAGGCACTCAACAAGTAATGCAGAATGCGGTACTATTACTACATGCAAAGCTTATTCCAAAGGGTTGGCTTAAATGGTTCTTTTGCATCAAACAACAATTTTAAACCAATATCTTAATTAGATTAAAGCATTGGAGCAGTTATAAGTAATACTAATTTCTTCAAATGGTTTTTCTTGAAGATTCTCGGCTGCACCTTAATAGTTCATTTTAACACTTGGCACACACCACCCTTCCCACATTTTGTTTATGAAAATCTACCCTTGATTGTAATCCCGAGCAATGCTCAATACCGTGAGCACGGCTATTCGAATAGTTTGACACTCTGCGGAGGTTGTACACTTTACCCACAAGATCTGACCGCTCACCACACGGTGATTGTCCGCAACAAAGCTTTTCAGAACTTCTACCTTAACCAAAGAACCTCTCCAGTGTGCCTTCACTATCACTTCCCTCACAGAGCCAAGTATAGGACCGGCCAATCACCGTTGGATGGGCACCAAGCCGTAGCAGTGCGCTCCCCATACAGATACACCCACATGTCTTGTCACCCCGAGGTATCGGAGGAAAGATATCGAACCCTAGTCAACTAGGTCTGTCCCATATCGGACATGTGGTTGTGCGGGTGACTCGGATCAAAGGCTTGCAAGGTGAAGTCCTTAAGCCCGACCAAGGCAAGACTTCCAACACTCAACAAGATGGCACACACCCAATGTAGCACACAGACTCACATCACTCATCAACCCAAAGCCACACAGGCCCACGAAGCACACACCTCTTGCCACTTGCCCCAGTCTAAATCATTTCCCACCCGATTGATTATTGTGCAACACATGCGGCAATAATTCAATATCGATCGGAACCACACAGTCGATGTACCTCAATCTCATCATGTGGCATCATCACACCACTTTTCAAAATACATTCAAAGTTTTTAATCGGTATTGTAGCATTTTTCGAAAGATCACTCATGATTCGTTGCAAGGCTAAGCATCTACTCACGGTCTAGCCTCCGTGTTGGCACAATATTAACATCCAACTAATATAATCAACTTAGGGTGACAATGATTTAGGGCATACAATTAATAATTCAAGGTGGCATAACAAAATGGGTTGATTAACTACATTATCCCGAATCAATTTAAATTCATTTTAAATAAATAAGCATGCATAGTTTCAAAGCATAAACTACATTTTAAAAACCTGGGATCAAAATGATCAAAGCATCACTTGCCTTCAAAGAGTTGCTAGTCTTGTTCCGAAACTTGGTCTTGAGCGACGAATTCTTCATCGAAACTTTCCGGCAAATTTGCGTCTTCGTGTACAAACAAAATATGCAATAAATAGCTAATATAGAAGACTAAATGACCTCAAAAATTCAAATAAAATTCAGCATTAAATAGCTCACAATTTTATGAATTTTTAAAAATTTGAATCACCCAAATCCGAGTTAAAATGCCAAAGTTATAGTCATTTGAAGTTTGAATAAAATCAAAATACGAAATTAAGAAAATCCGATTTTTCTGAATTAATTTTTATCTTGGAAATTCGCTTTTATGGCGTCGGCACGCGTCATGATGGCGTCAGCACAGAAATGAATTTTGGTCGAAATATTTTATAGATAAAAAATATTTATGGCGTTATCGCCGACGTCGGCTCGACCGTGGCACGCCTGGTGCCACGTTGTTACAATCTATGGACCGGGTCCACGGTTGGCTCGGTCCACCGTGGACTTGGTTCCTAAAACAGTGCAGCCACGCGGCAAAATCGAACCGTTCGCTAAAATCGGCGGTCGGATCCTATCTGCGCGGCTCGGCGACGCCTCGATTTCCGTCGGACCGCGCGTCACGCGATCGAGCGGTCCCCTCGGATCCAACGGCCAGCGCATGCGCGGACTCGGCGGCGCTTGGATCGCGGCGACCGCCGGCGCAATCGCAGCGGCTCGTTTGAAATCAGCGGCGAGATTGGTCAAACTTCGGTCAAAGGAAACACGCGCGCACGCGATTGGTTGGAGGTGCGGCGCTATCACCGCCGCGTTCAAATTTGAGCAGCGCGGATCCTAGGGCAAAACGGATCTGAACTCAACCGTTCAGATCCGATCCAACGGCTCGAGTTACTGGGTGTTTACTATACATGGCGCGACGTGGCTCAATCCTACGCGCGTACACTAACGATCCAACGGTGAGATATAACCAAATTCTGAGAGACTAGATCTAATCTCTACCTTTCAATCCGAATCTAGCAGTGCAGATCTACTCTAGAAGAACACAAAGAAAAGTGGCGTGGGCGAACCGAGCGTGCGATGAAATCGGACGGACGACGGCTTCGGTGAAAGCGGCGGCGGTGCGAAGAAAAGGCTGCCGGAGTTGAGGAAGATGATGCAGCCCACGGCGCTCGAGGCTTCTCGGCGTGATGAAGTGGCTCGTTCGGCGCGGCTTGGTGGAAGGATTACTCCGGTGACCTTGGCGGCGGCGGAGAGAAACCGGCGGTGAAGTAAGCGACGAAAAACGCGGCGGCACAAAGACGCCTTCTGGCGAGCTTCGCTCGAGCGCTAGAGAGGGCCTCGGCGTGCGTGCGAGAGTCAAAAGCGCGCGTGAAGGTCTGCGCACGCGTCATCAGCGGGGACTTAAGGGCTGCCTCGGCGTGGCGAAAGCTGCGGCGAAATCACGACCATCAAAGCCCACGTCTCTCCGGCGATCTCGCGGGGACAAAGTGGCGTGGCGCAATCCTGCAGCGTCCGTCGCGGCAACGATCCGAAGGCTCACGCGCAGCGACGTGGCGCACTCCACGAGCGTTCGATCGGATCGGACGACTTGGGCTGAAGCGGCGCTAGGGTTTGGCAGCGGTTGGGCGGCGACATGCGAAGAATGGGCTCGGCCCATTCATTCATCGATTTTAAATCCTTTCACATTTAAAATAATTCTAGAAATTCAATTAAATCATTTGGAGCTTTTAAAATAGCAGAAAAATTCCAGAAATTACTTTGAGATGTTTGGAATTCCATTAAAATATTTGCAATAAAACTTTGCAAAAACTTTTCCGTTATTTAATTATTTTCAAGAAAAGTCCTATTTGAATAAATCCAAATAAACTTAAATAAATTCCCAAAAATTCAAAAAAAATCAAAAATACTCCAAAATTTAAATTAGAGCAAAAATTAGGGTGTTACAAACCTCCCCCTTAACAGAATCTCGTCCCCGAGATTCAGGGCTGTCTACAGAAATAGGTTAGGGAACTCCTTCTTCAGATCTTCTTCACGTTCCCATGTTGCTTCACTTTCCGAATGGTTGCTCCATTGAATTTTGCAGAAACGTGTTGACTTGTTCCTTGTCTCTCTGTCCATTACGTCCAGAATCTTCATCGGATGTTCTTTGTAAGTCAGATCTTCTTGCAGCTCAATTGCCTCCAAAGGTGTTTGCTCTTCCGGTACTCGAAGACACTTCTTCAGTTGTGATACATGGAATACATCATGCACTCCTGCCAAAGACGGCGGTAACTCCAACTGATAAGCAACTTCACCTCTTCGGCTCAAGATCTTGAATGGTCCGACATATCTGGTTGCGAGCTTTCCTTTTGCATGGAACCTTCTAACTCCTTTGAGAGGCATGACTCTAAGGTACACAAAATCTTCGGGTTCAAAGCTCAGTTCCCTGCGACGGTTGTCAGCATAACTCTTCTGCCTTGATTGTGCAATCTTCAATCTTTCCCTGATCAGGGCGATCTGTTCTTCCGCTTCCTGAAGAATGTCTGGTCCAAAAACATGTCGTTCGCCTGTCTCATTCCAATTCAATGGTGTTCGACAGGACCGACCAAACAAAGCTTCAAATGGAGACATTTGTAAACTCGCCTGATAACTGTTGTTGTAACTAAACTCAGCATAAGGCAAACACTTGTCCCATGAGGTGGAATATGCTAAGGCACATGCCCTCAACATATCCTCTAATATCTGATTGACTCTCTCGGTTTGTCCATCATCTGGGATGGTATCTTTGATTGAAGTTCAAGCGAGTTACCATCGCTTCATGTAGCTTACCCCAAAATGCGGAGGTAAATTGGGTACCTCATGCGACACTATTTTTTTGGTACTCCATGCAAACAAACAATTCTTGACATATAAAGTTACGCTAATGGTCTCGGAATAAGTGGTCTTCACGGGTATGAAATGTGCCACTTTAGTTAAGCGATCTACTATGACCCATATGGAATCATATCCACTTTGCGTTCTAGGCAATCCGGTTATGAAATCCATACCAATTTCTTCCCATTTCCATTCGGTATCTTTAGGGGTTGTAATAGCCTGCTAGTCTTTGGTGCATAGCTTTGACTCTTTGGCATATGTCACATATTGCAACGTATTCGCGACTTCTCGTTTCATGCTTGGCCACCAAAATCTCTCCTTTAAATCTTGATACATTTTCGCACTTCTGGATGAATTGAGTACTTGGAGTCATGGGCCTCCCCAGTGCTTAATCGCTTCAACTCCTTTTGTTCGCACACAAATGCACTCTTTAAACCACATAGTACCTTGTTCATCGAGTTTGAAATCTTTTGCTTTGCCTTCATCCATTTTGCCCTTAATTCTTTTGATCTTATCATCATCTTTACGCCTTCCCGATCGATCTTCGGGTAGGTCTTACTTCCAAAGTTGCTAGGAATCCTTCTAGTACCATTTACAGTTCTAATTTCTGGAAATCCTTACACAATTCTGCCTGACTTGTTTCCAACAGCATATTTACACTGTGGTTCTTTCTGCTCAAGGCGTCTGCCACCACGTTAGCTTTACCCGGATGGTAGTGAATTCCCACATTATAATCCTTGATTAACTCTAACCATCTTCTTTGCCTCATATTTAGGTCAGCTTGTGTGAAGATATACTTAAGACTTTTATGATCAGTATACACTTCACATCTATTTCCGATGAGATGATGACGCCATATCTTTAGTGCATGCACTACGGCAGCTAATTCCAAATCATGAGTCGGATAGTTCTCCTCATGTGGTCTCAAACTCTCAATTGCCTTGATGCATAGGCAATTACCTTCCTATTTTGCATCAACACGCATCCCAATCCCTGACGCGATGCATCACAATAGATGTCGAAGTCTTGATGAACGTCAGGTAAAACTAGTACATATGCCGATGTTAATCTTCTCTTCAACTCCTGAAAACTCTTCTCACACTCAGGTGTCCATAGGAATTTCCTTTCCTTTTTCAACAATTGCGTAAGAGGTCTCGCAATCGTAGAGAATCCTTCGATGAATCGACGGTAATACCCCGCCATTCCAAGGAAACTACGGATTTGGGTTACCGACTTGGGTTGTTCCCAATGTAGAACTGTCTCCACTTTCTTTGGATCTACCACAACTCCTGCTGCAGTCATTATGTGTCCAAGAAATTCAACCTTATTCTTCCAGAAATCACATTTGCTAAATTTTGCAAACAACTGTTGCTCTCTCAACTTTTCAAGGACTAGCCTCAAATGCTCGGCGTGCTCTTCTCTCGTCTTGGAATAGATAAGGATATCATCTATGAATACAACGATTTAACTTATCCAAATATTCCATAAAAACCTTATTCATTAAGTTCATGAAATATCTTTGATGCATTTGTCAAACCAAAAGACATCACTTTGTAAACTCGTAGTGTCCATATCTTGACGAAAATGCGGTCTTGAATATCCTCGATCGGATCTTCAATTGATGGTATCTGATCGGAGATCAATTTTGGAGAAGACTCTGCTCCTCTCAATCGGTCAAACAAATCATCGATCTGGGTAGCGGATACTTATTCTTTATCGTCACATCATTGAGTGCACGATAGTCTATACACATCCTGAAACTTCCGTCCTTCTTGACAAATAAGGCAGTGCTCCCCATGGCGATGAACTAGGTCTTATAAATCCTTTTCCAGCAGTTCTTCAATTTGCTTCTTCATTTCCACCAATTCCTCTGTGGACATCACTGTAAGGTCTCTTAGCTATAGGAGCTGTCCACGGAACCGACTCTATCACGAACTCGATATCTCTATCTGGCGGCATTCGGTAAATCTTAGGAAAACATCCGGATATTCATTGACTATGGAAACTTCCTCTAAGGTGAGTCTTCATCTTTGTTGACCATTAATTGTCCATCCCGCTTGCGGTTTTGCTTCAAACTCAATCTTCTTTCCATCCGGGCTCTCGTAGATATGACTCTTTTCATGATCCAATCGCCTTGTGATTAGTTAACCAATCCATTCCTGAGATAACATCCAAGGTTTGGGTATTAAGGATGATTAAGTTAGCTAGGAACTCAACTCCATTAATTATTAGTCTTACCCGAACATCCTACTTTAGATCGGAGTTACGATCCGAGATTGGACTATGAGCACACATTTAAGATTCACTATTTCCATGTCATTTTGAACAACAAAATCTCGGGAAATAAAAGAATGCGAAGCTCCGGAATCAAATAAAACGGTAGCTGGTAGTGAGTTTACTAGGAACTTACCCAGTACAACGTCCGTGGCGTTCTGAACTTCATCCGTTGTAATGTGGTTGACTCGGCCTCGTGCAGTTCCTTGGGATGGAGTTGCTGCTGTTGATGCCCCACGGTTCACGATTGGCGTGGGAGTCCTTGCCGGTGTGTTCCCTAGGTTAAAGCGGACCGGGGTGACACCTCCCTTCTTAGGGCAGTTGTTGGCAAAATGCCCCATTTCATTGCAATGAAAGCAACGTCTTCCCACTGCCTGAGAGGTTCCTCCAGTCTGTGCCACAGTTCTGGCTGGAGTCTGAACATTCTGACCCACTGGGCGATTTGCCGGCAGTGGTGCCCTATCATTGCCTCTAGGCTGGTACCGGATGAACTGTTGAGGTGCCGTCCTCTGCCTCTGTTGGCCCTGACGACCTTCTTGTTGCGCCATTCTGCGCTTCCTGTTGTCATCCAACTCTCGGCGCTTGTCCTCTAAGATAAGAGCTTTGTTAACTAGCTCTTGGAAGTCAGGGAATGTGTGGGTGATCGGTCTCACTGCAACCACGCATTCAATCCCTTCATGAAGCGGGATTATGCGGCCTTATCTGTAGCCACGTCCTCGGTGCGTAGCGTGCGAGTTAGGTGAACTTGTTCGGTAATCGGCCACCGTAGCCGCCTTGCTTGAGCTCAAAATTCCTCCTTTTTAAGATCCATGATACCCTCGGGTACATGGTACTGGCGGAAGGCTGAGGTGAATTCCTCCCACGTGATACTCTGTGGGTCCTCATGAGCTGCGCAGAAGTTTTCCCACCATTCTGCGGTAGTCCCTTCGAGTTGATGAGAGGCATAGAGTACCCTCTCATGTCCTACACCTTTGGGTAATGTGCGACTTCCTTTCAATTGTCCTTAACCAATCGTCCGCTTCTAGTGGATTGGCGTTACCTGAGAAAGTGGGTGGACGAGTCCTCATAAACTCCGACAACCTGGAGTAGGGGTGTGGTCCATGGTTACCCCCAGGTTGAACATTCACAGCAGCTTGATTGGATATCTGCTGCATGGTTTGAACCATCGTGTTCATAAGTTGAGTCTGGGCAGTCAAGAAGGCTCCCAGGTTCTGCATATTGACCTGCGGCGGTTGAGGGATCGGCTCTTCATTCTGGTTGTCCGCCTGGTTAGCTCCACTTCCGTTGGCTCTAACATTTCCACAAGTCCTCACCATCTGTTGCCAGCTTCCAAGGTTAAGAGAAGAAGAAATCATAGACAAGTAGAAGAATTCATGTGGGAAAACAGGTGTAACTTAAATTATTTAGCCACTTTATTGATATAATATAAAGCAGTACGGTTGTTCACAAGTGCCTAAGGGCAATGCAACACATACGAGACACTCACAACCAAAAACAAGTAAGCAAACATAGGAATCCATGACGACTCACACCTAATGGTGACTCTGAAGAAAAAGACGCGACTCAGATATTCGAGTCTCGACACTACACTCTACTAGACTCGATCACTCATCGAGCCAACCCGGCCGGCTCCTCGGAGCATACACGGTGGGTGCTCGGAATCGGGACAAAGCGGGTCTGGTGACCCATCTGCGGTGGTGCAAATGACCCCATCGACTCCCGGTCCCGTGGCTGCTGCTCGTGCCCGGTGCCTCTGCTCTGCTCCTCCGGATCTGGATCGTGTAACTCGAGGCGCTCGGGCTCGGGTCCATTCAAAGCCATCTCCAGCTCCTGGATCTTCTGCATGGAGTGAGCCAAGCCCTCCCGCAACTGGATCTTTGCCTCTGCGACCTCGGCGCGGGTCCTCTGCAACACCTGGACTGTCTCGTCCAAGGCGTCCTCCTGGGCGATGACGTACCTCGCCAGGTGGGTGATAGTGGCGTCCTCCTCTACAAGCTCCATCCTCTCCAAACGATTGTCTCGACGCGGATGGTGACGAAAGACGGTGCCCTCCAACTCTGCGGAGTAAGTGCGGGCAATCTGCCGCATCGCCTGACGCGCCGACTCCTGGATTCCGGCCTCAAAAGTAGACCTCCTGACCGTGATGTAGATAGGACGGCTCTCCCTCGTTCTCTCCCGAGCATACATTGTGATCTTGACATCCCAGGCGACGTCAAGTCCTGCCCGTACCACCGAAGTCCCTCGATACAGTGGTCTGTCAAAATCTCCGAGCAACTGCATCATACGCCATAACTCCGCAGCGTATCCTCCGGTGCGCTCTCCATAGGTGTGGATCATCCTCATCTGACAAAATAAACCTTGTTTAAATTAAACAGAGAATAATAAAAATTCAGCATAGGTATGAAACAAGAGAGAAGAGATAAGTCAAGATTTCATTGATATTCTTGCTCAAGTTGATTAGGTCTTTAGAAAATAGTTTTCCCCTCCTAGGCACGACCAAACTAGGGTCAAGTCCTAAAGTCAGCCTTGCTCTGATACCACCTCTGTCGGGACCCGAATCTGCAAACCGGACCCTTTGTGTATTCTGTGCCAGTCCAGGATCACGCTAGCACACACAACATCATCTGAGGTTGCACATTACAGACATTCACAAAGATATAAGAATAAATAGTGCAAACATGTATATAAATCGAGTTGTACGACCTTATGGTCTCCTTACAGATAAGTCAGCCACACAGGGCTTACATTATTCAAAGAAAAGAAATAGCAGCGGAACATAAGTAAAGGTCGTGGAAGCCTTCATCTTGCCACAGGCAACCGACTGGGCTTGCCCCCTAGTTGTTCGTATCCTCGATGTACTCCTCCTCCCAAACTGGTGTAGTCTCCTCCACTGATGTTGGGGTTGATAAGCAAGGTGGGGTGAGTACACAAGGCACTCAACAAGTAATGCATGAATGCGATCTATTACTACATGCAAAGCTTATTCCAAAGGGTTGGCTTAAATGGTTCTTTTGCATCAAACAGCAATTTTAAACCAATATCTTAATTAGATTAAAGCATTGGAACAGTTATAAGTAATACTAATTTCTTCAAATGGTTTTTCTTCGAAGATTCTCGGCACCTGACCTTAACAGTTCATTTTTAACACTTGGCACACAGCCACCCTTCCCACATTTTGTTTATGAAAATCTACCCCTTGATTGTAATCCCGAGCAATGCTCAATACCGTGAGCACGACTATTCAATAGTTTGACACTCTGCGGAGGTTGTACACTTTACTCACAAGATCTGACCGCTCACCACACACGTGATTGTCCGCAACAAAGCTTTTAGGGAACTTCTACCTTAACCAAAGAACCTCTCGTGTATTGCCTTCACTATCACTTCCCTCACACAGAGCGAAGTATAGGACCGGCCAATCAGCATTGGATGGGCACCAAGCCGTAGCACGTCGCGCCCCATCAGATACACCCACGTGTCTTGTCACCCCGAGTATCGGAGGAAGATATCGAACCCTAGTCAACTAGGTCTGTCCCATATCGGACATGTGGTTATGCGGGTGACTCGGATCAAAGGCTTGTAAGGTGAAGTTCTTAGCGACCAAGGCAAGACTTCGAACACTCAACAGTGGCACACAACCCAATGTGGCACACAGACTCACATCACTCATCAACCCAAAGCCACACAGGCCCACCAGGCACACAGTCTCTTGCCACTTGCCCCAGTCTAAATCATTTCCCACCCAGTTGATTATTGTGCAACACATGCCAGCAATAACTCAACATCGGTACGGAACCACACAGGTCGATGTACCTCAATCTCATCATGTGGCATCATCACACCACTTTTCAAAATACATTCAAAGTTTTTAATCGGTATTGTAGCATTTTTCCGAAAGATCACTCATGATTCGTTGCAAGGCTAAGCATCTACTCACGGTCTAGCCTCCCGTGTTGGCACAATATTAACATCCAACTAATATAATCAACTTAGGGTGACAATGATTTAGGGCATACAATTAATAATTCAAGGTGGCATAACAAAATGGGTTGATTAACTACATTATCCCGAATCAATTTAAATTCATTTTAAATAAATAAGCATGCATATGAATGCGAACAAAAGGCATGCCCAATTGCTACGATGACACGCCGAAGAGCGTAAGAACGATGGAATGCTCAGACACCCTGCTGACTCTGTGCAATGGAGGAACATCGATAGAAAATATAAGAAGCACTTTGCATATGATGTGAGGAACATAAGATTCGGGTTGAGTACGGATGGGATGAATCCTTTCGGTAACATGAGCAGTCGTCATAGCACTTGGTCGGTAACTCTATGTATCTACAACCTTCCTCCTTGGCTTTGTATGAAGCGGAAGTACATTATGATGCCACTCTCGATCCAAGGGCCCGGGCAACACCGCAACGATATCGATGTGTACCTCAAACCATTGGTTGAAGATCTTCTAATCTTGTGGAGCGATGGAGTGCGGGTATGGGATGAGTATAAAGAGAGAACTTTATCCTACACGCATTGTTGTTCGTAACCATCAATGATTACCCTGCCCTTGGTAACTGTCGGGCGCACGACAAAAGGCTTCAATGGATGTGTCGATTGCTTAGATAGTACACTAGTCGGTGGCTGAAGAACTATCGAAAAATGTCTTACATGCGGCATCGTAGGTTCCTCCGCAAGGATCACCCATACCGCAATAATAAGAAAGCTTTTGACGGGACAAAGGAGACTGCTTTAGCTCCGAAGAATCACACTGGGAGAGAGATATTTGCAGCTGTAAAGGATCTTAAAATTATCCACGGAAAGGGAGCAGGCAGTACATCTATCCCGAGTTCCCGTGATAAGGCTCCTTTGTGGAAAAAGAGGTCAGTATTTTGGGTTCAACCTTACTGGCGACTTGGAAGTTCAACACGCAATCGGCGTCATGCACATAGAGAAGAGCGTGTGTGACGACTTGCTTGGTATCTTCTTTGGATATACCTGGCAAAACAAAAGATACTCTCCAAGCACGGATGGACCTTGAAGATATGAAACTCAGGAAGGAGCTGCATCACAAAGACATGGATATAGGGAAAAAGTACCTTCCCGAAGCCTGCTACACTCGAGCAAGAAAGAAAAAATTAGCTTTGTGCGAATGCTTGCACAGTGAAAGTTCCGTCCGGATACTCTGCCAACATAAAGAGACTAGTCTAAATGAAAGACTTAAAATTAATTGGCATGAAGTCTCACGATTGCCACGTGATGATGACGCAGATGCTTCCAATTGCAATTAGGGGTGTTCTGCCAGAGAAAGTCCGAGACCCAATTATAAAGTTGTGTTCATTCTTCAATGCGATTTCACAGAAGGCCATCGATCCATTGAAACTAGATAAGCTACAGGAAGACGTGGTCCACACTCTCTGCAGGCTCGAGATGTCTTTCCCTCCATCTTTTTTTGATATTATGGTCCATCTCATTGTTCACATCGTGAAAGAGATATAGATTCTTGGTCCCGTGTTTCTACATCAGATGTATCCTTTTGAGAGGTTCATGGGGGTTATAAAGAAATATGTTCGTAACCGCATCGGCCGGAAGGTTGCATTGTAGATGGTTGGGGAACCGAGGAGGTCATTGAGTTCTGCATCGATTACATGGATCTCAAACCGATTGGTGTGCCTACATCACGGCATGAGGGCAGGCTACAGGGAAAAGGGACACTAGGCGAGAAATCACTCCGTACAAACAATCTAGCTTCATTCACACAAGCACATTCCGCAGTTTTGGGACAATCAGTTGTGGTGGCCCCGTATGTCAACATGCACAAGAGCATGCTATCCAGAACAAACCCAGCGAAGTCGAGAGGTTGGATCGCGAGAGAGCATAGACATAACCAGCGATTGGTTGCGTAGGCACATGATGCATACGGAGACAGAGCGCTCGATTGAAAGTGTTGGCTCGGGGACCGTCCACTACAATCCGGACATTCCAAGGATACGATATAAATGGTTTTACTTTTTATACAAGAGCACAAGATAAAAGAGCACCAACCAAAACAGCGGTATCCGTCATGATGCCTCTGACGACAAGCGGAAATAGGAAAACCTACTACAGTTCATAGAAGAGATTTGGGAGCTTGATTACGGACCTTTGAAGGTCCCTCTCTTCGGTGCCAATGGGTAAGACTTCCAAGGGCATGAACATCGACAAATGCGGTATCACTACCGTGGACCTCAAAGCTGGTCGGATCTGAGAGAAGAACCATTCGTACTTGCTAATTACATTACACAAATCTTTTTGTAACCGATCCAGCTAACAAGGAGCGCCACGTGGTTATTCAAGCAAAAAGAAGGATTGTCGGTGTTGAGAATGTTGTCGACGAGGAAGAGTACAACCAATTCGATGAGCTTCCTCCTTTCGGAGAGGACGTTGACCTAGGTCTCATGGAAGAGAGTGAGGACGAAGTTACATACATACGCCACGATCATGACGAAAGTCGAATCGTAGCTTAGTTGTCGTAATTACATACATGTTTATTTTCTCATATGTCACAATTAATGTATTCTTTTGTCATATGTATCAATTTGTGTGAATTCAACTTCATCTGTGTGTTTTTTTTATTTGTGTGAATTTTTGAAATATTAAAACTATCAAAACAGTGAGCAATTTGGATTTTTTTTATTTTGAAATATTAAAACTATGAAAACAGTGAGCAATCTGGATTTTTATAATTTTACAACTTTGTCAAAACTTAGGTGAAATATTTAAATCAAATATTACATGTCCTGAAGTATTCCTCCAAAAATTTTCAGAAAATTTGGATAAAAATTGATAGGATTTCAAAAATCATCCTTTGAAAATCAAGCCGGCAGTGAAGTGGTTTATTACTGCCGGTTTGTAGTATTAACCCGGTAGTGAAAATCAAGTATTACTGCCGGTTTTTGTTTTGAACCGGTAGTGATAAATACTTTCACTACCGGGTGTAGATACAACCGGCAGTGATAATGTATTATTACTGCCGGTTTTAGATTGGACCGGCAGTGAAAATAGATATTACTGCCGGGTTGATCGTGAACCGGCAGTGATAATTCAACTATCACTACCGGTTCTTTTTATGATCTGGCAGTGATAGTGTATCACTGCCGGTTTTTGTGGTGACCCGGCAGTGATACTCCAACCCTATAAATTCGAACGCCGCGCCACTCAGCCCCTCATTTCCACTTCAACCTCACGCGCCGCCGTCGCCTCGACCTCTGGTGTCGCCTCGCTCTGCGCCCGCCCGCCCGCCATCGCCGTCGCCGCGACCGCCCCAACCGTCGCCGTCGCACGCCGCCGTCGTCGTCGCCGCCAAGCCGCCCGGCCGTCGCCGTCGCACCACCTCGGCCGTCGCCGTCGCCGTGCACCACCCGACCATCGCCGTCGTCCGCACCGCCCCGGCCGTCGCCTCAACCTCCTTGCCGAGGAAGAAGACTACAAACGTGAGGTACCGTACCTCAACTTTCAAAATAATAAGAGGATGATAAATGCTTACTGATTTGCATTGTTAGAATTTACTTTAATTTCTTCGAAGAACAATCAGCGTATCGTAAGTTAAGTGATACTACAAAAGTATAATGCATTGCAAACATGAAAATGATTGGCTGATTGCAAACATGTTAAATCACATAGATTTATATATAACAATTCAGTATCATAATACTGCAAAAGAAAGAAACTAGGCACATTGCTATACAATTGCAGTGAGCATCCTTTATTGTACCAAAAAAAATGGTGATTTTGTTCGCTAAGTCCAATTCAGATTGGTCCTACCGATTCCGATTTGGCGGTTTGGCCTGATGAGTTCATACGGGTGTTATACATGTGTTTCTGATTCAACTCAAATTCTTATGTCTATTGCACACTAGCTATTATCAAGGTTGGCATGATGCAGAGGAAACTAAAATGGATGCCGGAAACACTAGTAATTTCTGTCAAACATGTGTTCGTGTCAGTTGCTTGTGCTGTACCAGGAAGTTAAATGCTCATTTTACATGCAATGATTGCAGCACCGACATGCTGCGGGTTATAAGGAAGCAATTGTAACACTGAAATGCTACAGGTTCAGTCAGGGCGCCAACTTCCATCTACAAATTAGTGTAGCCACATTAGACATCAAGTTAATGAAAGCAAACTAGTCATGTGTTGCCTCCCCATAAGAGATGGTAATTGCAATTTACAACTTCATAGACTAAAAATGATAAAAAGAACATGACTTTTTTTTGCTGGTTCTTTTTTGTTTGGTACTTTTGTGACAAGAACTAGCACGAACATATCCCTTATTGTGCCGAAAAGAAAGCTCTTCTAAATGGATTTCTAAAAGGTGTAAAAGAATGAATAAGAAGATTTGCAATCTATACAAGGCTTTGTTGCAAATAATATTCAAACCCTAATTGCAAGGACAACAAGGGGGAAAAATGATTAACTCTCCAATATACTTGTTGTGAGTGGGAATAGACACCTACTTAGACACCCACATGAGTCGAAGGGGATACACTGACGAGGTGTGAGCCCAACGGTGGAATCCGTGTGTCAATGGTCATCACGAGCCCTATGGGCTACCTAGCGTGAAGGGAAAATACCTTAAGATGTATTTTAGAAGCCTCGTATAGATATGTTTGTAATATCAACTCAGATCGTCAAAAGCCTGTAAATAGCCCGGCCCCTATTTTGTGAAGAGAGAAAGACTAATGTCACTTGTATAATTGCTTCACAGCTGCATTTGCTCCTCCTTGAAAACACTAATGTCATTTGTATAATTGCTTGAATAGAACTGTTGTAAAGATGTATATGTGTATGTATCCTGGAATATGTAAACATCCTTTCACGAGATTAACTTTAATGTCAATCTCCATTTGTATGTGTCTTTCAAAAATAACCTTGTTAATTTGAAATTTACAGTAAACTTGCCGGGAATGGCCTCAAACGAAGGACAAGTGCGGAGGGAGTTGGGCCCTCAAATATTCACGAAGGAGGAAGGGTAGCCGAACAATAGCCCAACGTCCTATCTCGAACTTACGAGGATCTGCCTTGGACCAACTTTGGCGTTACTAGCGTGGCGAGGTAAAGTTTTATTACACTGTGGTTCCCAAAACATTGTAGGCCCACACGACTAATAATTTGGAAGATCAAATTGTAGGCTCGGGCGTCGATCAACGAAGGCGTAGCAAGTCGTGGTCGAACAAGATGCCTAAGGGAATTTTAACATAGTGGAGCTCTCGGCGATCGGGAACTGCTATACGAGTCATCATTGGGGCCGTCTGGGACAGCTGCGGGGTTATTGCTAGGGATGATGTGCCCATCGGCTATAGATCATGGATTGGTCGCGGAGGTGACCCATGGGTGGTACCAGTGACTGAAGAACTCATTATGGGACAAGTGAAACTAGTTTTCCAGTTCCCCAAGGGACCGAGCTGGTTGCAAAGAAACGAGCACTCTGCATCATGTGCCTTTGCGTGGAAGAATTGGAAGACAGACTAAACAAGAATTATGTGAAAAAGAATGAAACGCCAATTTTGACACGTACCCAAAGTTAAGGGAGTTACGGGATGAATTTATATGCGTACAAGAGGTCGAAGAAGCTCACATAGTAAGTCAAAGGAACAAAGCAAGCGCGGATAAGAATATTCACCCTCACAAACTAGGAGCAGGAGGGTGCGTGAAGAAAATACCAGCATGGGATCGGTCAGAAGAAGAAATAACCCGTAAGGGTATAATTCTACAACGGCCGCCTTAAGCGACGATCGAAGCATTTGGTTGCTTGGGAGGGTGCTTCTATCTCCGATGATGGCGGCTTAAGCTTCGAAGCAATAGAGAGCGAGGAAGTCTTTGCGCGAGAATCACAGATGCTCACATGCAGTCTTCCCAAGGATCTTTCGCGCCACGAAGGGAGAATGACGAGCTAACCATAGCCCTGGGTAACAAGGAGCATCCAGGTCGCACTAGAGGAGTTGGTTTGGTCACGTGGAAAGAAGCCTTCCCCGCAGACGCATGGATGTACAAACGTTCAAAGAGATTAAGAGAAGATCAACTGGAACGTCAAATAAAAGATGTTGTCGTGAGAGCGCTAAAGGAACAAAGAGCGGAACTAGATAAGGCTGTGGAGCAAGCCGTACAGAAAGCTCTCCGCTCACGACCGCCACCCGGTGAAAGCCCTGAGCTCATCAGTCCCGGTGCTCGTAAGAGCAGCTGCGCGTCCACAGGGTTTCCCGAAGAGCATGGACTGTATTTTCCTGTGGATGACATCAAAGAACCGACACCGTGCAAGCTACATTTGGCCGCACATGGCATTACCATAAAGGTGGCTGAGGGCAGGGCTTGGCCATGCCAGGAGTCACAGATTTTGCACTGTCGCCCGATACCGCAGGGATTCGCCAGGGTCGAAGTGGACAGTGTCATCCGCCAATACCGAAAAATGGAGGTAGAGATCCGTGGCGAGGATGGGAACAAAAAGCTAGGAGAAAACGTGAATGGCTTCCTCGCGTGGCGCAAGAGCTTGATTAAGTTTGGCTCGGACGATGAGGGTGACGACGATGATGATCAGTCGCACTCTGCACACAGAGACCTCCCGCCATTCTCGCCGCCAACCAAGAAAAGTCCAACTCCTCCGCCGGCACCAACCAGAAAAAGCCCGACTCCACTGCCAAAAACTGTAAAGAATCGAACAACAGGAACATCTCGGCAGTCGGCACCGTCCTCGAAGAAATCTCAACCATCTTTGAACCCAGGACATCCACAGAAGAAATTATCAGCTGACATGACTGAAGAAGAACGGAAAAAGCATGTAAGCGCCTGCGTAGCATCTCACTTTAAAAAGGTGCCATCAAGTAAGAAGACTAAAGTTGATGCTGACGCGTAAAAGTTTTTCTTGAGTATGGCAAAAGTGCAAAAGACGGGCGAGCTTACGAACCTTGCAAAATATCGGACTACGAGCGCATATCCAGAAAGCAATACTTGCAGGCGGCTAGTGCCGCCACGTTAAAGCGGGATGCTCAAGCAGATGATGCTTAACTAGATGCTCTGGCGCAAGGTCTCAGGTGGAAGTTCGTTATGGCAAAACCGCTGGTTGAACCAGCTCATTTCGACAACCTTACAACACAACTGTGACGCGTCCATCAGTGGTACATGCAGCAGTCGAACGATGGTATGGGCGTTCGCGATCGGATACCTGAGCAAGATTTTCACAATGGGGATAACATCTGCTGGGTTCTTTTCACGGAGCTGTATATGTTGTACCAGCAAGATGCCTTGGACGTGAACATACTTAGACTATGGACTTTGTAAGTGCATCAGTATATCGTTCATCATTTACATCTTGTTTAATTGCATCTCTAACTTCTTTCTTATGTAGAATGGAATACGGACATGTAGAAGAAATAACAATGACAATCTAGCATTCCTATATCCGGGCTTGTCAACGAGAAACTTGTGAACGACAATCCACGATTCGTTGAAGACTATTTATTTAATACTTTTTGAAGCGCAATACAAAACCTCCGTACTTTTACCCTATAACTTCAAGCACGTATCTCGACTTCTAATATCGTTTTACTATTTTTGCGTAACACGTGCGATGTCGGAGTAATTGACTACGTTGACATATATGTGCAGGTTTCACTGGGTCCTCCTCGTCATCCAGTTAGATCTTTGGCGGGATTTTTGTCTTGGACTCGTGAGAAAACAAACAAATCTGTACCAAGACCTTTGGGACATCTTTGAATAGATAAACTCGATCGTTGCATTATTACTCTAGCAAAATTCCATTCTATTGCATTTAAGTTTAATTACTATTTAAAATCATTCACGGGGCTTTACGCATGCATCGCAAGAAAAGTGTTCGGTATCGTCCATACAGGAAAAATTTTGAAATAATAAATGACTTTCCATGCATGAGGCAGGAACCCGGAAACAATTTATGTGCATTCTATGTATGTACAAATATGCATTCAATTGTCACGGAGAGTATCGGCTATAACGAAGCCATGGTACGTAATTACACTTTGATGCCCTTTTTTATTTAATAAATATCATCAGTAATTAACTTCCTTTTTTATTCAAAAATAACGCTCCAAACTGAAAACCAATAAGTTATTGTTGACAGAAATTATAGCAATTCAAGAACAGATCGCCTGATTCATTCATGATGAGATCATCAATCCAAACGGCGAGTTCCACGGGTAGCCTCATCGCCCTCATTCCTACGGCCTAGACGCCTGACATGTCTACTTCGAATCTTTGTAAAATCAAAGCGAATGGGATGACATGTAGTCGAGCTACATTTGTAAATAAATCATTGTAAAAACAAATTATTTGATGCTTAATTTAATATATTTGAATTATGATTTTAACGATGCTTCATATATACATGGATATATTTGAATTATGATTTGAACGATGCTTTGTATACCACATATGGACACTGTAAACAATTGTATAGAAATATATATATTGCACAAAAAATATGCAAGCTTGTCACTGCCGGTTCTTAGAGAAAACCGGCAGTGATATGTACATATCACTATCGGATTATGGTACAACCCGGCAGTGCTAGTTCGATATCACTGCCGGTTTTACGTATAACCGGCCTCATTGCCGGATTTAGGTTTGACCCGGCAGTGATAGTACAATATCACTGCCGCCGGTTGTAGATAGAACCGGCAGTGATAATCCTTATCACTGCCGGTTCCTGAGCCGGCAGTGATAATCCCCGAGTATCACTGCCGACCAATCACTGCCGGCGCCAATGACCGGTAGTGATGGGATTTCCGAACCGGCAGTGATGTGCTGTTCTGTAGTAGTGAGGTATCATTTCTGAGCCCATCTCCTTGGGCACTTCTGCAGTGTCGCAAGAGCTGATTATCAGAAGCATGAGCATGGCACACACCACAAGCTTCATTCTTCCTGTAGATCTTAATTAGCCTGAGAATTCATACATAGTGACAAGTCATGAGTACTTTATATGGGTTTTAATCTTGACTTGTGTAACTATAATTCATATTTCATAATGGAAGAATTATGGCTTGCCAAAAATAAAGAGCTGCAATATGGCCTTAATTGACTTAAGGATAACAGGCGGTAAGGAAGGTTTAAGCATATTCAACATAGGAAAATACATAAAAGATATTCTTTTCGATAACAAAAGAACAATATATATGTACGAGCTGCCTTGCTAATTAAACTGAATATCATGAAATGAGCATACCAGGTACTCTATGCTAGCGCGTAGCAGCAGTTACCGGAAATACTTGAATGATCGATCTTTGGTTGATTCACAATCTGCTTGTGATACTCAATTTATAGAAGCGGCAGGAACTGTTTTGAGTCAATACTTTTTGACGAATTTCTTGTTTGTCGTCTAGGAAATAAATACAATTTGCCATAGTGGGTTGCAAATTAACTTTATCTCGTGAAATGGAAATGACAGATCATTTCAATTCTTGTCTACCCTCATGAGACTAGATAGATAAGTCACGATGCTCGAGTTAGTTTGCTGTGCACTTGCAAGATGATGCGAAACAGCAATATTTTCATGTAGTAAACGATGACATTGTAGGATAAGACCCCTAGGAACCAATTACAAATGCGTATGTGAAATATCACAATGTTTATCTGTAACATCCTTAATTTTCTACAATTTAACTTTTGGAGTTGCCAAAATATTCCCATGCATTTACCATGAATTTTCAGAAATTTTCTACATTAAAGAAAATACTTTTTACACTTCTTAGGTGCTCCTTTCGAATATCAAAAATTAATTCAAAACTGTGCAAAGTCTGAGAATATTTTATTTAGGTTCTAAATAATCTGAGGTGCCTCTCCAAAAAATGTTATGAATTTTGGAGATAGGATGCTATTTTTTGCAAAATCAATCATTTCACCATACATTAAAAACAGGAGTGAGAAAAGAATTTCTGAGAACAATATATGTCTAAAAAAATTCTGCAAATAATACACAAAAATCCGTACTATGCCAGGTGCATGCACAAAAGTTTCGTAATTTTTGGAGCTCTGTATCTATGCCTAAAAATTCGGGCAAGAATTCTGGCTAAAAAAATTCAAATCCTCCTCTCTCTCTCTCTAGTCCGCACGTTAGTCCTCGGAGCCGTGTTCAACCAGCTGCTTCCCCTGCGCGAAAATGCTTTACGTTTGATCTGCTTTCTCTTTGCAGCTCTCTCTCCATCGCTGATAGCCCGGCCCCACATCAGGTCATCTTCTCCATAGGCTTGCGGCCATGGTGAAAGCAGAAGCTTTACCTACTCCACCTCATCACATCACCTGCCTACTGGTCGTACTATCCCATGGCCTTGAGCTCCCTGCCCAACGCCACTGTCATGCTGCCTGTGTGCAACAAATTAGGGCATCGCAAGCACGGCCTAGAGGAACACGACAAAAGGAATCGGCATTCCCCACCTATTTAAGCTCCCCTACCTTGCCATTCCTCCTCATCATGCAACGACAAACCCATTTTTCTTGTTGCAGCCCTTTTCCCTCACTAAGTCACCCAGAATATAGACACCACTTTCAAGCTACAGAGCATGCTCTGTCATCCAGGCTAATGCTACGCCCAATTCCCAATGAGCTCTGAACTCAACGTCGACGTCACTTTGCACCTTGTTACCTTTTCTTCAAAATACCTCAATCAATTTCACAGATCTTGCAGTGTAGCATCGACTCGGGTCTTGTTGACGCCAAAAAACTTGAAGTAGGGTTTATCGGCACAACAATACACCAGTCGAATGCTGGGTTCTGCAGTTCAAGGCGTGCCACCGATTTGATTCTGCAATTGGTAAGGAAAAACCAAAATATGCTCAAAGCTGATCTGACAGAACAATCGGCTTTGATCTAATTTGCGAAAAGCCAATCAAATCAAGGGTAAAAATAAGTCTAATAAACCAATTAAGGCTAATCAGGGGGTAAAGGTAGACTTCTCCAAAAAAAGGCGATGTGCAAAAAGATCAGAAAAAATCAAACCTGATTGGAGTAATCGAATATGATCACCAATCGGCGATGCGCAACTTTATTGATCAAATTGGATTACAAGGGAGAATTTAAATTACAGAAACTACTCCTAGACGACAGAAAAGTAGACAAAAATAATGTGTTGATTGATTGAATTGTCTGTGTTTTTTTTGCTTGCCCTTGACTATCTTTTATAGCTATCGGCTAATCGTATCATTTTCCAACACGCTGCAAATTCATGATCCGCATCGGCCTTAATCTGGACAGCTCTTCCTAAAATACCAATCATAACAAGAAATCTCGGATATCTTGCATACTGGTTATCGGCTATGATACGTCAACCCTTAACCTGACAATTTTGACCATCCATGCCAAATCTTGTTGCAAACATGTCTTTTTCCAAAAATCTAGCTATCATTGTTGGCCATTCCCCTCTCTCTATTGAGCCCATGTTTTGAACATGATCCATTAGAGCATCTCTATGAGGTGTCGAAGCTAATGGTGCCTTTCATTCTTGTAGAATTCACTGAGGTGTGTTGTTGCCATGAAGCTTGCTACCACCGCCCCTGCCCACCATCATCTGATCAACTTCGACCTCCTCTATCGTCATCAACCCTCCTTCATGACCGTGGTGAGCCCCTAGTGCTAGCGCACCACTCAGTTTGGCCTTGCTGACAGTCTCTCTTGGTTACCACCATGTTTTTATTCTATGCTGCCGCTTTTTACATCACCAAACGTACTCCAATGACCATTGTTCCTCGAGCCAACCCCTATAGCTTCACCTGAGGCCAGTAGTTCTAGTGTGATGAGCCAATCTTGTGCCGCCATGTGTAACTTCCCAAAGAATTGTGATAATGGAATAAAGTGATATGGCATGACATTTACTGGATTTTTGGATTCTCCATTGGATTTTCTTGTTTTATTATTTAAATGATTAATTTAAATCCTTTTACTTCAAGTTTGAGAATTCAAAAGAAACTTGTAAAAGTTCCATATAACATAACCTAGAAAATAATTTTATAAAATACTACAATAATTAGGATGAATAAATAGAAAATTTTCAAGATTTTTTAACAAAATTATGTGCTTTAAAAATTCAATTATTTTTTAAAAAAGCAAATTTGCAGGAATTTTAGTTCAAAAACTACAGTAGAGAATTGAATGAAACAAAGGAAAATGGAAAGTAAAATCATAGAGCTACCAGCACCAATTTTTCCAAGATTTTTCAAATTGGCTAGAACCACATTTGAGCTAACCCAACTACCAGACGAATTCAGTTAAAAATTGATGTCGCTACAATGCAATCACGATATGTTCAATGAAATGCCTCCAAGCCGGTCACTGCAGGTGGGCCAAGCGAGCCGAGGGACCCACTGGTCAACCTCCCTAGTGCCTCACCCCTCTCCACTCCTCGACCAACCATTAACACAATAGTGTTTGGCCCTGCCACTCGCGGCCGTGGCAAGAATCGTATGGTGTGTGACCTCCTCAATCGCATCTCCGACGCTGCTAGTGGGCCAAGTTGGGAAGGGGACCCCACCGATCAGCCCCTCACGCCGTCGCCTCCCTCTCCTCGCCTTCTCCCTGCCCATGCTACATAGACGCCGCGGCAGAGCCAGCGTGCCACGTGGCCTTGCCTTGCCAGGCCTCGCCGAGTCCGTTCTGCGCCCATACCGCCTCGCCCACTCCACTGCAATTCACCTTAAAGCCGTGCCATACGCTCATAGGCAGCCTTAGCTCACCAATACCTTACTCCTAACGACCTTGAGCTCACCTTGTGCCAGAACAGCCGAGAGCTCGGGGACGAGGTTGGCGAGCACACCTCCGAGCCATCCTATATTCCATTAGTCAAGATTAACTTTTGGTATTTTGAAAAACATGAGTTACACGAGGTATGGCTAAACAAACTAACATGGTCTAACCAACCCAAGTTGATTTTAAAATTAACCAACTAACAATGAACCAATCTAGGGTAAAAATTAATCATGGCATAGAAATGAAGGTAGGATATAGTTCAATTAGGTATATTAACTAGATCCCGAACTATTTTGAAACAGTTGTATACATAAAATAACATGCATAAAGTAAAAATAATATAACAATTTTGCAAACTAAGTTTAACATGATCAAAGCACATCTTGGCTTGGAAAAATTTTTGTTCTTGCTCTCGAACATGGTCTTGCATTAATGAATCCTCCTCGTACGCTTCGAGCACTTCGACGTTTACGCGTAACAAGAGAGAATGCCATGTAAATACTAACATAAAGAGCAAACTAACTCCAAAAATCAAATAAAATTCACCACTAAATAGATCTCAATTTTACAAATTTTTAGAAATTTGAATCACCTTAATCATAGCTTGTATTAGGGAGGATGGGCTCTTTAAAGATTTGAACATAAAGAAAATACTAAAAATCAAAAATAAGAATTATCCTTAATTATTTTTGTATTGGAAATTCAATTTATTATGCAAGCATGACATCAACACTAATTCGATCAAATCTTGGCCCGACACGTGTTCCAGTCTATATGGACACGGTCCACTATTTTGCCCGGTCTACTATGGACTCGTCGCACTATTACGTAGACTCGCTGACGCAAGCACCGATGTCATGCGGCGATGTCATGCTAACACCAATAAGCATCCATGGCACAGTGCGGTGATGATACGTGGTAGGACTAGATGAAGACGCTCGTAAAGATATGAGCGGTAGATCTAAATCTGACAGCCAAAACTTACTAATGAGGTTTAAATCTGACGCAATCACGTGGCAAGATCTAGACCGAACACGACACATCCAACGGATGAGACTTACCCAAACTAGGCAGAGAGCTCAGACACATGGCTAGATCCTAACCGTCTACAGATGATCCAACAGCTAACAGCAACCAAACACAGCAATGGTGGCACGACGGCGGAAGGCTACTAGACTTGGAGAAGATGACCACTCCCACGGTGCTCCAGCGACAAAACAACCACTTGATCTGGTGAATCCAAGAGAACACAATGCAGGCAACTTGGCGACACCCCCAGCTATGGCGGAGATGAAACGGTGGCGTCGTAAAATGAAGAAAACAGAGCCGACGCACTAACTTGCTTCGACGAGCTCCCGCGGCAACTCTAGGGCTTCTCGGGAACCAAAACTTGGGGCAAAAGATGCGCAAAGGCCAGATGATCCTCGAGGCAGGATCCGTGTGGCTTTTAAAGACTCGAAGGCCATGCTCTAGTGGAAACCTAGTTGGTTGCGGTGGCGGAGTCACTCTCTGATATGGCAGCGGCTCCGTAGGGAAGACACAATCGGAGCCATTCATGCGCCCCCGTCCAACGGTCCATATCACGCTCCACACAGCGAAATCCAAGCCGGACACGCCAAACCGAATCTGACGGACTCCGATGCTTAGGGTTTCGGATTCAATCCGAACGTTGGATTACAATCTAATGGCTGACTTAAACCTCTAAAAACCAGGCCGACACAGCAACGCATTAGATTGGGCGAGCTCGGGTTCGGCCCAATATTGGTCAAATGGTTTTTTAAATTACTATTCAATTTAAAATAATTACAAAAAATAAACAAAGCCAAATAAAATAGCTAAAATACCAAAAAACTTCTAGAAAAATTTTAAAAATACATTTACATATTTATAACTGAAATAAAATATTTTATGCGAAAATTTATTTAAAATTTCTCAATATTTAAATATTTTTCACAATAGACCATAATTAAGAATAATAAATAAATTCAAATAAAATCTAGAAAAATCCAAAATTTTCACAAAATGCTTAATAAATTCAAATAAACCAAACATTGGAATGTTACATTTACCCATTGGCTAAAGAAGGAGGAGAAGTTTGAATGATGTGAAGCCTATGAGCAAAGTTTTCAGGAATTAATGAAAAGGCTGAGTACAGCCCCAGTGCACATTTTGCCAGATATCTAAAAAAAAACTTTGAGATTTTCTATGATGCTTCAAGACAGGGACTTGGATGTATCTCCATGCAAGAGGGCAAAGTAGTTGTAGATGCCTCGCGGCAATTGCGACCACATGTGGAATACTATCCAACCCATGATATGGAAATGGCTACAGTTGTGCATGTACTAAAGTTGTGGAAGCATTATATCATCAAGAATCATTATGAGATATTCACAGACAACAAGAATTTCATGTATGTCTTCACTCAAGCGGACCTCCTACTACACAAAAGGCAATTACAAACTGTTAGAAACCATCATCACAGATGGTTTTCTGGGCCATCTGTAATCATATGTCAGCGATAATAAGACACATATCACAGAAGGTTTCAAAACCGATGGTGAAAAGACATATCACAGATGGTTTTAAACTAGAATCATCCGTGATATGTTTTCCCCTAAATCTCTTGGCAGAACTTCCATGGTTAGTATCTGTTGTTTGAAATTTTATTCTCCTCAGATATTCTACAACGACATTTACAAGACATAACCAGTTATAGATTTTACAATTGAATATCAAAACATCCTAAATGCATGGAGGCAACAGCTTGTTTGATGAGGAAGGTCTTAAAATATGAACTTTTGTAGCACTTTCATCCCCTTTCTTTTCCTAATATTGATGGATTCTAAGGCAAAATCCAATTCCATGAACAGTTCGTCCTGAAAATTGTCATGCTCTGATTTATCTTCCACTTCATCATCATCCCCGAATGAGAATACCATATACAGCCTATTTTCACTCTGATCTTATATAAGAACTGGATCACTCTTATCACTCTGATCCTGTTCCTATATAAGATCAGAGTGAAAATAGGATGCATATGGTATTCTCATTCGGGGATGAGGATAAAGTGGAAGATAAACCAGAGCATGACAACTTTCAGGAAGAACTGTTCATGGAATTGGATTTTGCTTTGGAATCTATCAACAATAGGATAAGTAAGAGGATAAAAGTGTTACAAATGTTCATATTTTAAGACCCTCCACATCAGACAAGCTATTGCCTCAATGCATGTAGGATGTTTTGATATTCAATTGTAAAATCTATATCTGGTTATGTCTTGTAAATGTTGTTGCAGAAATATCTAAAGAGAAGAAAACTTCGAACAACATATACTAATCATGAAAGTTATTCAAAGAGAGGTAGGGAAAAAACATTATTTCATAGTTCAAGACAAGAAGACCTTATCACAAATATGAATACCACAAATATGACAACAAAATATTTCATAGTTCATGTGACAATACATTAACAAAATATGATATATACCACAAATATCAACAAGCGTACATTGAGAAACAAAATTATTTCATAGTTCAAGATAAGAAGATCTTATGGTTTTTTCATGTCTGCCATCATATGTGCCATATCTTCCGCAACAGAGGCTTTTCGGTTCTCTCTGAAGTTACACAACTCTAGTACAATGCTGATTAGTTTGACACCAATAACCGATTGATCTCTAATCATATCTCTTAATCCCTGAAAAATGATCATGTTGTTGTGAAAATGGTGTCTTGGTATATTATTAGTAACCACATCGAATTAAATACTAGAAACCTTTATAATACCTAACCACATCGAATTAAATACTAGAAACCTTTATAATACCTCTATAAGCTCAGCTTTGTCTTCTTCCAGTTCTGCATTAGCCCTTCGGTCCTTAATGATGAGTGTTGTGTTAAGGGATTCAATATCTTGTACTTTGTCATCTATGTGATATTGTACTTTGTTATCTATGTCTTTCAGTTGTTATTTCATCCCATATATTTTAAGACCCTCCACCTCAAGTCTTTGTCATCTATCCTTTCAGTTAACTCAGACTTCCCCTTCAGTTGTTCAATCTCCACCTCAAGTTTTTGTTTTTACCAAAATCAGATTTTAATCTTGTCAATTAATTTAGATCAAAATCAAAATAATATTCTCATATATCAGAATAATAGATTAATCAAAGTAGAGGCAATTAATGAGAATTTCAATGTTTTGCATAAAATAAATTCACATACCATATGAACAGTAGTCACAAACCAAAATATTATAAGAGATCATCACAGATATTAAATTTAACGTCTAAACTCAACATACCTAATCACTAGATGAATGTTCTAGGTCCATCGAAGTTGCAGATAAACTAAACTATGTATGCATACCCTAGGTAAAGATGAAAAGTATAGAAGCACTGCTCAAATGTGGAGATTTCTTTTATTAATTTATATTTTTGTCATGTTTCCTTGTTTAGTTGTGTTCAAAAGAAGCATACATGAAAACTAGTTGTGGCCTTTGTAAAAAAGAAAACCTCCAACCCATCTGCATAATTAAATACACTCAATAGCTAATGATAAACTAGCGACCCGATTTGAATCTTCAGCCTTATTAATAGTACAACTTTGACATAATTCGCTTCTTGTAGTGTTGAAATTGATGAGCTAATAATAGCGATATTTAGCTAAATCACCATCTGTATGAACAACACCACAGGTAAAATATACATGTAGCTTTGGATTTGCATGCATCTACAATCCATCCAAAATTCCATATAATATCATCATGTACATTGCAAATACAAATGCTAGCAATCAATGCACCATGGCATTTTAGAATTTTGAATCATCATTCTGCACAACATGATAATAACACGAACCATTGATCTATTAACAACATGATAATCATCATCCATGCAACCATTGAACTATTAACAATATGATAATCACAAGGAGATGCAGAGGTCTCACTGAATCAAATGGAGCACGCGGGCTAGAGCATGGACTCGAGGGGTGGAGGAGGAGGTCGCCGAGGGGGAGGACCGGTCGGGAGGAGGCCGGTCTCTAAGGAGGAGGCCAGTTGGCGAGGTGGAGGTCGGCGGGGAGGAGGATGCTAGAGAGGAGGTCACCGGGGAGGAGGAGGATGCTGGGGAGGAGTTCACCGTTGAGGAAGATGGCCAGGTGGAGGTCGCCGGGAGGAGGCTTGTTGGGGGGCTAGGGTTTAGGGGAGGTGAAACGCCATGGGAGCATTGGTCCATGCTACGAACCTATATCAGTATGTTTATACAGTGGTCTCAGTTCATAGCACAGGCGCTTCGTAATTAGTACCATCTGTGATGGGTAGTTATCACAGACGGTTCGTATGTAGAACCATCTGTGATAGCGTCACAAACGATTGATGTATATCACTGATAGTTTATGAAGAGTACCGTCCATGATTATCTCACTAACGGTGGGTCGATCACTTTTCTGGGTCGGGATCGAGAAGTGGAAGTCATAATAGAGAAATCCTTTCCCGTTGAGAATGAACAGCTTTACCAAGGCATTCCACTCGAACTGTTAGTGATGTTCCTTATCACAGACGGTTTTTCTCAACCATATGTGTTGAGGTCTCTAATACAAGCCTTTCTGTAGTAGTGACCTAAGACAAATAAGATGGCTAGAGTTAATCAAGGATTATGATGTGGAAATACATTACCATCCTGGCAAGGCTAATGTAGTTGCCGATGCTTTAAGCTGGAAAAGGTATTGCAACAATATAAATCACATTCGTTCACAATATAGAACACAAATATATATGCTTAACAATCAGTACACATATCACATTGTTTACATATAAACTAGTAAGAGCCTATCGGGTCTCTAAACCTATCATCCTCTACTAGAACTTCTGTCAAGTACCACTAGCATATGTGGTCTCGCAATTTGCTGAGTTCTTTGCTTTGTAAGCTCTTCATAGGGATATCGATCTTTCGCAAAATAGAAAAGAGTGCACGAATTTATTTTTTAAAATTTCTTTGTAAAAGCCTACATGTATCATGCATGTACATATACCTTAGGGAAAAGGTGTGCACCGCCGACGCCGATCAGCATGTGATGCATGACGTAGAAGCCACACAAGTAATTGCTACCCTATTGATGACACTGTGAACAAAGAAAATGAAACTAAGAGATGAAAAATAGATGTCAGAAAAAACTAATCCTATACTAGGCACTTGTAAATTGAAGCGCTTCCACTGCAGCTGGTCGCCTCGTTTGTCATCAGGTCGCCCTCCTAAAGCGACGTAAGACGAGAAACCCCTACACACATTGGAGAGATGCCATTGAGTCAAAAAAAAATGAACGTAGTTAAATACAGAAAGTGTTGGGTTAGAGGAATGTACTTACTTTTGCAAAACAGGCTTGATCGTGTAGGCCATCGGTCACTTCTCGATCAAGTAAAAAGTGTAGACTTTGTTTTTGCTCAGAGAGAGCACGTGTAGAACCCAATGGTTGCTCATTAAATGGCATGTAGTGCAATAAAATAAGTTCATATATGGTTTAAGTAGTACAAGTAAGTGAAGGGTAAAGTACTGCTTACTCCTCGTGGTATGCGAATAGAATGAAACCCATTTTCGCCTTAGCCTGCATTGATCGCTTGATGTAGTTTGCAAGGAACTCTAATTCAAGCCTAGCCATGGTCGTAGACACAAGCTCAGGGTCAACAAAGCCAACTAGGTGTTGACCCGTCATAGCTCGCTGCCTCATTATCCTACAACTCGTGTCGAATGTTAAAAAATATTATACAAAATCCTATAAAAGTTATAGGCTCATGCTTTATGGTGTGATACAACGTTTAGGGTCATAGAGTAGAAATATCAATGGCCATCAGTTGGTACAAACAAAAAAGATCCTCAAAACTGAGTGAGAATGTCACATGCTCCTCGCGGTGGAAGTGTCCCACTTTATACCTCACATTCAAAATCAATATGATGCTCTGCCTCATTCATCTTGTCATTGTATTATCCATAGAGCAAGCGAGTCTATTTGCCTAGAGCATTAAATTCGTTGCTATGCAAAAGGGGCTTTACTTGTACGTACCCCTTAAAATCTTGAGGGTGATTTGTGGCCTCTGTCAACTTTGCCTTCTTGACTGAAGGAGTCTCCGAGGCCTCCAATGGTTCTTTTGCTATCGTGCTAGTCCTTTTGTGCACCAGCTCTACACTTTGCATAGGAGTCGTCATGGTGATGGGAGCAAGAGCAGGAGCAAGCGCAGGTATGATAGGAACCTACAAGCATATGCATATGTAACGTGTTGTAGTACTGTAATGATCGAAAAGACACGGAGGATATTTAACTTGAATAGTACGACACCCGTCGTGGGCCACTTGATGAACGACATCGTGCTTGCCCGAGAGTATTGATATCTTCGTTCGGGGGAAGCTCCAGCATATGAGATTGCAAGTCTTCTTGGACATAGTTGACCTGCACCCTCAGGTAGCCCTTCATCAAAGGCTTACCATGCATTGTATCAGTCTCCTTGTATGGAAATGCAACACCGCGTGCAGCTACAATGGGAAATTCTTCTCCCAGCACGATGAGATGGAAGTTGGCAGGTGCTTGCAAGAAGTGTGCAACTTAATCGAAAACATTATAGGAGTTATTCTCACACCTTTAAGTCAGAAAAAATTATTACCTTCAGTTGGGGACCAGACTGATCAATTTTGGAACCATGGCTGTTGGGCGGGTCACACGCCTTTCTACGAGAGGCGAGGCCATCTAGCTCTAACTCTGGGAGATCATCAGCTTCATCTCAACCCTCAGGCGCTTCTCACGTGCTATCATCTCCTCCTTGATCTCCTCCCTCAACTGCTCCCTCAGCGTGTCCTTAAGGCACTCTGTACGTGCCTCCCATGATCTTGATCTAGCACTGGAAGCATCCTGTTGCAATACTACAGAAAGACTTATATTAGACGTCTTAACACAGACGGTTTGGTAAAAACATCTATGATAATGAACATCACTGACGGTTCTATAGTAAAACCGTCAGTGAGACAATCACAAACGGTTCTCTTCATGTACCATCAGTCATATCACAGACGGTTTTAGTTAAAACCCGTCTGTGATAATATCATAGACGTATTTAAATGCAAACCGTTGGTGATAATTTAATATCACAGACGGTTTAAAATAGAAACCGTCTATGATATGACCTCAAAACCCTATATAACCATACCGATAGAGGTTCGTAGTGCAGATCGATCCATGCGTTTCGTCTCTCGCAAACCCTAGGCTCCTAGCAACCCACCTCCCGATAGCATCCACCTGATAGCGTGAAGGCCACCTCCCTCCTCCTCCGTGAGTGCGGCCACCTCCTCCTCCTCCCCGCGTCACGCGAACTCCTCCATCCGCGAGCACCTCCTCCCGGCATCTGTGAGGGGCGGCGGCCACCTCCTCCTCTTCCTCCCGGCGCGTCGAACTCCTCCGCGTGAAGTACTCCTAGTGATAAAATTAAATTCGTGTGAGAGTTATTTGTAGCATGCTTTGGTTTGTACAATGTGTTTGTTACATCAGTGCAAATTTGTTTATCTATATATGCTTCTGCTATCTTTTTATGAAAAAATGAAAGCCACATGAATGTTGTGTTCGATCACAATGACTGATAATGCTTTAGATTTACATAGTATGACATAGTATGACTTAATTTACATACTCTTAGAAATATTGATGCGAAGATGACTTCATTTACATACTCTGCCATTGCAAGTTCATCACTTGTATACATGGTGCTTAAAATTGGAACTACAATCGTTTATTGTATTTAAGTGTTGAATGTAATAATGTATATATAGTGCAATGCTAGCTTGATTTGCTAGGATGGTGTCAGTTGGGATTTGACTGAGAACAAGTATTATATTCTAGTAGATCGACGACATGGAAAAGCTATTAGAAGCTAAACAAAAACTTGAGGTGGAGATTGAACAACTGAAGAGGAAATCTGAAATAACAGAAAAGATTTATGAGATGAAACAAAAACTGAAAGATATAGATGATCGCTTGCAAGATATCTAATCTCTTAACATGGCACTTATCAGTAAGGACCACAGGGCGAATGCAGAGCTGGAAGAAGCTAAAGCTGAGCTTATAGAGGTAATATGAAGGTTTCTAGTACTGAATTCGATGTGGTTACTATACTTCTCACAACAACATGATCTCTTTTAATTTGTAGGGACTGAGAGATATGACCGAAGATCAATCGATTATTGGTGTCAAACAAATCGGCACTTTACTGGAGTTGTGGAACTTCAGAGAGAACCGAGAGGCCTCTATTGCAGAAGCTATGGCACATATTATGGAAGACATGAAAAAACTATAAGGTTTTCTTGTCTTGAGCTACGAAATAATGTGGTTTCTAGCTGAACACTTATTGATATTTGTGGTATATATCATATTTTGTTAATGTATTGTTAGCTGAACTATGAATTATTTTGTTATCATATTTGTGGTAAGATCTTCTGGCCTTGAACTATGAAATAATGTTTTCCCCCTAATTCTCTTGGCAGAACTTCCATGATTAGTATCTGATGTTCGAAATTTTATTCTCCTTAGATATTTATGCAATGACATTTACAAGGCACAACCAATTATAGATTTTGCAATTCAATATCAAAACATCCTAGATGCATTGAGGCAACAGCTTGCCTGATGAGAGCGTCATAAAAATCTCTGTGGTACTCTAGATGCAATTGCAATTGCATCTAGGATGTTTTGATATTGAATTGCAAAATCTATAATTGGTTGTGACTTGTAAATGTCATTTCATAAATATCTAAGGAGAATAAAATTTTGAACATCAGATACTAATCATGGAAGTTCTGCCAAGAGAGTTAGGGGAAAAAAGCATATCACAGACAGTTCTATTTAAAAACCATCTGTGATATCGTATCACAGACGGTTCTACTAAAAACCATCTGTGATTATATATTATCAGAGATGGTTCTATCATAGAACCGTCTAAGACAAATGATCATCACAGACGGTTCGTAGATACAACCATCTCTGATATTAGTTTTACTGACGGTTCGGAAATCGTCTGTGTTGTGCCTTCTCATCACTGACACATTTTTGCACACGGTTCACAAAACCGTTAGTGATGAGTTTTCTGAACCGTCTGTGATGAGCTTTTCTGTAGTAGTGTTGGTAGAAAGACCACTTTATATGGTCTGCACCTGTGGCAAGCACCCGCCCTTATGGTCAGGCTTCCCTATCGTCAAAAACAGAATGTCCTTCGACCCTTTGTTCTGAAAGGTCCCCTAATCTCTCTACTTGCTTACCTCCTCCTGCAATAAGCAATTACAAATTAGTTCTAAAATACAACGGGAAGGGTCAGTTGCAATGTACTAAGTTAGATGTTGTAATGTCCCGTTTAAATTTATGCTGTTGTGGGTCGTTTTGTGTTGTTTTCGGGCGGTGTGGGCTGTTTTAGGGGTTTATTCTCAGAGTGGACCGATCGTGGGCTGTGTTGGGCTAGTTTTTTTGGCCCAAGTGGGAGGGGGGATCCCTAACCCTAACCCTAGATCTTTCCCCTCCCCTCCTCTCTAGCCGCCACCCCTTCTCTTCCTCTCCCTCTCTCGCTGAAGCACTTCCTCTCCCCTTCCTAGTGCTTCTCCCTTCCGGCGCTCCTCCTCCTCTCCGGGCATCCTCCTTCAGGTTTGAGGTATTTTATGGTTCTCTTTTGGTGATTCAATGATAGAATTTCAGGTTTTATTGCAGTGATTAGATTGGTTTGGGGAAAATTTTTATTGTGGGGCGAGATCTGGATTCAAGCAGTGCTGATCTGAAACTTAGGGCAGAGATTAAAAATAGTTCCATTCATTTTCAGAGGGGTTGGCCATTGGGAAAGTTGTATATCTTCGTCTTAAGTTTTTTGAGAGACCAAGATCACAAAATTTGGTTGGGTATTTTAAAAGTTATGGCTGTTTTATTGACTGCCATCCAGAATCTATCTCTGCTGGCAGCAGTCGTGGAAAATTGCAAAGTAGGGCTAACTAGATGCTAAATTATTTTTTTAAATGACCAGATTAAGTTAGGAAATTTCTTTTACATTTCATAAATGTTATCCTTTACTTCTTTTGGAATTGTATAAAATTAGTTATGCTATTTTGAAATCTGCTGTCCAGTGTGGTAGCAGATCAGGTTTCAGGGCTAAATTATTTATTTGAGATAATTGGTTAATGGGTAATATGTGGGTAATTTTCAGTAGTTTTACAAAGTTCTTGGCCCCTGAGGTTTGGATTATAAGGCTGAAACTTATAACCTTTAAACCATTGGGACAACAGAGGGATGGTTTTGTTCGCCGAGTGAGAAAGTTATTAGAAATGAGGTGGGGCGTGGGTTCGTTGTCACTAAATTTTATTGCTTATGCTGGAATTGTATTGTTGAGTTATATGTGATTTATTCTCAGGTGTGTGACTTCACGAGTGGCCTCAACCTCGCGCACTCCGCTCCTCGTGGTTAAGGCAAGTACATCGTGTATGAGGATGAATTTAGATGACTTTATGATGGGATTGGATAATTTGATACCTAGCTGTCCTACATGTTCGTTATGCTTTATTATCATTGCTTAGATGTTGGTTATGTTTATATTAATGATGAAAATGTGCAACCTGCAAATAAACCATGTCATTTGCATTTGTGCATACATGATGGAAGATGTGACCTGTGTGGGGCTCTATGTATCACTTGTGGTGGGCATAAAAGACCTACCTCGGTAGGCTCCTCCACGGGATGGATGGAAATGAGAGGGTGCACACCGATGGGTGTGCACTCAGCTATACTGGTATGATCTATGAGATGGCAATATGCATATAACATTATGCATTACATGAATGATTGGATATTCTCAAATGATGAAGCTATGAGTTCTTACATATGTGTGAAAAGCTTGATGTGTTTTAAGTAATCAATTGCACTCATATGAGATGTTGTGGTTATAGGATGTACCTTGGTGAGTTTTGGACTTACGCTTATTTATTTAAATGTTTTTTTAGGGACCACGTGACGGCATGGGGAAAAAGGGTTGTAGCACCACCTCTTCACTTCACATGAATTCAATAACCTTAGACTATCATGAATCTTAATTTTATAGTATGACATTTCCGACTTGTGGAAAAGAGTCATTGCTTTACCTTCGTTATGTTTTGCTAAAATAATGAACTAAGCTATGGTTTGACATTGTGATTATATTTTGTTAATTTGGTTTGTCGCTTTTGTTCCTATCATAAAATTAGATTATCTGTCCTATTATAGTCGTCATTGTTACCATATGTTATCTTCTCAAGCAATTTTGTTTAGTTGCTACGTAGATTTTATTTGGAGTTGTTTCTGACTGCTCTAAATCAATTTTTATGCATTAGTGAGCTTGCTAAAATTTCGGTTTACTTGACTGTTTAGTTGTAATTTGTCGGGACCGGATTTCCGAATCCGAACCCTCTATGTATAACCTGTGCTAGTCCGAAAAGCTAGCACACAAAGTGGAAACAGTGATGAAAACACATCCATATCACGAAGCACATAATATTAATTAAGCAAAAGAGCATTAGCCTTATGGCCAATTATTACAAATAAGCAGCATCATGGCTTGGGTTCAATAAGAAACAGCGGAAATGAAATAACAACAATAGGATAAGCCCATCCATTTGCCCAACAGGCAATCGACTGGGGTATGCGTCCTAGTATTCCGGATCGCCTTCATCATAACCACAAGCATAGAACTCGTAGTCACCTTCAACTTCTGCGAAATCCTCTATGGAAAGTTGGGGATGTTGCAAGGGTGAGCACAAAATGTACTACGCAAGTCTTGGAACATAATGCATGATAACTATATGCAAGGCTAAACAATTGAAGGCATAATATGGCTCTTTTAGCATAAAGCAAAGTTTAACTGTAAATACCAATAGTAATTTCATAAAGCATCATTTGATCAAAATGTAATTGTAATTGAATTTGATATGACAACTAAAGTAGGTTCTAACTACCTGACTGGCTCCATCTGCCAAACCATAACCCGAGATTTCCATCTGTTCACGGATTCCCAAACCATCATTTTCCTTTAAAACAAAACCATGAAATCTACAATGTGCAAGTGTACCTTGCCTGCCCTTGACCGTGGGCACAACTACTTAAGTAGTTTTAACTCTGCAGAGTGTGTACACTTTACCCACAAGACATGATCGACTCTTGTTACCATGCAATTAACACACTTCCTTTGGTGTGTCGGCAGAGAGATCATGACAAGGCCTTTACAACGTACAACCCCACTATTAACATCGCCCGCTAAGGTTTCACCGTTGTTAGGGTTCTAGCTGCCCAGTACAGAAGCCCCCTCTTGCGTCTGCCATCATCTGGCACTCACCAACAGGCGAAGCTAATAATGAGACACACAAATTATTTAGCCAGGTCGTACCCATATAGACTTGTGGTTGTACGGTAGTGCTTGGTCCATGATAACACATGCTTCGATCCTTAATTGACTAGGGCAGAACATTCACATTCCAAGGTCTCGTGCTTTCTGCACCCGCCAAACATCCATCCGTCCTGGTCTAAACCATGATTTTCACTTTATTTCATTTAAAGAACAGCAGCAACACCAATTGTCGTGACTTTACAAATAAGTTTCAACAATGTTTGAAGTGATTCTCATAATGGCATCATAACAAAACGTTTAAGCTGGACTAAGCAGTTCTACCGTCCCATGCTAATCTGCTGGTTATCACCAAATAAAATAGCTAGTATTACCTAGGGTGACAAAGGTTCATCAAGATTAATGTCGGTGACAAAGGTTCATCAAGATTAATGTCAATGAGGGTATAACAAGCTGGCATTTAACTAAAACCCTAAAACTATATTTAGAGTACATTGCATAAAGTAAGCATGCATAATTAAAAATAATATAGGAATTTTGTAAAATTTGGGATCAATATGTTCAAGGAAGACTTGCCTTCGTTGCCTCCTGCTAGTTCTACCTCCGACTGTTGATTCGCTTGAACTTCGATTGTTTTGTCTACATGCGAAACGAGAGCAAAAAATAAAAAAATTCAAAACAAATTCAAAAATTGAAAAGAATGGTACTGGAAGATATATCATGAATTTAGATGAATTTAGAAATTTGAATCACTGGAATCGAAGATCGAACGAAAGAGAACGGGTTCCGGGAAGATTCCTAGATCAGAAATTCTGAAAAAAATAGAAAGGCTGACACGTGGCGCAATTTGATTGGATAGAATTTTTGAATTTTTGGAAAATCAGAAAAGGAAAAAGAAGTGCCACTGACACGTGGGGTCCACATGTCAGAGGCACGGCTCACGGTGAACCTGGTTCACTGATAAGGGGAGATGCCGACGTGGCGGACCACGCTGACGTGGCAGCCATGCGGCTGCCACACGGCTACTGACGCTGCGGGGGCGAGGCGACGCGGCTCGATCGGGCCCGTCCATGGGCGCGCATCGGACGGACGAGGCGGATCGAACGGCTGAGACGCAGCGGAAGGCGTCGGCAAGCACGGCGGCGGCACGGCGAAGCGGCACCGCCGGAGGCGGAGAACAAGGCAGCGTCGACAGAGCAAAACGCGACGAGATGACACGGGATTAAAGGCAAAAGGGAGAGGGAGTCGCGGGGAGACTGGAGATGCGAGCGACGGCGGCGGAGACTCACCAACGAGGAAGAAAAACGGCGAAGAAGCGCTCGGGATGACGGCACAACTTCGGCGTGCTCGCGGGAGAAGACGACGGCGCCTCGGGCAGCAAGGGTTAGGGCAAAAGAAGCAGTAACGAGGTGAACCTCGGGGTGGGTGCGACGACGGCTTAAATATCCTCCGGAGGCGCACGGCACGGACGGCGAAATTGGCGCGAACGCGGTTAGGGTTTCGACGGCGGCGGCGTTGGGGTCACGCGTACGTATTGCGGCCAAGACATGTGGCGCGACGGATCGGACGGAGGCGCTGGCGGTATTGGCCGTAAGCCGGGCGAGAGAGGAAGATGGGCGGCGGCGTGGCGAAGCGAATGGGCAGCGAAAAAGAAACGGGCCGACGGGAAATACGGCCCAAGAGGATTTTCGAAATAAAAACATTTTTCGAATTAATGAAATTCCAGAAATTCAAATAAAAGCAAATAAATTCAAATAAATAGCAAAGAAATTCAGAAAAATCTCCAAAAATACTGAAAAATTCCTTGAAGCATAATGAACCTAACTAAAACTGAAAATCTTTTGTTTTATGAAAACATTAGTCAAATTAAATCCTTTCATAAATAGAAAATTCAAATTAAGCTTTGATTAATCTGGTAAAATGCAAATGGTTCATTTTCAAATTCAAACATTCCAAAACTCCAATTTTGCGATGTTACATAATTCTTGCTTGAGGTAGTGACATTCTAGGCATATGGAATGCTGTGGTGTTTCAGATGTCTTACGATGGTGGTGACGACGTGTGTGCTCGTGGGATTTGGAACTACAAGCTGCCCATCGGATGTTTTCTTCTTCCTTTCTAATACCCAATCGCGTGCCTGCTCCTCACATATGTGGGAGTAAGGCATCACCATCCTAGAGTTCATGCATTCCTCAACTAGTCGTGCCCACGCTGCTTTCTTCCCTTTATAGCCAGTGAAAACGATGTGGTGCGCGTGTGTGTTCTACCTCTAACTAGCGATGTTCTTCTCTCTGAGCTCCTCCACCTCGGGCATACTCTTCATCCTTATGAACTCCCAAACATCGGGGGTCACAAACAGATACCTCTCGAATAGAGTACGACCTTTCAGCACGTACTCACCGTGCATGAAGACCCTGAAGTGCCTCAAAGCCACAACCACTCTCTTCAAGACGTACCGCCTCGCATTACTTTCATCTTCCTCTTGTATAATCCATTTCCCCTTAACTTCATCCTATTGCTGATTCTTCTGCTCTGTGCTGACTTCCTTCCTCTAATCCTTAACCATGATGGGCACTCTCTCCCTCACCAATTGACAGAGAAAAGACCAGTAGTGCCCCTTGTACTTGGGAGGACCAGTGCAAATCCCCATGGCATTGAAGTGGAGAACCTTCCCTGTGGCTCTTTTATTCGGTCCACGGGCCTTTCTCACCTTACTCGGCCCCTCAGTAGCACCTTCTATTCTATCTGGAGATGAGTCGATGCTCTCTACTTGTGACATTTTGAGTATTTTTGTATGACATGGTCATATATTTGACTTGACAGAAAGCAATTCATAGCTATTATTTGGACTTGACAAAGAATCATGTAAAGTAACATATTAATGTATAATTCATAGCATATTGTAGTATAGTAACAGATTAATGGATGATCTTAAAGAAAATTCTATATATT
Organism: Otatea glauca; assembly: GCA_036346275.1. Lineage (NCBI taxonomy): Eukaryota > Viridiplantae > Streptophyta > Magnoliopsida > Poales > Poaceae > Otatea > Otatea glauca. The sequence continues at coordinate 8,149,653 of CM070717.1, read as the reverse complement.
GACAAACTAAGTATGTACCAATGATAACTCCTAATCTCTAAATAGGTTAGGTCCTATTCCCCTTTGAGGATATGTGGCTCAAAAAAGTTCCTAAGCTATTGTACAACTCCACAGAAAATTTCGGCAGTATCTCTCCGCTGTTCTCCAAATACACGTCTCGACAACAAGTCAAGAGGGGTTTGTATCCAGAGAATACCAGGGAGATGCTGTCGAAACCTTCTCTAGAGTTATACAACAGCTCGAGAACTTGTCTGAACCACATATCGTCGAACTGTCCAAAAAACATGGACAATTTGAGACTGCTTTCTTATAAATATGCCATATCAGCATATTTATAAACAAGTACTCTCGAACAACACCCTAAACTCTAACATCATACTGAGATAAAGAAAAAATATGACATGATGTGACGTAAAGAAAAACTATGACATGATATAAAAAAGAAATAGAGGGTTGCTAGTAAGTAACATATAGGGTTGCTAGATAATACATCTGAAGCTACTAACAAGTAATATGTCAAGTTATTAGCAAATAATGTAAAGGTAACACTGGTACTTGATATCAGATAATGGGCAGTTGCTAGCTAGGTAGAAATAGAGAGCTGTTTCTAAGTAATTGCTAGGTAGAAATAGAGAGCATCTGGTTTGTAATGCCAAAACATCATTTCTAGTTGCCATCGAGTAATGAGCAATATGTACAATGCATTACAAACGTATGATCATTATCCTTCAACCCGGTTTTTCTGGGACTTAATTGTTGAAGTAATTGGAAAAAGCATAACCAAACTCATGCGAACACTTTGTAGTAAACACCATCTCAGTTTTGCAATAGACTGGTCAGCTAATAAAGACTTATATATCCATAAGTCTCCTCTAATCCCTCATAAGTCATAACAACTATCTGCCTTAGTGTTACGATCTGCTGATTCCTAGTATTTAAATTAGTGTTATTTTTCATCACTTGTCCTAAATGCTTGGAAAGGGTTTATCTTTGCTACTTACTGAACCATCAAAGGACAAGAACCATACTCCCTGTTTTAGAAAATTCGGTATTGTCTCCAATCATACATGTCCTAGAACCGATAGATTGTCAAAATAATGGCATATGTATCAGTTGCAATTACCTAGTTTTGTGAGAATCCATGTATGAAATTATTGATTAATGCCGGTGATTGCTGCTATGGTGGCCTGGAATCCTCATTCTAGTGTGCCAACAAGCCCTTCCTATTTTCACGAAGTTGATCATTCAAAGTTCGGCACATTTGTCAACAAGGTACAGGGGACCCAAGGCAGTCGGCTAGGTAAAGATGAACATGTGATGCTTACTGATGGGGATTCTGTGACTTTTGGAACTAGCAATGCGACCTTTAGGTGAGCACAAAGTAAAATACGGAATCAATATACCAATCCTTCTCTTCTTACCTTATTATTAGGATGTACTGCTATGTGTAAGATGTGCTTATGCATACAATCCATTACCCTGGAAGTGGCATTTCTATTTAAATTCATAGGCATCTTCTAGTCCTTTGGTTGGAAAGTTGAATGCATAAGTTTTACTTATTTCTATTGATATTCCTCATAAGCTTGACTAATTAGGGTTGACTACTGGTTAGGGAGGCCGCCGATGGGGGGAGCCACTGGTGCGGGGTGCTGCCGATGGGTGGAGCCACCAGTTGGGGAGGCCATAGATGGGGGAGCCACCGGTGGATGGAGCCGCTGGTGGGGGAGCTCGAGTGTGACCTACTGCAGGGAGGGGGGAAATCACGGGAGATGCAGGGGTGGCTGGGAACGTGGTGTCTATGGGGACGGTGGCGACAGCGGGAGATGCGGTGGCGACGGGGGTTACCAAGGCGGCGGTGACCGTAGGAGATGCGGGGGCTGCTGGGGCGGCAGGAACTGAATGTGTCTAGTGTTGGGAGAGGCTATGGCAGCGAGATTGATTGTGTCTTGAGCTCTTGGTGGCTGCAGACGAAATGGGGACGACATTAAATAAGGAAGAGGAGAGAAACACTATTGGTTTTGAATCATAACTGACACAAATGTAAAGTAATCACTATAGATTTTCAATAAAAATTGATACAATTTTAATCGCTATCAGTTTTGAATAAAAATTGATACAAATGTAAAGGTGATCACTATAGGTGTTTAATAAAAACGGATACAAATGTAAAGGTGATCACTGTCGGTTTTAAATGAAAACCGATACAAATGTAAAGGTGATCACTATCAGTTTTGAATGAAAATCAACACAAACATAAAAGTGATCACTATCGGTTTTAAATGAAAACTGATACAAATGTAAAGGACATCACTATTGGTTTTGAATAAAAACCAACACAAATTTAAAGGTGATAACTATCGGTTTTGAATGAAAACTGGTACAAATGTATAGGTGTTCACTATCGGTTTTCAATAAAAACCAAAACATATGTAAAGCGATCACTTTCGGTTTTCAATTAAAACTGACACAAATGAAATGAGCAAAGAGTATGAAAGGAGCAAAGGAGTATGAAGTGAGTAGAGGCTGCAAAATTCACTATGAACTAAGAAGTGGAGTATGAAAGGAGACATGTACTTAGAACTAAAAAACATTATTTAAGTATAATATTTTTTAATTTTGTACCATTGGTACAAGCTAATTATAAACTCACAGTGACAAATTGAATGATGGGCTATGAAGAACTTGTGCTCTATTAATTGAAATAAGAAAAATGCAAGCATGTGGAGTGCTGAATAATATCTAGTGAGTTTATTTGTCATTGAACATCTGGTGTCTTTCTTCTTGGTGGGAAAAGGCAGTATTTTTTTAAATACTCCTCACCTCCTCAAACATTAGCCGTTTCCCTATTTCAAGCAAACAAACATTAATTACCTTCCTTTCCGAGAAAAAAAATAAGGAGATGCATTTTTTATGTTTTTGCTGTTGTTTATTCATATCTTATTAATAGAATATTACTATCATCAGCTAAAAAGTCAGAGATTTTTCAAATAAAGTCTAAATTTCACTTTGTAGGCATTTCAGCAATCTTACAACATTACCTAAATAAACCACACAATGAAATGTATTCCATTTATTTACAATACAATCCTTCTTGATGATCTACACGCATGTAATATGGTCCATGTGTGTCGTTATCACCGCTAAGACATGCATCATCCGTAAACGGAGGTATTTCATCGAATTGGTTGTTCTCTTCTTCATCTACGGTAGTTTCAACTCCAATGATCAGTCTCTTGCCATGAAGAACGACGTGCAACCTCGGATTGGCTAGATCACGTACGTAGAAGACTTGAGTTGCTTGCTTCACAAGGATGAATGGTTCATCTTTGTAGGCGAGTCTACTGAGATCCACAATAGTAAAACCTCTCTTGTCGACCTTCACTCCATGTGGAAGTCCAACCCACCTACATCGGAACAATAGAACTTGGTATATTCCTTAATCGAGCTCCTAAATTCCTTCGACCATCCCATAGTAGGAGTTCATTGTGGTTGAGGATCCTCTTTTCGAGTGATATTCATTGAACAAATCATCTATGCTCACACCACTGTTTTGAATAGTACTCTTGGCATCTTGACTTTCAGTGTAAAAGGTGTAGCTATTAATATCGTACCCCTGCCTTGTCTGTACATTAAATCTTAGTCCATTAGCCAACCATTTGACATCCTCACTGATGGAGACCTTCACCTTTTCTTTGAACTATGTGGGGAATCGATCGTTGTGTTTTCATGTGATGGAAAGCTCATCCATATGTAAATTCTCTTCCTGTAATATCAACTTATACCGCTCGATGTATGGATGAACTTCTGCACTGTGCTGCAAAACTATCAAATGCGCTTTGTAATACATATCAAATGGTGGACTCATTAGTTTGGACCCAGCGGTTCCTTTGACAATAAGTTTGCCCTCATGACGAGAAACAAGAATAACAATTTCTTATCTTTTACCTAGACAGTCCACGAGAACTCAATAACCTCTTCAGTCTCATAACCTTCAACAATACTACCCTAAGGCTAGACTGATTCTTGACTTACGACTTTAATATACCCATGTACATCTCTAACGGATAAATATAACATAGAAATACTGGTCCACATATCTTAATCTCTCTAACAAGGTGTACAACAAGGTGGACCATGACATCGAAGAATGACATAAGGAAATTCATCTCAAGATGATATAAATTCTGCACCAGTTCACTCTTAAAGTTGTCTAGTACATCAGGATTAATAACCTTGCAAGAAATCACATTGAAGAAATAATATAGGTTCGTGATTGCCAATCTAACATTATCTGGCAGAATATTTTTTATTGCAGTAGGGAGTATTTGGGTCATTAAGATATGACAGTCGTGAGACTTCATACCTAGCAACTTCAAATCATCCATGGACACAAGCGTCTTAATATTTGCAAAGTAGCCCAATGGAACTTTAATACCTTGGAGACACTTGTAGAAGTCTTCTTTCTCCTTCTTGGACAAGGTGTAATATGCAGGGGGTTGTACGAACCTTTTCCATCTTGGGCCTGATTCCCATGTAGGCAATGTCATGACGGGCATTCACTTCATTCTTGGTCTTCCCAGGTATGTTCAACAGGATGCCAACCAAATTAACGCAAGTATTCTTCTCAACGTGCATGACATCAATATAATGCCGGATTTCTTACTCCTTTAGTATGATAATTCCCAAAATATCGACCTTTTCTTCCAAACGTTCCTGGGATGAACAGATTTATGGCTCTTTCTATACTAAACATTGATATCCTCCATGTGTGAATATACTTGCCTTCCACTCATAGGTTGCGTGGCTAAACGAACTTTCCTCTTCCCATCAAATTTTTCATCTAACTTATGGTATCGATGACTTCGAGGTAGAATCCTGCGGTGACCTATGAACAAATTTTCTTGGAATTTAGCATCCACGAGCTCTCAGTCTCCTCTTCACGAATAGGACAAACTTTGTCTCTCTTCGTACTGTAGCACACCAAATTACCAAGGGCTAGGAAATTACTTATGTTGCAAAATATCATAGCTCGTAGGGTGAAGTGTTCTCTTTTGTATGCATGCCACACCGCGACTCCCTCGTTCCACATTTTTATGAAATCCTCAATCAGTAGTGCAAGGTACACATCAATATCATTTTTCGGCTATTTAGGTTCTGAGATTAGCAGTGACATCATGATAGACTTCCGCTTCATGCACAACCAAGGAGGGAGATTGTAGATACACAACAGAACTGGCTAAGTGCTGTGATGACTACTCATATTACCAAACAGATTCATTCCATTGGTACTCAATCCAAATCTTATGTCCCTCATTTCGACACCAAACTCCTCATGTTTCTAATCGATGTTTCTCTATTAAGCCGAATTAGAGGGGTCTTAGCTTGCCATCTTCCTTTCGAGATTTATAATACCACACTACTACAGAACAGTACACCACTGCCGGTTCCAAAACGCCATCACTGCCGATCATTGGTGCTGGCAGTGATTGGTCGGCATTGATACTCGGGGATTATCACTGCCGGCTCAGGAACCGGCAGTGATGAGGATTGTTATTGCCGGTTCTACCCACAACCGGCAGTGATATTGAACTATCTCTACCGGGTCAAACCAAAATCCGGCAGTGATGATAATTATCACTACAGGTTATACATAAAACCGGTAGTGATATTGAACTATCACTGCCAAGTTATACCACAATCCGACAGTGATATGTACATATCACTGCTGATTTTCTCCAAGAACCGGTAGTGACAAGCTGTGCACTAAATATTTTTATTGCATATTTTTTGTGCAATATATATATTTTTATACAATTGTTTATGCAGTGTCCATATATAGTATATAAAGCATCGATCAAATCATAATTCAAATATATCCATATATATATATAAAGCATCGTTAAAATCATAATTCAAATATATTAAAGCATCACAATACTTTATTTTTACAATGATTTGTTTACAAATGTAGTTCGACTACATCTCATCTCATCTCATTTCATTCACTTTTATTTTGCACCGGCTACATTAGAAAGAGTCGAAGTAGGCATGTCACGGGTCTAGATCGAAGGAATGAGGGCGATGAGGCTACTCGTGGAACTCGTCGTTTGGATTGATGACATCATCATGAATGAATCCGCCGATTTGTTCTTGAATTGCTATAATTTCTGTCAGTAATAACTTATTGGTTCTCAGTTTGGAGCGCTGTTATTGAAGAAAAGAGAAAGTTAATTAATGATGATATATGTTAAATGGAAAAAAAGTAGGCATAAATGTGTAAATTTGTACATACATAGTATGCACATAAATTGTTTCCCGGGTCCTACCTCATACATGGATATTTTACAAGCTGCCCAAAAAGCTTAAATGACCATGCTACTAATACGTTTATGGTCCAGTTTTCTTTTTATGATTGCGGCTACACCGTATTAGATATTCTAACCATTTTCAGGCATAAGTAGGGGATATCCCTACGAGTGTTTTAAAGTTTGTCCCGTGATATTTTGCACTTATTCGAGATTGTTTTCATATAGATTATCATTAAGGCTTAATATGGATTATCATTAGGGCTTGAACTTAGAGGCAGCAGCAGTTCGACCTAAGTCAGTTTCTCTTCTGTCAATTCAACGACAAATACATAACAATCCCCGAACTTATCAATTCAAAGAAATAAAATTAATACACATATTTGAAAGACACATACACATCTTTAAACAACATGTACATATATTTTTTTTTATCTTTATACACATACATCTTTGAAGGACACATACGCATACACATACACAGGATATATACACATACATCTTTGAAGGACACATACACATATACATCTTTTTTTTGAATTTGCATGCTCCAGAATAATTTGACCATGAACACAAATATACACATACACATACACATACACATGATATATACACATACATCTTTGAAGGACACATACACATATACATCTTTTTTTTGAATCTGCATGCTCCAGAATAATTTGACCATGAACACAAATATACACATAAACATGATATATACACATACGCAGGAGATCTACACATACATATAAACATTTTATTTCTGAATCCGCATCTGTTTCTCAACGAATAAAAAAGTTATGAGTACAACTCAGTCACACTTGGTAAATATTATCATCAAGCTAGGAAAATAAAATAATTAGATGTCATAAGTCACAACCAACACTAACATGAAATTTAATTAATATGTGTATTGAACTTTTGATGGAAATAGCAACACAGAAATATTCTTGATGCTTTCACTGATGAACTCCTATTTTTCTAGATTCACATGCTAAGCTAAAGGCAAAATTGACTGCAGGACACACTAAATTTGAAGCATTGGCAATATGAAATAACAAGTTAATGGTTTAAGAGACACTACACTGAAATATTAACTGAATTGCTCAAAGTTTTTCCTTACAATTGGACTAAGCCTGAACAATTTAAGAGACATTACACTGGTAAACAACTTCCATTCTAATGGTTTTAAGAGTATCATGCAGAAGAACAAAAACATGTTTTGTGTGCCTTAAACATGAACGTACAGAACTTCAAATACTTACACCACACACATTTAAAAAAACACATGTATGAATTTCCAAAATAGCACTCCTCAAACACCAGCACATATATATACACAATCAAAATTTAACAATACATTCACTTTAGTGTTTAATTCATGCTCCTTATCAATCACATTGCACAAGAGGTCAATCTTGATATGGAAGACGAGCTAATACTGGTAGGGCATAAAACTACCTTCGGTGAGCCACAGAACAACGGGGAGGTCACCGGTGCTGGCGGCGGAGTGGGGAGAGGAGGCAGCACCGGCAGCAGAGTGGCGAGAGGAGGCAGCAACCTGGGGGCGGTGACCACGGGGCAGAGCCGGCGACGGAGTAGGGAGGGGATGCGACGGTGGCGACGAGGACGAAGGGATGCGATGGCCTCGACTGCGGGGATGACGAGGCGGTGGTGGAGAGGATGCGGCAACGGCGGGAGGCCCGAGGTGGCGGCAGGGAGGCTCGATGCGGGCGAAGGCGCGGAGGTGAAGGTGACGGAGATGCAAGTGACAGGAGAGGGTTTGGGTTGGGCACCGCAGTGATATTTATAGGGGTCGACTATCACTGCCGGGTCCCCACAAGAACCAGCAGTGACAGTATATCACTGTCGGGTCATAAAGAGAGCCGACAGTGATAGTGGCCTTATCACTACTGGTTCTACTAAAACCTGGCAGTAATACAAAGTATCACTGCCAGGGTTAAAGAGAGACAACAGTGATAGTGGCCTTATCACTGCCGGTTCTACTAAAACCCGGTAGTGATACTTCGTATCACTTCCGGGGTTAAGTTGAACTAGCAGTGATATGACTTATCACTTCCGGTTTATTCTACAAACCGACACAAATAATATACAGTACCGCCGGTTTTTTGGGGAAACTGGCAGTGATAAGCTGGTGTATGCCCAATTAAGTGAAACTTTTAGTTTATTTCATTTCAAAGGCTGAGGGCTTTGGGATTTTTGAAATCCTATCAAATTTGAACCAAATTATCTGAAAATTTGTGGAGGCATACTACAGGATATATAGTATTTTAAATAAATATTTTCCCCTAGTTTTGACTAAGTTCTAAAATTCTAAAAAACCAGATTGCTCACTGTTTTAATATTTTAGATATCAAATAATGCTTCAAAAGTTCACACAAATGCTATAAATAATTTCACAAAAATGTAGATGGACCGAAGGTGGATGTATGACACGGACCGTTGTGGCATAGAGTTCTTTAATGGTGTGACTTGTAACAATTCACACAAATGCAGTCAAATCCATTACTTCATATAATACATTAATTGTTACACATGAGAAAATAAACATGTCGTTCGTACAAAGGAAAGCATATCTTTAATTTGTACAACTAAGCTACGATTCGACCTTTGTTATGATCGCGGTGTATGTACGTAGCTTCCTCACTCTCTTCCATGAGACTTAGGTCAACGTCCTCTTCGAAAGGAGGAAGCTCATTGAATTGGTTGTATTCTTCCTCGTCGACAACATTCTGAACTCCGACAATCCTTCTTTTTCCTTGAATAACCACGTGGCGTTCCTTGTTAGCCGGGTCAGTTACAAAGAAGATTTGTGTAACAGAATTACCAAGTACGAATGGTTCTTCTCTGTATCCGATGAGTTTGAGGTCCACGGTAGTGATACCGTACTTATCGATGTTCATGCTCCCTGGAAGTCTGACCCATTGGCACCAAAAGAGAGAGACTTTCAAAGGTCCATAGTCAAGCTCCCAAATCTCTTCTATGAATCCGTAGTAGCTTTGCCTATTTTCATTACTGTCATAGCCATCTATACGGATACCGCTGTTTTGGTTCGTGCTCTTTTTATCTTGTGCTCTTGTATAAAATGTAAAACCATTTATGTCGTATCCTTGGAATGTTCGAATTGTAGTTGACGGTCCCTGAGCCAACACTTTCAACTGAGCGCACTCCGTCTCCGTATGCATCATGTGCCTACGCAACCAATCGCCGAAGTTATCTCTATGCTCTCTCACGATCCAACCCTCTGACTTCCCTGGGTTTGTTCTGGATAGCATGCTCTTGTGCATGTTGACATACGGGGCCACCACAACTGATTGTCCCAAAACTGCAAAATGTGCTTGTGTGAATGAAGCTAGATTGGTTGTACGGAGTGATTTCTCACCCAATGTCCCTTTCCCATGTAGCCTCCCCTCATGCCGAGATATAGGCAAACCAATCGGTTTGAGATCTATATAATCGACGCAGAACTCAATGACCTCCTCGGTTCCCCAACCTTAAGCAATGCAGCCTTTCGGCCGATGTCGGTTGCGAACATATTTCTTTATAACCCCTATGAACCTCTCAAATGGGTCCATCTGATGTAGAAATACGGGACCAAGAATCCATATCTCTTTCATCATGTGAACAATGAGATGGACTATAATATCAAAAAAAGATGGAGGAAAACACATCTCAAGCCTGCACAGAGTGTGGACAACGTCTTCCTACAGCTTATCTAGTTTTAACGGATAGATGGCCTTCTGTGAAATCGCGTTAAAGAATGAACACAACTTTATAATTGGGTTCGAACTTTCTCTGGCAGAACACCCCTAATTGCAATTGGAAGCATCTGTGTCATCATCACGTGGCAATCGTGAGACTTCATGCCAATTAATTTTAAGTCTTTCATTGAGACTAGTCCCTTTTTGTTGGCAGAGTAACCAAACGAAATTTTGACTCCGTGCAAGCATTCGCACACGATAATATTTCTTTCTTGCTTAGAGTGTAGCAGGCTGCGGGAAGGTACTTTTATCCATGTCTTCATGATGCAGCTCCTTCCTGAGTTTCATATCTTCAAGGTTCATCCGTGCGTGGAGGGTATCTTTTATTTTGCAAGGTATATCCAGTAAGATACCAAGCAAGCTGTCACACATGTTCTTCTCTTTGTGCATGACGTCGATTACGTGTCGAACTTCGAAGTGTTGCCAATAAGGTAGGACCCAAAATACTGATCCCTTTTTCCACAAAGGAGCCTTATCACGGGAACTCGGGATAGATGTACTGACGGCTCCCTTTCCGTGAATAATATGAAGTTCCTTTACAACCACAAATATCTGTTTCCTAGTGCGATTATTCGGAGCTAAGGCAGTCTCCTTTGTCCCGTCAAAAGCTCTATTATTATTGCGGTATGGGTGATCCTTGCAAAGGAACCTACGATACCGCGTGTAAGCCATTTTCCAACAGTTCTTCTGCCACCGGCTAGTTGTATCATCCAAGCACTAGACACATCCATTGAACCCTTTTGTCGTCTGTCTTGACAGGTTACCAAGGGTAGGATAAAGTTCTCTCTTTTGTACTCATCCCATACCCGTACTCCATTGTTCCACAATATTAGAAGATCTTCAACCAATGGTTTGAGGTACACATCGATATCGTTGCTAGGTTGCCTGGGCCCTTGGATCAGTAATGGCATCATAATGTACTTCCGCTTCATACAAAGCCAAGGAGGAAGGTTGTAGATACATAGAGTCACCGGCCAAGTACTGTGACGACTACTCATGTTGCCGAAAGGATTCATCCCATCCGTACCCAACCCAAACTTTATATTCCTCACATCATATGCAAAGTGCGTCTTATATTTTTTGTCGATGTTCCTCCATTGCACAGAATCAGCAGGTGTCTAAGCATTCCATCCTTCTTACGCTCTTCGGCGTGCCATCGTAGCAATTGGTCATGCCTTTTGTTCGCAAACAATTGCTTCAAATGGGGGATTATAGGGAAATACCACACCACCTTACGGGGGTATCTCTTCTTCTTATGCTCCACCTTGACATCATCATTGCCCTTATACCTCTTTGCTTTGCAAACAGCACAAGCATCCAAGTCTACAAACTCATTGCGATACAACATGCAATCATTTGGACATGCGTGTATTCTTTGTACTTCCAGTCCCAACAGGAAGACAACCTGCTTGGCCTGGTACATAGTTGTAGGCAACACGTTACCCTCTGGAAGCAAGTCCCCCAAGAGACATAACAACTCAGTGAAGTTTTATCGGACCAACCATTGCTTGCCTTCAACTGCAGTAGTGTAAGCACGGTATGCAATTTTTTTGCTCCTCCTTGTAGCCCGGCTACAATGGTGTTGTGGAGTCCTTTACCATACAATCAACGCATGGACAACACATATAGTCCGCCAGATTCTTCGACTTGTGCGCCGAAACCGCGTTTACAAAACAAGTCACACCATTAAAGAACTCTGCGCCGCAACGGTCCATATCATACATCCACCTTCGGTCCATCTACAATTAACTAAAACAAAAATCACATAAGCATATAATTGCAAATAACAATATAATTTTAAATGATAAGATTTAAAAATCCATGTAGCAATTTTGACTATATTAAAATACATCAACCTTTTTTCATTATGTAAATAGCCATCTAGCAATTTTTTATTATTTTAAAAAAAGAAAATAATTGTAAATAGTTAGGATATATTTTTACTATATTAAAATGCATCAATCTTTTTTCACTATGTAAATATCCATCTTGCAATTTTTTATTATTTAAAAAATAATAAATAATTATAAATATTTAGGATATATTTTGACTATATTAAAATACATCAACCTTTTTTATTATATAAATATCCATCTAACAATTTTTTATTATTTTAAAATTTGAGCATATATCAACCTTTTTTCATTATGTAAATATCCATCTTGTAATTTTTATTATTTATAAAATTGAAAATAATTGTAAATAATTAGGATATATTTTTACTATATTAAAAATATCCAAGTAGCAATTTTTTAATTACTTTCATAATTGATCATATCAATGTTGCAATTTTTTAATTACTTTAATAATTGCAAATAAACATATAATTGAAAGTACATGATATATTTTTAAATAATTAGATTTATAAATGTATCTTGCAATTTTCATTATTGCAAAATTCATCTAGCCATTGTCACTATTTAAAAATCCACTAAATCACTGAAATGAATAAGAATTGTAATTATCAAAATCTAAAGCAATCTATAACGTAAAATCAAACTACAAATATAATGTAGATCAAATTACTAACCTTGAAGAGAAATAGATATGAATTTTAATACAATTTTTCAGCACAATTCGTCACAGTAAATGGAAGCGAGACGCCTCTCTGTTATGCTCAATCGGTCGGGGGAATGGACGGCCAGATATATAAAGGATTTATCACTGCCGGTTCTGCGCAGAACCGGCAGTGATAAGCTCGAATTGCGCGGGAAAATAATATCAGGCAGAAAAATAAATATCACTGCCAGTTCTGGTGTAAAACCGGCAGTGAAAATGCCAATATCACTGCCGGTTTATAGAAGATCCGGCAGTGATATATCACTACCGGTTTTAGATATAAACCGGCAGTGATATTGTAACATCCCGAAAATTTTAATAGAATGAAAATGAATATTTTGAATTTGAATATGATTATTTCTGAGTTTTATTAACATCATTGGTTTTTATTTGGATTTCAAATAATGAATGGAAAATGGTAAGAAGATAAAAAGGTAAAAGTAAAATTTTGGAAAATTTACCATGGAACCCTATCCATGCTGGTAAAACAGTAAAGTCAGCTAGTAAAAATTTTATGCACAGAAAAGTAAATAAATGAAATGAATGACAACACTTTTGACTAGAAACAGTAGAAGTCAAATTACTAGAAAACCTTCTATCACTTTTTTAGAGCCATAAAAATTACCATAACACCCTCAGTGAAGATGCTGCTACTGGTAAAAATTTTAGGAATTTATCATGTAATTTAGACCTTCTAAAAATTCAAAAATAGAGGATTTGAAAATCTAAAAATTATCATGTCAGAATTTTCATAAAATAATTACATAATATTTTGACTTGAAATTTTTATAGAGACATCCTTAAACCAAACCAAACTATTGAAAAAAAAAGTTTTAAAAATAAATAGTAACATTTGCACCCTTAAATAAATCAAAATCCGAAGTCAAAATTCTGAGCAGTGCACAGTGTCAGAATTTTTATAAATTTACTATAGGATATTTTGGTCCCAAAATTTTACTAGGAGATAAAAACTACCAGTAGACCTCATTCAAAAAGTTTCACAATTTTTCAACTTGAATAGATAGCCAAATCAATGCAAGTACTAGCTGTCTAAACCAAACCTCATCTTTTTATCTCGTCTTCCATCCCTTACAAGTGGGCCCGGCAACTGTGCTGACCACGTTCACTGAAGCATCGGAGAAGCCCTCTCTCCCTGTCCGGTGGTCCCTGGTCCCGCTTGTCAACCCCTATCTTCTCCTTCCTTCAGCCAAGTCGCTCGCTCCCTCTCTCACTCCCGATCTTTCTCTTGAGCTCTCCCGGTGCACTGAATCGGTTCGACGCTCCTGCTTAGTCCTGCCACGTTCATCCTTGGCTTTCCTGCACCATGCCGTTGCAGTTAAGTCTCGCACCACCTCACCGAGGAGAACAACAGCGCACGCCATCTCATCGCCAAGCGCTGAATCGAGCCACGAGTCTGATCAAGCGTCCACAAACTGGAGAGACCGACCTTCCTAGGCTATAAGCGTCCCAGCTGCGTCGCTTGAGGCCCTCTCCCATTCCTTTAGTCATCCACTGAACCAAGAGCAAAAGGCCAAAGCTTTTCTTCATTCGGCCGCAAGAAACACGAAAGGGGAAAACATCAAGGATTGACCTTTCGGTAAAGGTTTCTTCAATTCCTACGACTTAGAGCTTCACTGTGACCTCCTGAGCTCATCCAGCCTGCCAATTTTAGCTTACAACACCCGTAGCACTGCCGCCGCATGCACCTTCTTCTCCACGATCGGCCACCGGTGGCGTGACTCCTCGGAGCTTCTGTCACCCGGTAAACCCTAAAAATAGAACCCTTGTTACTCCGTGTTGCTAATTTCGCTACTGATTCGAAGCCCTTCCCCTCGCCTTCTGCTCCCAGCGAAGCCACCATTAGTGCCGCCCCGAGCCCATGGTTGTAGCCCCCTCCAGCCATCGCCAGAGGTGATTGACCTCACCATCAGGTGCGAGGTGATGCACTAAAGCTCACTGTGCCCTCGCTTTCGTCGGAGCTCCGTCGTAACGCCATGCCGCCACGCCCTAGCCGGCTCCCCTGCCTTGTCTCGCTGCCTCCCGGGCCCCAATCGTCAGTGGCGCAAATGGAGCCAGTTCAATCGGTAAAAGCCGTTTTCCAGCAGAGAAAGCGCATTTTGTATTTTTAGGTTATTTTCAGAAACCGAGTTAATTCAATTAGCCATATGTTTTGCATTATAACTCCAAAATTAGTGAAATGAATTCTATATTCATGTGAAATTAGGTACCTTCAGAATATGCAATAATATTTTGAAAATGATCAATGGGTGAATTTGAAATTCAAATTTGAATAAAAGGCCTAAAGATATGCTTTGTATAAAAATTCTCCAAACAAACTTAGAATCGAATGAAACCAATTTTAATGGAATCCTTATGCTTCCAGAAGTTCAAATATATAAAAATATTTAAATTTCATTTACGTTTGGGCTACTTTCTATTAAAGGATACATTCAATACACTAAAAACTCAAATATACATAGCTTATGTAAAAGAAATCCAAAAAAAGAAAAATTTGTTTCTAAATACTGGTATGACAGTATACTACCTGAATTTACCAAGATGACTAAAAGATAAACTTGATTTGAGTTCTCTTGAAAAATATGAAATAACCCAAGTGCAAAATGTATATATATGCATAGAAAATCAAATAGTTAGAATATAAGCTAGATGAACTTGAATATAGGCAAACTTAATTTTGTTACATTCCTAAGGTCACAAGGATCTGAAATACACAGAGATATTTGGTTTTTGCCATGGTTGCAGCATATGTTCAAATAGTTATAGTTTCAATACTTGTATAATCTAAATAGTCATAACTTTCACAAACTAACTTCAAATTTGACAAAACTAAATTCTAGTAACCTTGAAAAAATAATACCCTTGCTGGTTGTACAAATATATCTTGTGTTTATGCAAATTTGAACTAAGTCCATATTAGGCCCTAATGATCTCTCATATGGAAAACATCTCGGATTAAGGCCAAATATCACGGAATTAGTTTTAAAACAATTATAGGGTCATCCCTTGTTTATGCCTGAAAAATAGGTAGATTATCTTATAAGGCGTAGTCGCAAACTTAAATCGAAAACTGAACCTTATTGTCTCATCCAAATGAAAAGATTTATGAAGCTTGTAAAGTATCTCGTCCAAATGAAAAGATTTATGAAAATATCATAGAAATACTCTATAAAGTGCATGCTACTGTATTCTAAAGAAAGTATTTCATTTTACTATGGTTTGCATATAAAATGAACTAGCAACATAACCTTAAATGTTATGTTTCCTAAATAATAGAAACACTTAAGCATTTTCAACAGCTCGTAGAATATCTCGTCTAAATGCTAACATTATGAAGATTAGTTTAGAAATGATATATGGGATATGTACTACCATATTCTGGAAAAATATTTTATATATGGCTTGCTTTTCATCTAAAATCTGTTAGTGCAACAACCCTAAGTGATAATCGTTCTCTACGCATTTTCAGCCCGATTCCATGTTGTAAACTTTATAATACCATATAAGCTTTTTCAACAATAAATATAATATCTCGTCCAAACCCAAAAATTTATGAAATCAGCTTAGGATTGTTATCCAAAGTATAGACTACCCTGTTACGAAGAAATAACCATATTTCATCATGCTTTCCACATAAATCATGTTAGTTAAATAACCCTAAGTATTATGTTTTCTGAGCTTTATTATGTGAATTGGCAGTAATGTAGAACTCTATAATAAACATGTCTGTATCATCCGAACCTTCTTTAAACCATGAATTTATAATCAGTAATCTAACTTATCAGTTATAGCTTATTCAAAACCCCTTCTTATGCAAATCACTTAAGGAATTAAGTGCTATTCGCATAACCCTTTAATTTGTGTTTTACTTCTATTAATCCAAATAATTTTAGCATCTATAATTCAAAGTTATAAATTCAAGAATTCATAACTTTAGCCTCTTGAATTCGTAAGTCAAGAATAAATAACCTATAGAAGAAACCGTGTTTTGTTCGTCATAAAAGCCATTATCTTTGTGAATGTGTAATTGTCTAAATCGTGATGTCTTGAAATCTTAATTTAAACCCTAAAATATTCATGTCTTCTTCATTGAGCCTTTATTTGGTGTTCTGTCTATCTTCTTTTGTTCTTATTAGAGTTTGTTGTTTGCTATATTTCCGATTGATCAACGTGTAGAATCCGATGTCGCTTCCTCCGTCATCGCCTCCGTCAGCCGTGGCCTCGTCTGTGTCGTAAGCAATAAATAAGCAAGGCAAGCACCCTCCTTTGATCATCTTGATCCCATTATTTAATTTGCATTGTGTTTATTAAAATGTTTCACGCATGCATTTACTTTCTGTAAATTCGGTATGTTGTGGTACTGGTAGTTATACCTGTTGTCTCATGAAACCTTCTTGATAAGGATGGACATGTGAACTTTGATAAACATAGATTAAGCATAGACATTATTTAATGTTATCATGGGTATATGCGATTACATTTTATCCATGCTTTAGAACCATGAGTAGATGATCAGATCAAAGTTTGTTTCTTGGGAAATGGATAATGTTGGAAATGAAACTGTTGGTTATGGGTATTTTGATTAAAAACCCAAAATAAAACTATGGTTTTGATGCGGGCGATTATTGGCAATAACCGAATGTGTAGAGAGATTTGCACGTAGTGTAGGGTGGAGTATCGCCCGTGTCGGATTAAGGACAGAACATAGTGTTGTATGATCCAAGATAATCCGTACAACCACAAGTGTTGGGATGGGGCAACCTTAAACCAATTAAGTTATCTAGTTTAACTTTGCATATTGGTAGGTCGAAGTAGTACGGGCTCTCCCTTCAAGGTTTGCTCGACGGAGTGCCCTCATCGAGGTGTTGGGAACAACACTTACCAATATAACGGTGTACGCCATGTCTATGCGAAGTTCCAACATTTCTATGCTCTGAGTTCTTCCATCATAGCATGGGTTCAACGTCCCGATGTTGGTGCAAAGTTAACTTAGATAATGTAAAGGTTTTCATCATGAACATTCTGGCCACACGCCAAAGGTGCGTGAAACATGCGGCAAAAAGAAAAGGTCATAACTTGTGGGTAAAGTTGTACACCTCTGCAGAGTATAAATCTAATCGATTAGTCGTCCCTTGGTCATGGGAAACTTGGTGAACTTTCACTAGTTAAATGTTTTGGTATTTTCTAAAAATGGGTTTTGGTATTTTCTAAATGTTAAAGGGCCGACATTGTTGGATTTCATTATCTGGATTTCTCGATGCTCGCAAAGGGTTGTGAGTATTACTTATGCTTTACTTATTTCATATCAGTCAACTTGCTCTTACAAATTCCGTTTACAAATAACTTGATTTTTCAATCAATTCTGCTTTATGCAAATTAACTGTAGTAGCCTCCTTTGAAATGGCCTGCATATATTATAGGTTTTGCTAAAGTCTTGCGGAGTACGAAAGTACTCACCCTTGCTTATATGTTGTTTTTAGGTGGATAAGTTAGCGAAACTTCGAAGATTTCTTTCGTTGCAGGTTGCGAGATTTTCTTCACCGAATCTTTCTAGGGATTATACCTTTTCAGTTGCCTGCGGGTTGGATGGGCACACTACAAGACTTTGCTTCTTTTGCTGCTTTATGCTCTGAGTTGTAAGATTTTCTTTGTATAATAGCTTCCGCTTAATAATATATTGTATGGTTGTGATTCCAATTGGTGTGTATGTGCGTACTAGCTACTGATCATGGGACTAGTACGGAATGCACATTAGATTTTCATTTTTGCATTTATGTAAAAATGGGGGTCGTCTCAGATATCTGGTTATCACTGCCGGTTGGTTCCACGAACCGGCAGTGATAAGTTCTCCCCCCGGCTTAACTTTTGAACCGGCAGTGATATATTATCACTGCTGGCTCTCTCCCAACCGGCAATGATATGCCGGCAAGGATTGCCTGTTCTGTAGTAGTGCCAACACAATAATTTTGCTTCTCTGGATTTGCAAACAGCCGCTCCAAATGGGGAGTGATGGGCAAGTAACACAACACCTTGGTCGGTGCCCCTTTAATGACCTCTTCACTATCATTGCCCCGGCTCTTACGCTTCATGTTATTACATTTCTCCTTTTATTTATACCGGGGTACACCACAAACTAGATAAACGTGCAATTTCTTATGCGTGTTATGGTACAAGATGCAATCATTTAGATATGTGTGTATCCTTTCTATTTCCATTCCTTTGCGACATAGTAGCTTCTTCGCTTTATAAATGCTTATTTGCAATTCGTTTCTGTTAGTGTTTACTAATGTCGCACGTTTAAGTGTCGCGGCCATGAACTCCATTTCTATCACTGCCAAGGATTAAAATTTCGTTTTCGCATAAAATACCGCCTAGGACAGGAATCCGAAATTTTGGCGAAATTCGGATATTTTGAAAAAATCTCGTTCGATATTAAAAAACCAAAATTCAAATCCGATTCATTTTGTACCGAGAAAAAACGAAATTCGCTGAAAAATACCGAAATTTTGGGCAAAATATCCGAAATTTTGACCTTTTTGCAATGGAGAAAAAGTGGGTCAAACTTTGTCAACAAATTTTGAAATATTGTTTTGAGAGTCCTGACAAATATCTGATATTTTCATAAAATTTTCAGATTATTCTGAAGTATGTGGAAAATTTAAAAATTCAAACATTACTACTGTCCTGATAAAACACTGACCGACAATTTTGAACCGAATGCAAAATGGTTCAAACCACGTTATAAACATTTGAAATTTTTTTCCATGGTTATGATGTATCTATAGTGCTCTCATAAGATTTCAGGTGATGATCAAACTATATGAATTTTGAAAAATTCGAACAGTACTACTGCCCTGTTAAAAGGCTTACCGGTAAACTTGAACAAAATGAAAAATTATCTAAACCATGTTAAAAACTTTTGAAAATTTTTGTGGATATTCCTGATGTAACATTAATGTTGATTTAAAATTTTTAGATGATAATCATTCCCAAATAATGTTTTAAAATTCAGACAGTGCTACGTCCTGATAAAAGTGATCAATACATAGATTTGCTTTAGCAACAAACAAAAGTTTAAAATTTTTGAAAATTTTACATAAGGGTGATAAGGAAGTTATTAATATCTCATAAAAATTTTGAATTATAATCACACTCCAGTGAATTTATAAAATTCTTAAAAGGCACAGTACCATTTATGTTTTTTTTCTTTTTGATTTTTGAAATATAATATAACAAACGAAGTTCAATGCTTACATAGATTTGATTGACCAAACAAACAAAGTTGAAATTTTTTGAAAATTTTATATAATGGTACTAAGGCAATTATTAATGTCTCAAAAAAATTTATATCATAATCACACTCAAGAAAATTTATAAAATTCTGACAATGTAACTGTCCCAATTATGTTCATTCTCTTTTTATTAAGTTAAATTATTTTAAACTTTTTTATGTATGATCCTAAGATATGAAAGATAGTACCAAAAAATGTTTAGCTCATTATCAAGCTTGTAAAATTTTATAAAAATCTAACAGTGTTTCTGCCAAAATTTTAAAATGTCTCAAAAATTCGGTTTTTCAACAAATTTTCATAGGAGATGACTTTCCTAAGGGTTATTGGACCAAATCCGGTAAAATCCGGCCTTAAAAGTTTCAAAACCGGCCAAAAAACATGAAATTTCGGCTAAATTTCGCGGAGAAAAAAAATGAAATTTGGGGTACTGTAGCAATTTCACATTTTTTTATTGGGCCAGTAGTTAGATTTCGGGGTGGTCCGAAATCCAAAATTTTGGCGAAATTTCGCCGTATTTCGACGGGATTTGGAACCCTGATCGCTGCATGTGTGCATGCGGCCGAGCAGTGCGTGTTCATGGCGAGGTTGCCGGGTGCGTGAGTTTTGGCCACGCCAACAGGTGTGGCGTGGGTCGTTGAGTGGGAGGCGTGGCGTAAGGGTGTGTTTGGTAGGACTCCAGCTCTGGTGGAGCTTGGTATTTCTAGCTCTACCAGATCCGTGGAATTGGAGCTATGAGTACATTAAGAGTGTTTAGATGGATCATCTTGTTTACATTTTATACAAAAAATATAAATTTAATTCATTTTATTTTAGGCTACAAGTTTCAGATCTCAGGTGAAGCTCGGGTGTGTAGCTCTACCAAACAGTAGCATGTTCTTGCATGTATTCGCACAGCACGTTCTTGCATGTAGATGGGTTTGTTAGTCGTGCATGTGACGTGAGTTGTTGCATGCACTCAGCAGTTTGTTGCTTCGACTTTGAATAAGAAGGAAGCAAAAACAGAAAAGCCGTTAGTTGTTGCGTGGCACAAAACGCTTGTCGTCTCACTAGTGCGACTAGGTTGCTGTTGCTGTGTCCGAGTGTTTGCGTGTGCGTCCAGGAATCGTGTGCGTAGTCGCTAGTTGGCGACAACGTACAGTTTCTCTCTGAAAGTACATAGATAGAAGAACTAAAAGTGTAACGGTATTTTGCCTTCTATTTGAATAATATAAGGACTGAATCTAACGTAGTGTATTCCACTTTAAAACCTGAAAACAACAGTTTGACATCGTTTTCCATCAAACTTTTAAAGTTTTCAAATTCTCTTTCTATGTAATTTCCCATCACATTCTGTAACATTTTCTCTAAATTGTCCTCCTGAAACATATCATGCGGTAACTCTAATCAGGTTCTAGCATATCTTTATTGCATACCGGACAGGTACTAGTTGTCTCTCTATGATGGATCCAACATGTCTAATTCCTCACGAAGCCACGTCGAATCAGTGGTTTTAAATTTGAGTGGAGTTGTTAAATCTCTTGAGATTGGTGCAATCAAAGCAAAGACAATATATAAAGTTTGCACCACTCTTCACCATATCTTTTTTTGCAATTTTTTTGAACTCCTTAACACCCTTATGAAATTCAGCACTCACACACCATTTCTGATACATCCATTCTTCACGGTCCATCGCAATTAAATTACGCACAATAAATTATGGACAAACTGGAGTGACAGCTAGGTAACTATCTCAAATGTTGAGACATCATTTAATTACCCTTGCAAAATAGAGGACGAGCTCCAAAGATATATAATTTTACTCCTAATACCATCTTCCCTAGTTAAGAGCTTACAATTCTCTAGTTAGGAGACATACTTTTAAAACATCAACAATGATATCGTATTACCTAATGCAGTAGCATGCAAATCTTTAGACTTCTATGAAACAAAATAAGTGTGCAAGCATTAATGTGGGCACCCAGAAAATATGAATCGCACCAGACTCGTGCCTTGGACTAGAAGTGACAACCATACTCCACTTAATTGTATGCTCACTGTCACCAATAGTCCTGAGCACAGAGTATTAACCAGAAGGCCCTCACACAAATAAATATGAGCCACATAGTTGCACCGTAGACACTTACGCAACCAAGAGAGCGATTCTTTTTCGCATAACCATACTGGAATTGAAACCAGCCCTTCCGAGCGTAACTCGCGTCGGCCGTCTCAAAATCTTAGTATCGCTCACACCCTATAACTTCCCAAAATTTTGGAGAAATAGAATAAAGTGGCTTGGCATAGTTTTTGCTGCATTTCTGAATTTTATTGGATTTTCTTGTTTTAAGTATTTAAATGTCCTATTTAAATTCTTTAACCTCAAGATTTAGCATCCAAAAGAAACTCTTAAAAATGACAAACAACCCAATCTATCAAATAATTTTACAAAATACTAAATAAATTTAGAGGAATAAATATAAAAATTTATAATCTTTTCACAAAAATTATATGCCCTAAAAATTCAAAATCTGGTTGAAAATTGCAAATTCTCAAAAATTTTGTTTCAAAAACCATAGCAGTAAATTGAATGAAACTAAAGAAAATGGAAACTATGAATATAGGGCTACAAGAACAAAAATTTTCAGAATTTTTCAAACCTCTGAGGACTATTTTTGTCTCACCCCAATTGCCCAACCTGTTTCTGGCAGTTTTTCTCGCGAGCAACAATGCTCCGACTCTTGTTGACCAAAGCCCGACCCACAGAAGCAGCTACTGGCCCCACCGGCCAGTCCCACTTCTCTTCCTCCCTTCGCCTCTCTCTCTCCCCCTTCCGCTCCCTCTCTCTGCCCGTGTTGTGCAGGTTACGGCCGAGCCATGCGCAAGGGCGCCCAGGTCCTGATCGCCACGCATCTCATCTCGCCAGCATCGCCGTGCACCCATCCCGCATCTAGGCCAGGGCCCACCAGCCAGTCTTCCCTTACCCCTCCTCCTCCCCTCCACTCTGCCCCGACGCTGCCGCGTCATGTTTTTCCTTGCCACACCGCGCCACGACAGAAGGATTAAGCCACGCGGCCTCGCCCCACAGAGCTTCGCCGACTCCGTCGCCCATCCTGCTCACCTGCTCCGCTGCGTCGCACTTAAGGCCATCTGGCTCACTCACCTGTCGCCTCAGCTCACGAACTCTTGCCTTCGCCTCGAGCTCCCCTTGTGCGAGGAGACGCAAGAGCATAGCAAGATCAGCAAGCACGCTTCCACGGGAGACCTCCGCGAGTGAGCTCGCCTTCCTGATTTCGCACGCATGAAGCTGCTTCTAGGTCCCTCTAACCTAGAATGCGGACCGTCGCTCGATAGAGTTCATTAATGGCGTGCAATGCGGACCGTCGCTCGATAGAGTTCATTAATGGCGTGCAGGCTTTTCTCGATGCGGCCGTTGCAATCTTGCCTGCAGGCAGCTTCATATGTTGTCCGTGTGTAGATTGCAAGAACGAGAAGGAGCACTCCCAGCGATGGCAAGTTATGAATCACTTGATCATGAGAGGTTTCATGCCAAACTATACCTGTTGGACCAACCATGGCGAAGTTGAGGTGATTACCCAGGAAGACGATGAAGAAGGCGAGGAAAAGGAAGATGGATTCAACAGTATCCCGGACGGCACGCAATACTGTTTCGTGGAAGAAACACTTGGTGACTTTGGTGATGATGAGCTAGACCAGATGATGCGTGACGGAGAGGGAGACTACACAGATGAAAGACAGTTCGAGAAGTTCCAGCGCATGTTAGAGGACCACAGAACTCCTTTGTACACAAACTATGGGCAAGGCCAAAAAAAGCTGCGTACCACACTGGAACTCATGCAATGGAAGGCTAGAAATGGTGTGTCAGATAAGGGATTCGATGAGTTGTAATCACTCGTAAAGAAGTTGCTTCCAGAAAATAACACTCTTCCCGAATCTACATATGAAGCCAAGCAAGTCGTCTGTCCTTTTGGGATTGGAAGTAGAGAAGATACACGCATGTCCTAATGATTGTATCTTGTATCGTAATGAGTATGCCGATTTGGATGTTTATCCAGTGTGCAGAGAATCACGGTATAAGGTGAAGCGTGACGATCCAGGTGAAATAGATGGGGAGCATAAGATGAAGAGACCTCCAGATAAAGTGTTGTGGTATTTCCCTGTGATCCCTCGATTGAAACGTATGTTTGCTAACAAAGCGCATGCCCAGATGATGCGTTGGCACAAGGAAGAGCGTAAGGACCACGGGATGCTTAGACACCCTGCAGATGGCTCACAGTGGAGGAAAGTCGATCGGACGTACTCGGACTTCGCAGATAAGGTGAGAAACATAAGGTTTGGGTTGAGTACCGATGGGATGAATCCTTTCGGAGAATTGAGCAGCAGCCATAGCACCTGGCCTGTTACACTATGTATCTACAACATTCCTCCATGGCTGTGCATGAAGCGAAAGTACATCATGATGTCGTTTTTGATCCAAGGCCCCAAGCAACCTGGAAATGACATCGATGTCTACCTGAAACCATTGGTTGAACATCTTGTGACGTTGTGGGACGATGGTGCAAGGGTATGGGATGAGTACAAAAGGGAGTATTTCACCCTACGTGCATTGTTATTTGTAACAATCAATGACTGGCCTGCTCTCGGTAACCTGTCCGGCCTAACTATCAAAGGATATGAGCCTGCATCCAGTGCTTAGATGAAACGGACGGCATGTACCTGAAAAACTCTCAGAAGGTTGTGTACATGGGTCACAATAGGTTTCTTCTTACGAGTCACCCGTTACGGAAGGAAGGCAGAAAATTTAACGGGCAACCAGACCTTCGTGCAAGGCCTCAGCATCGTAGTGGGCCACGTGTGTTTGCTATGGTAAAGGATTTGAAAGTAGTATTTGGAAAGGGTCCTGGAAGCAAACATGTGCAGAATGAGGATGGTCATGCACCCATGTGGAAGAAGAAGTCAATATTTTGGGACTTGCCTTATTGGGAAGTCATGGAGGTCCGTCACTCACTTGACTTCATGCACATCACAAAGAATGTCTACTTGAACCTGCTAGGCTACATAGATATGTACGGAAAATCGAAAGATACACTGCAAGCTCGGAAGGACCTTAAACTCTTGGAACTGAGGAACGACCTACATCCCAAAAAGAGAGGGAAATGACAACATTACCTACATCCTGCGAGCTACGCTCTAAGCAAAGAAGGGAAAAAAGCGTGATAGAGTTCCTGAACAGTGTGAAGGTCCCTTCCGGATACTCCTCGAATGTAAAGAGACTCATAAACACGAAAGAGAAGAAAATCGTACACATAAAATCCCATGACTGTCTTGTGTTAATGACATAGTTGCTCCCAGTGGCTGTGAGAGGCATACTGCCCGAGTGGGTACGGGGGACAATCACAAAGCTGTGTTCTTTTTTCAACGCGGTTTCACATAAGGTCATCGACCCAGATAAACTAAGTAAGCTGCAGGATGACGTGGTACAAAGTGTGGTTAGTCTTGAGATGATCTTTCCTCTTGCATTCTTTGATATTATGGTTCATCTCACTGTTCACCTTGTCAAAGAGATAGGTATTCTTGGACCCGTGTATCTACACAACATGTTCCCTTTCGAGAGATACATGAGTGTGCTAAAGAAGTATGTTCATAACCGTTCTCGTCCGGAAGGATGCATTGCCGAGGGTTATGGAACAGAGGAGGTGATTGAGTTTTGTGTGGATTACATTAATGATCTAAACCCGATCGGCGTCCCTATATCACGCCATGAGGGGAGGCTACGGGGAAAAGGGATGCTAGGAAGTAAAGCAATTGCATGCAATGATCTTCTTACATTTAAGCAAGCACATTTCACGGTTTTGAAATAATCAACTGTAGTGGCCCCGTATGTCCTTGAGCACAAGAGTATTCTACGCCGCGATTTCCCGGGGAGGTCTGAGGATTGGATAACACTGAAGCACATGGATTCTTTCGGCGCTTGGTTATAAAAGTACATCCTTTTGAAAGGGTCGACAATGAACAGCTTGTAACGCTTGGCTCGGGACCATCTAGTCAAATCGTGACATTCAAGGGGTACGAGATAAATGGTTACACATTCTACACCAGATCCCAGGATAACAAGAGCACCAACCAAAATAGCGGTGTCCGTATAGACGCCGAAGACAACAAAGGCAAGGTGGATACATATTATGGTTTCATAGAAGAGATATGGGAGCATGACTATGGACCTTTGAAGGTCCCTCTATTTAAGTGCCAATGGGTCAAACTCACCTCAAGCGGCGTAAAGGTCGACAAATACGGTATGACAATCGTGGACCTCACGCAAGTCGGCTATAGGCGCGAACCGTTCGTCCTCGCGAACGATGTGAGACAGGTCTTCTACGTAATGGACATGTCAAGCAAACCTAAGAAGCAGAAAGATTGTAGTACTAAGCCAAAGCGACACGTGGCTCTCCAAGGCAAACGAAGGATTGTTGGAGTTGAGGACGTCACAGACGAGGAAGAGTATAGTCAGTTCGACGAGATCCCTCCTTTCGTTGTGGATGTCGACATAAGCCTCCTCAATGACACAGACATGGATACTCCTTTCATACGTCGCGATCATAATGAAGGAACACTTGTAAAGACAAAGTACGTTACTACTTAAGATGTACCCCTACTGTATGAAGTGTTTATTTGGAATGAATGTAAAGTGCCAAAATTCTGGAATGAAACTAAAGTGCTGAAAGCTTTTTTTTTTAAATTATGGAATGAAAGTAAAGTTCTAAAAGCTTTTTAAAAAATTATGAAATGAAACTGAAGTGCTAAAAGCTTTTTTAAAAAATTCTGGAATGAAAGTAAAGTGCTAAAAGCTTTTTTAAAAATTATAGAATGAAACTAAATTGCTAAAAGCATTTTTTAAAAATTATGAAATGAAACTGAAGTACTAAAAGTTTTTTTAAAAATTATGAAATTAAACTGAAGCGGTTTGAGAAAAGAACCGCTTCTAGAACGCAACATTCAGAAGCGGTTAGTAATATCAACCGCTTGTAGAAGTCCTCCCTCTACAAGTGGTTGGTTCTAAAACCGTTTGTAGAGATATTTTACAAGCGGTTGGTTCTAAGAACCGCTTGTAGAAGTCCTCCCTCTACAAGCGGTTGGTTATAAAACCGCTTGTAGAGATATTTTACAAGCGGTTGGTTCTAAGAACCGTTTATAGAAGTGCTCCCTGTATAAAGTTTACACGCCCCGCCCTTTTCTCACACCTCAAACTTTTCTAAGTCCTGTGTCTCTCCGCGCCGCTGCCTCCTATGTCTCTCCGACCGCCGCCGCCGTCGCCTCCGTCGAGACACCACGCCGCCGTCCTCGTCGACGCCGTCGCCCTCCTGCGCCACCCAACCATCTCGGCGCCACTCCACCCCAGGCGCCACTCCACCCCCGCGTTGGTGCCCTTGTCGCCGCCGCCACTAGCTCCACCCCGCCGGCGCCTTCTCCGCCACCACGCCGACGCCTCCTCCGCCACCAACCGGCCGCCACACCGCCATTCCACCCCGGAGGACCGAGGTACAGCTGTGCTCGCTGTTGTCCTCCCTCTCTAATTCGGCTGCCCACAAGGTGTTCGGTGAAATGCCCACAAGGTCGCTTAGGGTTGTAAGTAGCAAGTCTGATGTAAACCTAAAATTTCTAGAATCCAGTGTACAAGATACCAAAGTGCCCTTTCTACAATTGCAGCGAACTGACCAAATTAGGGGGAAAGAATCAAGGAAACGGCTTTCCCATCCCTTGCTAGTCAAACAAACAAGCTAAACTAAAACCACGAACAAAAATGCATTCTTTCTCCATTGCACAAAGTGAAAGCATACTCAAAGAAAAATGATTACAAGAAGTAATTATCACTTACCTAGCTTTTCGGCAAAAGATTTCGTCATTCTTTTCACTTGTGTGTAAGTGTATCTTTTTGGATGTAGGGTTCCATTCTTTTGTAGGAAGGACTCAATTCTGGGTGTTTCCTTTGATCTCCTTTAAAAGGGGAAGCAACCTATATCATCAACAAGAAAATTGGTTTATTTGGACTTTGTATAGTAATATGATATTTATGTCTACATTTTTTCGGGATTAGGATAGATGGCGCAACCAGAACATGGTGACCCTACTTTCGATGAGGGAGAACAGTTCTTGCTGGACTCCATCGCGCTAGGTAGCATCAAAGGTGATGCTAACACTGCTGCTGCCGCTGAGGCTAATGTTGGTTCCGGTGAAGCCGTTGAGGCTGCAGCTGATGAAGCCATTGACACTGGTTCCGGCCAGGATGAGGTATAGCCAGAAGAATATAATCCCCGTAGACATGTTAATTAATCGCAATTCATTAATATAATACACTCTGACACGTTTATACATATGTTTATGTATTTCAAGCCCCGTACATCGAGCAACCAGTCCAAGCATCAGGGACCTAACAAGAAGCCATCCACAAAGCATGTGTTTACCGACGTTAACAACGAAGGGATGCCGGTTGCCCCTATTTTAGCAGTTGGGCCGTACAATAACACTTGCGGTTACCACGTGAGGGATCACGTCCCAATTAGCATAAGAAAATGGGCCGAAGTTCCCCAAGCTACCAAGGACCTGCTCTGGCAAGATATTATGCAAAATTTCACATTTCCACAAGGGTTCGAAGACAAGGCCAAGAAATTCACTTTGAAGAAGATGGCAATAATGTTTCAGGCGTGGAAGACGTCTCTCAGCCGCAGGTATGTGCAGAAGGGAGAAAGACCCGACTTCAACCAATTTCCAAAGTTGGCGGATCACTGGGAAGCATTCGAGGAGTTCAAGCTGTCGGTGAAGGCCGTATGCGAGTCGAGTCAAGAACAAGGCCACTTCACAGATGAAGAAATACCACCATCATCTTGGCACCGGTGGTTACCTCAAGGCTGTACCAAAATGGGAGAAGCGGGAAGAAGAATTAATGGCGAAGGACGTCACACCGGCTACCGCTTTGTGGGAAGAGCGCCTGCGCAATTGGTTCATGGGTCATGGGGGGAGCCTTTTAGATGATGGCAGTTTGGTGATGGCACCAGGAGTACAAGAGGTTGGCCAAAGGATTGTACAAGCTGTCGAGAAGTCTCAGGCAGGTACATTGGTGGCAGAAAGGGAGAATAACGAGCTAACACAAGCCCTTGAAAACCCTGAGCACTCAGGACGGACACGAGGTATGGGCAAGCTAACGCCGTGGAAGTATGGTTGCGCCAAGGATGCACATACGTACAGGAGCCGACATAGAAGCAAAACAAGAGAATCACATAAAGTGTACCAATTGGAACAAGAGCTCAGAGCAACCCAGGCTAGCATCGATGACATAGTTGCCCAACAAGTACAAATTGCCCTCAGCAAGCTTCAAGGACTAGGTCCGAGCAATCAGCCGGACGCCGTGATCAGCCCCTCCACGCAGCGGAGTAGTTGCACGTCCACCGGGGCCCCTGAAGCGGACAACTTGCTAGCCCGTTATCCCATGGATGACATAAGGGTTCGCCGCCAGTGTGAGCTACACGTTGATGCGCGTAACCTCTCCATCAAGGTGACTTATGGCATGGCATATCTGGTGGAGCCGGGCCAGATGTTCCACTACAACGAGATACCC
Source organism: Otatea glauca (assembly GCA_036346275.1). NCBI lineage: Eukaryota > Viridiplantae > Streptophyta > Magnoliopsida > Poales > Poaceae > Otatea > Otatea glauca. The sequence continues at coordinate 8,120,093 of CM070717.1, read as the reverse complement.
CCAGATTACTCAAAGGTCGCAGTGGAGGAGGTGCTGAGCAGATTTGAAGAACTTCACCTCGATATTACTGGAGGCGACGACGTGACCAAGCTTGGACAGGCCCTCCACAATATCATCCTTTGGCGCAAACGGTACATCATATTTCCAGATGGTGTGGATGCGTCATCTCCACCACGGCAACCCCCGCCTCCTCCAATGTCACCTCCACGGAATGCCTCGCCGGTAAAACAGAGCACGCCTCCTCCACCACCCGCTCCACGCAGAAGCCCTACTCCACCACCAGCATCTCAAACAAAAAAGAACCTCCCCAGGAAAACCACGCCGCCACCATCTCCACCGAGGAAGAAGCTTGATAGCAGAATTAAGGCTCCTCCACCTGCTCCCAAGAAGGCGGAGTCCAGCCGATCGACAAAGATAAAGGAACCTCCAAAGAGGGCATATGATATGAATAAGGAGGAGAGTGACGCGGTCACTAAAGCAGAATTGGCTGCACACTTCGCAAAAAAGAAGGTAGAGCCAAAGATACCAACTGATCCAAAAGCGGCGGAACACTTCGCGACATGCCGTGCAAAGCCGCTGCCTGTGCCGTCCAACTATGAACGGACAATAATAAAGGCTTCACAGAAGAATAAACGTGGTCAGGCGGCGGTGGCAAAGAAGAAGAAGAGAGACCAAGATCAGGAGAACCTCGAGAGGTTTATGAAGGAGGCAGGACTCAGTTCCACAGCTGCAGCTCTTGGATTAATAGATGATATCCCAATGGCAACAAAGGTCAGATGGCAATTTCAGTTGGGCCAGGAGCTGATTGATCCAAATGAGATAAAGGATCTGCCAACCAAGATGCGGCAATTTCACGAATGGTACATGACAAAGTCCGCTCAAGGAAGAACGATGTTCCCCTCCGTATCAAAGAAGATGATTTTTATCGCGGGGACAACACCATATGGCTCGAATTTGACGACTTATACAATATTTACCATGCCGACGTCATCAACGTGTCTCTCATGAGCTGCTGGTGCCTGTAAGTATCAAGCTTATACCTTTACCATGTGCTTCCTCGTATAATAAGGAGATTGTTAACGAGTTCGTCTTTGGATACAACCGTAAGGATATTGAAGATTACATTCTCGATGCATTCTTGGGACAGCACTACAAACCGTACATACTTCTGCCCTTCAACTTCGAGTACGTATATATACAACCTCTCGTTCTTATATTTCCCAAGGCATTTATAATACTACTAGCTAGTTACATATATGTTGCAATACATGAATAGGTTTCACTGGATCCTTCTTGTCATCAAGCTTGATAGCAGCTAAATCGTTGTTCAAGACTCAAAAAGGACTCCGGTGGAAAAATATCAATTTATCATTGACACCCTAAACAGGTATATAACACATATATATACGATAGTTTTCCTTATTATATATATTGAAATACCTTGCTAATTCCAGCTCTGATAATTACTATTCATACTAACGCATCACACAGGGCATTCGCAGGGTTTGGAAAGAAGCAACAAGGAGATTTTGAGAACGAATTTGATGTACAAAATAAGCACTCGAGTACGTATTAAAGAATATTAATATGCCGTAACAGTTTTTCATCCCAATAATCGTTTTCTTTTCAAATTTCATCGCAGGTTCTACAACAGACGGGTGGAAACAACTTATGTGGCTATTATGTGTGCCACTATATGCAAAGTATTACCCACGGTGATGTGTCGACAACCAACGCCGAGGTAGTGTGCACATGTCAATTTCTTAGTACTTACACTTTAATTACATGTCCAGAGATTTATTTACTTCCCGCTTTGTCATCCCAACATCGATGTGCAAGGCGTGATCCCGCCGCATCGGGTTGCAGCAATCCAAGAACAACTTATCGGCTTTATTGTCGACGAGATTGTATCCACCAAAGTCGAGTTCCATGCAAATGGTTGGAGAGATTGTCCTGAAATAAGGGCAGGTGAACTGACATCAACGTCGACCAAGGGCACAAAGAGCGACGCACGCAAGAAATGAGCTCAAGATTCGCCCTTTTATTCTTTTAAACTTGTAAAAGTGGCTTATTATTTCATATGTTCATCAACTTGTTCATTTTTTAGTCTATTAAGTTCATATTTTTCTGTAAATGAACCTGTAATTATCTGAATGAGTACGCATGAATAATATATATTTAATTATGTCAAAAAAACTCATGTAGTTCTATTTATTTTAATTGTCAAAATCTATATAAAAACCCCTCTGAAAACATATTCTATATTGAATATAATCAAAACGCTATGCTGTCAGACTCTTCACAAGCGGTTGGTAACTCCAACCGCTTGTGGAGAGATCATCTCCACAAGTGGTTCGTAAGACCAACCGCTTTTGGAGAGAACCTCTCCACAAGTGGTTGGTAACACCAACCGCTTGTGGAAGTTTCGAACTACAAGCGGTTCGGGGAACCGCCAGATACCCGACAGTATCACTCATGCTGCTTACAAGCGGTTCTAAAACCGCTTCTGAAAGCGGTTTCGAACCGCTTGTGCATGCCCGATCCGCAGTAGTGTGAAGCTCTCCCCCACCTCCGTTGAGCCTCTGCGCACCTTATTCTTCCTCTCCGGCAAGCCCTTCCACCAAGCTCCACCCTTCCTCGTCACCGGCACGCTCCGCCACTGCCGACTGGTCCCTAAGGTTCACACAGACCCCCTCCTCACTGAGCCACTGGCCGATAGGCTCCACCGCTACTCCGTCACCGGCAAGCCTCCCCTGGTCTACCCCTATTCTAAGTCACTGATAGGCTAGCCCGAGCCATCAGTGGCTTTTGCTCACACGCCACTGACAGGTGGGGCCACCATGTCAGTTGGCACGGACAAATAAAACCCTCGAGAACTCTGTCGCTGACACATGTTACCACGTTGTCAACCTCGCGCGTGCTTTTTTGCTCTCCTACCGCTGACAGTTGGCCTAAGCTGTCAGCCGCATGCACCCGCTCCCTCACGTAATCGCTGACAATGTGTCCCAGCTATCAGGTGGTAAAACCAGGTTTGAATGCCTACCAAAAGGGAAAGACGATTTCTGAAAAGGAAAACATATTTTCCGTATTCGGAAGTTGTCAATTTTGAGTGAATTTTTCAAACCCTAGCTGGTTCAAATGCTAATAAATTTTGCTCAAAACTGAAAATTTAATGAAACAAAATTTTAAAATTTTGTAATATCATGAAGAATTTGAATATGCAAAAATATTTTAGTTTTAGTCATTGTGCAATAAATGGGCGTAACTATATGCTTTATGCCTAAGATGTGCCTATTGAAAAATTTTCACAAATTAATTTTGAAAATGATGAAACCAATTTTACCACAAACCTGATATTACAAGTTTTCTAAATATAAAAAATATTTAAATTTTGTCATAGCTTGTATAAAATGGTTAAATAGGCTAATTCAATTCATGCAAAGAATCAAATAATCATAACTTCTACAAATAAACTTCAAATTTGATGAAATCAAACCCTATGACCTTGAAAAGTGATTCTCTTTCTGTATATACAAAAAAATTTAAGTTTTGAGCTAAGTTTACACATAATCGTTTATAGGAAGGGTCAAATAGTATTAAAATTGTGATATAGAAGTAAAAAATTTATATATTCTGTAATGCCTATTGAATTAGAGCTCAACTTGATGAAAAACCATGAAAATGGGTCTCTGTGTAGTAGCTTAATCTTTGATTTAAAATATCATAGAAGGTACCTTATGCTTACCCCATAAGACACATCTTACATGTACACACACACCACTTCATGACAATGAGATCTTACATTTCAATGAATCCAAATAACTTTAGCCTCTTGAATCCAAAATTATAAATATAAATATACATAATTTTAGTCTATTGAATTCGTAAATATTCTTATGCATGATCATAATTCTAGCATCTAGAATTCGAGAAATAAAAGTAGCATATACATGAGAAGAGCCAAATCACGAACAAAGAACTAATGAAACCATCATGCACAAATTAATAACTCCAAAACCTAAACAACTCTATTCTATTTTAGTAGATTTCATTTGTTGTTTACATCAGATTTCTTTTTTGCCTTTATTAACAATTTGATGTTTGCTATTTGTCGCAATTCTTATTATATAACGCGTAGAAGTTGACGCTTTAGAATCTGTCAACGACGTCCTTACCTACAATCTAGAATACATACCGGGCGACAAACAACAAAGCAAGCACCCTCCTTTGATCATGTTGATCCTACTATTTTACGGAATTTATGTTGTTTTATCAAATGATATAAGCATGCGTCTAAGTTATATTAAACTTGTTATGTTGTGTGTACTGGTAGATATTTCTCATTTATATGCATTACCGTTACCTTGGCACTTGTTTACCTACTCTTGTAACCTTAGCTTATAGTTTAGACATTAATTAGTGTCACTATGGGTAACGATTGTGAAGTTCTTCAAATATATCCTTAGCCATGCTCACTTAGAATGTCATTTGAATGTTGAGCTGCACTTCTATTTAGGCTTGTGCAATTTTAATGGTACGGAGCCGAGTTATGGTCTCCGTGTATTTTGATAAAATCCAACCTGAAAACTTATGGTTTAGATACGGGCGAGTTACTATTTAAACTTGTGGAGTGATGAGGGACCTCATGCTTAGTTAGAGGGAGATTCTCACTCGGGTCAGTTAAGGACCGAACTTGACTCTATCACCTAAGTGAAATAGTGCATCCACATGTGCTAGTATGGGATAGCCTTAGCCTAGTAGATTAGCTAAAGTTTAACCTTGCATTTTATTAGGCTGAAGTAGTAAGGGCACTCCGGGGTACGGTGTCACTCGTAGGTGCTCCCTTCAACAAGGTGTTGGGGTTAACGCATTCCAATACAACGGTGCATGCCTTGCTAGAGGGAGAGGACACGATGGGGCGTAAAATATCATTAGTACTGTGTGAGCGGGTACAGATCTCCAGATCATGGCAAGGGTTTGTCATCACCGGGGCTGGTGCAAGGCTAGGCTTTAGCTAGTTGAACGGTTTCGTCACAATCTAGCAAATTAGGCATTGTAGGTATCGTGATGCATGATTGACTTGATTGCTAGAATGTGTCATGTGGGTAAAGTGTATACTCTCTGTATAGATTTAAATCTAATTAATTAGCCGTGCTCACGGTCATGAGTGACTGGAAACGATGTTGTAACGGGTTGGTGTATTTGTGAGCCAAGGTTGGCTAGGTTTTACATGCTATTCGTGGCCAAGGATGGCTTCAAACGATGGTATTAAACTTTACTTACTGTTATTAGCTTCATATCAAATGCTCTTTTAAATTTTTTACCGTTTGTTGAACTATTCTATTGAAAACAAAATCTGCTTTATGCTGAAAATGAAACTTAGTATAGTGACTTGATTTCTTTGTATTAACCTTCCATTTATTGTATTTCCATACACTAAAGTCTTGTGAGTACATAAATGTACTCACCGTTGCTTAATTCATAATATATAGACGAAGGTGTCGAAGAATTCCCTAACGATTCATACTTTGCACTAGGGTCAGACGAATACTTGGATGGGTGAACTAGGGCTCTTCCTAGTCAGTTGCCTACGGGTTTATGGATGGGCATACCACTATCCTACTTTTGCTTTAAGTTTAATCTATGATGCCTTCTACTTTGGTGTGTAATATTTGGCTGGTCGGCCGAATACTTGTAATATTAAGTAGTTGTAATAGTTTCTAGTTTAAGCTTATACTATGTCAAATGCTTAGTTAAATTATGTATGTCTAATGATGCATCTTGAATGCAGGATATGTGGGCTCTAGGCATTGATCTTGGGAACTAGCGTCGGCCACATATTTGGGTACCCGGAATTGTTCCCAACCGTCTGATGCATGGACATGAGCGACTGTCGATCCTTGACTATTCCGACGTACCTCCGTCGGTGGGTGTGGGTGATACCAAGGTTTTGAGACAAACGGTGTGTGCTATGCTCAGATGGGTTGGATTCAATCCCGATATGGTTGTTCAGCAAGGGATCAAAACTCTCTTGGTTGTGTAAGTGTGTACAGTGCAGCTAGGTGGCTCATATTTGTTTGAGTTAGGGCTATCTAGTTAATACTTCGTGCACAGGACTTTCGGTGACAGTGAGCATATACTTATGTGGATTTTGGGTGTCATCTCTAAGTCCAAAGCACAAGCGAGTATCAATTCATATTTCCAATTGCCCACACACCCATCGAGGGGTGTGCGTCGCAATAGACAAGGAACGACGATCGCACATGTCCACATGTCAGACGTTGAGAGCAATTCCGGGTACCCAGTTATGTGGCCGGCGCTAGTTCTCAAAATCAATGCCTAGTTCCCACATTTCCTACGTTCGAGATGTACCATTACTCATAGACACGTCTAAGCATTTGACATAACATAAACATAGACTAGAAAGCTATTACAACTACTTAATATTACAAGTATGTCGGCGATTGGCCAAATGTTACACACAAAAGTAAATCACAACGGAAATTAAGCATAAAGCAAAAGTAGGACAACGGTATGCCCATCCATAACCCAAAGGCAACCAACTAGGAAGAGGCCTAATTCATCCATCCAAGTATTCGTCAGACCTCGATGCAAAGTATGAATTGTCGGGGATTTCTTATGTGCCTTCGTCTATATATTGTGAATTAAGCAACGGAGAGTACACATATATACTTTCAAGACTTAGTGTATGAAAAAATATTAAATGCAAGGTTAGTCCAAGGAAATCAAGCCACTACACTAAGTCTTATTTTCAGCATAAAACAGATTTTATTTGCATGAAAGTAGTTCATTAAACGGTAACGAAATTGAAAAGAGCACTTGATATGAATGTAATAATAGTAAGCAATGTTCAGTAGTATAATTTCATAGCCCTTCATGGCCATGAACAACGAGTAAATCACAGCCAACTTTGACTTAAAAATATACCAATCTGTCACAACATATTTTCTGAAACCTTTACAAAAACAAGACTATACTTGACATTAGTTACCTGAGTTTCTCATGACCGTGAGCACGGCTAATTAGTTAGGTTTAATTATGTGAAAAGAGTGTACACTATACCCACTTGACATATTCTAGCAATCATGGCAACCATGCATCGTGATACATATAGTACCCGATTTGCTAGATTGTGAACTATTGAACTAGCTAAAGCGTAACCTTGCACCATCCCAGTGATGACAAACCTTTGCTATGGCTGGAAATCTAGACCAGTACACATAGTACTAATGATGGTTTACGCCCTATCGTGTCCTTTCCCCCATGGCAGGGCATACACCGCTATATTAGAATGTTTTAACCCCAACACCTAGGTGAAGGGAGCACCTACGAGCGACATCATACCGCAGAGTGCCCTTACTACTTTGGCCTACCAAAATGCAATGTTAAACTACAGCTAATCTACTAAGCTCAGGCTATCCCTTACTAGCACATGTGTTTGCACTATTTAACTTTGATGATAGCGTCAAGTTTGGTCCTTAACCAACCCGGGCGAGAATCTCCCCCTAACTACGCGCGACGTCCCTCCTCACGCCTTAAGTTTAAATAATAACACATCCATCTCTAAACCATAACTTTTCAGGTTGGATTTTTATGAAAATACACAGAGACCATAACTCGGCTCCGTACCTTTAAAATTTGGTCAAGCCGAATTAAAGTGCGGCTCAACATTTAAATGACATTCTAAGTGAGCATGGCTAAGCATATGTGTGAAGTACTTCGCAATGATTACTCATAGTTACACTAAGTAATTTCTAAATCATAAGCTAAGGTTACGATAGCGAGTAAACAAGTATCAAGGTAAAGGTAATGCATACAAATCGGAAATAACTACCAGTACCCAAAACATAGCAAGATTAGCATAAACATGCACACATGCATATATCATTTGATAAAATAACATAAACTCCATAAAATAGTGGGATCAACATGATCAAAGGTGGGTGCTTGCCTTGTTGATCATTGTTCGGTATGTAGTCTGGGTCGTAGGTGTTGTCGTCGTCAACAAGCATTGAACCGTCAGTGTCTACTCGTTACGCATCAAGAAGCATGAAAAATAGCAAACAACAAATTGTTATTAAGGGAAAAAAATCAGATGTAGAAACCAAATGAAATCTAGTAATGGAGAATAGGGTGGTTTAGGATTTTGGAGTTATCACTCTATGCATGTAGTTTCATTAGTCCTTCATTCGTGATTTGGCCCTTTTCATGTATATGTTATTTTTGTTTCTCTATTTCAAGAAGCTAAAATTATAATCATGTATAAGAATATATACGAATTCAAGAGGCTAAGATTATACTTATGTATTTGAATATTTTTGAATTCAAGAGGCTAAGGTTATTTGGATTCATTATTAAACTATCTAATTCCTACCTGGCATATCATGCATAAACTCAGTAGTTCACCCTAAGTATTTTTGCTTATATGGGTAATTTACTAACTTAAAGGTACATAGAAAATGATCATACTCAATCTAGAGCTCTTTTTCATAAGTATTGATTATTTGAACTTTCAACATATAGAATCTGCCTTGGAGAATGGTCTAAAACAAGTTAAAACTCAAACCTTTCTATATATTTGGGTTAATTGTGACCTAAGGGTTCTGACAAAACCAGTTTCATTCTATACCGAGCCTATTTTGCAAAAATCTAGTATGTGGCACATTTAAAACGCTTACTTTACTTTAAACTTCATATTTTACCCAGTGATCACTTGATATGTTTTTCCTTATTTTGGAACTACATGGCTCAATATGAATTCTGAACTTTGTTTCATTGAATTTGGAATCCATTTGTACGAGTTATATGCATTTGAATTTTTGCATGCATTGAAATTTGTCCATATATACATTTGACACAAACTAAGTCAAGTTCTAAATATTTTTATATATTTGGAAAGCTTGTGATCTTAGGAATATGGTAAAATTGGTTTCATCAATTTTAGACTTGATTTGTGGAAATTTTGTAGTATGCACATTTTAGGCCTAAAGCATACTTTTGCATGTTCAGATTGTACACAAATTTAGAAATTTGATTCATTAAATTTGGAGTTTCGTAGAAACAGTTATAACCATTTGAATAATGTCGGTTTTGGAAAAAGGCTGAAAAATCGGAATTGCACTTTCGTACAGTGAAGGCGTATTGTGATTTTTGTGTGGGTTATAAAACAAATTGCCAACTAATAGCATGTCCCCACCTGCTAGTGAGCACGTGGGCATGAGACGCTACTAGGCCAGGCCCCCCTGTCGGTGATAGTGAGCAAAGGAGGAAGAAGGGAGGCTCGCCAGCGGTAGAAAGGCTGGAGAGTGGTGGCCGGTGGTGGATTAGACAAGAAGGGATCTTGACAAAGCTAGGATAGGGCTTGGGTGCGGCTGACATTGGCCAGAGGCGGCTGGCGACGAAAGGGAGCAGTGGCAGAAATGGCGGCGAGCCGTAGGGGAGCTAGGTGGGGGCTTAAGCTTGGGAGAGGGGGTTAGAACCAGGGAGCAAGGAGGTTGCCAATGAGCTACCTTGGAGGCTAGAAGGATGGATGAGGTGGTGTGGTGCCATGTGACCAACGTTGGAGAAAAAGAAGGGGGCCGCGGTGGTTGCTCGACCGAAGGGAGTTGCAAAAAATGCACAAAGTAGAGTCAGAGGACTTTAGGGTAGCCGTGTGGAAGTGGGAATGGGTTAGCAAGCTCACCTGGTGGTGGACTTTGTGAAATCGGGCTCGCTGGCCTTGTCCCGAGCTTGGCAAGCTCTTAGCAATGGGGGTGAGGTGTGGGCGAGCAGGGCTGCAGATGGAGCTTCTATGGCTTAAATGCACAATGTGGCAGAGCTGGCGAAGCTTGGTATGGTCATGGCTGGCCGGCGAGCAACGTGGCAGGTTTCCTCTACCACGGCCACGCATGGCAATAGTCGAGCCTGTCGTGGCATTAGTTTGGCAAGGGGTGAGGCAGCGGGCTGAGGGCTAGGCTAGAGAGGCTGGCCGGTGGCCCTTGGCCTAGGTGCAGCCCGGTGTTAGTGGCAGGCTTGTAGCCATTTCGTCGAACAACTCATGAGTTCACTGTGGCATCTCCAAAAATAGAAGAGAAATCGGTTGGGGTAGTTAGAGCTGTCCAAAAGTGGTCTAACTCAATTTTAAAATTTCTAGGAAAATTTGTGGAGGTAATTAAGAGATTAAAATTTCCATTTTCCTTGGGTTACTCAATTTCATACTGTTCTTTTTGAAATATAATTCCTAGAAGTTTGCTATTTTCAATCTGTAATTGAATTTTTAAGTCATCAAAATTTTATGCCAAAATTCTAAAAAATATACACCTATTCATTTAAATTATTGTAGTATTTTATAAAATTATTATATAGGATAGGTTATTTGGAATTTTTCATAGTTTCTTTGGAATACCCAAACTTGAAGCAAAAAGGATTTAAATAGAGCAATTAGGCATTAAAACAAGAAAATCTAGTGGAAAATTCAAAAATGAAGTAAAAGTTATATCAAATCACTTTATTCCAATTTTCTCAATCTTTGGGATGTTATAACTAACAAAGTTGACTAATTAAATGGATGTGTGCTTATCAAATAAAGGGTGTGAAATATGATAGAATATATACAATTTCAATGCAACCTAAACTCTCTTTGCGACATATCAGAATTACCTAATGCAAATTTGAAGGGGTTTGAAGGAATTCTCATCTTTTGACGAAAACTAGAGATATGGGAAAATTGAGTGGAAATCCCCTCAAGTTAGGGCTTTAACTTTACTCTCTTAAGATCGAACCTCAAGGATTTCATAATTTCTCACCCAAGAATTGCTTCCAACCAGAATATGTGGTGTTTTTGGGGTGACGGCAGTTTTTTTGCCTCTGGAACAACAACAGAGGAGAGTTCAGCCTAATGGTATAAATAACCTAGCGGGGCACATCACAATCAGTTTTGAGATAAGAACCAATTGTGATATAGGATTCACATCGCAATCGGTTCTCATGTTAGAACCAATTGTGATGTGCACACATGTGCCCAGTGCTACATACGTCACAATCAGTTCTAACCTGAGAACTGATTGTGATTATTATTACCACCCTCTCCGAAATCATCTATCATAATTGATTTTTCCTAAAAAGTTAAGAACCAACCCAGATGAAGCGATAGTGTTGTACCATTCTATAGTAGTGAGTATTAGTGATCGTTCTTGAATTAATAAAGTATCGGGTTGGTCTAGTTGTCGAACGTTCATATCATAATAATAGTCGTGTGAACAACTAACTTATATATTATTTGAGATGTTTAGTTGTCTGTTTGTTTATCTATAAATCTTCGTTCTTCGACTTCGTCAAAAGTTAAGGATTACTCTCGGACACATTTGATCCAAGCATTTTTGGCCGCATGGACCCCAAGCATTCCTAAGCGCGAGGACTTGGGTGTTTCCGAGCACATGGTCTCGGGCATTATTGGGCTTGCGGTTCCAAGTTTATATATTATTTATTATTGTTGTTCATATCATTATGCTATTCTTGTTTACCTTGTTTAGTATCGGTGATAATTGTTTAGGGAAAGTTGTTGAAATTGTTGATAAAATTATGTTAAAGATGATGAAAAAAGTAGGACGAGGTAATGTTGTGAGCATTTGGTGTGCTGGGGTGTTTCTTGGAAGAAAATCATATAAAATATGTGCCACCAGTCAAAGTCCAAGATGAACTAAGGGATATATGATTTTTCTTATCTCGTGTACTAAATCGAGATTTAGAACTAAAGGTAAAATTAATTTTTAAAAATAAAATTGAATAAAATTTTTATTTGGAATCAAGATTTTAATCTAGAACACCATCTTTTTCTCCTTTTCTTGAATTTTAGGCCTAGTAAACATAAAAGATGCAATATAAAACTTTTCTTGTAAAATGAGTAGACAATGAAAATGAGTTATAAATACAAATTTATTTTGAATTTCTATCTATTTTGAAATTTTTCTTGAATTTTGGTTCTTACGAAAATTTTTATCTTTATTGTTTTCTTCTTCCTTAAAATAAAAAACCTAAATCACTGCTGGGATAAAATCTAGGAAAATTCATACAAATCCCAAATCATCTCTAGGTTATCTCCAAAAACTTTCAAAGACTTGTGAACTCTTTTACTACTGAAAAGAAACCAGAAACTATATAATGTGACTATGAATATGTAACATCCCGAAAAATGCAATAATATGAAAATTCATATTTTGAATTTGAATATATTTATTTATGATTTTTTTTAACATGATTGGAATTTATTTGGATTTCTTTGGATTTTTGTATTGAATGAAAATCAAACAAATAGAATTAAAGGAATGGATAATGGTAAAAAGGTAAAATGGTAAAAGATAAATTTTGGAAAAATTACCATAGAACCTTAACCTCTCTGGTAAGTCAGTAAAATCAAGAAGTAAAATTTTATGCACAGAAAAAGGGGTAAATAAAATTAATGTCACCTCTTTTTGACTAGAAGCAGTGCAAGTCAAAATTTATGAAACATATTCGTAGTTTATCTGAAGCTGGAAAAATTACCAAAACACCCTCAGGATAAAACTTATGTCTGGTAAAAATCTCAGGATTTAATCATGTCGGCAAAGCCCTCTAATAATTCAAAAACAGAAGCAATTAAAAACTAGAAAACTTCATGTCAGAATTTATATAAAATAAATACCCAATATTTTGTCTTAAAACTTTTACAGAGACATCCTTGACCTACATATAACCTCTCATAAAAGTTACAAAAATAAATAATAAGTTTTGAACATTTAAATAAATACAAATCCGAAATGGGAATTTTGAGTGATGTACAGTGTCAGAATTTTTATAATTTAACCATGCGGTATTTGAGTCTCGAATTTTTACTGAAGGTTAGAAACTACCAGTTAAGGTCAGTCAAAAAGTTTCACAAAATCACACACTGATTTGATAGCGTTTTTAAGGCTCACATGGAGCTGTCCGGCTGAAACTTATCCTCTGCCTCGCTTTCACTCACCGACGTGTGGGGCCATGTCCACTGTGCGTAACCGTTCAGCGGCAACGGAAAAATTCCTTGGACACTGACTGGTGGACCGGACCCACTTGTCGAGTCACTCTTCCTCTCGCCTCTCTTCTTCTTTTCCCTGCCGAGTCGTCCTCCCGCACGCCCGAGAAACTTCGCCGCCGCAGCGTCTCTGCGCGATTCGCGCCACCCCGAGTGATTGATTGCCTCCACGTTCATCCTTGGGAGCTGTGCGCCATACCCTGTCGAACTCACATCGCTTCCTTGCCGGAGAGATCACGCGCCACCTCGTCAAGCGCAAATGAACCGCGCAACACCTCTCGCGTTCAAATCTGTGCAACTCGAATCCCGGCTATAAATACTTGTGTGCCGTCGCTTTGAGACTCCCTTCTTCCTTGCTCATCTCCTGGACCAAACACTGAACCGAGACTCGTGTTCTTCACCGTTTCTACGAAAACCCGAAAGAGGAGATCTTCAATTCGCGCAAATTGGTATCCATCCTTGAAATTGATTCTTCCTCTAGCACCACGACTCCTAGTTTACTCATCACGCGAAATTCTACCTCTTTTCACCTCTGAGCTTCCTCACGGCGCCTTTCTCCTCCGACTCGGCATGACGGTGACAACCTGCATCAGTAGCTTCTCGAGCGAATCGATGGCCAAAATGGAACCCTAGCGACCCACCAAGCTTCCATCGCTACCGATTCGCCGAGGAACCACTACCTTTCTTCTCCGTGAGCCTCACCTTCCACCGCCAATGCCGCGGTGGCAGCCCGCTCCGACCGTCCCGCCGGTGAGCGACCCCACCCACATGTGCGCCAAGACCTCCGGTGCCTACCGTGCTATCCATTCGCCGGACCCTCGCGGAGAGCCGTCGCCGAGCAACTCTAGCGCCACCTCTGTTCTCCGGTCATCGACTGTGGGCCCCTCCATCGATGGCGCAGAAGCAACTTCAGTGCATTCGGTAGAAAACGCTTTCTCAGCTCTGAAAACGTATTTCTAGTTTTCAATTCAATTTCCAAAACCGAGCCACTTCAAACATTAATAACTTTTGAATCTTTAGTCCAAATAAAGTGAAACAAAATTATAAATTCATATAAAATCTAGTTCTTTCAGAATATGCAATAACATTTTGAAAATGTTCACTGGATAAATTTGAAATTCAAATTTAAAGTAAAGGCTTAAAGAAGTGCTATATATTAAAATGTTGTAAACAAATTTGGAATGGAATGGAACTAATTTTAGTGAAATACTCATGTTTCCAGAAGTTCAAATATATAAAAATATTTGATTTTCACTTATGTTTGAATTACTTTCTATTAAAGATTGTAATCAAAGCATTAGAAATTCAAATATACATTATTTGAATAAATGAAACATGGAATAAGTAAAATTTAATTTCTGAATACTATTATGACAGTAGGATACCTGAATTTACCAAAATAATTAATATATGAATTTGATTTGAACTATCTTTAACAATATGAAATAATCTAAATATAAAATGTATATGTACATGCATATAGAATCAAATAGTCAATAGAGAGATCAAATGAATTCAAATAATCGCTAAACCAGTTTTATTATACCTCTGGCAAGATAAGGTTTCGGATATAAAATAATACTTAAAGTTTACTACATAAAACAGTAAATAATTAATGGTCAAAAAGTAAATAATTGCATATTTGGAATAGTTGTAACCTTCATGAATAAATTCAGAATTTGATAAAACCAAATCTAATAACCTCGAAAAATAGTACCCTGCTGTGAAGACAAAAATACCTTATGTTTGTGTTAGGTTGAAATAAAATAATGTTAGACCCTAATGATCGTTTATAGGAAAAACATCGCGGATAAAAACCAATTGTCGCTGAAGCCAACCTTAAATTACTTCTAGTATCATGCCCTATTAATGCCTGAAAATGGATAAATTATCCTAGGCGGTGTAGTCGCAGTCTTGTATCAAAACTGAACTCTTATCGAGTAAAAATTGAACTATCAAGCCTTTTCATCGATCCGTAGAACCTCTCGTCTAAATGCAAATGTATTAGAAATAAGTTTAGAAATAATATTTGGGATATGTACTACCATATTCTAGAAAATATTTCATTTACAACTTTCATTTCAACTAAATCCTGCTAGTTGAATACCCTAAAAAGTATGATTGTCGTAACCTTTTATATCACCTAAGCATTTTCAACTATGAGAATGATGTCTCGTCTAAACTCAAAAATATATGAAATCAGCTTAGATATGTTATTCAAAGTATATGCTATTAAGTTCCGAAGAAATAACCTTATTCCATCATGTTTTGCTTAAAAACTTTAGTAGTCAAATAACCCTTCGTTTTATGTTTAAATGAACCTTGTCGCAATAAGAATTAGTGAACCTTGTAATAAGAAATTTGTAGTCAATAAATTTGTATCACCAGAATCTTCTTAAAAACTATAAATAAATCTAATTAGCTAGCTTATCAGTCATAACCTATTAAGAACCCTTCTTATGCAAATCTTAAAGCTAAGTGCTGTTAGCGTAACCTTAACTAGTATTTTAATTCTTTTAATCCAAATAATTTTAGCATCTATAATTCGAAATCGTAAATACTGAAATTCATAATTTTAGCCTCTTGAATTCGTAATTCAAGAATAGATAATCTCTAAAGAAAACCCTGTTTTGTTTATCATGAAGTCATTAAGTTTGAGAATAAAGTAATTGCTTAAATAATTCAAACTCTAAAGTATTCCTGTTTTCTGCAATGAATCTTTATTTGATTTTCTGTCTGTCTTCTTTTCGCCCTTATTGAAGTTTATTATTTGCTATATTTTCCGATCGATCGACGTGTAGAATTCGACGTCCCTTCCTTCGTCGTGCCTCCGTCGTCTGCGATCGCGTCTTCGTCGTAAACGATATATGAGCAAGGCAAGCACCCTCCTTTGACCATCTTGATCCCAGAATTTAATTTGCATTGTTTATTAAAATGTTTCATGCATACGTTTACTTTCTGTAAATTGCTATTTTGTGGTACTGGTAGTTATACCTTTTGTCTCATGAAACTTCCTTGATAAGTATCAATATGTGAACCTTGATAACCATAGATTAAGCTTAGACAATTACTTAATGTCGCCTTGGGTATATGCGATTACTTTTATCCATGCTTAGCCATGCTTTTAGAACAAATGAGAATGAGGATCAGATCAAAATTTGTTTCTTGAGAAATGGAAAATGTTGGAAATAAAGTCGTTGGTTATGGGTATTTTGATTAAAACCCAAAATAAAACTATGGTTTTGATGCGGCGATTATTGGCAATAGCCGGAGGTGCAGAGGATTTGCACGTAGTTAGGTGGAGTATCGCCTGTGTCGGATTAAGGACCAAGCAATGGGACGCTATAGATCCAAGATTTTCGTACAACCACGAGGGCTTGTATGGGCGGGTCTTAGCCTATTAAGTTGTTTAGGTGTGGCTTTGCATCTAAGGAAGGCGGGAGTTATGCACAGGCATTCCGGTTCGGTCTGTCTGTAGGGGTTTACTTACCAATGCAACGGTGTACGCCTTGCCGTGAACAGAAACGTGGTGTTGGGTGTAATGTGAAAGGATCCACGTCTTGGGTGTGTGTTTCTGTTTCTATGGCGAGGGTCAAACGTCCCGGGCTGGTTCAAAGCCACATCTAGATAATGTAACGGCTCTGTATGATCTCCTTGCCGACACACCAAAGGAAGTGTGTTAACCGATCCGCAAAAGAGGTTGATCATTCCTTGTGGGTAAAGCTGTACACCTCTGCAGAGTGTAAATCTAATCGATTAGCCGTGTCCACGGTTATGGACACTTGGTGAAGTCATTCCAATGTTAGAATGCTTTGGTATTTTCCAAAATTGGGTCTTGGTTTGGAACTGTTTTATCGACTTTTGTTTCATGTCAAAGGATCGACATTATTGGATTCCATTTCGGATTATTCGATATTCACGATGGGTTGTGAGTATTACTTATGCTTTACTTATTTCATATCACCAATTATGCTTTTACAAATTCCGCTTGCAAATAACTTGTTTTACAATGTCAATTTCGCTTTATGCAAATTAACGTAGTAGCCTCCTTGAAATGGCTCGCATATATTATAGGCTTTGCTCAAGTCTTGCGAGTCTGAAAGTACTCACCCTTGCTTATATGTGGTTTTTAGGTGGTTAAGTTGCCGAGCTTGAAGGTTTCTTTCAATCGCAGTTGCGGATTTTCTTCATCGAATCTTTCTAGGGATTATGCCTTGTCGCTTGCTGCGGGTGTTGGATGGGCACACTACAAGACTTTGCTTCTTATGCTGCTTTATCTCTGATTTGTAAGAATTTTCTTTAAATAATAGCTTCCGCTTAATATTATGTTGTATGGTTGTGATTCCAATTGTTGTAAACATGTGAGTGCTAGCTACTGATCCAGGGAATGGCACAGTAATCACATGGAGGTTCCTGTTCATCAGAACGGGGTCTCACAGCATTGGTATCAGAGCTATGCTGACTGTAGGATAAACCCTAGATAGAATGGTCGTTAGCATTGGAATAAGCAAGTTCAAAATCTTATTCTCAAAAGCTACTATATTTGCAAAATGTAGGCTTTGCTATTCTCTCCTCATTCTTAAGTTCTTATACTTACCACTACATTCATTTTGATTTGTAAACAAATTATTCTCTTTCCTTAAAGATAGTGTATCTTCGCAATTTGTTTTTGAAGACGTCCGAGACATGTCGCTACCACCCTTTATGCTTGCCAATGAGGACTACACCAACAACCTTAAGGAAGCCGACAACGCTTTGTTAACCTCGACAAAGCAAAAGTAAAACTCGAACATTTTACTTCACAAAGAGACGACTTCACCTAACAAAGAAAATACGGAAGATTAGGGTATGTTAAGATTCACCTTAAGATAAGAAACCCTTACGCATAGCGTATTATTCTGCTCTAATTATATAAAGCATTTTTTTTATGTGGTGTTTATAACTCGCTACTTAAAGATTGATTTTTATTTTGGTTGTTAGGACTGATTTATATGTGAACTTAACCGCTAGGTTAAAGTTTCACAATAAGTTGTCCTCATGTATAAATATGTAAAACTTAACCCATAGGATAAATTGGAAATCATAAGATAGCTTATCTCTTCTTTTCTATAAAATTTCTTCCAAACTTATCCTTTCTTTCTGTAGAACTTCTCACTTGTGAAACCATTATGGTTAATCAAGCCTCAACAGGATTAATAGTATAGTCTCCATGCCATTTCTGGCATTTCCAGAGATTACACTATCCGTATATAAATCAAGGTCAAGATGCTATTAACGACCAACTTACCTAGGTCACTTTTGGCTAGTTAAAATTTAATTTTTCCAATAATAATTCTTAACCATTCACCTTATTACCTTGTCTAGATTATATACCAGGAAAATGAGCCAGAACCAGAAAATTTATATACTTTTAAATGGAAAGCTTAGATTGGTTGTAACAAAAAAATATTTGAAAATCCTATTTTCTAATAGGAATATAAAAAGAGCAGCATTAATTGTAGATGTACTCTTTTCCCATTTGTGAGATTTAGTTTCTTTATCTCAGATACCCTTCCCTTTTAATGGATAATTCATATACCCATTTCTTCCTTGTAGAATTTTCTTTCTTCACTTCTAGTTATCCTATCTAGAAGAAACTCTCTCCTTATGCTTAATAAAAACTACCGACAAATCTTTTTGAAAACAATTCTGGTAATAAATCAATAAACGTCGTGACATCTACATCAACAAACCTTAAGAGGATGGAGATAACGAAACATCAAAACCTCTCGGATCGCATGGAAGTTTTGGAGTACTAACATTAGCAAGTGGTACAGACGTTAAAAGAAGCACGAATCAACAACCTACTATGAAAGATAATACTATTCAAATTGCACGATACTTTAGTTATAGTAAACCCCTTATGTAGAAATACATATGGTTAGGATAAAAAAAAACTTAGATACCCTCCCGCATACTAAGTTGAGCATATATATATATATTTTGTGTTGTTGCAATTTTAAGTTTTGAAACTTCAGATTGCTTTGGGTTACTCTCGTAAATGTTAAACCATTAGGTGGAAATTTACGATGTGCCAACCCTTATTTAATAAGAAAATCTAATTAAGAAAATTTTAAGGAACGAAAAGTTGCCTTATGAACTAATAACTAACAAATAACCAACCTTGAAACAATGTTTTAAGGAATGAGACACTTGCCTTATAAATTAACCAAAGAATTACCAAATCCATATAAAGGCTATTCTCAAAATAATATTTTAATAAATGTAATGATACTTTGTTAAAACGGATAACTTTCATCTAACCATATCCTCTCAATTTCAACATCTTGAAGACACCTTGAAACAATCCATTAATTCATCCGCTACAAGTAATGAGTAATAGGTTTTTCACCTTTATAATCAATCTTGGTTCTTTCCAAATAACTCGTTGAGATGTATCCTTTGTTCATCTCAAACATTTTAACATGCCGTGTACCTCTTATTAAGTTAGCTTTTGTTGCTAAAGAATCTTGGTATAACTTACTAGCACTTCTCATTCACTTCGTGAAATCCAACAGCATTCCATCTAAATAACCTTGTCTTAACAACCATTGTAGCAGGATACCTGTGACAAGATTCCCCGGTAAAATCTTGGAAAGTGAAGCCATGTTCAGCTTTAAGCCATCTAATGATAATCCTACCTTAGTTCAGCCAGGTTCCCAACATTTAGTACAGAACAATTCCAACCTTGGCTCAGTTCTTGCCCGAAAAGGAAATGGTTTAGATCAGAAGCCTACTCCTACATTTCACTCAATACCTAAACGATGTTCTTTGAAGTGTTGCCAACCCAGCCAATTCGAAGATCGTGCTTGCATTCGCTGTGGAGAAATAGGACACACTGCTGATGAGCATGCAATAAATTGCTCCACCTGTGAAGGAAATCATTCTCCTGGAAAATGTCCTATGAGCAATATCACTTATTACCTTTGTGAAGGTCAAGATCATTGCCCAGCTCAATGTCTCCTAGATCCAATAGTTGCCAATACAATTCAGCATCAGCGAGAGAAATTTCGAACCTTAGTTGCTCAAGATTTGGCAATCAGAAGGGAAAAGCTAGCTACACAGAAAATATTGCCTAAGGAGTTAAAGAAACAACACATAGACTTTGATCACCTTCATCCAGGAAGTAATAAATGGCCATCGCCATCAGCATGTTTCTTGTATGGTGAAGAAGGTCATTGGGCAAGAAAATGTCTGCAAGTTGAGATTAAAAAGGAAGATAGTACTGAGAATCCAATTATACCCAACAAAACGCCACGAGAGAAGCGTGAGTGCTTCAACTATCACAAGAAGGGTCATCTTGCTAAGCGATGCCCGCAAGAAGAACAAATATTTCCTACAACCATGGTCATACCAGAAGTCACATCAGTTAAGATTATAACTCCAAGAATAGGAGGAACAAAATCTGAATCGGTTTGCTCGAAGAATCGCTTAAAGAAGAGGCGATTGAGCGAAGACGCTTGCCCCAAAAAGCATCCCGCTCAATTCCACCTCAATTTCAACCATCATTTGTTCATTCCTCCAACAACATCGGTGAAACGACCGTCCGGTGCTCAAGACCGGGCAATCACTGTTACTTGCTTTTGCTATCGTGAACGTGGGCATTATGCCAACAAGTACCCAAAGAAGAAGCAAAATCCACCTCAACCCCATGAAGCCAAACAACAGCAGTCGCAAAGTCGACATCAAGGCCAGCAAGACCCTATCTCGCATTCACTCCAACTCAAGACATCAATCATGGCATACCTGACACAATGCCAGGTACATCTCATATAAATATAGTTTCAGTCAGAACTTAGATTAATTTGAAATCATTGTGTCTAATCTTAAAGTAATATTTCGATAAGCGGAATATTGCCTTATGAATTTAACTGAACTCTCATCAAAATATATCTTATCTTAATCCTTCCAAATAGCCGTAGGATGTTAAGTGTCAAACTTTCGCCACTTTTAACCATTGTCCGATCAATCCTCCATCTATTTTATAACATCGGTGAATAATCTTTCTATTGTTTCGAATAAGATGGACAACGTCGCCTGTGTCAATCTAGAAGAACCTCATCACTTCGCCAACACCTGACCAAGAAGAGTTCATCATCTCATCAAGGGTGAAATCAGTGATTTCCAAGCTATATCAAAGACCTAGGAAAGGTCAAGTACCTAGAACAACCCCTGCCTCGATGTCAGGCTAATGTAAAGACCTTTCTCATGTAATTACACCCGACACTTAATATAATATCGAAAACGTCCTTTATATGTGCAATTCCTGCAATCAACCCTTTTCGCTTTGTACATTATATTCTTTCATATTTGCCAAATACAAAGAAAATCAAAACCCTTTGTCTATCAAGATGATCAAGTAAGTTAAATCGTCAGGATCATTTTATAATCCTCTTACCTCAACCTAAATTCTTGAATTATCTTACCTTGACCTCAACCTAAAGACAATCTAGAATAACATTTATTCCCTTCTAATTTCATCAACTGTTGTTAAATTGTACAGATCAACCGTTGTACTCAAATATCATTTCTTGATGATAACATTTAATTCTTCCCAAATGAATCGAGTAGCAAACATTAATTCTTTCCCCTCAAATGTTCTAAACATATCACGTGTCACTCTTTAAATTAGATTATCATTATTAACAATCCTAGTTATGCAATCAAAAGAGATATTTAGTAATATTCCTCATCTGTTTACGCGAAACCCAAATAGAAATCTTCTCCATTCTAGACACATTACTTTGGAATCGCAAGAACGATGTTTTGCAAAGCGACTATACTGGAAATAAGAAGACGAGGAAACAACGAGATCACTTCCGAGAAAGAATTTTCGAACCCACTTAGTCCTTGCAAATCTCGGGGACGAGATTTCTGTAAGGGGGGTAGATTTGTAACATCCCGAAAAATGCAATAATATGAAAATTCATATTTTGAATTTGAATATATTTATTTATGATTTTTTTTAACATGATTGGAATTTATTTGGATTTCTTTGGATTTTTGTATTGAATGAAAATCAAACAAATAGAATTAAAGGAATGGATAATGGTAAAAAGGTAAAATGGTAAAAGATAAATTTTGGAAAAATTACCATAGAACCTTAACCTCTCTGGTAAGTCAGTAAAATCAAGAAGTAAAATTTTATGCACAGAAAAAGGGGTAAATAAAATTAATGTCACCTCTTTTTGACTAGAAGCAGTGCAAGTCAAAATTTATGAAACATATTCGTAGTTTATCTGAAGCTGGAAAAATTACCAAAACACCCTCAGGGTAAAACTTATGTCTGGTAAAAATCTCAGGATTTAATCATGTCGGCAAAGCCCTCTAATAATTCAAAAACAGAAGCAATTAAAAACTAGAAAACTTCATGTCAGAATTTATATAAAATAAATACCCAATATTTTGTCCTGAACATTTTACAGAGACATCCTTGACCTACATATAACCTCTCATAAAAGTTACAAAAATAAATAATAAGGTTTGAACATTTAAATAAATACAAATCCGAAATGGGAATTTTGAGTGATGTACAGTGTCAGAATTTTTATAATTTAACCATGCGGTATTTGAGTCTCGAATTTTTACTGAAGGTTAGAAACTACCAGTTAAGGTCAGTCAAAAAGTTTCACAAAATCACACACTGATTTGATAGCGTTTTAAGGCTCACATGGAGCTGTCCGGCTGAAACTTATCCTCCCTCGCTTTCACTCACCGACGTGTGGGGCCATGTCCACTGTGCGTAACCGTTCAGCGGCAACGGAAAAATTCCCTTGGACACTGACTGGTGGACCCGGACCCACTTGTCAGCGTCACTCTTCCCTCTGCCTCTCTTCTTCTTTTCCCTGCCGAGTCGTCCTCCCGCACGCCCGAGAAACTTCGCCACCGCAGCGTCTCTGCGCGATTCGCGCCACCCCGAGTGATTGATTGCCTCCACGTTCATCCTTGGGAGCTGTGCGCCATACCCTGTCGAACTCACATCGTTTCCTTGCCGGAGAGATCACGCGCCACCTCGTCAAGCCGCAAAGCAGAACCGCGCAACACCTCTCGCGTTCAAATCTGTGCAACTCGAATCCCGGCTATAAATACTTGTGTGCCGTCGCCTTGAGACTCCTTCTTCCTTGCTCATCTCCTGGACCAAACACGAACCGAGACTCGTGTTCTTCACCGTTTCTCTGAAAACCCGAAAGAGGGAGATCTTCAATTCGCGAAATTGGTATCCATCCTTGAAATTGATTCTTCCTCTAGCACCACCGACTCCTAGTTTACTCATCACGCCGAAATTCTACCTCTTTTCACCTCTGAGCTTCCTCACCGGCGCCTTTCTCCTCCGACTCAAGCAGACGGTGACAACCTGCATCAGTAGCTTCTCGAGCGAATCGATGGCCAAAATGGAACCCTAGCGACCCATCAAGCTTCCATGCTACCGATTCGCCGAGGAACCACTACCTTTCTTCTCCGGCGAGCCTCACCTTCCACCGCCGCATGCCGCCGGTGGCAGCCCGCTCCGACCGTCCCCGCCGGTGAGCGACCCCACCCACATGTGCGCCAAGACCTCCTGGTGCCTACCGTGCTATCCATTCGGCCGGACCCTCGCCGGAGAGCCGTCGCCGAGCAACTCTAGCGCCACCTCTGTTCTCCGGTCACTGCACTGTGGGCCCCTCCTGTCAGTGGCGCAGAAGCAACTTCAGTGCATTCGGTAGAATACGCTTTCTCAGCTCTGAAAACGTATTTCTAGTTTTCAATTCAATTTCCAAAACCGAGCCACTTCAAACATTAATAACTTTTGAATCTTTAGTCCAAATAAAGTGAAACAAAATTATAAATTCATATAAAATCTAGTTCTTTCAGAATATGCAATAACATTTTGAAAATGTTCACTGGATAAATTTGAAATTCAAATTTAAAGTAAAGGCTTAAAGAAGTGCTATATATTAAAATGTTGTAAACAAATTTGGAATGGAATGGAACTAATTTTAGTGAAATACTCATGTTTCCAAGTTCAAATATATAAAAATATTTGATTTTCACTTATGTTTGAATTACTTTCTATTAAAGATTGTAATCAAAGCATTAGAAATTCAAATATACATTATTTGAATAAATGAAACATGGAATAAGTAAAATTTAATTTCTGAATACTATTATGACAGTAGGATACCTGAATTTACCAAAATAATTAATATATGAATTTGATTTGAACTATCTTTAACAATATGAAATAATCTAAATATAAAATGTATATGTACATGCATATAGAATCAAATAGTCAATAGAGAGATCAAATGAATTCAAATAATCGCTAAACCAGTTTTATTATACCTCTGGCAGTATAAGGTTTCCAGATATAAAATAATACTTAAAGTTTACTACATAAAACAGTAAATAATTAATGGTCAAAAAGTAAATAATTGCATATTTGGAATAGTTGTAACCTTCGCGAATAAATTCAGAATTTGATAAAACCAAATCTAATAACCTCGAAAAATAGTACCCCTGCTGTGAAGACAAAAATACCTTATGTTTGTGTTAGGTTGAAATAAAATAATGTTAGACCCTAATGATCGTTTATAGGAAAAACATCGCGGATAAAAACCAATTGTCGCGAAGCCAACCTTAAATTACTTCTAGTATCATGCCCTATTAATGCCTGAAAAATGGATAAATTATCCTAGGCG
This sequence comes from Otatea glauca, assembly GCA_036346275.1. Lineage (NCBI taxonomy): Eukaryota > Viridiplantae > Streptophyta > Magnoliopsida > Poales > Poaceae > Otatea > Otatea glauca. Next base: position 8,095,328 of record CM070717.1, on the reverse strand, counting down.
GTGTAGTCGCAGTCTTGTATCAAAAACTGAACTCTTATCGAGTAAAAATTGAACTATCAAGCCTTTTCATCGATCCGTAGAACCTCTCGTCTAAATGCAAATGTATTAGAAATAAGTTTAGAAATAATATTTGGGATATGTACTACCATATTATAGAAAAATATTTCATTTACAACTTTCATTTCAACTAAATCCTGCTAGTTGAATACCCCTAAAAAGTATGATTGTCGTAACCTTTTATATCACCTAAGCATTTTCAACTATGAGAATGATGTCTCGTCTAAACTCAAAAATATATGAAATCAGCTTAGATATGTTATTCAAAGTATATGCTATTAAGTTCCGAAGAAATAACCTTATTCCATCATGTTTTGCTTAAAAACTTTAGTAGTCAAATAACCCTTCGTTTTATGTTTAAATGAACCTTGTCGCAATAAGAATTAGTGAACCTTGTAATAAGAAATTTGTAGTCAATAAATTTGTATCACCAGAATCTTCTTAAAAACTATAAATAAATCTAATTAGCTAGCTTATCACCATAACCTATTAAGAACCCTTCTTATGCAAATCTTAAAGCTAAGTCTTTATTAGCGTAACCTTAACTAGTATTTTAATTCTTTTAATCCAAATAATTTTAGCATCTATAATTCGAAATCGTAAATACGGAAATTCATAATTTTAGCCTCTTGAATTCGTAATTCAAGAATAGATAATCTCTAAAGAAAACCTGTTTTGTTTATCATGAAGTCATTAAGTTTGAGAATAAAGTAATTGCTTAAATAATTCAAACTCTAAAGTATTCTGTTTTACGCAATGAATCTTTATTTGATTTTCTCATCATCTTCTTTTCGCCCTTATTGAAGTTTATTATTTGCTATATTTTCCGATCGATCGACGTGTAGAATTCGACGTCCCTTCCTTCGTCGTGCCTCCGTCGTCTGCGATCGCGTCTTCGTCGTAAACGATATATGAGCAAGGCAAGCACCCTCCTTTGACCATCTTGATCCCAGAATTTAATTTGCATTGTTTATTAAAATGTTTCATGCATACGTTTACTTTCTGTAAATTGCTATTTTGTGGTACTGGTAGTTATACCTTTTGTCTCATGAAACTTCCTTGATAAGTATCAATATGTGAACCTTGATAACCATAGATTAAGCTTAGACAATTACTTAATGTCGCCCTGGGTATATGCGATTACTTTTATCCATGCTTAGCCATGCTTTTAGAACAAATGAGAATGAGGATCAGATCAAAATTTGTTTCTTGAGAAATGGAAAATGTTGGAAATAAAGTCATTGGTTATGGGTATTTTGATTAAAACCCAAAATAAAACTATGGTTTTGATGCGGCGATTATTGGCAATAGCCGGAGGTGCGAGAGGATTTGCACGTAGTTAGGGTGGAGTATCGCCTGTGTCGGATTAAGGACCGAGCAATGGGACGCTATAGATCCAAGATTTTCGTACAACCACGAGGGCTTGTATGGGCGGGTCTTAGCCTATTAAGTTGTTTAGGTGTGGCTTTGCATCTAAGGAAGGCGGGAGTTATGCACGGCATTCCGGTTCGATCTGTCTGTAGGGGTTTACTTACCAATGCAACGGTGTACGCCTTGCCGTGAATGTAAACGTGGTGTTGGGTGTAATGTGAAAGGATCCACGTCTTGGGTGTGTGTTTCGCTTCTATGGCGAGGTCAAACGTCCGGGCTGGTTCAAAGCCACATCTAGATAATGTAACGGCTCAGATGATCTCCTTGCCGACACACCAAAGGAAGTGTGTTAACCGATCCGCAAAAGAGGTTGATCATTCCTTGTGGGTAAAGTCAGTACACCTCTGCAGAGTGTAAATCTAATCGATTAGCCGTGTCCACGGTTATGGACACTTGGTGAAGTCATTCCAATGTTAGAATGCTTTGGTATTTTCCAAAATTGGGTCTTGGTTTGGAACCTGTTTTATCAGCTTTTGTTTCATGTCAAAGGATCGACATTATTGGATTCCATTTCTGGATTATTCGATATTCACGATGGGTTGTGAGTATTACTTATGCTTTACTTATTTCATATCACCAATTATGCTTTTACAAATTCCGTTTGCAAATAACTTGTTTTACAATGTCAATTCTGCTTTATGCAAATTAACTGTAGTAGCCTCCTTGAAATGGCCTGCATATATTATAGGCTTTGCTCAAGTCTTGCGGAGTACGAAAGTACTCACCCTTGCTTATATGTGGTTTTTAGGTGGTTAAGTTGCCGAGCTTCGAAGGTTTCTTTAAATCAGAGTTGCGGGATTTTCTTCATCGAATCTTTCTAGGGATTATGCCTTGTCAGTTGCCTGCGGGTGTTGGATGGGCACACTACAAGACTTTGCTTCTTATGCTGCTTTATCTCTGATTTGTAAGAATTTTCTTTAAATAATAGCTTCCGCTTAATATTATGTTGTATGGTTGTGATTCCAATTGTTGTAAACATGTGAGTGCTAGCTACTGATCCAGGGAATGGCACAGTAATCACATGGAGGTTCCTGTTCATCAGAACGGGGTCTCACAGAATAGCACCCATTACAGAATTTTAACAAATTTTATAAAGAACTAGAGTAACTTGTAGAAAAAGTTTCAGAAATAATAAAGTTGATTTGACCACTTAGTAAAATCAGAAACCGAAACAATTTAAAACTAATATTATTAATTTCAGAATTTATAAAATAATGTATGAATTATCATCACCTAAAATTTTTGTGGTAACTCTCAATAATCATTAGTATTATACAGAAAAAGTTTCATATAAAACAAAGCTTATTTGTTACCTAAGAAAAAAATCAGAAAATAGAATTTTGGTGCAGCTGCCTTCTCAGAATTTTAATAATTTCCACAGAAAAGATCTTCAGCTCAAAATTTTACAGTATAGTAAAAACTTTCTCCAGATCAGTCATAAATTTTTTGAAAAATCTCCCAACAAAAATGATAGCTCATTCATTACCTTAACCTTATCCTATCCAGCACATGCAAAAGTCGATTTCCTCCCTCCATTCACTGACCTATGGGACCCACATCATTTTAGCCCCACCTGGGAGTCTCTGTCTTGCTTCTTACCTCAGCCAGTGTCTCATTGCCTTCACTGTCCTATTGCTGCCACGGCGGCCGGGCAATAGCAAAAATGCTGCCACGGCAAATGAAATCGGCCCAAGACGCTGCCACGATGGGAATTCGTCAGCTCGTCTTGCACCCAGTCTTTTTCCCAGCCAAAGCGCTGCCTTTCCCGACCCATCCGTTGCCGCAGCAACGAAAACGTTGGCCAATTGCCGCCATGGCGAGGAAGAGCAATTGATCTTGCTGCCACGGCGAACTCCAGAATTCAGCACCAATCTCAACATCGTGTGAACCGAAGCACAAAACTACGGCGCAATTAACTGGAATTTTTTTTAAATAATATATTTTATAATTCAAATTGCAGAAATATACCACGAAAAAAAAAGAATTGCAAAAATGTACCCTTGTCGCCCTATGGTAGGGCGACATGGTGACTCAGAAAATAGGTCGCCCAATGGTAGGGCGACACCTCACTAGTCGCCCAATGGAACGGCGACACGTCACTAGTCGCCCAACGGTAGGGTGACATGAATAAATCGCCAATGGCGAGGCGACTTGGCGAAAAATTTACAAATTTTAGGAAAAAAATCTGAGAGACTTAAAGAATAAAATTTTTGGATAAACAGATTTAGGATTGAAATAATTTTGAAAATTCCCTTAAACAAGTAGAGTGCATGGTTTTTAGCTTTTTCGGCGGCCCGTACAATGTCATGTCAAAACGGTATTTTTACGAACAGTGGACCACATTTGATCTTTAATACATTCACTTCCATATTATGGAGAAATATGTAATTTACAGCTTGCTTTGCACCTAATTTCCACTAGTGCAACAACCCTAAGTAATATAGTCGGTAATGTTTTTTAGCCTTTTCGGCGCCCCGTAAAATGTCATGTCTAAACTGTATTTTTACGAACAGTGGACCACATTTGATCTTTGATACATGCACTTCCATATTATAGAGAAATATGTAATTTACAGCTTGCTTTGCATCTAATTTCCACTAGTGCAACAACCCTAAGTAATATAGTCGGCAATGTTTTTTAGCCTTTTCGGCGCCCCGTAAAATGTCATGTCTAAACTGTATTTTTACGAACAGTGGACCACAATTGATCTTTGATACATGCCCTTAAATCGCGTTATTAAACTTTGATTTGTAATCATGTGTTAAACTATTTGTTGAACATACAAGAGGGCAGATGCACCGAAAGTTCAGATGGTAAAATAAGCAATAGACTAGATTATATTACAAGGGCATTACAGCAGTGACGAAATTGCTTGACGAACTAACTAACTAACGAAAGCAGTGTTTGTCATGGTGGAACAGATGATCGTTCCGCCTATCTGGGTATAGCCAGAATGATGTCCTACATTTTCTGCATATTACCTGACCCATGTAAATTTTGCGATTTGTTCTCGAACACTGCTCAATCCCCACTATGAAAGAACTCCACGGGGATCCGCAGTGCTCACAGGTGTCGCCGATTGGGTGGCCTATGCTGTACGTCTCGGGTGTGTAAAACATAATTTTTTTGTCATACCGATTCCCGGCGTCCCCTATGTTTATACCACCCGGGTTCCCGGATGGTCTGCGTAACGCGTCAAGGACTTGTTGCGTGGTGCGGACCTTGGCCGGCTGCTTCCCCTTGTCCCTTCCTCTTCGAGAGGAGGTACCCTCTTGCGCCTCTATTACGTTGGCTGTTGGCGGAGATTTGCCGAGACGCCTACTCTGTTTCGACTCGCACTCCACTATATGGTGCAGGAGGTGTGTGTTGGGCTTGTCCTCAGACAACCGAAGCGTGCCTGCGATCAATACGATATGCTCGCTGTGGTCGTTGAATAACACCGTGGCGTGCTCGGGTCCGCTTTTCAGGCGGTAGTAGCACCACGGGAGGTTGATCCCCGGTTATCCGTCACGGAAGTTTGAGATGTGGGTGGTACGTCTCGGGTCCACCGATTGAAGTAGCCGCACCATTCATCCTCGGCCAAGGGGCACCGGTAGAATCTCCGGTCTGCTAGTTCATCGTGGCAGGTATCAACCACTGCCTGAAGGCCGTGTTCGCAAAAGTCGGGGCTTTCGGGTTGCCCCTGAGGAGGTTTCTCATTTGACTCGAGCAATTTCACAATTTTCTTTTTGAACTCCTGTATGCGATGAACTGGTTTAGAATTACTAATTTGTGAGTGAAGCATGAGTTCGTCGCATGAAACTCACCGTTTGGTTGGCCTCTTGCCCACCGCCCGAACTCGAGTCGCTCTAGAACGGGGCGTATCTGGCGGCCTCTCCCACCGTTGAAGTTCTCGGCGAAGCGGATTGGCGTCGTGGCAGTTGTGGACAAATTCGTAGTCACGTCGTTCTGACCCGTCGATCCATTGGAAGAAGCAACACCGGTCGTTGTGCTGAGAAAAGAAAGAATGATGCATGAAATGGTAATGTTACTCTGTATTGTGTGGACACCAGCAGGTCTACCCGTAAGCGAACACAACATGATGTGGCGCGGCGCGGCGTCTCTCCGTGGGTAGATTGCATCATCTTCGCCGGAAGGTTGCAGTCGCAATTGGGTCGGGGCAACTTCGGCAGAACTGGGGCGTCAACGCTACTAGTATCCGGGTACTCGGGGCGGGATGAATTCTGCTTGCTGAAGAGGCGACGGTAGAACGACATCGTGCCCTAATTTGTGAAGATTCAGCTGGCGTGTATTGCTTGTTTGGCGGTGTTGGATGTCTACCTCTCGGCCGCTTTTATAGTGGTGCCGAGGGGCTGCTCCACACAACTGATGCATGTGACCTGTCCCATCGGCCCGACAAGGCCGCTAAAGCTGATGCATGAGGCTATTTGCTCTGAAAAGCTGCTGCACGATAGTACTTCGCCATGCTTGAAAGCAGGGCTACTGTAACAAAGAATAACAATAGTTCATAACCAAAAGTACGGGGTTACTAACATAAGAAAAATATATCGTATACAAATAAATACATAAGATGAAAAGTACGTCACAACGTAATAACCAAATACATAAGCCAAAATACATAAGCCAAATACAAACTCTCGGCGCCCCATTTACAGGCACCTCCTCATGGTGGCGGGCCTCCTGCGAACTCGCCCGTCGTGATACGCCAACCGCACGGTGGGTGGTGGGCCTTTTGTGGTCTAGCAGGAGGTGTAGCGTACGCCGACTGAGAAGGCTGCGTCGGTGGTGGTGCTCCCTGCAACTGCGATGATCCAAGCACATCCGGACCAACGAAGTATCTCGACACGTCACCATCGTCGAGGTCGAAATCCACATGGACTGCATCATCAAACTGCCCCTCATAGTCGTCGAGGCGGTGAAGCCGCAGAGGAGAACCATCGTGCTGTGAGCTCGTAAGAAGTGAAGAATTGTTGGTAACATTCAAGAAATAATTAGAAAACATACGAAGTGTGGCGAAGGGCTTACCTCCGACGTGAGGGGCTAGACCAGCTTGTCCAGCAGCTCGCCCTGTCGCGTAAGTCAGCGTGACGGTGGGACGGGAGGACGTGGGGTGTGAAGAAGTACCTAGAGCACTCCTCGCTGCGATGGCGGCACGCCGCGAGGCCGTCGACCACATCGCGAGGCGTCGCGGCAACCCGCCAACTCGAGGTGCGTCGGCGCTCTCCACGAACCTCGCGAAGAAGGAGGTCACGTCCTCCTGGTCACGTCTATCCCACGAGATGACGAGGCAGAAGCTCCGGACTCCTCGTAGTACCGGGCTAGCACATCGATCCGAAAATACGTTCACGAATTAAACTAACACATTAATCTGGAAAATGCAATACGAAAATCGTCGTACATTAGACGTAACTTACCGCACCGTCGAGAACCGAGTTCGTATGGCGGGGATCGTGTCCTCACCACGGGATGTGTCTAGGAGGATCCGGGTCGACCGCACCAAACGCATACGGTGCGGAAGTGTACCACCGCTGTCGGTACCACAGTGCGTCTGCGGGTCGTACGGCGCATCCTCGGCATGGACGTCGTCCAAGGCTCCTCCCCACTCCTCGACCCATGGCGCCATACGTACGTGCCATGGGGTGCCCCCATTCCCGCCCCTCCTAGTCTGCCTGCGGATAAGCAAAAATATAGCATTATTACATGTCATTACACCGTACATATTAGAGAACATCGATGTAGGGAACTTACGTGTGGATGCCGTGTGGGACCTGCCGACCGACCTGGACCGGGAACTCCTGTCGTAGACCGAACTGCCTCATCACTCGATGGGCAGCGTAGCCCTCGACTAGGACGTCGAACACGAGGAACCGACGTGTACGCCAGTACGCCGCGTCGCGTGTGCATAGGGTGGACAATCCACCCGGCACACGTAGCCCGACGTCTCCCGCTGTGTACGGCGTCCAGCGTACGCGGTCCTCGGTGAGGTGGTCGAAGGCAGCGACGAACTGCGGGTAGTTAAGCCACCCCGTGCCGTGTGCCCACCTAGGCTGCAGTGACGACAAAAAAATCAACATTACAATTAGTACTGAGAAATGTTAAAGCGTAGGTTTCACAACCGTGGTTTGCAATATCTTACCCATCGGTAGAACCAGATGGTGCCCATAGTCGGCGCGTCGACATCATCGTCACCATCGCGTAGAAGAGGACTCGTGTCGATCCTGGGGCGCCCGATCTGGAACCTCTCGTATGCCCAAAGTCAGAGAAGCGGTGGACACCGGTGAGGATCGACCGTCGGCGATCCGCCCACGACCGTCGCGAGCCCACGATGCGTCGCGCGAGGACCGGCGACCCCGAGAGTACTGCGGCACGACGTCAAGGGGTGCGTCCGCGATCGCCCTCGTGAACTGGACGAAGTGCCTGTCCAAGCTATCCCCGTGGGAGCTCGTGAACATGCACCAGCAAAACAGCCAGAGCAGGTACGCCTCAAGGTGGCGGCTCACCCTCTGCTCGTCCGCAGGCTCGACGATGTGCTCCGCCTGTAAATTGAAGTTTTCTTATTAGTCTAGCCAATATATATATGTGAAGTTAAGTTTGAATGGTTAGTTGCTTACCACGAACCGCCGAAGCCACTGTGTGTGGGACCATGGGTCTTGGTGAAGACTCGATGCGGGGGGCGGTAGCACACCATGGAACCGCGCATGTACCTCATCCCGCCACGGGTCGGCGTCTGCGGCACCACAGGTCACCAACATCGGGAGACCGAGGAGGTAGGAGGCGTCCTCCAAAGTGATCTCCATCTCTCCGGCGGGTAAGTGGAAGGTGTCGTCTCGGTCTCCACCGATCCACGAGAGCGGTGAGAAGGGACTGTCAAGCGGGAACCGGTGGCTCGCGTCCCTCCCTGCGCACTGCGTGCGCCTCAACATCCGTGGCGATGGCGGCAATCCTGCTGCTCGCGACCTCTGAAATGAAATATTAGATTAATATGAGCACCGCACTAGTTAATTAAAATAGATTATGATCTTGCATCGAGAATATTTTGAAATTAAAAGATAAATACGTTACTTGGGGATCCAACGTGGATCGAGGGTCCAGAGCTCCCGCGGTGGCCTCGGTCGTAGTACGCCCAGCTCCTGAAGGTCCTGTCCCTCCTCTGCTGAAGCGGTGGCGAAGTGTGCACGGTGACGACCGTCAACGACTGGGTCCAACAACTCAAAGGGCGAGTCGTCATCCACAGCCAGTGAGCCATACCTGCAAATTACAAAAAAGAAAGTTATATACAAATAAATACACAAGCATCAGAACAATACATCGAACCAAATGCGTACAAATAAATACACAAACATGAGAACAATACATCGAACCAAATGCGTACAAATAAATAGACAAGCATCAGAACAATACATCGAACCAAATGCGTACAAATAAATACACAAACATGAGAACAATACATCGAACCAAATGCGTACAAATAAATACACAAGCATCAGAACAATACATCGAACCAAATGCGTACAAATAAATACACAAGCGTCCACAAACTCTAATCAAACAGATTACAACGCACACTACATCATCAAAATATATTAGAACAGATTACAACGCACATTACATCATCAAATTATATTAAAACAGATTGCAACGCACATTACATAAACAAAATATTAATTTGACATATAGCATCTAATAGTTCAAACAGCTTCTCCGGTAGTCCGACGACGTCGTCCACCACGCCTTGCGACGCAGCGATCCTTCCCCGCCGTCGGGTTGCCATCTCCTCCTTCGTCCTCTTCGTTATGTGGTGGCGGTTCTTGAGCGTGTGACTGTTCGCTTGCACAACGAATATTTCTTCACGCGCTTACGGTTTGGACTCATCCATATCATTCACGATCGCTGGTTTTGCGATGACCTCCTTTGTATGATCTTGCATCAAAGTCGGGGACCAGAACCTTTCATCGACACCGGGGTTGTGGTGAAAGAACCGACAACACCATAACCATCAGCTCCTCACCCAAAGTTGCCATCACCTTTTCCTTTGTAAAATATTCAGATAGATATGTACCGGGTCGCATTCCAAATAATGCACATGCAGCTATCTCATGAGAACATGGCGTGTGCAACAGGAGGGGCTTGTTACACGAGCATTGACATTCAGCCTGCAAGATGCACTCTTGGGTGATAACCTTCTGGTTTGTTCCCCGTCGTCCTTTCTCTGCATATCACCTCGAAGCGTAGTGTTCGTGAACCTACTTTGATAGCTCTATGCTTGCCCGCCTTATTACTCTTCTCATCCATGTATTTACTTATCATGCTTGAGTACAAAGCATTCTCATCTCTCATTACTACTTCAGCAGCTTTATGCCTATCCACAAAATACTTGGTTGTACCCATGCAAAGACTCGACAATTCCTACCAGCGGAGACACCTCATCCCTCTCATTACCCAGTTGTACACCTCCGCCAAGTTGGTCGTCATGACACCGTATCTAGCACCATGTGTGTCATGTAACAATGACCACTTATCTTTGGGCTCGTGCTTTATCCAGTCCGAGAAACATTTGATCGGCCTTTGCCCGCGACGACGACTCGTCGCCTCATCTTCTGTTGCGGAGGTAATAAAGGCTCACCTGCTCTCATGTTACAACGCTAGTAGTCTCTTTGTGTTTTTTGTTAGCTCATCAAGATTCTTCCAAAGAGTACGGAACTTGCTATCTTGGTTCTGCTTACATAGCCTCTTGAACATGTTCATCAGTTCCTTCTTCTTGAACTGCTTATAGAAGTTCGCGCCCAAATGCCTCATGCACCATCGGCTCTGCAAGTCAGTCCAGGGAAATGGCTCCTCTTCCCCTGTTTGCAACTGTCTGATGGCACTAAGTAGACCAGCATGCCTGTCATGTAGTATGCACACATGTTGGCGAGTCTTCACCACCCCGATCTTCAAGTTCCGCAGGAACCACAGCCAACTTTCATAGTTCTCGCATTCCACAAAGGCAAAGGCAACAGGCAGAATCTGGTTGTTCGCGTCGACGCCCACAGCTGTCATTATTTGTCCTTTGTATTTCCCGGTCAGGAATGTGCCGTCCACACACAACATTGGACGGCAGTGATAGAACGCCCTAATGCATGCTCCGAATGCGAAGAAAACTCTCTTCAGATGCCTCTTGTTCGGCCACTTCCTTGACGGACAGTCCTGATAATCATAAAAAGTACCAGGATTTCTTCCCTGAATGCAACTGAGCAGTGCGGGCAGATTATGGTACGAGTCTTCAAATTTCCCAAATCTCATTTCCAAGGCCTTCTGCTTCGCCCGCCATGCCTTCCCGTAGCTAATTGTGTACTGAAATCTGTTCTCAATTGCTCGGATAATAGCACGGGGCTCAAAATTCAGGTTCTCAACTATCTCCGGGTACATGACACTCGCGATATACCCGGAAGACAGGTTCCTGTGAGCCACCAAGGTTTCCTCAGTCATACAACTATGTTGTTCAACCTTCGAACATAGCCAGTGGGTGCCCCATTTGGGCTTGTACGCGTGCACTCTCCAGGGGCACCCCTGCATCTCGCACACCACGTCGTAGCAGGTTGGGGTGGACTTCTTAACCCTGAAAGTTCTTCTTAATGATAAGGCCCAATCTTTGATAGCATCACCTTTGCCTCTTTTGTGGGGTACATGTTGTTAGGTCTCACCTCATTGTCGCTATACTGCCAAGGTGTATCATTGCCTTCATTCACAACCAGGTTATTAAATTGATGCGTGCTCCAATCTGCTGGCACAAGTGGCTCAACATCTTCATCTTCATCTTCCTCATCCAAGTTATCGTCGTCTTCCACTTCTACTTGGACATATTCAAGGTCTTCCTCTTCCATATGTGCTATTACTTCCTCAATTTCCTCACCTTCGTCTACTTGCCCCCGTGCATCTTGCCCAATGTTTCCCTCATCCTCCCCAATCTCAACTTGCTCACCAGTCTGGTAGCCAATATCCTCATTGCAACCCTGAACATGCTGCTCCCAGCTAGACTCCCCAATTTTAGTGTCACCATAAGTGAAGTCATTTTGAGCCTCGCTACGCTCACCGGCGTCCAGCTGCTGCTGCGGCCCTTTCATACGCTTGCACCAAAAGCACCCAACACCATCCATGTTGCCCAGCCCCCTTCACATATGACCTCCAAGATGCAGTTCCTTTCAGCTCAACCAACTCCCAATAAACAGGATCATCTCGCATGGTGCAAAGGCAAGATAACTTGAGCTGCCACTTCTCTTGTTCCATCCGAAACGTATAATACAACCAATTCAACAAAGAAGCAAATGTCCGCTCTTCGACCCTACTTAAACTTCTATCCACATCTTGAAAGTTACTCGGATCCGCACCCTCCAGACCATACATGACAACCCCTTCTCCATAAAAGATTCTAAATGGAACTCGTTCGACATATCTGCGAACCTATTCATTACCACACGAATTAATTATTCTTCATAAAAGTACTATAAAGTATACGTATGTATATCGCACTTCATGAAAAATATCTACATTACTAAAAATATTCATCACTTGCACTTGTATTTCTAAAAAATATCTACAGCCCTAACAATATATATACGTGCACTTCTATATGTAAAAAAACATATCTATCGACATCTATCTGTAAAAACCGTAACAACATATTATTATTCGTAAAAACAATTATGTACATGCGTTTCCACAAACCGACTAAATTACTAAAAAAATAACTAGATTGAACTACATTTTCTTACTAAACACTACCATGATTTCTTGCTACACAACTAAACAAATCGGATGTTGCTAAAGCCGCCACCCTAAACACTAAACAAAATAAACACTACATTTAACTAGATCTAACCCTAAACAATAAACAAAATAAATACTACATTTAACTAGATCTAACCCTAAACACTACACAAAATAAACCGCGAAAATAACTAGAGTAACTGACTGTATGTACAACGAAAATAATCGTATGTCGTACATAATTACTCATGTTTTGGACCGGTGTTTGTTCATGGGCCATCTTTACCCTAAACACTAAATTACTAAAAATATGAACACTACATTTAACTACATCTAACCTAAACACTAAACAAAATAAATCGTGAAAATATTTACATCTAACCTAAACAAAATAAACCGTGAAACTAATTATATCTAACCTAACCTAAACACTACACAAATTAAACCGCGAAAATATTTACATCTAACCTAACCTTCCTAAAAAATCACGAAACTAATTAGTACTAACCTAACCTAATCCTAACCTAAACTACATAAAATAGGCGTAAAAAATTACTGCTGTGATGCGCTTTTCTTCCCCTTCTTTTCTTCTCTTCTTCCCTTCTCTTTCTTTTTCTCTCTTCACCCTCACCCTCTTTTTTCTCTGCTATTTCTCTTCTCTCGGCGACCGCGCCCCTCCTTTTATTTCGGTCTAGTCGCCCTCGGTTAGGCGACGAGGCCGCCCGCTCCTGTCGCCCAACCATTCGTCGATTTCGTCGCGATCGCACTTGGCGAGGCGACGTCTTGCTGCAGCGGCCACTTGTCGATTTTTGGTACGGCGACTAGCCCCTGTCGCCCAACCAACGGGCGACAGGGGTATATTTCTGCAAAAAAAAATATTTCGTGGTACACTTTTGTAATTTGCATTAAAAAATGGATTATTTAAAAAAAATTCCAATTAACTGCTCATATCGTCATAACACAGCCGCGCCCCTCCGCTCTGACTGCCACGGCAACCGACCAAGCGCAAAAACGTTGCACCAACATCCAGGCACGTCGCTGTCCAAACCATGCCTTGGAAATCTCAACTTCATGCTTTCGCATCTGGAAAACTTGCCAGTTTGCCTCCTCTTCTCTGCCAAACCGAGTGATGCATCCTGCCCTCCGCCGTCTCCTCTGCCGTGACAGAACAACCTCCAACCGGATGCTGCCACGGCGCAGCTGCAACCATTACACTGCTGCCACGGTGCTGCTCTCCCTGCCAATTTTGCTGCCACGACAGTACAATTTCCGGCGCCACCTAGCTTCGTCTTGGCCTCAATTTAGCTCGAGCATCCACACCCTGTGTAGCACCGCCTCTGTTCCGGCTACATCCAACAGGTGGTAGTGGTGATCTTGTACAAAGTTTCGTGAGGGCGGTGGTGCACAGCCTTGCTAGATCCTGACAGGTGGCAGCGTTGGTAGCGAATATTGATTTTGTTCTTTCTGTGGAGAGAAGGAACATTACTCTTAGATGAACATATACCATTAGATTTCTAGTTGTGATATGAGGTACATATATACAGGTTATTGATACGAAAGTATTTACGTGGACAGACCAAGTAAGATAATTTCCCAACGACAAATCTAAATTTTTTTTGTATATATTTGTGGTTAATATTTGAAAAGTTCTGCCCTCTAATTATACTAAAACGATGTTCATTTATGCATATGAATGTAGCACAGAGAGTGCAAAAGCTAGAGCACTGAATTCAATGTGTAATCAGTAACCTATAACAATGTGAGCAATGTAAAATTAGAACTTCAAATCTGTCTCATTTTTTTGTGATGAGATAGGCAGTGTTTTATTTTGCACTAAATGCATCCAAAAAATCATACGTACATATGCATATATAATATATAGCCTCCTAGTTCTGTATCTAAAATTAAAAAAAAACTAGTTTTAAACCGCAGTAAGGAAACCATTTAAAAGAAATAATAAAAACAATTTCAGTTATTATTATTAATAATTGCAGAACAATATTAAAAAATGCCTACTCCAAAATTATGCAGTAGTAATTAAATAAGACGTGTCAAATGAATGATTTTTAAGAAAAATGGAGAATTGGAAAAAAAAAACTCCACTTTGTACAATTTTCATAGGGAAACTAACTTCTGTATAATTTTTCTGGCAAAAAAAAAAAAAACTCTATCCTTTTTGCTTGAAGATGAACAGGCATGAACTCCAATTTCTTGTTAAATTTTCTTCGAAAGTTTGTACACAGGTTATCCCTATCTCTCTCCCTCCTGTCTTTAATCAATTAACATTTTCCTTGAAAGTTTGTATATTTATTTTACCTACAAATATATGTCATGGTTTAGGAAATATAATACTCTTTTTTCACAATGTAGTGATCGAAACCACCAAATGTACGGACCGAATATCTACCAAATCTAAAAAAAATTGTTTATTACATTAGACCATACGTATATAATCGACAAACTACAACCACCAATATATTTATGACATTAAGTTAGGTGTAGTAGATGGAAATATTGCATTAGTTAGACTCTTGATTTCCTCTATTGACGACATATAGTGAGACGACACATTCCATGAAAATAGTCTATATATACATGATGAAACGGATTGAGTATATATTACTTATTTCCTCTATAAGGTAATAAATTAAATTGGCTGCTTCTAACATCGTATTTTTATCGCTACCTTAGTATATGGGACGATTCATTCAATTTGCTTTCCATTGGAAAACCTGGTGGAGAAAAGGATAACTGCTTTTGAGCACCTAACTGAAATGACAACATTTTCGTTTAACGACCATTTTTAAGCGGCGCTTATGGTGACCGGGAGATACCTTTAGTTAATTTATTACATAGTACTTTGGTTGCGACTCCTCTTCACCTAATTCAGTTGCCGTCTTGTTGTTCTTTACCTAATTATATAGATTAGGAATCTTACTATGTTAAGCACTAAGTTAAAGATCCACTACTACAGAACACTATATCACTGTCGGTTTCAAACTGGCATCACTGCGATTTTCGCAAGTCACAAGTCATGCGATTTTCTCGTGAAATACGCGCATGCGATTTTCGCAAGTCACAATCACGCGATTTGTCCGAACCGACAGTAATAAGATTTATCACTGCCGGTTCATCAGAAAAAAACCGTTACTGCCGGTTTTCTATCCAAACCGACATTGATATGGAAGCAAGGATCACCGAACCGGCAGTGATAAAGTTGGATTTCACCTATATGCCTAGCAAGATCGACCATGACATTCTTAGTTGCCTGTGTAAATGGGCCGGTTAAAACCTGATCTTGATTAATTATTCCCCACTAATTAATAAAATATTATCTCGTTGGTACGTAAAGTATAAACCACTAGCTTAGTGGGAGGAAACTATCCAGGTGCTCCATGATTTTTGCATAATTAATCATTGCTGCAACAAGTTGGCTATGCTGATTGGCCGAATTTTTTTTAAAAATAATACTATTTTTATTCTATTTTACAAAAATAATATGCCAAAAAAATTACAAATCTACCCACTTGTCGCCATTTCAAATAGCGACATATAGTCTATCGCCAATCCAAATGGCGACAGACTCTCTGTCGCCGTTTCAAATGGCGACAGACAGTCGTCGCCGTTTCAGATAGGGACAGACTCTCTATCGCCATTTGAAACGGCAACAAAGAGCAACCATCACCTCTATCGCTAATTTAAATGTCGACAGTCTGTCTGTCGCCAATTGAAATGGCGATAGACTCTCTGCCGCCATTTGAACTGGCGACAGACAGCACCTATATAAGCCACGCGCGGCCTGGCACCCCACTCGAGCCAGCCACCGAGCGCACAGCAAAAAAAAAGAGAGGAAGAGAGGTGGAGAAGGAGAAGGAGAAGGAAGAAGGAGAAGAAGAAGGAGAAGGAGAAGAAGAAGAAGAGAGGAGGAGGAGGAGGAGAAAGGGAGAGGGAGAGGGAGAGGAGGAGATCTGTATTGCGTCAGGTACTAATTTTTTGTGTAAGTATTTAAATGTTAAATATGTAATATAGTAATCAGATTAAATAGAGTAATAATAGTTATTTAGCTAGATGACTTAGTTAGGAATGAGTACCTGATGCAAGTTATTTAGCTAGTTGATAACTTAGTTAGGAATTTATAATTATTTCGGTACGGATAGATGTTTAGTTAGATGAATTAGTTAGGAATTTACAATTATGTTGGTATGGACATATGTTTAGTTATATAACTTAGTTAGCAATTAATAATTCGTTCGGTACGGATTAAAATGTCGTAGAGGACTTGTAGGTTCTCTTATCATAATAATAGTTATTTGATTAGAATTTGTGGATAAATTTTCGATGTAGGGATGACCTAGAGGTAGGGATTAAAATTTCGATTGTAATAATAGTTTTTTTATTAGAGATTCTGGATAAATTTTTGACGAACTGGGAAATGTAGAATCCAAATTCGGTTATTTGTGTACTGAGAAATCGGAGATGTCATGTAGAGCTGGCTGGCTAAAATTGTCAGGACCGAAAAATAACTCAATCTACAGAGATTCCTGACACATTAGTTTAGTCATGTTCTCATAGAAATTTGAAATGATTACGAAATCTGAAGAATTTGTAAGAATTAAAATATTGCAACTCTACTGATTAAATGCTGGCCGGCAAGTATGGACCGAAAGAAAAATGAATTAAACGCCATTGTAACTACCCCAGCGATGTTCAGGAATTAAAATATTCTTATCAAATACTCCCTCCGTCCTAAAAAGTAAGGAAAAAAAGAAATTTTAGGACAGATTATAGTTTCGCCAAAAACAGACTGATTATTTTGCTGCCTTTTTCCACTGTAAAATCAGGTTCGCTATAATTATAATTGGACCAACTTTTCAATATGGCATATTGATTCCCGCAAGATTTTCCAGCCATCTGAGGAAAACAGAAAAGTGCTAAAAAAATATACATGGGACAACTACGAAGTAAAAGACAAACTTTATTGTATTTCTTTTTTGATAATTATTTTTAAAATTTCACACATTTTCTGACGTCCAAATACTTTCCTCTGCCTTTTTATGCAAATTTGTTCTTTGATTGTTTTACAATTAACAGATTTTACTTTTTTGTTCTGACTATAGAATATAGATATTATAATATTTAATTTGTTCTTTTAATTTTTCCTAGACTCCATGTTTGTATATTTTTTACAAGAAATTTATTACAATTTGTTTAGTGCAATTTGATATCCATGTAGGGAATTAATATCAAGACATAAAAATTGTATTGAATTGGTCATAAAAGACTTTCGTGGGTTGTCGTAACATTCCAAAATTTATGAAAGTGGAATGCAAGCATATGAGTTGAATTTGGTCTTCATTTGAATTTTGGCATTTATTTGTAATTTTGCAATAAAGAAAAAATCCTTTAATAAACCTAGAGAGTTTTTTTTAAAAAAAATCAAATTTTAGATTTGAATCATCACAAAGCCTAATTTTTTTGTATAAATTCTAGATTACCTTCATACCACCTCCAAAAAGTTTTAGAAATTTTTAAATTCATTTTCTGCTTATAGAAAATAATAAATATAAAATTTTGGAAAGAGCAGTAGCACTGTCAGATTTTTATAAAACTCCACAAGCTTGATCTTCCTCAGAAATTTTTATGGTACCATCAGTAACTTATCAGGATCCTCCACAAAAAGATTCATAAAACTTCAAGATGATTTCGTAGTTCAAACTTAATTCTAAATTTTGGATGCCAAAAGTTGAGAGCATCTAGGCCCCCCATTTTTGTCAATTATGCTTATTATGTAGATTTTGGTGTTGATGATCAAAAAGGATACTAAGTAAAAGTCGACATCAGTAGCATTTGAAGATCAAGGCTAAGGTGTTTGTTTTAGTTTTGGCTTTGGAGTTGATTCAAGCCATATAGCTAGAATCACCGTACTATTAAAAGGGATTATACATAAGAAATTATCGTGGTTCATATGCAAAATCACTAAGATTATTTGGAGCATAGGACATTTCATATCTCTCATTCAAAAATCCAGATCTTTCCCTTCTTAGCCAAAAAGAATTCTCTTTAGACCAAACTTCATATTATTAGGCGCTTAAGAAATCTAAGTTCAAATTCTAACCGAGTGCACACCATGTACGCCGGACCGACTTTTTCAGTTCGACGCTATGAGAACTCCTATGATTTATTTCAAGCGAGCGTACATTGTTTTGTGGTATCCAAATAAAACAAAGTTTGTGTACATCAGACCAACATTTTCAGTCCGGCACAAACTTCCTTGACTAGTATATGTATACGACGGACCGTTATTTTCGATGCGGCGCAAATGGGTCACACTGAGTACAATAATACTCCTCCAATCTTATGTACCCCGGACTAATATTTTCAGTCCGACGTGTGTGTATATTTCATCTTATGACTCATATACCTTAAAATTCTTATAAAAAGGGCAATAGTTGACCTACCTCACCTATCCTACCAACCCCCAACGGGCAAATGGCAGGTACAACGGTTATTTCTGTTCAAGCTCTATATATAGAGTGCTTGGGTTCACAAAACAAATAGAGCTTTTTGCACGTATACATCCTTGACATCCTGAACATCGTTGACATCTTTCAAATCATATACAACTCTTTGATCTTTAGAATTCCTGAGCTTTCATTTCATCAAGGAGTTTGAGCATCAACTCATAAACTACAAACATTCATTCTGAATATTTAGAGTTCTTGCTCCAAGTTAAGTCTAGTTTGCATCTAGCTACTGAACCAAGAGACAGGGCTTGTAGATAGTCCATTACTCTTGGAACTAGTTGTTCCTAGACGGTTGGAGAAGTTGTTGGTGTGACCTATCCAACAGAGATTGTGGAAGGCCACCATTACTGTGAAAGGTTGAGACTCACTTCACTGGAGTGGTGAAAGAGTCAAGATAATGGAAAACCAAAAGCCATTGAGATTAGCTGTTTGGTGGAGTAAAACTTCTGAAGAAGTGCTCTAACGGGACGTAGGAGTTTGAGCTCTGAACCTCGTTGAAAAATCTTTGAGTTCTCCTGTTATTAGTTTATCTTTGTTTATTCCTCTTTCTGTTGTTTCTCATTCGAAATTTCTCTCCATACAAATCTTACTTAAACAAGTTTTGCTAAATCTTTATACTAATTGTTTCTGTTACTATTTTTATTGAGAAAAGCTTTTCATAAGAATTAAAAAGTTTTAAAGTTTCCTATTCACCCCCCTCTAGGCCAACTTAGTCCTTACAAGTGGTATCAGAGCAAGGTTACAACTTTAAAACTTAATAGCTTGGGTAAAATGGCCGAGGGAATAGGATCAGCTACAGTAGGTGTAGGAAGGGTTCCTGTTTTTGATGGCACAAATTATGCTTATTGAAAAATTAGAATGAGGTGTTACCTTGAAGCCATAAGTTATGATGTGTGGAGGGTTACAGAAAGACCTTTGCCTCCACAGGTCATACTTGAAGGGCAATCCACATTCTCAGAACCTACACCTGGAGAAATAAGAAATTTGCAATACGATGCACATGCTAGAAATGCTATCTTTTCTTGCCTCAGCACTGAAGTTTTTGATAGAGTCAGTAATTTGTCAAATGCCTATGATATATGGACTACTCTTCAAGAAATTCATGAGGGTACCTCTGATGTAAAAGAGGAAATATATTTTGTTGTTAGAGAAAAATTTGATCAGCTCAAAATGCTTCCTCATGAAAATGCTAATGAGATGTTCTCTAGATTAAATCCTATTGTAAATGAGCTTAAAGGTCTAGGAACTAAAGTTGATGATGTTGAAGTATGCAGGAAGATGATCAGGGTTCTACCTCGAGCCTATCATAGCCTAATCACTTATCTATCCAATAGTGGTGATCTGAAGAAGCTCACACCCACTGAACTATTGGGCAAGATCTCAGCTCATGAGCTTACCTTGGGTGATGAAGTTGAGATCAAGAAGAAATCTATTACACTCAAGGCCAAGGAGAAAGTTCAACATTCCTCTGATGATAAAGAAGAAGAAGATACAAACTATGAAGAGGATGAAGATGTAAGAAAATTGGCATTACTCATGAGATCAACAAACAAAATCATGAGAAGGGGTAGATGCAAAGGTAAGTCCTCTAACCACTTCTAAAAAAGAAACCCTTTCTCTAACATTATCTGCTTTGAGTGCAATGAGAAAGGACACATAGCTGCCCGTTGCCCAAATAAAAGTAACAAAAAGGGCAAGAGCAAGAACAAAGATGATAATGATGAAGAAAAAGCTCAAGTAAGCTACAAGAGAAGTCATCGCAAGAAGAGCTACTCCAAGAAACATTAGAGGAAAGGGAAGAATGAGGCAAACATTGGTGAATGGATCACTGATGAAGAAAACTCAAGTGAAGAAACCTCCTCCTCCTTAGATGAAGAAGAGCCAAGATCGAAGGGACTAGTAGGGCTCGCTCTAGATGAATCTACAACACCTTCACCTTTAGCTTCTCTACCACTGTGCCTAATGACCAAAAATGATGAAGATAAGGTAAATGATTCTCCTTCGTATGAAGAGCTTATAGAGATTATTAAAGAGCTTAATGATGCTTTATATGTTAAAACTGCTAACGACAAAGCTCTTAAGAAAAATACTACTAGCTTGATGAATAAAGTTGAAACTCTTGAATCTGACATCAAGACCATGCATGAAAAATATGATGTGCTAGAAATTAGTCAAAATGAGCTTATAGATAAACATGAAAAACTTTCACATGCTCATTCTGTACTAAATTCCAATCATATTCTTCTTACTGATTCTCATGTTTCTTTGAAAACCACTCATATACAACTTGTTAAAGATCATGATGAATTACTTGATAAATACTATGAGCTGGAAATTGATAATGAAATGCAGAGTAGCAAATCTAAAAATGTTTCATTGTGCAATATTTCAATTAGTTGTGATTTGCTGTCTATGAAATGATTACTCCCAACTCATCTAGCATGTGTAGTAAAAACTGCAAAAATGCTTTGTATGCTAAAGAGCTCATGACAGAAAACAATGAGCTGAAAACCAAGGTAGCAAAATTTGACAAAGGATTGTTTTGGGTAAAAAGGGATTAGGTTATAAAGTCATATCTGTGCCCAGAAAGAATGAATAGCCAAAGCCCAAAATAAATTTTATCAAAAGTAGGAATCAATGCTGTTATTGTCATAACTACAATCATGCTTCTAAAAATTGCAAATTTGCATGTGCTTCATATGCTAACGTTAATAGAAGATGCATGGTTGATGCACATTATATGTTGTTTAAGGATTTTAGGGGTAAAATGAATATCAAATATGTTGGTCCCTCTAATCTGGACAGAAATCTTAAAGCTATTTGGGTGCCTAAGTCCTTACTTACTAATCCATTTGGCCCCAAAGTTGTTCAGACTAACACTAATGGACCCAAAATTATTTGGGTACCTAAAATCAAGAAATGAACATTCTTTTAGGTAAATTGCAAGAGTGGCGGCCAGCACTAGGTTATTGATAGTGGCTGCACACAACACATGATAGACACCTCAAGGATGTTCAGCTCAGTTGAAAAAGAAAGTGATCCAAGTCACAAAATCACATTTGGAGATAACAGTAAAAGAAAGGTAAAGGGAAATGGTAAAATAGCTATCTCAAACAATCATTTTATTGAAAATGTATTACTAGTTGATTCTTTAAATTTCAATCTCTTGTCTGTTGCTCAACTTTGTGATCTAGGTTTCTATTGTATCTTCTCCAGTAATGGAGTAACTGTCCATGACAAAAATGAGAAGGTTATTTTTAAAGGTTTCAGATTTCAAAATTTATGCCTTGTTGATTTCAACTCTAACTCCTGATGCATTTCAACTTGTCTGCTTGCTAAAGTCTCACATGGTTGGCTTTGGCACAGACGACTTGGGCATGTAGGTATGTCTAATCTCAAAAACTTTTCAAAAATGAGCTAGTAGTGGGTCTAAAGGATGTTACATTTGAAAAGAATAAACTTTGCAGTGCTTGTCAAGCTGGCAAGCAAATAGCTAACTCTCATCATGCTAAAAATATTATGTCCACTACTAGGCCACTAGAACTTTTGCATATGGATGTCTTTGGTCCTACCTCATATGCAAGTATAGGTGGCAACTCATACTGCCTTGTAATTGTGAATGATTTCTCTATATTCACATGGGTATTCTTTTTGCCCAACAAAAGTGAAGTTGGAAATTTTTTTAAAACTTTTGCAAAAAGTGCTCAAAATGAATTTGACTGTCCTATTAAGAAGATTAGGAGTGACAATGGATCTGAATTTATCAATACTAACATTGTTGAATACTGTGATGAGTTAGGTATAAAGCATGAACTTTCAGCCACATACACTCCTCAACAGAATGGTGTGGTTGAGAGGAAAAATAGAACTCTCATAGAAATGGCAAGGTCTATGTTGGATGAGTATAACACTTCTGATGTTTTCTGGGCTGAAGCCATCAACACTGCATGTCATGCGATCAACAGGCTCTATCTTCACCGACTTCTCATGAAAACCTCATATGAGCTTCTGGTAGGAAGAAAACCTAATATCTCATATTTTCGTGTGTTTGGATGCAAGGTATATATCTATAAAAAGAGAACACAATTAGGTAAATTTCAAAAGAGGTGTGATACAGGTATCATGCTAGGTTACTCTTCTAAATCCAAAGCTTATAGAGTTTTCAATAATACAACTAGGTTAGTAGAAGAAATCTATGATGTTAAATTAAGCTCTAAAAGAATCCATGAAGAAGATGGAAATTGGTGAGATCAAGCCCAAAGAAGACAAAGATGATCTACCACAAATGTCCACAATACCTCAAGATGGATCACAACTTGAATATAATGAAAAGAAGGATGAAGGACTGAATTTCATAAAGAGCCATCACACCATTACAAAGGATCATCCTGCAGATCAAATCATTGGTGAATTTAGTAAGGGTGTTCAAACTCGCTCTAAACAAGCTTCTTTTTGTGAACATTACTCTTTTGTTTTATGTGTTGAGCCCAGAACAGTAGATGAAGCTCTGAAGGATGCTGACTGGATCGTGGCAATGGAAGAAGAGCTCAACAACTTTGAAAGAAACAAAGTCTGGAACTTAGTGGAAAGACCCACATAACATAATGTCATTGCAACAAAGTGGGTTTTCATAAATAAACAAGATAAAAATGGTGTGGTCACACGCAACAAAGCAAGGCTAGTAGCTCAAGGATATTCTCAAGTTGAAGGCTTGGATTATGGGGAAACCTATGCACCTGTAGCTCGACTTGAAGCCATACAGTTCCTTCTAGCCTTTGCTTGTCACTTCAATATTACTCTTTTTCAAATGGATATTAAAAGTGCTTTTCTTAATGGAATCATTGAAGAAACTGTATATGTTGAACAACCTCCTGGTTTTGAAAATATGAAATTTCCCAATCATGTATATAAGTTATCTAAGGCACTATATGGTTTGAAACAAGCCCCTAGGGTATGGTATGAGCGCCTTAGAGACTCTCTACTAGAAAAGAATTTCAAAATTAGGAAGGTTGATCCAACATTATTTCTAAAAGATTTCAATGGTACATTAATGATTTGCCAAATTTATGTTGATGATATTATCTTTGGAAATACTAATCTATCTCTATGCAAGGAATTCAGTAATCAAATGGCAAGAGAATTCGAGATGTCAATGATGGGAGAGATTACATTCTTTCACTACTACAGAAAGGCTTATATTAGACGCATCATCACAGACGGTTCCTCAAAACCGTCTGTGATGATAAACATCACTGACGGTTTTATATTGAAACCGTCAGTGACATTATCACAGACGGTACTCTATTAAAACTGTTAGTGATATATATCAATGTCATAGACGGTTTTTTATAAAACCGTCTATAATATCAGGTATTGTCCCAGAAGGTTTTATAATAAAACCGTTTGTCATATATCACAGACGGTTTTATTATAAAACCGTCTGTGATACCATTGACGGTTTTTTTATAAAACCGTCTGTGATATCTCTCAGTGATATATAATACAGAGGCCCGATCCACTTGGTGCATTTTAGGGTTTCGAGATCTATTTTCATTTGGTTGCGGCTGTGCGGCTGTGAGGCGATTTGGTAAAAGAAGACTATTGATTTTGAATGGTGATTGAGGATCCATTTGATTTTGGTGATCTAAGGTTAGTAATGGTGTCTAATTGCAGTATGTTAAAGATCTAGCTTGGTAAGGATAGAATTTGGTGATTTTTTAGATTTAGCTTGTAGATTCATGTGTTCTTTCTATATAAGGGTAGTAATGTGTTTTAATTGCATTATATTCATGATCTAGCTTGGTAAGGAGATAATTTAAAGAGAGATTAATTGTATATAGATGTAGCTTGTAGATCCATGTACTGTTCTTTTCTATATTTAAGCAGGTAAAGAGAGAATTAATTTAAAGATTGTGTTTAATTATATATAGCTTGTAGATGCATTTGTTTGTTTTGTTCGAAGGTAGTAATTGGTTATAATTTAGCAATGTGTGCATAAAGACACCTAGTGTACTTTAATATTTAACACTAAATGCTATATGCTTGGCGTAGATGGACCGAAGCTAGATGTACACTAAGAACCGTGTGAGTACCGAGTACATTAATGGCGTCTCCGCTTTTAGAAGAGCTGCAGAAGAGGATATGTTTAATAAGGGGGTGCAGTTTATATCTTGTCCGTGCATTGACTGTGCGAATCTGAAGATGTTTCGAAACTTTACGTAGATCGAAGCACACATGAATATGAGGGGTTTCAAAAGGGGGTATACGTGTTGGACCAATTACGGTGAAGAGCAGGAAATACAGGAAGCAGGTTGTATTAACATGGTCGACGAAGTCAATGATATGTCGGATGATCATATCGATTGTGGTTCCGATGAGGATAGGTTGCAGGAAGATAATCTGAATCAGATGCTGCGCGATGTAGAAGGGAACCGTGATGATTGAGAATATGGTAAATTCTGGGGCTTGATGGAGGACTCGGAGAAACCTTTGTTCCCAGGCTGCAAGTCGAAATACACAAGGTTGTCATCCGTGCTTGAAATGTTGAAATTGAAAGCAAGCAACGGTTGGTCCGACAAGAGTTTCATAGCGCTGTTACGTTTATTGGCGGACATGCTTCCCGAGGGAAACGAGTTGCCGACAACCACCTACAAAGCTAAGAAGGTTCGTTGTCCCTAGGGAATGGAAGTAGAAAGAATACATTCATGTCCGAACGACTGTATCCTGTACCGCGAAGAGTACGCGAACGTGCACATATGTCCTATGTGCAACGCATCCCGGTACAAGTGTAAGAGTTCTTCAGATGATGACAGCAAGGGCATCCAGGTGATGAAAAGACCTCCTGCTAAGGTGGCATGGTATCTGCCTATAATTCCTCATTTGAAGCGTTTATTTGCGAACCCAAATGAGGCAAAACTATTGCGTTGGCACACGGAGGAGCGTAAGAACGATGGAATGCTAAGTCACCCTGCTGATTCCATCCAGTGGAGAAACATCGATAGGAGGTTTCAAGAATTCGGTGAGGATCCGAGGAATATAAGGTTTGGATTGAGTATAGATGGAATGAATTCTTTCGGTAACATGAGCAGCCGGCATAGTACTTGACCCGTGAATCTCTGTTTCTACAACCTTCCTCCTTGGTTGTGTATGAAGCGGAAGTACATTTTGTTGTCTGTACTTATCCAAGGACCGAAACAACCTGGGAACGATATTGATGTGTACCTAGCACCATTGGTAGAAGATCTGAAAACACTATGGGTTCGAGTGCAATATGGGATGCATACAAGCGAGAGAACTTTACTTTGCAATCGCCTTTTGTTACGCACCATAAATGATTACCCCGCCCTTGGTAACCTATCAGTCCAGTGTAAAAAAGGAACCAAAGCCTGCACTCACTGCTTAGACAATACCGAGAGTGTGTGGCTGAATCACTCGCGCAAAATTGTTTACATGCATCACCGTAGGTTCCTGTTTGCACCAGAATTTGGTAAGTCTAGTCAAAATCGGCAAGAAAGTCAACATACGGTAACTAACAGACGATTTAGAAAGACTTGGAGATATTTGACAACGACAAGATCTTTTAGGAAAAGCCATCCGAAATAAGGCTGATACTGATAAGATTTTGTAACGTGTTCTAATTGGACACGATCGGCCGGTGGGTATAAAAGAAGGGCCAGAGCGATCTGCGAAAGGATCTAACAACACAATCAAACACCAATCTACATTACTTTTTCCTATCGACTAGGAGTAGTTCTTGTAATTTAGTCTTTGTAATTCGATCTTGATCAATAAAGTTGCGCATCGCCGATTGTTGATCTCCTTCAAATTACGCCTCAGGTTTGATTTATTCTGATTTTGTTGCGCATTGCCTTCTTCAGAATCGATCTACCTTTATCCTCTGATTAGCCTTAATCGGCTAGTTAGACTTACCCTTTTACCTTGATTTAATCAGCTTCAAGCTGATTGAATCTAAGCCAATTGATCTTGACGATCGGCTTTGAGTGAATTTCTATTTTTACCTTGTCGATTACAGGTCAAATCGACTGGCACACTCTGAACCAGGTGTTCGTTTTGGCACGCCCGATGGGACACAATGTCTTCATCAGGGAAGTCGATTCCGCCATCCGATCTCAACGCAGAAGCTATAATCGTCCCAACAATGGATGATTTGACACCAGAGCAACGTAGAGAAATCAAAGATCGGAAAACTGCGTTAGAGGAGATGATGCTAAACTGCTATTAGAAGACTAGACGTGGCGTCACTCAAAAAGCGCCTACCGGCGGTCAATGCCTGGGGATGCGGTGTCACGAGCCGTGGTGATATCTACCCGCTCAAGCCGAATTATCGGCTATGATTAATCAATCTGTATACCACGCTCTAATAAACCAATCATCGGCTCTTGTCACCACGCTTAAGCCGATGATAGCAAATAGTGTTAAAAATATCGCCCAGGAATTGGCCTCGTCTGGTAGTCTGCTTGACCCATTACAAGCTCTGCCAAATTACCCTATTTTTTTAGTAGCGCAAAACACGCAGAGCACACTAGCCGATCCTAAACCATCGGCTATGAACCTCACCCCCTACCATGATGCTTGCTCATCCCACCATCATATTGCCTAGAGACCCTCGGTCAAGTGGGGTGAACCATCACCAAGCTTACACCGATGCTGCCAAGTTAGATGCATCAACAAACCTGCCACCGTCGGCTCCGTTCTTTGCTTTTCCACAATCGGTTTCACAGCCGATTGGGTCTGAGAGATACCCACATGAGTCTACCCTGCCTAGAAATCCAGGTCCGCATAGGGTAGTGACCTATTCAGAACCTTTTATTCCAATACTAGAACCCCAAGTTAGACATAATAGGTACGATCAGTACACCCGTTTGCCATTGGCTCAGCCTAATTGGCAACCCGAGTTTGCACTCGGGGCAAAATGCCAACTGTGACCAGCATTATCAAGGGCCTATTATCCCAGTGGCCGATAATGCGAATTGGGCTGATCAAATCTCAGCCGTCTTGAGGGATCAATTTGGCATACAGCCGAAAGGAAAGTTTATCGGTTATAGAAAGCCGTATCCTGACTACATAGATCGCATGCCTTACCCTCACAATTTCAATGTCCCAGATTTTGCAAAATTCTCTGGTGACGACTCGATTACTACCCTGGAGTATATCGGACGCTTTATCGCGCAATGCGGCGAAGCGGCACAGTCCGATGGATTGAAAATTATACTGTTCCCATTTTCATTGTTAGGAGCAGCTTTTACTTGGTTCACTTGTCTGTCTCCGAATTCGGTCCATTTATGGAACGATTTGGAAAGCTGATTTCACGAATACTTTTTCTTGGGCAGTTTAGAACTCAAGATCTCTGATCTAAGCTCTATTCGCAAGAACTTTGGAGAATCGGTGACTGATTATATTAAAAGATTTAGGAAAATAAGAAATCGATGATTTAGTGTCACATTACCCGATAACCAACTCGCTGATTTGGCATTTCAAGGGTTAATTCCACCACTTAGAGAGAAGTTTGGAGGACAAGAGTTCACCGATCAGAGTCATCTGCTTCATCGCGTGTCGGCTCAGGAAAGCCAATTCCCAGATAATAAAGTGTTTAAAGATAGATTTAAAAATGGTAATAATAAAGAAAAGGATAAAGCCAAAGTTAATATGGTCGACTATTGTCCGAGCGATTCTTCAGAAGACGATGAAGCAGAAATAAACATAGCCAAATGGATAAAAGGGTCTAAAAAATCCTTAGTCTGTTTTTGGCTCAAACCGACTAGGAATAAGTCGGAAGTTAAGTATGCCTTTGATGTCTTTAAGTGTGATCGTATTTTTGATTTGTTGTTGCAAGAAAAGATAACATGATTGCCCAAAGGACACGTCATACCATCGGCTGACGAGATCAAGAAATGCAGGTATTACAAGTAGCATCATTCTTTTTCTCACAACACTAATGATTGCAATATTTTCCGTCAACAGATCCAGTCGGCTATCGAGGATGGTCGGTTAAAATTCACTGATGAGCCGACCATGCAAGTAGATGCTAACCCATTCCCTATTAACATGGTCCAATGTTCGGGCAAAGGAAAACAGCCGATGCATGATGAGTCAAAAAGGGATCGGCAAGTTGACATTTAGTCAACTTCAAACGACAGTCAGACATTGAAGATTACAATCGGTTCATTACAAATAGAAGCTAATCATGAAGGGAAGAATTCAAGGACCATTAAACCCAAAGGAAATCCTCAGGTGGGTAGATGGTATAGAGCCAAAAAATCACCATCAAGACAGCCAACAAAAAGGCCAGGGCCGACGTTTTCTCAGTTAATGGAGAAGTATGAAAGAATGAATAATCGACCGCGATATCCTACTCGTTGGTCGGATAATTTGTATCATACTGAGAACGTGGAGAGAGCGCATAAAAGATGTCCTTTTTGGCAATTTTGTTGGGAAAGGGGAGTAGCATTGCCATCTCCGTATACATGCCCAATGGAGCATTTTCCCCAAGACGATTGGCCTAAACGATCGGTTAGAGATAGGCTATCTGGGCCGATTCGAGATCATGACAAAATTTACAGAAGACCTGTTCGTGAAAGAATATCTGAACCAAATCAGGCACCGGACTAGGTTGTAACACAAAAGCCTAATTCAGATCGGAAAAATTTGGCTAGCCAAATACGTAAGCCAGTAGAACCCAAGCCTAGGTGGTGCCCACCTGGCCTTAGCTGATAACAGCGCAGACGGCTTCAGAGATTAAGGACTCAAGAGATCAGAGAAGCCGATGCGGAAAAACAAAGGGATGAGACTTTTAATGAGCTTCGTTCGATCAAGGTTGTCAAGAAGGAATGGAGGAGAAAAGAACAGGTTGAGGAAGATTTTGAGTCAGCAGATGACCCGGATTCTCCAATGATTTGGGACGATACACCTCCGATGGATATCAATATGGTGTTCACATTGCCGGCCAAATTCAAGATCAAAACTGAATCGGCTAAAGAAACTTTTACTCAGTCTTGTTCAGGTGTCCAAAATGCAATCTTCGAGAAACCGAGAGATCATCATCGGCATCTAAAACCATTATATCTGAAAGGGTATATAAATGGCAAGCCGATATCAAGGATGCTGGTGGATGGTGGAGCTACAGTAAATCTAATGTCGTACACCACTTGCAAGAAATTGGGTAAGTCCGATGAAGACTTGATTAAGACTAATATGGTTTTAAACGACTTCACAGGTGATCCCACAGAGGCCAAAGGTGTTATGGTTACAAAATTGACCGTTGGTAGTAAGACTTTGACGACTGCATTCTTTGACATTGACGCCAAGGGAAATTACAGTGTTCAGCTTGGTCGAGATTGGATTCACGTCAACTGCTGCATTCCGTCGACTATGCATCAAGCGCTTGTTCAATGGAATGGAGAGGAGGTTGAGGTGGTCACAGCCGACACAACGTCTCATATCACCATGGCCAGTTCTAATGTGAATTGGCAACACGAAGAAGCTGGATGTATCTCGGGAAAAACCCTGGACAACTGTGACTTCATTTGCGTGAGTAAGACAGGACTTATGCCGATCAGTGTCAAGCCAGGCACGTTTGATCGGACAAATGAAGTATTACATCGTTGGGGACAAGAAAAACAATAAAGGCGTTACAAGACAAAATGCAAAGCTATCGGCAAAAAATAGATAGCTATGAGGCTATAGAAGATTTTCAAGAGATTGAAAAGTTGGGTTAAGGTTTCACATCCATTGATCTGCTCGAAGAAATCGATATAGGTAGTGGTGATAGAAAAAGTCCTACTTTTATTAGCGCAAAATTAGATGTAAAATACAAAGAGAGATTGATTAAAATCCATAGAGATTATAAAGATTGTTTTGCTTGGGAGTATCACGAGATGCCTGGTTTAAGCCGATGGCTCGTAGAACATCGGTTGCCTATTAAACCAGGGTATCGGCCGTTTAAACAGTATTCTAGACATTTTAATCCGGACCTGTATAATGTTATAAAGGAGGAAATAGAACGATTGTTGGAGGCAAAATTCATTAGGCCTTGCCGATATGTGGAATGGGTTTCCAACATCGTTCCAGTCATGAAGAAAAATGGAAAACTTCGGGTATGTGTCGATTTTAGAGATTTAAATAAAGCCACGCTGAAAGATGAATACCCGATGCCTATAGCCGATATGCTTATCGATGCTGCATCAGGGAATAAAATCATAAATTTTTTAGACGGAAATACAAGATATAATTAGATATTCATGGCCGAAGCCGATATACCAAAAACAGCCTTTACGTGTCCTGGTGCGATAGGGTTATTCGAGTGGACAGTTATGACTTTTGGTTTGAAGAATGCTGGGGCAACTTACCAGTGAGCCATGAATCTGATTTTTCATGATTTAATCGGTCATATTGTTGAAATATACATTGATGATGTCATAGTAAAATCTACAGGTGACGTACAACATTTGGCCGATTTAGAAAAGGTTTTTCAGAACATAAGGTCACATGGCCTAAAGATGAATCGTTTCAAGTGTGCGTTTGGCGCATCGGCTCGGTATCCGACGTTTGGCTGTTCGCGGAGACTCAATGCTCGTGGTCAATCAAGTGCAAAAAGAATGGTCCTGCATCGAAGACAACATGGCTGCCTATTGCCAGGAGGTACGCAAGCTGAAAGGCAACTTTGACGGCTTGGAACTTGTCCACGTGCTCCATTGGGACAATGAAGCGGCCGACGAGCTAGTAAAAATGGGATCCAGCTGATCCACAGTGCCCGTGCGAGTATTCGTCGAAGAAATTCATAAGCCCACGATAAGCACTCGGCCAAAGTCGGACATCCTGGCGGAGAAGAGCGTGGAGGCGGAAGTCCTGGTCATCACCCCCGATTGGACAACTCCGTATCTGGACTATTTGATAAAGGATGAACTACCCAAAGACCGCGTGCTGCCGAGCGAATAATGAACCGAAGCAAGAGCTATGTGGTAATTAGGGAAGAACTCTATCGCAAGAGCTCCTCTGGTGTACTGCGACGGTGCATATCAGAACAAGAAGGAAGAGATCTCCTCAAAGAAATCCACTCGGGAATTTGTGGGAACCACGCGGCTTCAGCAACCCTAGTCGGTAAGGCTTATCGTCAGGGATTTTTCTGGCTGACTGCTGTCACAGATGCAGAGGACATCGTCCGAACATGCGAAGGATGTCAGTTCTTTGCACGACAAGTGAACAAACTGGCACATGAGCTACAGACCATCCCAATCACCTGGCCATTTGCGGTCTGGGGGCTTGACATGGTGGGACCTTGAAGAAAGCTCAGGGTGGATATACTCATCTCTTCGTGGTCGTCGACAAATTCACCAAGTGGATCGAGGCCAAGCCGGTCGCCACAATCACAGCCATAAAGGCCAAAGAATTCTTTCATGAAATCGTGGTTAGATTTGGCATACCAAACCAAATCATCACGAACAACGGCACCCAATTCAGAGGTACTATATTTCAAGACTGTTGCGGTGAACTCGGCATAAAAATTTGTTTCGCATCACTAGCACACCCCCGAAGTAATGGGTAGGTTGAACGAGCCAACAACATGGTGCTACAAGGACTAAAGGCAAGGATTTTTTATCGTCTCAAACCATACGCCACTCGGTGGGTCAAAGAATTGCCTTCGGTACTCTGGGGGCTGCGAACCACTCCCAGCAGAGCAACCGGGCAGTCACCTTTTTTCCTGGTGTATGGCTCAGAGATGGTCTACCCCACCGAGTTAGAATTCGAATCCCCGTGAGTTCGGAACTACGAAGAGGTCGCTTCGGTAGAAAGCCGGCTAGAAGACCTCGACCGATTGGAAGAAGCCAGAGGCGTTGCAACAATTCAGTCGGCAAAGTACCTTCAGGGCTTACGTCGCTATCACGGTCACAATGTAAGGAGCCGCGCATTCTCCAAAGGAGATCTAGTCCTTAGAAAGAATCAAAAATGCGAGCATAAGTTCTCCCCATGCTGGGAAGGCCCTTACATCATCGATGAAGTGATACGCCCTGGGGCTTATAAGCTCAAGCGTGAAGACGTCACGATCGTCAACAACACCTGGAATATAGAACAACTACGTCATTTTTTCACTTGAACTCTGTAATTCAGTTGCTTCTTTATGAATAAATGTTCGCTCTTAAAGTTGTTCTCGTATAATCTTCTCGAAAATTATTCGTCTGAGTGCGTCTCTCCTATGAATTCTAAGACTCTGGGACATGCATCATGAACCATGCCCCAGAGCCTGGGGGCTGGACCAATCGGACGCGATATCCAGTCGGACTCGATATTTAAGATATCAAAACCACTCGAATAAAGAAAAAATGCAATGTCAAAGAAATGCTTTTATATATTTTTTTCATAGGTCCAAAGTCTACGCTACAGCCGAAGAAGCATCTTTGACTTCCTCCCAAAGTTCGGCGGCTCGGTCTTCATCTACGTTGCAAGCATAGCCTTCCTTAATAGCTTCAAGATCCACTCGAGGATAAAGCGACTTTGTGATCGCCAGAGCCTGGCTAGCACCATTGGACGCCGCTTCCTTCAAGAGTCTCTTGAGCTCCTTGGGGGCTTCCTCCAGCCGATGGATAACTTGGTCCCTACTGAGCGGCCTCTCGCCTCCGGGATGAAGCAAACTCAGCAAGGGCTCCGAGGCTTCGCGAAGTTTTGAGCAAGATGTTTCAAGGGCATTAACCTTCTCGTTGTAAGCAGCGTACTGTGCCCGCATCTTGAACTTATAATCTGCAAGATGAACAGATTACTAAGGAATACCCAGAAGACGACGAAGATAAGGGAGGGCCGAGCGGCTGAACGTACCTTCTAGCTCCTTCTCCGACTTCAACTTGGAGGCCTCCGAGACCTTGAGTTGCTCCTGGAGCTTCGCAACGTTGGAATCTCGAGCTGACACGGAGATAAGGAAATCGAGAAACCGATCGAATAAACGAGAAGCACGGGGTGATCAAGAAATATGTACCTTGGAGGGAGCCAACAACGTCTAGCTTCTCCTGCTGCAAAATTTTTCGCTCTTCTCGCAGCGCCTGGACCTCTGACCGAAGACCTTAAAGCTCAGCTACGTGTTCAGCTTTAATCCGCTCCAAGTCGGCCAGATGTTCCTGGCACGTCCTGACCTCTGGGAGCATCTTCTGGAGGTACTCGGACTTCTTCGCGGAACGTTCTCCCAGTTTCTGTGACCATCACAAAGAAAGGTGACTACATGCTGACCGGCATAAGCAAGAAGGTGTGAAGAGTGGAGAAATTATTACTCGGGCCAGGCGGGCACAAGCAGCGGCGTGACTAAAAAAGTCTTCCCGTTCCTTCACCTTTGCCGGATCGTCAAGGGACTCCAAGCTGCCCTCCTCATCAACCCATGCGGTCTGCATTATAAGTTGGGGGCGAGCAGGAGTCAGTGGATCCCGGGAAATCTCTTCTATCTCGGGGGGAGGACGGGAGACAGACCCTCGAGCAGCCGGCCCCGATGCCGAAGCACGGGATATCGACGAAGGCGGCTGTGGCTCAGAGGGCGCCCCAACGTCTTCAGGCGAGGCAGTTCGTGGGGCCCCCTCAATCGGGTCGGGTATGTCCTGGGGCTCAATTCCCTTAGGGCCCCAGAAGGTGTCCCGACAGGAACATCATAAGAACGATTCATACAAGAAGAACGACCAATAAATAAGCCGGCAAAACGCATCGAATAAGAGTTGATGGGGGGTCAAACCTGTCGGACTTCTTTATTTTCATTGGTGTCTTCTTCCGGGTGGCAAAGCCGCTCCTAGAGGGACCACTCGGGGCGCTACCAACCGGAAACTTGGGCTCCTCCCGACTGCCCGAGTCTCTCGGAATTGGACTCGGCTGTACCACGGGCTCGTGGGAAGGGGGAGCCGAAGGCACCGGGACTCATGCTGATGGCTCCTGGATCTTGGGACCACCAGTCGGGCGCCAGGGCTTCGCAGGGTCCTTGGTAATCGCTTTTTTCCCCTTCTTGGTGGTGGGGTCTCCGGCATGGGAGCTTGCCGGTCGCTTCCCAGGAGCGCCCTTATGAACGGGCATTTCTGGGAGAGGCGCGTCGCTGAAAAAAGCCAATCGATCCTGGAAAGGAAAATTAAAAGTCAAAAGTCATTCAGAGACAGATGAAGAAGTCTATCGGCTAAAGTTTCTCACCTCAGGAGGAGGATTCGATGCAGTGAAGGACTCGGGGCTTCTGATGGTGGACATCTCGACGCTCGGGATGAAAAAGTCGCCTACTCGAGCAAATACCTGCTCTTCGACACTACTTCAGGCAGTTCCCGGGTCAGATCGTCCTTTCATTCAAACTAATATCCCGGGTGGACACGCTCTTTCAGGGGCTGTATCCGGCGAGCAATGAAATGAAGGGCCAGACCAACCCCTGTGAGACCATCTTCCTTTAATTTGTCGATCAGCACCTAAAGGTCTTGCACTTGATCCATATTGCTGGCATCACCGACGGAAGACCAGGAGAGGGACACCTTAGGCCAGCGCCCGATGAAAGAGGGGAGAGCAGGATCAGGATTGGCGCAATAAAACTGTCGGGACCCGAATATGCAAATCCGGACCCTCTGTGTATTCAGCATTAGTCCAGGATCACGCTAGTGCACACAGTCTCAACATAGATGAAATATCACAATCATACACAGCGGAATAATAAATAAAGACTTCATCTATTAATATAGAACTATTGAACGACCTTAAGGTCAAACATACACTTGTGAGGCCTTGGTGGCTTCAACTCAAAATAAATAAGCAATGGGAATGAAGAGCGTCGTGAATCCCATCAATATGCCACGAGCAAGCGACAAGGTTCAACTCCTAGATATTCGCCTCCTCGTAGAACTTCTCCTCCTTCGAAGTTGTAGTCTTCTCCTCAACTGATGATTTTGTGTGTTGCAAGGGGGTGAGTACATAAAGCACTCAACAAGTTGTGCACAGAATGCAATTCTATGTAACTATATGCAAGGCTTATTCCAAAGGAAAAGGCTATTATGGCTATTTTGCAGTAAGCATCATTTATGAACAAATATAATAAATAGATTGTAAAGACTGTAAAACAAATAACAGTAATAGATAGATTCAGCATTTCTGAAGTAAACCAAGTTTCCAAACCTAAGTCAATTTCCACTTTCCATGGCATCCTGCCATCCCAATAAGTTTTGTTTAACAAAAGTCTAACCCTTAACTGTAATTCCCGAGCATTGCTCAATACCGCGAGCACGGCTATTCGAATAGATTCACAATCTGCAGAGGTTATGCATTTTACCCACACGACATGATCGTCCCTTGTTGCCAAGCTATTAGCACACTTTTTTTGGTGTGCCGGCAGAGAGATCACGACAAAGCCTTTACAATGCTCTGGCTTAACTCGGTACCACCCGCTAAGGTTTCAACACTGGTGGGATTGGTTACCACATCCAGGGCCTCCCTCTTGCGCCATGTGAATTACTCCATAACTTGGGAAATCACACCGACCAAGATAGTACCAAAGTTAAGACATTGCAAATTAATCAGCTAAGCTGGCCCATACCAGACATGTGGTTGCATGATTGACTCAGGTCAAAGGCTTGCAAGGTTAAGTCCTTAGAATGATCAGGGCAAGACATCCACATACCTTCTGCCCATCGGCCCACCTTGGCATACTCGCCCCTTGTCACTTGCCCCAATCTAAGTGATTATCACCCAAGTTGATTACCAAGCACCAAGCACCACGTGCCATCAACAATTCAACATCGTTGCGTGACATGACTCGTCACAACAACTCAATCTCATTGTGTGATCCCACATGACACACAAGTTCATAACATTGTTCCATATTCCATTAATCAAGATTAATTATCAATGATTCCAATACATGTGATGATGTGGCATGGCTAAGCAACTAATACGGACTAACCATCCCATGTTGATTATAATTACTAACCAACTATATTGAACCAATCTAGGGTGACAATAGATCATGGCATACAAATGACAAGGTAGGGTGTAGATCAAATTGGTATAATAGCTAAGTCCCAATTTAATTTGAAACAATTGTACACTTGAAATAATATGCAATAGGGTAAAACAAATATAGCAATTTTATAAACATGGGTTCAACATGATCAAAGCACAACTTGCTTGGCCCTTGCGATTTTTACTTTTCTTTACTCTTTATCTTTTATTCTTGATCTTCGATCTTCAATCTTTACCTTCTTGATCTTCAGCTCCTTAGAACAACTTCCGGACGATGCGTCTAACGATTAAAGAAGAAGCAAATACAAACCAGCTCAAAAGATAAATCAAATAAAATCCAAATTGAGAACGGATAGTATTAGATCACAAAGGCTTAGATGAATTTAGGATCTTGAATGGATTAGATCAGAGATTAGACAAAAGAGAACAAGCTTTCGGAATACACCAAAAGGAAAAGACTGATAACTGAGAAAGAAAGAATAATATTCCAAAGAATATTTCTTCTAAAGTTATTATCTTGATTGGATAGACAATGACATATGGGCTCTCGATCTATAAACCGGTCCATAAAGATACGTTAGTTTGCAATGAACTAAGCTGATGCTCAATGATGATTTTGTTGACTAAGCGGATATCTGATCAAACAAAAGAAAGATAGACTAATAGATTAGATATGGCACAAGGATATGACATATGGCCAATGGTCTATCGACCAAGTCCACGAATGACTTCTAGGTCAATGGCAGATTAGATTTTCAAGAATAGGACATGGACAAGGGGTCCACATTCATGCGATTCGATCTGAGATCAGTCATACGTCAATCAAGAGGCTTGACGATGACAAGGCCGCGAGGAAATGAAGACAAGGCTAAACTCATAGGTGATGGGGTTAGATTACAATAAGGCGATAGAGAGGATGATGATATTGCACTAGGGCTTTTGCGACCATGCACACATGCAAAGATAGCGAAGCAATGACAGGACACTCATGCAAAGATGAGATGTCGATTATCGGTACAATGATATGGTAGCAAGGATATGATATGGCTCAGGATTGATCTGCGAGTTGCGAGGTTTACATGACATGATGCATCGTCAACGACAGATTGGACGCAAGGTTAAGTTAGGGTTTGAGAGGAACGACTCGCGGATAGATCCACTTGGCATAGGGATAGGATAGGTAGGGTTGGCTCTGCGATAAAAGATTACCAAGGATGGCTAACCGAAACACGAACCGATAATAAAAGAACTGGATCGAACGACGACGGGTAGATTCTAGAATATGGCATGGATGACAACCGAAGATCAAATGAACTCCAAAGATGAGCAAACCAGAGAATGATGGCCTACTGGACATGATGACACAACCAAGACGAACTAAGATGGTTGGCGGCAAAAGAAGGCGCGCGGCACTGACGAAAGGCGGCGGCTAACGAATATTAAAATTTTCGGTGGATGGAACAGCAAAGGGGAAGTGAGCACCACGTAGAACGCGGCGAGACGATCTCAACGGTATAAGCGGATTTGGCGGCAACCCAATGGACAGTTCACAAACTACCGATGAATGACTGTTAAGCTAATAGATCAAATGGTCATAACTATTAAAATAATGGATGAAACCTAACCAAATTTTTCAGAGAGCTATCTAGGATCATTTGGCACAATATGACGCGAACGGATCCGAGCTTTACCTTCGGATCAGCGGGAAGCATACGACGAAGTTTTCTTTTATGCGTCTGCGATCGATCGGGAAAGATTGAAATTTCTGCAGCAATCCCGAGGACAAAACCTTGAGTTAGGGTGAGCAACAGGTAGAGGACATCAAGATGAGTCTACATAATAAATTTCACGGTCAAACTCGCAAAAAAGAAGGAGAACGGGCAACGGCAAGATTCGAGATTGGAACGGCCGTAACTTTTGATTTCCTAGATGAAAATGTACCAAATTTGATGGAGAGCTAGACTGGACCATATGGCACGAGATGACATGAGAGGATTGCAGAAAAACTCACCGAGATGACGGGGAACGCGATGCCAAAATCAGCCGACGATGGCGGCGCACCGGAAGACAATGGCTGCAGTTTTTAGGGTTTGGGAGGAGCTCTGGGGATTAGGGGTGCGTGGGAGGGGTCTTAGGACACTTATATAGGCTAGGGAGTCGTGCCCTACAAGGAGACACGAAGAAAAACCGAATTTGGATTGAAAACGGATCGGATGGAACACCTAGCGCGCAATAAACAGTAAAGGGATGACGTGGCGCATTCTGGTGCGTCGGATGGAGATCTGAGGGCTGAGGCTGGGCGATGACGTGGCCGCCTCTGGAGCTGCCACGTCGATTTAGAACAATTTCTGAATTAAAATAATTCCAGAAATTAAAATAAATCGTTTAGAGCAATAAAAATACCAGAAAAATTCTAAAAAAATCCAGAAAATATTTTAAGACATTTGGAGCTCAAATAAATTATTTTGAACCAAAATTTATTTAAAATTTTGCAGTATTTAATTAAATTTAACAAAAGGCTTAATTTAAATTAATTCCAAATAAATAGCAAACGAACTCCGAAAAATCTTTAAAAAATTACAGAAAATTCCTTGAAGCACAATGAACTCAAATAAAACTAAATTTATTTTAATTGAAGTTTATATTAGTCAAATTAAATTATTTTAGCATTAGAAAATTTTAGATTAAGCTTTATTAAAGAGAGAAGATCCGCGGGGATTTTTGGAAAGATGAACTAAACAAAAGATTTTTGAAAACCCAAATTTTGGGATGTTACAAAAACCATTCCTGGTGCCTGCCTTTATTCGAAGACATGAAGGGAATAGCAAAGTACGATTTTTTAGCCCCTCCCGATGTTGGAATCCGGCTCCCCCAATTACCTTGGGGTCGCTTTTTGAGGGATAGGGCTTCAGAAGGTAAAAATGGCGAAAAAGATCAGAAGAGGGCGGATGCCCAAGAAAGCTTCACAAAGGTGAACAAAGAGGGAGATTTGCAAGATGGAGTTGGGATTCAAGTTCACCAACTCGATGCCGTAGAAAAAGAGAAGGCCGCAGAGAAAAGCGCAGGCAGGAAGGCCCAGCCCACACTGGAAGAAAGACTCAAAAACCACAACTTCTTTGGAACGGGGAGTGGGAATGGATTCACCTGCAGCCGGCCGAGCGGAAATCAAAGCCAAGGCTGGGAGAACCCCGTCATCCACCATGGACTGCAGTCGCTCCTCCATCGTGATTGAGGTGGTCCAATGCTGGGGTAAAGGCTGCGGGAAGGAGACCTTGGAAGGATGAGAAGACATTTTCGAGGAAGGATCAACGATGGCGCAAGAATGCGAGCACGACAGATGTTAACCCTAGCGGCGGAGAAGTCGGAGAGACAAGGGAGCAGAAGAAGCAGGAGTACACGGCGGAGAAAATGAACCGTCGATCAATACCCCGCTCAGTCTTAAAGGGGGAAAAACTAGGTTTTCGCCGAGTTGGTGGGAAAATATTGCAGAACACCTAACCCTACCCTACGCTCCATAATGATTCACTAGCGCGGCATCCTGACATACAGAGGCAATCATGGCTTGACCAAGTCATATTTGGGACACGTTGCTCCCCACGATGGGATATTTAACCACTTAACGCACTAAGCGGGCTTGGATATCCTCCAGTTTAGATTAAAAATATCTTCTTGTGATATGCCCCACGCTGGGTCGCTAGTTGGTTACCGCATGACGGAATCATATATCACAAGTTGAGCCTGATAAGGCACGATTCCAATGGTATGCCTCAAGAGGGTCGAAAAGCTGTGCATCGTAATAAACGAGTACGGATACCGTTCGGATAAACCTTGATATGTCTCAAGATCGACCAGAGCTATATCCTACACCAGTCGGATATGGGTATCACTCGGCCAAGAGCCAAGAAAATTCTGATACGCTCCAAGTTGAGCCTAAGCTATATCCTACATCAGTCGGATATGGGTATCACTCGGCCAAGAGCCAAGAAAGTCCTGATACGCTCCAAGCCGAGCCTAATCAATATCCTACAACAGTTGGATATGAGTATCACTCGGCCATGAGCCACGTAAGTATGATATGTCCCAAGTTGGACTAGAGCTATATCCTACAGCAGTCGGACCTAAGGTATATGCTCAAATCCTAATATGTCCCAAGTCGGACCTAAGGTATATGCTGCGTCAGTCAGATATGGGTATCACCTGACCAAGGAGCTATGCAAGCTTCGATAAACCCCAAGTTGGGTCTAAGCTACGTCTAACGACAATCGCGGATATCACATGGAAAAGGTATTTCTTTATTATATATAAGTTCCCCAGGCATTATGCCTGAGAAATATTACATTTACAGGGGTCCTACACTTCACCCCGATGCACGCGACCCAGCGCCTCCATGAGGGCTTCCCTAGCCCTATAAAGGGCAAGGAAAATCTCGAGGAAGGTGTCGAGGGCGACGCGGTCGAGGGCGACGGCTTTGTCTTCCGCCCAGTCGGCCATGGCGAGGTCGAAGAGCGCCCACTCTTCGGCGAACTCTAGATCCTCCCAGGCGTCCATGAAGTTCCTCGTGAAGAAGCTGGAGCTAGGAGCAGGAAGATGGAGGACTAAGCGTGGGAGAATACATTCTGAAAGCGCTGAGTCGCCTTTTATAAGCTGATACGGCAAGGTTGAAGTAAATGCGAGGATATGATGACACTAGAAGTCGAGGAGGCTAGGAGTTAAGATCATTTCAGAAGCCAAAGAGGTTTTGGGAAAATGAATCTGCATGGGAAGTCAAAAACAACTTCGAAGACCGTCCGGCATTGACCCTTGAAGATTATGGTCAGTTGGAACAAAAAAACTGGGGGTTATATTCGAGTCCTTCATAATCCCCTTACTGCAAGAAGAAGCATTCAAATCAAAGAAGAAACCAGTCAGAGGTTTATGCTGGAAGCTAAAGATGTTGATCCAAAGTTCAGGTCCAGATAGAGATACAACAACCGGATCATGAATCACTCAGGGGCTGCTGTGGAATATTAGTACCCGGGCATCTTCATAACCGGCCCAGAAGCACCGGAGGAAGAGATGGGGCCGAACGGAAGGTCCAGAGGATAAGCCCCGCGCCAAGCCTCGCTACCATGCGCAAGGGGATACGTCCTAGAGATAGTTGAGCATATATTTAGAAATAAGAGATATGATTATAATCCGAGTTGTTAGCAGGGTAAGATAAAGATGTAAACTCTATCCTATAACCGATCAGAATCCCTTAACCGATCGATACTCTGTAAACCGCCCCACCCCCATTATATAAGGGAGAGGGCGGTCCAACACACCAACCCAACGATGAACAATCGAGCAATCTGAGGTCCAAGAGATCCACATAATCCCAGCACACAGGACTAGGGTATTACCTCCACCATCGAGGGCCTGAACCTGTCTAAATCTTTGTCTTGTGTGACCTTCGAGTTTGAGATCTAGCATCTGCCCCATAAAATTCATTGTCAACTACAAAAGTCGACAGGCAGCGGATACTTATTCTTTATCGTCACATCATTGAGTGCACGATAGTCTATACACATTCTAAAACTCCCGTCCTTCTTGACGAACAGGACTGGCGCTCCCCAAGGCGATGAACTAGGTCTTATAAATCCCTTTTCCAATCGCTCTTCAATTTGTTTCTTCATTTCTACCAACTAATCTGTGGACATCTGGTAGGGTCTCTTAGCTATGGGAGCTGTCCCTGGTACAAGTTCTATAATGAACTCGATATCTCTATCTGGCGGCATCCTAGGTAAATCCTTCGGAAAAACATCCGGATATTCATTGACTACCGGTACATCCTCTAGGCTGACGGTCTTCATGTTGTTGACCATCAACTGTCCATCCCGCACTACTGTTGCTTCAAATTCAATCTTCTTTCCATCCGGGCTCTCGACTGATATGACTCTTCGTCCGCAGTCCAACACAGCCTTGTGCTTGGTTAACCAATCCATTCCCAAGATAACATCTAGGGTTTGGGTATTCAAGAAAATTAAATTTGCTAGGAACTCTATTCCATTAATTATTAGTCTTACCCCAGAACATCCTACTTTGGATCGAAGTTCTGATCCAGGGGATTGGAGTACAAACAAACATTTAAGATTCACAATATCCAAATCATTTTGAATAGCAAAATCTCGGGAAACAAATGAATGTGAAGCTCCAGAATCAAATAAAATAGTAGCTGGTACTGAGTTTACTAAGAACTTACCTAGTACAATGTCCGTAATATTTTGGACCTCATCCGTGTTGATGTGGTTGACTCGGCCTCGTGCGGTTGCCTGAGACAGAGTTGCCGATGACGTTGCTCTGCGATTCACATTCGACACTGGAGTCCTTGCGGGTGTGTTCCCTAGGTTAAAGCAAACGGGGTGACACCTCCCTTCTTGGGGCAGTTATTGGCAAAGTGCCCAGTTTGTTGCAGTGATAGCAACGCCTTCCCGTTGCCTGGGAATTTCCTCCAGCTTGTACCACCAATCTGGCTGGAGTTTGAACATTCTGGCCCACTGGATGATTTGCCGGCAGTGGTGCCCTGTCACTGCCTCTAGGCTGGAATCGGACGAATTGTTGAAGTGCCGTCCTCTACCTCTGGTGACCCTAATGACCTCCTTGCTGCACCATCCTGCGCTTTCTATTGTCGTCCAACTCCCTGCGCTTATCTTCCAAGATGAGAGCCTTGTTGACCAGCTCCTGGAAGTCAGGAAATGTGTGGGTGATCAGTCCTACCTGCAGTCCCGCGTTCAATCCCTCATAAAGCGGGTTTGTCTAGCCTTATCCGTCGCTACGTCTTCTGGTGCGTAGCGTGCCAATTGGGTGAACTTATTCAGGTAGTCAGCCACTAATGGGCCACCCTGCTTGAGATTCCTGAACTCTTCCTTCTTAAGATCCATAATACCTTCTGGTACATGGTACTAACGGAGGGTTGTAGTGAATTCTTCCCAAGTGATACCTTGCGGACCTTCGTGCGACGCACAGAAGTTCTCCCACCATTCCGTAGCCATTCCTTCCAGCTGATGAGAGGCATATAGCACCCTCTCATGCTCTACACACTGGGTTATGTGTAGTTTCCTCTCAATAGTCCTTAGCCAGTCATCTGCTTCCAACGGATTGGCATTGCCCGAGAATGTGGGTGGATGAGTCCTCATGAATTCTGACAATCTGGAATAGGGGTGTGGTCCCTGGTTACACCCTTGTTGAGCATTTGCAGCAACTTGATTAGAGATCTGCTGCATAGCCTGCATCATTGTGCTCATGAGCTGGGTTTGAGCAGCCAGAAAAGCTCCCAAATTCTTCAAATCAACCTACGGCGATTGAGGAATTGGTTCCTCACTCTGGTTTTCCGCTTGATTAGCTCCACTTTCGCTAGCTCCAATATTACCGCGAGTCCTCACCATCTGTTGAAAGCTTCCAAGGTTAAGAAAAGAAGAAGAAAGCATAGACAAGAAAAGGAACTTATACAGGGGGAACATGTCTAACCTAAATTCATTAACAATTTTATTAATTTAGTGAAATGGTATGGTTGCTCACAAGTGCCTAAGGGCAATGCAACGCATACTAGACACTTACGAAATGAAGCAAGCAACAATGAAGCATACTAGACACTTACGAAATGAAGCAAGCAACAAGGAAGCATTAAGACTCAACAACGACTCACACCTAATGGCGATTCTAAAACAAAAAGATGCGACTCAACAACCTGAGTCTCAACACTACACCCGATTAGACTCGATCACTCATCAAGCCAACCCGGCTGCGGCTCCCCCGGAGTGAACACCGACGGGTGCTCCAGCATCGGGGCAAA
This sequence comes from Otatea glauca, assembly GCA_036346275.1. Taxonomy (NCBI): domain Eukaryota; kingdom Viridiplantae; phylum Streptophyta; class Magnoliopsida; order Poales; family Poaceae; genus Otatea; species Otatea glauca. Next base: position 8,050,793 of record CM070717.1, on the reverse strand, counting down.
CTGGTCCTGGTGACCACCCCCCTCTGCTGCTGCTGGCGCTGAGGAATCCTGCCCCTCCAGCTCAGCCTCCTGGTCCGGAACCGGCTCCTCCGGCTTCGACACCAGCTCCTTAGGGTCCTCGTCCTCATCAAGCTCCATCTCGACCTCTGGCGGCCCGGCGTGGAGCGCATCCTCCAACTCTCCAATCCGCTAAAAAGTGAAAGCCCTGGTCTCCTGAAGGGTCCGCTCAACTGCCTCCAAAGCGACGTAGACGGACTGAAGCTCGTGGACAGTCTGGTCCATCACCTGCTCCTGGGCGGTTGTGAATCGCGCCAAGTGCACGACCGCCGCATCACCCTCCAGGTGAAGCTGTCCTCTCGGGACTCCTCCTTCCTGTGGGTGCAGACGAAACACCGAGTCGTGAAGCTCTCCGGCATATGCCTAACAAATCCTCCTCATGGCCAAACGCGCGGACTCCTGTATCTCGGCCTCAAAGGTAACCCTTCGGACCGTGATGTTGAACGGCCGGCTTGCTCCCGTGTGCTCCCTCGCGTAGACAGTGATTGTCGTGGCCATGCCTCTGACTCTACCATTGACCGCCCAGGTGTGGCCACGGTAGAGGGGCCTGTCGAAACGTCTAAGAACCTGAAGAATCCTCCAAAGCTCCACTGCGTAACCACCAGTGCGCTCGCCAAAGGTGTGGATCCTCCTCTCCATCTGCCAAAACAACTTTGCACAGACCTTAGTTAAAAATAAACAAAGAATGATAGTAAGAATTCAGCATAGATATGAAGTAAGAGAGAAAAGATAAGTCGAGATTTCATTAATATTCTTGCTCAAATTGTTAATTTTTAGAAAATAGTTTTATCCTCCTAGACACACCAAACCTAGTTAGGGTCAAGACCTACAGTCAGCCTGGCTCTGATACCAACTCTATCGGGACTCGATTCTGAAAATCTGGACCCTCTATGTATTCTGTGCTAGTCCAGGATAACGCTAGCACACATAGTCATTACAGGGTTGAACATCACAGACGATCACAACGATACAATAATAAATAGTGCAAACATTTATATATAAACTGAGTTGAACGACCTTATGGTCTCCTTTACATAAGATCAGGCATGCAGGACTTACATTATCAGAGTAAATAAAAGATAATAGCGGAAAACAAAATAATCTTCATGGAACCATCAATTTGCCATAGGCAATAGACTGGGCTTGCACCCTAGTTGTCCGGCTCATCAATGAACTCCTCCTCCCATACTGGCGTTGACTCCTCTACTGATGTTGTCTTCATAAGTAAGGGGGGTGAGTACTCAAGGCAATCAACAAGTAATGCACAGAATGCAGTACTATTACTATATGCAAGGCTTATTCCAAGAATTGGTTTATTTGGTTCTTTGGCATCAATCAGCATTTTTAGGTTAATATCTTAATTAGATTAAAAGTAGTGGAACAATTATAAATAGTATTAAGTTCTGCAAATGGTTTTTCTCCATAAAATCTCAGCACACGGCCTTGTCAATTCATTTTCAACACTGGCACACAGCCACCCTTTCCACATTTTATTTTTGAAGATCTAACCCTTGACTGTAATCCCCGAGCATTACTCAATACCGCGAGCACGGCTATTCGAATAGATTTGACACTCTGCAGAGGTTGTACACTTTACCCACAAGATACAGCCGCTCACCACACAGGTGATTGCTCGCAACAAAGCCTTTCAGGAACCTCTACCTTAACCAATGAACCTCTCCGGTATTGCCTTCACTATCACTCCCCTCACACAGAGCCGAAGTATAGGACAGGCCAACACCGTTGGATGGGCACCAAGCCGTAGCACTGGTACGCTCCCCCACACAGATACACCCCTGTGTACTGTCACCCTGCGGTTTCAGAGGAATGATATTAGAACACTAATCAACTAGGTCTGTCCCATACCAGACATGTGGTTGTACGGATGACTCAATTCAAAGACTTGCAAGGTGAAGTCCTTAGCTGACCAAGGCAAGACTTCCTTCTCTCAACAGTGGCACACAGCCCCAATGTGGCACACAGCCTCACCGCACTCATTAACCCATTGCCACACTGGCCACCCAGCACAAAGCCTCTTGCCACTTGCCCCAGTCTAAATCATTTCCCACCCAGTTGCTTATTGTGCAACACATGCCAATAATAACTCAACATCGGTACGGAACCACACAGGTCTCCGTACTTAAATTTCATCATGTGGCATCATCACACCACTTTCAAAATACATTCAATATTTCATTAGTCCAAATTGTGGCATTACCCGAAAGATCATTCATGACTAGATGCAGGGCTAAGCGTCTAATCACAGTCTAGCCTCCCGTGTTGGCATCAAATTAATATCCAACAAATATGAATAATCTTAGGGTGACAATGATTTCAGGGCATACATATAATAATTTCAAGGTGGCAATAACAATATGGGTTGATTAGCTACATGTAACATCCCAAAAATTTTAAAAATAGGAAAAATGAAAATTTAAAATTTAAAAATGTAATTGAATGAAAATTTCATCTGAAAACAAGATTTTTATTTGAAATATCATCATTCTCTTCATTTTCTTGTATCTTAACCTAAAAAGAAAAGAAATGAGTTGATATATTAAATTTTTTCGTCCAAAATAAAGGAAACTTAAAAATGAGTTTAAAATATAAATTTTATTTCGAAATTCTATCTTTTCATAATTTTCCTGAATTTTGGTTTTTAAGAAAATAGTTATTATAAAACGTTTTCTTCTACTCTATAACACAAAAATCCAAAATCACTTAAGAGATAAAATCTAGAAAAATTCACATAAATCCCAAATAATCCGCTAGTCACCTCTAGAAATTTTCAAAGACATGTGAACTAATTTATTGTTGGAAAGAAATTAAAAGTAGAGTTAATTTAAAATGATATTATCAATGTCAGAATTTTATAAAAATAAATAAAGTAGCCTGAAATGAATCTTATTGCATATTTTGGTTTTTTTTAATTTATCTTTGGGATTATTCATTTATGTATATGACTTGATTTTGGAATTTGCGACTTTTAAATACCCAAACCAAGCACATTAAAGAAACTCAAGAAAACACCAAACAACATACTATAGAAAATGATTTTGTAAAATGCTAGATATCAAAATATGAATAAATATAATTTTTCCAGAATTTGTTCTCACCATTTAAATAGCTCAAGAATTCAAAAACTATTTGAAATCAGTCAAATTTGGAGAATTACTGTTCTTAAACCAGAACAGGTAATAATATGAAACTAAAGAAAATGGAAAGTAGGCTCTTTAAACTACCTGTTCAAAAATTTGTAAAATTTTCCAACACATTTAAATCTCTCAATCAGCCTGCCCAATTCCTAAACTTGAAATTGTCATAAATGACTTCAACTGCCAAATGCAACCGTTGTGATTGATGGATCTCTTGGTTGGTCTCTGGCAGTGGGCTCCACGCCGGCCTGGCTCCACCGGTCAGCCCCTTTCCTCACTTCTCCCTCCCTCCTCTCTCTTCCACATTCACCGAAGCGCCTTGCAGCCTGACCAGTAGAGCCAGTCTTGCCTTGCGCTTCTGCGTGCCCACGCGGACGCCTTTTGGCTTGACTTCGGCAGCTCCGTCTCATTGCTCATACTGCCTCTCACCAGCTACTATCACCAAGCCATAAAACTAAACGCCAGGCTCATTGTTTCTTGCTTGCCAGTCTTGCTTCCTCCGCCTGAGCGCCAGCGAGCAAGCCGAGCGAGCCTCGTCCAGTGATACCGGCTGCAAGGTGAGCTCGTGATCATCTTTGCCTCGCCAAGAATCTTGCTCAACTCCCTAACTCGGTTTCTGTGACGCCCCCACCTCTCCTGACCAGGCCAGGACCAGTGGAAACACCACAAAGCAGAGTGCGCCAGGATCAGGCTAAGGAAAGCAACACATGTAGAACTGAAACTTCCACCGAATAGTACTCGGGGAATTTTTCTTAAAGTACATATAGTACTGTCTTAGGTCTGGCTACGGTGATTTCTACACCGCCCGCCTAATATTTCAATATTATTCTAGATGCCTCCCTCCTGAGAGTAGATTTATTCCGCCAGGTCTTGGTCGTCAGTCCCCTCATATTCATATCCCTACACAGCAACATCGGTATCATCATAAAGATTCACATCATCATGAAATTCACCTTCTATCTCATCTGGTTGGGTGAACTCAACATGTTCTGAAAAACAACAGAGAAAGCAAGGTTGAGTACACCAGTACTCAGCAAGCCGCGGAACCTTTATGCATGGGTATAAAAATATACTTTTCGGCCACCAAGCCGCTACTCCAATGTAGTACTTTATCCAAAGTACCCTTTTTACCCATTTGTTAGAAAGTGTTAAGTTTTAACTTTTAAATCTACTGACAGCAAAACAACATGGGGTCTTACATCCTGTGTTAGAGGAAAACCCACACGACGCACTTCCAAACCTAGAAGCTAGGAGTGATATCACATTCAACTTTGATCAGAGGTGTACTGCTTTGCCCATAGCATCACTTTGGCTTATTGACACAGTGCGCTTCCTGAGGCACACTAATAAACCAAGGAAACAGAACGTTTGGCCAACCGTACACTTACCTCTGCCATACCGCCTCGCCTCACCAAAAGCACGTGGGTCGAGATTCCTCCCCCGACGTCTCGCCCTAGGGTGACTGCCCTCACTTGGCACAGTCACCTTTCTCACCTTGGCAGAGTCAGCTACTTGTCGGTTACTTAGTTCAGCCCATCCCATACCGGTTCTATGGTCAACACGGCTTGCGCCGACTTTGAGGTAAGCGCCAGTTTGGTTTGTCCTTAAATGATATCCTATGTGGAGGAGCCCTGACTTTCATAGCAACCCAACCGGGGTTGCTCCTACCCTGAGCTCTTCCACCCACCAATTACTTCATAACCTCACCAAGGCTATGGTTCTAACACTGGATCTAGCTGATCCAAATAGTGTGATTTAATTTCTTTTAGAAATTTGCTTTTGAGATGAATGCAAGAGTTTCAAACAACCCAAGTCACAAAAATCAGTTCACAAGACATGATCGAAGGGCGACTTGCCTGGATGAGAGATCCCAGAGCTGACCACAGCAGGAAATGGCTCTAGTTGCCTTCTGTTGTTATTGAGGGGATTTCCTAATAAGAGCACCAAAATTTCAATATTCATGAATTATTAATTTGGGTTTAATTTATATATATATATATATATTTCACTAATGAGCGGTTTGCGAAACAATTTACTAATGTGCCTGTAAATGAATTTTGAGATGATTTACATGTTTACCTTTATATGTTTGTGTGAAAGTTGGGTTGTAATTTAATATAGGGAAAAGAAAAGAGAAAAACAAGAAATAAATCTTGGATTAGTTTTCTATTGTTTTTCCAAGACTTATTTTCTTATTCTGACAAATTGGTTCAGATAAAACATACATTATATTATTTTATAATTTCATTCATGTATTTATTCCATCAATTTATTTATTTATTTTTTTCTTTTTATTTATTTATTTATATATCTTATGTTTTTTTTGTTTTTGTTTTTGCCCCAGCCGGCCCCTTAACCTAACCCTAACCCCTCCTCTCTCTCTCTTCCCATTTTCCCCACCCGGCCGCCGCATCTGCTCCCCCCTTCTCTCACCTCTCCTCTCCCTTTCTTCTCCCCGAGCTCTGCCGCTGCGCCTCCCTCACCGGTGCGATACCGCCGATGGCTCCCGACCTCAGGCCCCTTTCTCCCCCACCGCCTTTCTCACCGCGCCTCCGTCTCCTCACCGCGCAGAGCTTCTCCCTCCCCACACGCCGATCACCTTCCCTCGGCCCCTCTCCTCCGCACTCACCTCCATCTCTCTTCCCCCTTTCTACCCTTTTTCTCACCATCTTTTCTGATTGCCCTAGGTCGCCGCCGAGCTCGGCCGGCCCCCGCGAGGAGAAGGCCCATGGCCAAGGGTCCGCACCCGTGGTGGCGCTGCAGCCACCCGCGCCGGCCACCACTACTCCCTCGGCTAGGAGCTCGGCGCCCATAAGCTAAGTTCTAACCCAGATTCTTGACAGAACCAAAATTTGTCCACTCCTTTTTGTGATATGAATGACATGTGTATGATAAACATTATGGTGCTTGGAACATTGGTGAATGCCGGTTTATCTGTGATTTAGCCTCTTCTCATGATTGCTTATCATTGTTTTATTCCTCGAGTTCATGATGGTATTGTGTTACTGTGATCCATGTACGTATTTGTAGTTATGAGTAAGCGAGGACAGAAAGAGTTTGGGACACATATACTCTGAAATATGCTAGTCTGATTCTTGTCTTAATATGGATTTATCCTGAGTTGTCAAATTAAAAAGCATGTTAAATTGTTCTAGGAAAAGCGGGTGTAGGCTTGGGTTATGCTTTCTTATTTAGCACCATTTTGATCCTTTAAATGAGCTCTGAGTAGTAATGCCTTAGTATGGTTTTATTAAATCAAAACACATGCATTCACGAAGGTTAACAGATAGCGATTTTCCTTTGGTCGAAACAGTAGGGCATACATCCTTATTACTTAAGCATATGAGAAGACCCTATTTAACAGAGAGAGAGTTCAACTTAGATTTTAATGCTAAAAGGTGCTCCAGTTAAACTTTCTTTCCTGACTACCATGTATATACATATAATGATTCTTTTGAGGATGAGACTCGAGGAAAAGAGCATGCTACCAGAATTCTTGTGTTCTGCATTAATATGTGGTTAGGATTACAAGGTTAGGGTCATTGATTAGATTGAGGATGTATATGCTAATACTTTTGAAGATTAGATTCAGGGAATAGTGTGTATCACTTGATCACTGAGACATAGAAATATTCCATGTCTTCTTCTGTAATGGTTAATCTGTTATTTGAGTATCACTTTCTATTTAACAAGGTATCATTATATTTAGATCCATCATGCTTTTCAGATTTTCTTGAATCAATTGATGAAAGGATATATATATAAGAGTATATAGTTTGATCCACTTGTTCTGGTTACCCCAAATGGTAATGCTAGAGTATCTGATTGTGTAGAGTTGTTCATTCGCTTGCTTAGCTCACATGCAAGATTATTGTGTGTTGGCAGCTTGAGGCTTCTAGAATTTCTTCTTACTGCTACAAACTTAGTATTACCATTTGTCACATTACTTTCGATTCAAAGCTTGCCCTGGGTGAAGTTAGGTGGTGCCATGTATATTTAGGGTGATTTTAATGCACAATTCATAAAATGAGTGGCTACCATCCTTTGAGTTTGCATTCAAATAAGAAAGGTAAGATAGCTCATTTAAAGTTTGGAACCTGATGAATGCAGAAATGACTGGAAGGGAGATGATGAGATCAAGAGGCTGGCGACTGCTTCCTTACTCCTTAGGCCTACCTCCTTTACTTTCTGCAGAGAGGGACAAGGGTGTACTGCTACTACAGCTCTGGTTCTAGGTGAGTAGTAAAGTTTCACCTGTACTGCATTTGACCTCTATATATACTGCTGATATTTCCCTTTTTGGTAGGCTGAAACCAGACACAGCAAGGAAAACCATGGGCTGGATTGCTAGGCGGTGAGCATGCAGCCTACCTTGCTGCCACTTGGCTAAGGAGAATGGGCAAGAAATGGCTGGCAGAATGGGCAAAAGAGGTTGCTGGCAGCTAGCTGGCTTTAAGTCGGTTTGTAGCAGAATGAGATTAGTGGCCAATGGTTAAAGTTGTATGTCTTTTGTAATCTTTTTGAGGTTAGTAAGATTGATTTGTTGTAATAGATGTGAGTGTGCTGGAAATGGGTAGGAGATAGGGCTAATTTTGAGAGTGCCTTACTATGAAGTTATTGTATTATGCTCTGATTGTGATTAGAGATCAGGTAGTATGACAATACTCTTTAATGTAAGCTTGTTCCTCTTTTTGACTTCTAATATTTACACAAAAGAACCTAATTCTGCGATTGGAAGATTTTGAGTTGAGACGAGATCAATGGATAAGAGAAATCCTTACTTAATGTGGAAATTTTATTATTCTCTTTGCTGATAATATAATTCTTGTGCATAGATCTGGACTGAAATTGGAAGATGTAAATTTGATGTATGCCTGTAATTTGAACTTGTTTACTCTTCTTGATAATCCAATTGTTATAATCTTTTGTTTTGGTTGAACTGGTACTTTTCTTATGTGAAGATGAGATGTATTTGGATTTAAGATTAGTAGGTGACAGGATAGAGATGTGCATTTGAAAGTATATATATATATATATTAATATGATTGCTGAAATTTTGGGTAAAAGAGAATGTTGGATATGTTTACTGTTATTGTTGAGTTTATGGTCAATCTAGATAGTAGTACTGTACCGCACTTACTGTTTAGTTTAAATCTTGATACAGTATTTGAAGAAAATTGTGGGTTTGCTAAATAGGGTTTTAGGAGATATGATTTTGGGCAGGTTTCTACAGCTTCTCCATTTTGCTTGCAAGCATCTGCGCAAGAGGAGCTAGCTCTCTGCAATTTGCTTCTTCCAAGCCGAGCTCGCTGCTGCGCCAAGCTCCGGCCACCACGGCCAGCTCCGGTCGCCACCGTCACCAAGGTCGCCAGAGCCGGAGCCGCCGCCCCCATCCGAGCCTCCCCCTCTGCCGCAACTCCTTCTCCAGCTTCCTTCCTGTGCGAGCCCAGCGCCATTGCCAATCGAGTCAAGTTCTAGGGTTAGAAGTGGTAAACCTCAAATATTTTTGCAAGCACATTTGTCAGAAGCAACAATTTGGAGTAGTGGTAGAGCAGCTCAAAACCGCATCAGGCAAGACCTGGGTTCGAATCCAACTTTTGCAATAAAATTTTTCATTTTTGTCTTTTGCATTCAAACTTTCATATATTTTGATAGGAGTGTCCAAATGAGGTGAAACAAGTTTCTAAATTTAAGTTTTTAAACAGGGAATTATAATATGCAATAAAAATTTATAGGTTGCTTGCAGTTTAAATTTTTAAATAGAGTTTGAATGTTAGAACCTAAATAGGTGTTATGAAGCAACTATATAGTATCTTGTTCCATAAATCATGAAATAAATCACATGAGTTACTGAGATCCTATAAACTCCATTTATGCAAAAACATTTATATTTAAATGTATTTTGAATCAAGAATTGTTGGTTGGAAGCCTTAATAACATACAAGATTCAAATAGTTAAAATATGGATCCAATGATTTCCAAATTTAATGAAATTAGTTTACTTTCATCCCTGAGGTTACATAGATCATAAGTATATAAAAATATTTACTAGTTGCTCAAACATTCGATCGGCAAAATGATTAAACAGCCATAACTCTCGCAAACGAACCTCAAATTTGACAAAATCAAATGCTATGACCTTAAAATGATATGTAATTGCTTTCTGTGCATAAATGATATCATTTGAACAGTTTTAAGTTAAGCCATATTAAGGCTCAATGACCATATACATGAAAAAATTCTCAAATAAATGTGAAATATCACGGGGCCAACTTTAAAACACTTTTAGGGATATCCCCTACTTATGCCTGAGAAATGGTTGGATTATCCCATAAGGTGCAGTCGCAATCGAAGAAAAAAACTGGACTGAAACCTCGCGATCGGCATGATCATATAAGCTTTTCGGCAACCCATAAAATATATTGTATAAATGGGAAATAATGAAAGAATAGCTTAGTAACATCCTATAGTATTTATGCTGCCATAATATGGGAAATATTCCATTTATAACCTGCGTAGCATACAAAACTCGTAGCCGCAAATACCTTAAATGACCACAAACTGCACCAATCCCTATCACTCAAGCCTTTTCGGCAATCCGTAAAGTGTCTCGTCTAAATGTAAATTTAAGGAAACATGGTACATAATCAGTGTTTAGTATATATACTACCATATTCTACAAAAATATCTTAATTATAACTTGCTTTGTATCTGAATCCTACTAAAGCAAAACCCCTAAAAGATCACAAAATGCGCAGTGACAAACACTTAAGCACTTTCGACTGCTTGAAAAACTACTCGGCATAACATAAATTTTGGGGGAATTGGACTAGAAACATACCCCTGTATATGGAAGACCAAAATATGGAAAACATCTTAATTTCAACTTGCTTGTCATATAAAACTTGCTAGAGCAAATACCTTAAATGATAATGTTGCTGGAGTCGTGTTGTATGGACGAATGAGATCGAAGTCTTAAACCAAAACATCTGTTAAGCAAGAATCGTCACCTAACCACGTAGAATCAACCAATAGCTTTAAAATTCCAGATCTACCATGTATAAATCACTTCCATGCATGAACACTTAAAGCTAAGTACTAATTAAGAGAAACCTTTCAACTAATGTTTTACTTTCATTAATCCAAATAATTTTAGCATCTAGAATCCGAATAAGTAGATACAAAGAGACATAATGAAGGTCCTTGAAATCATAAACCACCTCATGTAAGTTCATAGCTATAGTATATAAATAACCAACAAGTGAAAATAATTATTTGAAACAAAGAACATCTCATGCATTAAATCCTAATGAAAATGTTATGTAAGTGACAACTTGGGAACTCAAAATCACCATGTTCTCTCTTGGTAAGTTTTATTTTGTTATTTACATCTGATTTCCTTTTGCCCCATTTGATATGGTGTTATTTGCTTTTGTCTCGGTTCTTATTATTCGATGCGTAGACGACGGTGTTTCATATTCGATTGATAACAACATCGACTACGATCCGGATTATATTCCAGAAGAAGAGCAACCAGGCAAGCACCCTCCTTTGATCATTTTGATCCCATATTTGCAAATTTATGTTGTTTTATCAAACTATATCCATGCGTGTATGTTTTAAACTTTCTATATTGTGGGTAATGGTAGCTAAATCCACTTGTATGCATTACCTTTACCTTGTCATTTGAACACTTGCCATTGTAACCTAGTATTGGATTAGACAATACTTAATGTCACTTGGGTAAAACTTGCAAACTTACCATATGTATTGCTTAGACATGCTCATTAGAACAACTTTCAAAATGATGGGAGATGTTTCAACTACTTTGAGCAAACTTTGTTAAAATGGATGGAAACACGGTATGGTTTCCACTTAATTTGATAAAAATCCAACTCAAACTTATGATTTAGACGCGGGCAAGTTATTACTTAACTTGAGGCGTGAAAAGGACCTCACGCGTAGTTAGGGGGAGATTCTCGCCCGTGTCAGTTAACGACCGAACTTGATGCTATAACCTAAGTGTTTTGGTGCAACCACATGTGCTAGTATAGGATAGCCTAAACTCACTAGATTAGTTAGAGTTTATCCTTGCATTTTTGTAGGCCGAAGCAGTATGGATGATCTGATGGACTGGTGTCGTTCTAGGTGCTCCCTTCACCGAGGTGTTGGGGCCCAAGCATTCCAATACAACGGTGCATGCCTTGCCATGGGGAGCGGACCCGATGGAGTGCACCATCGTCTAGCACAACACGTGTTGGTCCAGGTCTCTGAAACTATGGCAAGGGTTTAACATCACTGTCGCTGGTGCAAGGCTAAGCTTTAACTAGTTGAACAGTTTTGTCACAGTCTAGCAAATCGGGTACGGTACATATCGTGAGGCATGGTTGACATGATTGCTAGAATGTGTCATGTGGGTGAAGTGTTCACTCTCTGCAGAGATTTAAAATCTAATTAATTAGCCATGCTCGCGGTCATGAGCAACTTGGGAAAATAATGTCAAGTATAGTCTTGTTTTTGCAAAAACTTTTGGAATGGTTTTGGAATGGATGGGTATACACATGAGCCAAGGGTGGCTGTTTTTACTCTCTATTCGCAGCCAAGGAGGGCTGTGGAATGATGGATATGAACTGTACTTACTATTATTAGCTTCTGAAGGACCGAAATGGCGAACAGAGGGGGGGTGAATGGTCGCAAATAAAAATTCCCCCAAAATACTCCAACAAAAACCTCGACAAGATCGCTCAAAAGGAATTGTGAAAAACCCGAAAAACTAGACAACTATGTGTACCCCAAGCTTGCATTATAAGTACCATAAAATATGTGGGGATTTTGAGTCACAATCCTGGTTGTCTAGTGTCCAAGATAAAGAGGAATCAATTCAAACTCTTGCTTTTAGAAAGGACATCAATTCAAATCACAAAAGTCACTTTCAGAAAAGCAAAAGCAGAATTCCCAGAACTTGTCCTCAATTTGCACAGGAGGTTGGTGGGTTTCTGTAGCTCACAAAATTTTGAGACTTTTTCTCCTGTGAGCATCAGAGTCTTGAAGAACTCCACCAAATTTCTCCTCAAAAAGCCTTACAGAAGAAACACGAAAAATCGAAGAACACAGTCTGGTCAAGAACTTCGAGCAGAACGTTTGGGGCTCAGTTTTCACCTCATGGCGCCCAAACGGTACAACAAGTGAACTCCAAAATTTTTCTGAAAGTGGATATCAGAGTCCCACCTCCTCCAACAAGAATCACTCAAAAGGATTTTTCTATATTTTTACAAAAATCAAACACTGACTGCTGCGCGAAGAACAAGTTCAGAACAAAGTTGGAACTTGAAAGAAAAGATGTTCTCTACTCAATCCAAGAGTGCAAAGAGATGTAAAACCATATGAACACACTCAAAACATCCAAGAACAGCAGCATTTAGAAGGAGGGAGGCAAATCCAAATTACTTGAAAGTAAATTGCGGGAATGTAATTGCGGAAAGTAAATGCTGAATTTAAATTATGTAAAGTAAAGACATAATGTAAATGCATAAAATAAATTCAGAGGTGGATGAATAAAACTTTCATTTCTGGAAGGGAGGTTACAAAGCCTCACATTCATGTGGGCAAAGCTCAAATGAGCATCAAAACCTCAACACCTTCAAGGGAAGGAGGCTACCCTCCACCCCTATTTATACTACTCTTGGGCCACCTACCACCCTTGGATGAGTCACTCAACCCTAGAGCACTCATCTAAGGGCTAGGATTAACCCATTCACACAGCCATGCAAGGGCTAACCCAAAACCCACACACATACGGGTTTTCTTGCAGGTTTTCAAAGCATACTACCTAGACCCGCTAACCTATCAACTAGACCTCAATCCGACGGTCCTCATTGATCCACGGCATCTAGCTAGCATCATCTCCTTTCCTTGTCTTCTTGACTTGCCCGGACTCCGTCTCCGATCATCTTCCGCGATCTCCCAACCGTCTGGACCTCCGCGCTCCTCGCCTAGTCCGGTCATCCTTCGCCTCACCATGACCTAGCACCGTCGTCCTGCAACCATCAAAGACAAGGAAACTCCTCACATAGCAATGCCCACAAAGATGTGCAATAAACCATGCAACTCATCACTACAGCGTCCATACGACCAGTCTTGCCACTCTGGCAAAGACAACTCAAATTGCTTCATTTTGAAAATCAAACCAAATCAAACTCAAACTTGAGCACACCTTGCTCAAATAAAGTCAAATACTCATCACAAATATGGATGGACCTCCACATGGTCCTTCAATCTCCCCCTTGATGAGTATATTGACAAACCACACAAAAGGCATAAATTTGAGTTTGAAGAAAATGAAGAAGAAAACAATTTTTAGTTGCAAAGTCAAACTTGGTCCAAAGATAGAAATTAGTACCATGACCAATTTGACAAAGAGGAATTTAGATTTTAGAGTTAAATTTAAGAAAGAGCAAGTTTTCAACAAAAACTCTAAAATCCAACTAAACATGTCAAATGTGATTATGAGATTATGATCCAACAGAAGTAGTAGCATAGTTTTACAAAGATCATAATAACCAAATAAGCATTCACATTTTTATCTTTTTAGTGATGCCTTTTCTCGTTTTCTCCCCTTTTGGCAATATAGGCATCAATTTTTTATGTATGCATGAAATGCAATCGAAAGAGCTTTGAAGATTATCCAATTGATCACAATGACAAGATATGACACCAAGCTAGTCAATTTTAGATTAGACTAGTCTAGGATATGTCCAAGTGCAAATACAAGCTTAGATTTGAATATTTCATTTTTATCAAGATTTGACAAGTGCAACACTTAGCTTTAGTTTCAAAATAGAAGAATAGCCACTCTAAGGATCAAAAGGAAAACCTAGAGTTCAACCTACTCAACACGTTGGAGAATCTAGAAGAGCATACAAGGTCCTTGGGCTCATTTATCACTTAATGCAAATTTTGATTTATCATCATACAAGACATAGCGGGTGCAAATGTTTGACATTATTTGCATTCTTTACCCACATATGTCTTTGTTTTTAATTTATTTGCATTTTCTTTTGACAACCAATTGACTCAAGCCGTATCGACCATCTCAAGATGAGCTCTTAAGAGGATGGTCTAGGTCAAACACGATGTATTCAAGTTCATCCCAAGTGCAATGGGAAGCGGTCTTGTGAATACAAGGTGTTGAGTCGTATGTGCACAAGAAGAGTCAATTTTGTTTAATTTTCATTTTTAGCACAACGATTCATGAGCAATTGAAGGACTCTGCATGGATCAAACTAGTTTCACCCAAGTTGCTATAGGGACTCTAGAGAACTCCTAAATTTCTCAAATTATGGCACAAACCTCTAGAGAAGAAACCTAGCAAGTAAAAGCAACAAGTTTCATCAAATTTTTCATTTAAGGCTTATTTCATTTTTAAGCTTAGCAAGTTAAATGAACTTGGACATACCTAAGCTAGTGATTTTCTTCAAATGATGTAGCATGGTGTATAGCATGAAGAAGAAATCAATTGCATAATAGACAAAGCTCATAAAATAGAAAATGCAGTCTAAATGCAATGCATGAACAGATTCCCAAACTCCCCCTCAACAAATGAATCAATTTTAAGCTCAAATCTGGTTAAAGTTGAGTTATTATCAAGATTAGGCATAAAGAAAACCGAATGAACTCAATAATGACCAGAAAAAGCAGAATGAGGAGAAGAAGTCGAAAGCGCAAAACTGGATGGCTATAGAGCATAGAAAAGATAGAAGAGACTCACTACGGCTCAGACTCGCTCTTATCTTCCCAGTGGCTGACATAGGGAAGCTGACTCTAGATCCCAACTAAGGAGTGCACAGCACCACATCTACCGGGAGGCCCAATACACGCTAGACTTATAAGGCGTGAGGGAACTCAACCTAGAGAGAAGAGAGAACAGACTAATCACGCATGATAGCAACCTAAAGCACAAGATAAGAGGTCAATGCAAGGCATGCGGAAGTCTAAGTGAGTGAACTCAACTCAAGAAAACAAGCCCAAAGTCACCCGGAAGAAACACAAAGAAAAGAAAAGGTGGAAGAAAACATATAATACATAATATACAAACCAGCTCCCCCTCACGAAAGGCCGTAGGCGCTCACGACTCCAAGCTCACTCCTCAAGGCAACAAATCTGGAGCTATCCAAAGGCTTGGTGAAGATATCGGCTAGCAAGGTCACTCTCTCTGAATGAGCGCGATATCTCCCTTCTCCACATGGTCTCTAAGGAAGTGATATCTAATATCAATGTGCTTGGTCCGGGAATGTTGCCTTTGGGTTTTTAGCAATACAAATAGCTGAAGTGTTGTCACGAGAAAAGTGGCACACTCTCTATCTCTAACCCATAGTCCCGTAAGGTCGATCTCATCGAGAGCACAGCTCTGACAAAGAATGGCTGCAACAACATACTCGGCCTCGTGATGGGTGTGCAACTCGGATGCTTCCTAGATGACCAAGAAACAAGAGAAGTGCCAATGAATTGGCAAGTGCGAAGTGCTCTTCCTATCTATCCTCTGACCAAACAAAGTCGGCATCGTAAAAGGCTCTAAGAGATAGACAAGAAGATGAAGAGTACCAAATACCATAATCGGTGGTAGCACGAAGGTACTGAAGATGCGCTTGACCGCTGGCGGTGAGAGGCGCGAGGAGAAGCTTGAAATCGGCGCGCATGACACACAAAGCAAAATGTATGTCCGACCTCGAGCGGTGAGATACAAGAGGGAGCCGATCATGCTCGAAACTCCTTTTGATCAAGATGCTCACCATCCTCATCGGGCTCGAGGACAGCGATGGTGGCCATAGGAGTCATCACCGGCTTCCCATCGGACATGTCGAAGCGCCTCGGAGGTCACGGTATATTTGCCTTGATGCAAGAAAGTACCCTCCGAGTGCGCTTGATTTGGAAGCCAAGAAAGTAGCTCAACTCGCCCATCATACTCATCTCAAACTCTGTGCTCATCACCTCGAAAAGCTGAGACACAAGCGAATGAGATGAGCCACCAAAATTATATCGTCCACATAAATCGGACAAGAAGAAAATGAGACTCATGGTGTCGATGAGCGAGTTTTGTCTACTATGCCCATTTTGAAGTCATGGTGAGAAGATAAGACTTGAGCCTCTCATACCATGCTCTGGGGCTGCTTGAGTCCATACAAAGCTTTGGAGAGCTTGTATACATGACTCGGAAACTTGGGGTTCTCGAATCACGGAGGTTGTTTGACATAAACCTCTTCCTCAATATAGCCATTGAGGAATGCACTCTTGACATCCATTTGATAGAGCTTGAAGCCACAGGATGCAGAGAGAATGCAAGCGGGATCCTAATAGCCTCTAGTCTAGCTACTGAGGGCAAAGGTCTCCTCAAAGTCAAGACCCTCAACCTCGAGAAAAGCCACAACAACTAGCCTAGCCTTGTTGCGAATGACAACCCCATCCTCACTCTGCTTGTTTTTGAACACCCACTTGGTCCCAATGACATTATGACCAGATGGGGGCTCGACAAGCTGCCATACCTTGTTCCTCTCAAAGTTCTCAAGTTCCTCATGCATAGCATTAATCCACGATTCATCGGATAATGCATGAGAAACATCTTTCGGCTCAAAGGAGGCAACGAAGGCAGAGTGGAGGCAGAAACTGGACAAACCTGATTTTGAGCGAGTGACCCGCTCAAACAGATCACCAATGATCTGATCAGGTGGATGAGCTTTCTGAATATGACGGGGAGGACCAGAAGCAGAAGTGGCCTCTACCTCATGCACAGAAGAGGTAGGAGCAGAGCCACTCGCTGAAGGAGAGTCGGAAGGCAAGGGCTGGTCTCCCTGAGGTGCAGAAATGGAAACAGGAGGCACCTCAGGTATAGAGGGAACTGGATCCGGTGGAACACCATCATCTCCATCATCCTCATCTTCTACAAAGATGGTCTCGGAGGGATAAGAAGAGCCTGAAACATCAGGTCTAGCTCCTGGGCTAGCCTCATCGAAGGTCACATCACAGGTCTCTATGATCCTATGCGCATCAACACTCCAGACCCTATAGCTACGAGAAGAAGTCGAGTAACCTAGAAAGATACCATCAGAAGAGCGAGACTCAAACTTATCTAGGTTACCAGACTTCAAGATAAAACACTTGCAACCGAAAATGAAAATGAGACACACTGGGCTTTCGCCCATACCTCAACTCATAAGAAGTGCGATGCAAATGTGCTCTCAAAAACACGCGATTAGAAACATGGCAGCGGTAGCTATAGCCTCACCCAAAACTTCCTAGGAGTCTTGTGCTCGTCTAGCATCGTCCCAGCCATCTCAACCGGGTCCTGTTCTTCCTTTCCACTCGCCATTCTCTTTGAGGCGTAGGGAGAAGAGAACCGATGCTCTAAACCGGACTCCACACAAAAACTCTCAAAGTAGGAATTCTTGAACTCCGTGCCATTATCACTGCAGATAGCTCGTAATGCACCGGGAGCTCAATAGACAACCTCTTGATCAAACCCTCAAGTGAGAAAAGTCTCATCCTTGAGGCCATGAAGAATACCCAAGAGAATCTAGAAAAATCATCAACGATGACAAGAACATACCACTTCCCTCCTGCCGATGCACTCTAGCCGGACCAACGGTGTCCATATGTAAAAGCTGTCTGGTGCATCATCATCACTACGGTGGCGGAGGATGAGAAGCGATAACCATCTTGCCATGTCGGCAAGGAGAGCAAACTAAGTCTTTGACCATCTTGAGTTTGGGCAAACCCGAATGAGATCGTGGTACGCTAACTCGGGTCAAATGATCAAAACCAATGTGACCAAGTCTCCTATGCGAGAAGGAGAGATCACGGGACTCGAAGCAATCAAACATCGAAGAGAGTCTCCGAAGAAGCGAGAAAAATCAGCACGAAAGACTCTCCCAAATCTAGAAATCCCATAAACTAACCCTCCCGATGAATCAAGGATTCTCAGCATTACTCTTGAAGCTTACCTCGAAAGAGTCATCGATAAGTCGAGAAACAGAGAAGCGATTGTATTGCGACTTACTTACTAAGGCAACATCTTTAAGAATGAAATTTTGGTTAATGCAGGATGGTACCTTTAGCAATGACTCTACACAAGATGCATCCCCAAAAGTGATTAACTCATCACCGGGGCTCGGACTAGGAAGAGAACCAACGAGAATCTCCGGTCATATGGCGAGAACAACCGAGTCAACAATCCAAACATCGCCCTTCCCCATCCGATTTAACTGATCAAGACACAAGAGAGAAAGATGACTCGATCTTTGGGATAGAGTGAAGACTTAGGAACCCAATCTTGAACCATCGACACCTCAGTACCGACCACGAAGAAGAAGATGGACTCGAGTGTCTCTCGATGCTCAACTCTCACACGATCGAGCAACTCGGTAGATAATCTAGAGTCAAAGCTGGTTGTACGCGTGGTGCAAAAGCCGACCATCCCGATAAAGTCGCTGGATCTCCTACGAGAAACACACCTCCACGATATCTACCTCGATGGGAAAAGCGAGGAATATCAAGAGGACGGCGGAAAATCGACTCTGAACAGCTCGGGACTAAAACTCAAGAACTAGCATGAAAACCAAGTCCCGGACGCCCCAAAAACAAAGCGACTCTCTAACTTTGTCTAGAAGCGGTGTGTGTCTTAGGAGCACTCAAAGTGCAGGGATGACCACGAATACCCCTAAGAGCAGCAACACGCTCACGCCGAGTGATCTTGGCGCGCTGAAGCGTAAATCTACTAGGTGACCATCCTTCTTACGGAAGGTGCATGTGTACTTCCTTGCTAGAGGCGAAGCAATAGGAGTAACACCTTCGGTCAAGTCCTATGGACAACCCAAAGAGACCTAAACACGGTGGTACTCACTGGGAGCTACCACAATCTCACCACTCTTGGAGCCGCACTATGGTGGGAGGATGCGCCTGGCGTGCTCCAAGGATCAAATCCTAGACCTTGATTGAATCTACTAATCTTGGATTGGTCTAGAATAAGATTGAGCTTCTTCTTGCCTCCAACAAACTTCTCGAGAGTGCTCATAAGATCTTGGCAATCTCGGAAGAAAGAAGCACAAGAAGAACAGGGGAAGGAGAGGAAGAAGAACCGGAAAGATGAGCTCTCTCAAGACGTGCATTTTTCTCCTCGACGGCTGCCTCAATCTTGAGGGCCTCACAAGAAACGCATAAGGAGCATCTCTAATTCTATGGGCTTGGTCTTCTAATTTCTTCCTAAGCTCGACATGGATTTTATCCAAGTCCCCACAATCTCAAGACATCGCATAAGCAATATTTTTGTGACTTATCTAGTAAGTCCTTAGCAAGTTTAGCACACTTGACATTCAGGTTTCATTGTCAAGTTTTAATTGCTTACACCCTCACATGGTGACTTGGGTCCTTAGAAGCATGTGATTCAAGTTCATTGTTTCTAGCGAAAGCTTCCTAAGGTGTTCGCTCATGGCATCAATTTCGCAAGCAATTTAGGGCAATTAGAGCATGATGGAGTGGAGTGAGCATGAAGAAAACTAGCCTCAACAGAATAGCATCAATGAACTAGTGCTAGCATTCTTCAACCTAAGACCATCAAGTTCAACAAGCACACTATCATGTATGGTCCTTAGGTTCTCCAACTCCACAAGAATAGCATCACACAAAGAGCAATCATCGGTGACTCGGGAGGAGAAGATCTAAGTGAAGCTAACTCCCGAGTCAAGGTACCTACTTCCTTCTCAAGCTCAGTACACCTAGCTCTAGCTCTAGCATGAAATTTTCCTAATTTGCGAAAAGCTTCGTTGAGCTGGTCATAGGAGGGTACCTCGTCCAGTCATTGTAGAGCTCGGAGTCGCTGATGTCGTTGGTGTCGACCATGAAGCACATGCCGAGAAGTCGTCGCCGCTTTCTTCTCTTGCGGATCATCCTCGCCCTCGTCGCTCCATGTCTCCGTGTCGGAGAGGTTGATGTCGTCAAGCGCGGCAAGGGCGCGTGGAAGAGCTTCTTGTTCTTGGAGAAGTTGCGGTACTTCTTCTCGTGCGCCGTTCACGAAGGCTTCTTGTTGCGGTTCTTGTCGGTGTAGTCGTTCTTGCCCGAACCGCCAACGCGTCATTCTTGCCCTTCTCCGCCTTGGGACAGTTCGCCAATGTGGTTGGGGCCACCACACTCAAGCGGTGATCATGCCACCTCTCTTCCTCTCTCTCACCCTCTTGTATGCATGAGAAAACTTGCGGCGAGAAGAGCAAGCTCATTTTCTGAAATTTTTCCAGATTGGTCATCGCTTAGCTCGCAAAGGGCGGAAAGAGAGAAACCAATAGAAGGATCGGAAGAAGAAGATCCAATGGGATCGGTGACCAAAGCCATCGATCGAGATTTCGTCTTCCGAGAGACGACATCGATCTCATGAGTCTTGAGGCGGAATAAAGCCCGTCAAGAGTCGAGTCGATAAGTCGGTGGTGTCCTTGATGGTGGTCACCTTCATCTCCCAAACCCGAAGGTCGAGTGCGGTCAAGAAATGCGAGCATTGTCCGAGTCGAGTATATGCAACCAACCGCTCGAAGGTCGCTCAAAATCTTTGTAAACCGACCAAAACACTCATCGAGACTCTCACCAAAGCGTTGATCAAACTTGTTGTACTCGCGCTTGAACTCGTCTGCCTCACGGTCTTGATTTGAGTAGAGCCCTCATGGTAAGCATCGAGGTTACCCAAATCTCGTGGCGGAGCGAAGGTGAAAATCCTATCATACTCACCATGGCTAAGACCTCAGTATGAGAATGTTCCTTGCCTTAGCATTAGCCTCAACGTCAACCATATTGATGGCGTGACATTTTCATCGCAGGAACCTCATACGGGAGTTTCACCTTACGCCATATCGTAGCCCAGGCGTGATGTATGACTCCATCCGGACTTCCAAAAGGAAAATCAACTCCATTAAAGATTGGAGGCTTGGTGGAATATTTGTCCGTCGCCATGGCTCTTGAGACCGGTCAAGATCTATGGAAGAGCAAAACCGGCTCGATACCAATTGAAGGACCGAAATGGCAAGCAGAGGGGGTGAATGGTCGCAAATAAAAATTCCCCAAAATACTCCAACAAAAACCTCGACAAGATCGCTCAAAAGGAATTGTGAAAACCGAAAAACTAGACAACTATGTGTACCCCAAGCTTGCATTATAAGTACCATAAAATATGTGGGATTTTTGAGTCACAATCCTGGTTGTCTAGTGTCCAAGATAAAGAGGAATCAATTCAAACTCTTGCTTTTAGAAAGGACATCAATTCAAATCACAAAAGTCACTTTCAGAAAAGCAAAGCAGAATTCCCAGAACTTGTCCTCAATTTGCACAGGAGGTTGGTGGGTTTCTGTAGCTCACAAAATTTTGAGACTTTTTCTACCTGTGAGCATCAGAGTCTTGAAGAACTCCACCAAATTTCTCCTCAAAAAGCCTTACAGAAAAACACGAAAAATCGAAGAACACAGTCTGGTCAAGAACTTCGAGCAGAACGTTTGGGGCTCAGTTTTCACCTCATGGCGCCCAAACGGTACAACAAGTGAACTCCAAACTTTTTCTGCAAGCGGATATCAGAGTCCTGCACCTCCTCCAACAAGAATCACTCAAAAGGATTTTCTATATTTTTACAAAATCAAACACTGACTGCTGCGCGAAGAACAAGTTCAGAACAAAGTTGGAACTTGAAAGAAAAGATGTTCTCTACTCAATCCAAGAGTGCAAAAGAGATGTAAAACCATATGAACACACTCAAAACATCCAAGAACAGCAGCATTTAGAAGGAGGAGGCAAATCCAAATTACTTGAAAGTAAATTGCGGGGAATGTAATTGCGGGAAAGTAAATGCTGAATTTAAATTGCGTAAAGTAAAGACATAATGTAAATCATAAAATAAATTCAGAGGTGGATGAATAAAACTTTCATTTCTGGAAGGGAGGTTACAAAGCCTCACATTCATGTGGGCAAAGCTCAAATGAGCATCAAAACCTCAACACCTTCAAGGAAGGAGGCTACCCTCCACCCCTATTTATACTACTCTTGGGCCACCTACCACCCTTGGATGAGTCCCTCAACCCTAGAGCACTCATCTAAGGGCTAGGATTAACCCATTCACACAGCCATGCAAGGGCTAACCCAAAACCCACACACATACCGGGTTTTCTTGCACGGTTTTCAAAGCATACTACCTAGACCCGCTAACCTATCAACTAGACCTCAATCCGACGGTCCTCATTGATCCACGCGGCATCTAGCTAGCATCATCTCCTTTCCTTGTCTTCTTGACTTGCCCGGACTCCGTCTCCGATCATCTTCCGGCGATCTCCCAACCGTCTGGACCTCCGACGCTCCTCGCCTAGTCCCGGTCATCCTTCGCCTCACCATGACCTAGCACCGTCGTCCTGCAACCATCAAAGACAAGGAAACTCCTCACATAGCAATGCCCACAAAGATGTGCAATAAACCATGCAACTCATCACTACCGCGTCCATACGACCGGTACTGCCACTCCTGGCAAAGACAACTCAAATTGCTTCATTTTGAAAATCAAACCAAATCAAACTCAAACTTGAGCACACCTTGCTCAAATAAAGTCAAATACTCATCACAAATATGGATGGACCTCCACATGGTCCTTCAGCTTCTTATTAAATGCTCTTTACAATTCCGTTATCGTTTTATGCAACATTCACTTATTAAACAAAATCTGCTTTATGCTGAAAATGAGACTAGTGTAGAAGCTTGTTATCCTTGTTGTAGCCATGCATTTACAATATTTACATACACTAAAGTCTTATGAGTACATACGTGTACTCACGGTTGCTTAATCTAAACAATATAGATGACGGTATGGAAGAACACCCCGACAACACGTACTTTACTTCGGGGTCCGACGAATATGTTGATGGATGAACTTGGGCTTTTCAAAGTTGGTTGCCTATGGGTTATCGGATGGGCATACTGCTGTCCTCATTTTATTATATGTTTATTCTCCTCTGCAATTTACTTCTGGCTTGTAATATTTGGCCGGTCGGTCATTACTTGTAATATTAAGTAGTTGTAATAGTTTCTAGTTTATGTTTATGCTATGCCAACTGCTTAGTCTTGTGTGTATGTGTTGCGATACATCTCGAATGTGGGATATGTGGGTGCTAGGCGTTGATCTTGGGAACTAGCACTAGACACATATCCCGGTACCTAGAATTGTTTTCAACAATCTAATGCATAAACTCATGCGGTCGTCGTCCTTTGGCTATTGCTCGCGCTCCCCTTGGTGAGTGTGGGAGATATCAAGGTTCTGAGATGAACGGCGAGTGCTATACTTGGATGAGTTGGTTCCAATCCCGGTATGGTTATTCTGAATGGAATCAAAACTCCCTTGGTTGCGAAAGTGTGTACGGTGCAACTAGGTGTCTCATATTTGCTTGAGTGAGGGCCATCTGGTTAATACTCCGTGTACGGGACTTTTGGGTGACAGTGATCATACACTTAAGTGGAGTATGGGTGTTACCTCTGAGTCAAACGCACGAGCGAGGATCGATTTGTATTTTCGGGTGCCCACACTACATTACCCAAATCAATTTAAATCCATTTTTAATTAACTTAGCATGCATAATTTCAAAGCAAAATACATTTTAAAAACTGGGATCAAAATGGTCAAAGCATCACTTGCCTTCAAAGGGTTGCTGGTCGTGTTCCGAAGCTTGATCTTGAGCGATGAACTCTTCCTCGAAACTTTCCGGCAAATTTGCGTCTACGCGTAAAAATCATATATGCAATAAATAACCAAAATAGTAGACTAGATTACATCAAAAATTCAAATAAAGTTCACCATTAAAAAGAGCACAATTTTAAAAATGTTTAGAAACTGGAATCACCTCAATCGGAGTTAAAACGCAAAAGTTACAGCCTTTCAAAATTTGCTATTATATTTAAAAAGAATAAACCGAATTAATATAATTATTTTTCAAAAGAAACTCGATTTATTGCGTAAGCATGACATCAGCCGACACATGGCCTTTCCTAGTGCTGCCATGTCGCCCCGATCCATGGACTGGGTCCACGGTCCGGCTATGGTCCACGTTGGACTTGGTCCACAGAATAGTGCACCTGGCCCTCACCAGCTGACGTCACCCGACCAGCCTCGAGATTCGTGCACGAACACGTGTTAGCATCACGACTCGGCTCGGCTCTCCACGGTTCTCGTGCACCCACGTGGCCAGATTTGGACCGTCCCCTCAATCAACGGTCAGATCCACATGCACGCAATCCTCGGCGACGCTTCGATATCCGAGCCTACACGCTGCGAAATCTCGGCGGTCCGATTGAAAACAACGGCTAAGATTGCGGTTGTCACCTCAAAACTCACGCACATGCGTCCGCTAATGATTCGGTGAGGGCGCGGTGTCATCCGTGCCGCACGTTCAAATCTGAACGGCGCGGATTCACGCGACACAGCCCAAATCAACAATCACGCACAGATCCAATCCAACGGTCCATGGTACTCGAGCAGAACAATGTGCAACAGAGCGACGCGACACTATCTCACGCGTTCATAAACGATCCAACGGCCCAGATCTAATCTAAAGCACAAACACCAGATCTAATCTAAACCGTTCATCTACACATCTATGGCCACGACTAACGCGAAGTTTTAAACAAGGAAAAGCTACGTGAACTCACCGGCGTGGCACGATGCAGATCGAATGGTTGGCAGGGTTCAGCGAGGTCGACGGTGGCGCAGAAGAGAAAGGCTGCCGCGCTCTGAGGAAGACGATGCAGTCGGCGGCGCAACGGTGACTCTCCGGCGTGAAGAACTGGTCCACTCAACGCGGCTTGGAGAGGGCGTTACTTCGGTGACCTCGGCGACGACGAGATGAACCGGCGGCGGTGGAATGAGGCAAAAATAGCGGTGGGGTGGTGCGGCAACTACGGAGAGCTTTTGCGGGCAAACGGCGGCGGCTTGGGAGGCGTGCGCTAGGGTTACAGATGAGTCTCGAAAAGCACAACACGGGGGTGGCAACGGTGCACTAAATAGGGCCTCAACGTGCACGCTATAGGCGGCGAAACCGGTGGTAACGGTCGGTGGCATCTACTCCGGTGAAAGCGCAGACGAGCGACATGGATCCATCCCAACCATCCACGCGGACTCGATCGGATGGCCAACAACACATAGTGACGCGGCGCACTCACAACCGTGAGATCACGATCGGACGGTGCGAGGCTAGGGTTCGACGGTGTGGCTGCGCGGGCCGACGGCGTGATGCGTTGGGCTTCGCAGGGTTTCGGCCCAACACTGTTCACTCAATTTTTAAAACATTTTCCATTTAAAATAAATCAGATAAATAAACAAAGCCAAAATAAATAGCTAAATACCCAAAAAAATACAGAAAAATTTTGGAAAATATTTTTGAGATATTCTGAACTCAAATAAAATATTTCCAATAAAACTTTGTGTAAACTTTTATATTATTTTAATTGACTTCAAGAATGACAATATTTGAATAAATCCAAATAAATTCCAGTAAATTTCCAAACATTCTCATTAATCAAAATAACTCCAAAATTTAAAATATGGCAAATTTTAGGGTGTTACAGGCTTGGTATGGTCGAGCCTGCCGTACCCTATTGAATTGGAATGAGACGGGAGAGCGTTTGGTGTTTGGGCCTAAAATTCTCAAGGAAGCTAAGGAGCAAGTTGCTATGGTAAGAGAGAGGTTAAAAATAGCACCATCAAGGCAATAGAGCTATGTGGATAATCGTTGTCGTGACTTGAGTTTTGTGTCAAATGATTATGTGTATCTCAGAGTTACCTGCTTAAAGGTGTGAAAAGGTTTCTCGCTAAAGGGAAGCTTGTGCCAAGATATATTGGTCCATTCAAGATCTTGTGCCATCGAGGAGAGGTTGCTTATCAGTTGGAATTGCCACGGTCGTTGGCGGGTGTGCATGATGTGTTTCA
Source organism: Otatea glauca (assembly GCA_036346275.1). Classification (NCBI taxonomy): domain Eukaryota; kingdom Viridiplantae; phylum Streptophyta; class Magnoliopsida; order Poales; family Poaceae; genus Otatea; species Otatea glauca. The sequence continues at coordinate 8,024,603 of CM070717.1, read as the reverse complement.
CATGTCACAGCATAAGAAATGTCTGAGTTCTAATAGAGCAGATGCCGCTAGAGGCAAGTGAACTAAAGGAGGACCTAACCTATAGGGAGCAGCTGATCAAAATTTTAAATGTGATGGAGCGTAAGATCAGGATCAAGTTTGTTCACTTTTTCAGAGTTCAGTGGAGCAATCATTCAGAGAATAAAGCAACTTGAGAGCTTAAAGAGGATCGGAAGTCAGAATTTCCAAACCTATTCTCTGGCTAGCCCTGAATATCGGGGTCGAGATTCTGTTAAGGGGGAGGTTTGTAACATCCCAAAATTTGCATTTAATATTATTTAACTGTTGTTTGTGTGATTTGTGATTTTTTGAATTTATTGGAATTTTTCTGGATTTATGTGAATTTATTTTAAATTGAGTATATTGGCCCTTTGAAGAAAACTAATTAAATGTATACAAAGTAAAAATAAAGTTTTACCAAAACTATTTTATTTAAGCTCAAAATGTCTCAAAGCATTTTTGAATTTTCTCAGATTTTTTATGATGTTTTTATTGCCTAAAACTAATTAGTTAAATTACTAAAATTATTTTAATTGCAAAATTCCTGGAAAAATCAATTAATAGTATTGGGCCGAAACCTTGGCTTGGCCCAGTACTGTGCTCGCCAGCCCGTGCGGCTGTTAACTAAAGCTGATGATGGCCGTCGGATTAGCTGACTTGGGAGGTAGAGATCAAAAGGGATCGAGCTGTTTTGGGCCGTTGGATTGCCACATGTTGGGATGGAGGTATGGACTCTAGAGTTCTTCTGGCGCATGACATGGACTTCTAAGACTATTTAAAGCGCGCATCCGCATCATCTTCTTGTCGCCAATGAAACCCTAAGTTGGTTCACCGAAAGAGTTCGTCGTTCTCTGGGATTTCGTCATATTGTTCGAGCGCACCTGCTAAACGGGATAGTCGATTCCGTCATCTTCCGTGGAGCTCAAGACTTGGGACCACGCTAGAGAGTTTATCATCGCGACAGCTACGCGGTGCACACCTTAGATCTAGCGAATGCTCACCGAAGAGGAGGACTTGCGGGGACATCGTCGCTGCTAGAGAAGAAGCACATGCCACCGCTGAACCAGTGCACGCCTGAGTCATCTCTTCACGTCAAGTGGTAGGCGCTGTTGTGGTGAGTTCGTAGATGCGATTCCCGTCCGTCGCCGATGAACCTAGGGCCGTGTGCTCCGCCGGGTTATGTTGCCAAGTTTCGGTGTTGACACGTGTTCACACGTGGCCCCCATGTCGACTTCTCCGCTGAGGTGTCTTCTCATGTGGCAGCTGCGTGGAACTGACGACCATGACAGTTGTGCAACACTAGCGGGCCCCACTGTGAGCTGTTGAGATGTGTGAACCAGATCCACGCAGATCAAGCCATGGATCGTGATTTGGTCCATGGACTCGGTCCAGTGGACCAGAGAAAATGTGTCAGCACATGAGCACTTCGGGTCAGGGCTGATGTCATCATGACGTCACGCTGATGCAATAATATGGTTTTTCAATATAAAAATAATTCGGTTTATTATTTGATTTCCCAATCTTTTGATTTTTAGATTTTTGAATCTTGCGAGAGCTCGTTCTCCCTCATACGAACTCCGATTGAGATGATTCAAATTTCTAAAAATTTATAAAATTGAGATCTATATAATGGTGAATTTTATTTGATTTTTATAGATTGTTTGCTCTATGTTTTTGTGTTTATTTGTTCTTCTCTCTCGTTTTGCGTAGACGTTGAATTGTGCAACGCATCCGAGGAAGATCCGTCAACTCAAGACCAAGGTCCAAAGCATGAATAAGGGCTTTTATAAGGCAACTTGTGCTTTGATCATGTTGAACCCAGGTTTACAAACTCGCTATATTGTTTTTACCTTATTGCATATTATTTCACATTTACAAATGTTTTCAATTAAATTGGGATTAGCTATTATACCAAATTGATCTATAACCTACCTTATCATTTGTATGCATGATCTATTGTCACCCTAGATTGGTTCACTATATGGGAAGTTTAGAACGTCATAGTTGCTTAGGCATGCCACGTCATCACATGTACATGAACTTGTGTGTCATGTGAGATCACACAATGAGATGGAGTTGTAGTGGCGAGTCATGTCACAACCAAAAACAAGTAAACAAACATAACACTCCACAACGACTCACACCTAATGGTGACTCTGAAACAAAAGACGCGACTCAAACACACGAGTCTCGACACTACACCCGGCTAGACTCAAAAGACTAACTCAACATTTGAGTCAACTCTAAAAGAAAATAAACTCTCAGACACTAAACCATCCGTGGTGCGGTCCTCCTCGAGGGTACTGCGGCGGGTGCAGCGGCATAGGGGCAAACTGGTCCTGATGCCCAACAGCGGTCGGTACGATCGACCCCACCGACGCTGCTGGCCCTTAGGCTGCCTGCTCCTGTGCTGGCGACTCGTGCACTGGTGCCTCCTGCTCTGGCTCCTCCAGATCTGGATCGTGCAGCTCCAGGACTGGCTCAGGCTCAGGTCCATACAGAGCCATCTCCAACTCCTGGATCTTCTGCATGGAGTGAGCTAAGCCCTCCCGCAGTTGGATCCTTGCCTCCGTGACCTCGTCGTGGGTCCTCTGCAGCTCCTGGACTATCTCGTCCAAGGCGTCCTCTTGGGCGATGACATACCTCGCCAGGTAAGTGATCGTGGCGTCCTCCTCCAAGATCTCCATCCTGTCAAAGCGATTGTCTCGGCGCGGGTGGTGACGAAAGACAGTGCCCTCCAATTCTGCGGAGTAGGTGCGGGCAATCTGCCGCATCGCCAGACGCGCTGTCTCCTTGATCCTGGCCTCAAAAGAAGACCTCCTGACAGTGATGTAAATAGGACGACTCGCCCTCGTCCTCTCCCAAGCATATACTGTGATCTTGACATCCCAGGCGATATCAAGTCTTGCCCGCACCACCGTGGTCCCCTGATAAAGCGGTCTGTCAAATCCTCCAAGCAGCTGCATCATACGCCATAGCTCAGCAGCGTATCCTCCGGTGCGCTCTCCAAAGGTATGGATCATCCTCATCTGCCAAAACAGACCTTGTTTAAATTAAACAGAAGATAATAATAAGAATTCAGCATAGGTATGAAGCAAGGGAGAAAAGATAAGTCTAGATTTCATTGATATTCTTGCTCAAGTTGATTAAGTCTTAGAAAATTGTTTTATCCTCCTAGGTACAACCAATCTAGTTTAGGGTCAAGACCTACAGTCAGCCTGCTCCGATACCACCTCTGTCGGGACCCGAATCTGCAAATCCGGACCGTCTATGTATTCTGTGCTAGTCCAGGATCACGCTAGCACACACAGTCTCACAGGGTTGCACATCACAGACATTCAAAGCGGTATAAGAATACATAGTGCAAACATTTATATAAACCGAGTTGTACAACCTTATGGTCTCCTTACATAGAAACAGCCACGCAGGGCTTACATTATTCATAGTAAATGAAATAGCAGCGGAACATAAATAAATGTCGTGGAAGCCTTCATCTTGCCACAGGCAACCGAATGGGCTTGCCCCCTAATTGCTCGAATCCTCAATGTACTCCTCCTCCCAGGCTGGTGTAGACTCCTGCACTGATGTTGGTGTTGATAAGCAAGGAGGGGTGAGTACACAAGGAACTCAACAAGTAATGCACAGAATGCAGCGCTATTACTATATGCAAGGCTTATTCCAAAGGATTGGCTTAATTGGTTCTTTGCATCAAACAGCATTTTTAAACCAGTATCTTATTTAGATTAAAGCAGTGAAACAGTTATAATACTAATTTCTTTAAAAGGTTTTTCTTCGAAGATTCTCGGCACACAGCCTTAACAGTTCATTTTCAACATTGGCACACAGCCACCCTTCCCACATTTTGTTTTTGAAAATCTACCCCTTGACTGTAATCCCCGAGCAATGTCCAATACCGCGGACACGGCTGTTCGAATAGTTTTGACACTCTGCAGAGGTTGTACACTTTACCCACAAGATACAGCCGCTCACCACACAGGTGATTGTCCGCAACAAAGCTTTTCAGGAACCTCTACCTTAACCAAAGAACCTCTCCGGTATTGCCTTCACTATCGTTTCCCTCACACAGAGCCGAAGTATAGGACAGGCCAAACACCGTTGGATGGGCACCAAGCCGTAGTACATGTACGCTCCCCCGTACAGATACACACCCGTGCACTGTCACCCCGAGGTATCAGAGGAAGATATCAGAACCCTAATCAACTAGGTCTGTCCCATACCAGACATGTGGTTGTACAGGTGACTCAGATCAAAGGCTTGCAAGGTGAAGTCCTTAATTGACCAAGGCAAGACTTCCAAAGCCTCAACGATGGCACCTGACCCATTGTGGCACACAGACTCACAACACTCATCAACCCAATGCCACACAGCCCACGGCACCTGACCTCTTGCCACTTGCCCCAGTCTAAATCATTTCCCACCCGGTTGATTATTGTGCAACACATGCCAGCAATAACTCAACATCGGTATGGAACCACACAGGTCTCCATACTTCAATGTCATCATGTGGCAACATCACACCATTTTCAAAATACATTCAATATTCCATTAGTCAATATTGTAGCATTTTTCCAAAAGATTATTCATGATTCGTTGCTAGGCTAAGCATCTAATCACGGTCTAGCCTCCCATGTTGGCACAGTATTAACATCCAACTAATATAATCAACCTTAGGGTGACAATGATTTAGGGCATACAATCAATAATTTCAAGGTGGCATAACAAAGTGGGTTGTTTAACTACATTAGCCCAAATTAATTTAAATTCATTTTAAATAAATAAGCATGCATAATTTCAAAGCATAAATTACATTTTAAAATCTGGGATCAAAATGATCAAAGCATCACTTGCCTTCAAAGAGTTGCTGGTCGTGTTCCGAAGCTTGGTCTTGAGCGACAAACTCTTCCTCGACACCTTCCGGCAAATTTGCGTCTACGCGTACAAACAAAATATACAATAAATAGCTAATAAAGAAGAATAAATGCAATCAAAAATTCAAATAAAATTCATCATTAAATAGGTCACAATTTTATGAATTTTTAGAAATTTGAATCACCCAAATCCAAGTTAAAATGCAAAAGTTATAGCCATTTGAAGTTTGAATAAAAATCTGAAAATACAGAAATTAGAAAATCCGATTTTTCCGAATTATTTTTATACTGAAAAATCGCATTTATGATGTCACCATCGCATCATGACGACGTCGACCTGAAATGAATTTCGTAAAAATATTTTACGGAGAAATGACGTCAGCATGACGTCATCTGACACGTGGCATGCTCTGGGGCTGCCACGTCACTCGGGTCTATAGACTGGGTCCACGGTTCGGCTCTGGTCCACCGTGGACTTGGTCCACAGAACAGTGCACCTGGCCGCCCACCAGATGACGTCGGCATTGACGTCAGCCGACTGCCTCGAGATTCATGCACGAACACGTGTCACTATCTCGGCCATCGCTCGGCTAACGGCCAGATCTTAGCAACGCGGCGAAATCGTGGCCGTCAAAGGATTCAACGGCCAGATCCCATGCGCACGTTCGGTTCAGCGGCGCCTCGATTTCATCACGCCACACGGCACGTATCTGACGGTGCGCCCGAATCCAACAGTCGGATCCTACGCACGCCTGGTGACGCCTCGGGCTACGCAAAGACGCGTCGCTCATCCAACGACGCACCCAAAATCGATGGCTGGATCTGGTCTCCACCGGTCAAATTGCCCACGCGACAGCACGCGATTCGGCGAGGGTACAACGCCATCACCGCCGCTCGTTCAAATCTGAACGGCGCGGATCCTTAAGGCAAAACTAGATCTGAACTCAACCGTTCAGATCCGATCCAACGGCGCAAATTACCGGAGCGGTTTACTGCTCATAAGGAAACGTGGCACAATCTCAAGTGTCCACCGCAGATCAAACGGCTAAGATCTACTAAAAGACCTAATATCCAGATCTAATCTATGCCGCACATTACAGATCTAACTTCTACGATCTAATCCAAACGTAAACAGAGAAGGGGCTACGTGGACTTACCTACACGGTGCGATGAGGATCGAACGGTCGGCGAGATTCAACGAGGTTGACAGCAGCGAAGAAGGAGAGGTTGTCAGAGCTGAGGAAGACGAGGATGTCGGCGGCGTTGCAGAGCGTTCCCGGCGTGAAGAAGTGGCGCGTTCGATGCGTCTCGGTACCCCGGTGACCCGGTAGCGGCGGAGATGAACCGACGATGGTGGAACGAAGCAAGGACGACGGCGGAGCAAGAGAACAACTACGGCGAGCTCGCTCAGGCGCTAAAGAAGGTCTCGGCGTGCGTGCAAGGAGTCAAAAGACGCGGCGTTGAGTCCTCTGCAGAACGCGCTCAACAATGCGGCTTAAAGGACCTCGGCGTGCGCGAAACTGCCGGCGGTAATCACGGCCATAAAAGCCTACGTCCCTCCGACGATCTCGCGGGGACGAAGCGACGTGGCGAAATCCCGAGCGTCCGCGCGCAGCGATCCAACGACGCACGCGTTAGGGCGACGTGGCGCAACGGCAGCCGATGGATCTTAATCGGATGGCCTAGGGTGCGTAGCGATTAGGGTTCTGTGGCCCAGGCGGGCTAAGCACGATCTTTGGGCCAGCCCGATCTTGGGCCGACCGATACTATTCAACCGATTTTTAAAATATTTTCTGACTAAAAATAAATCAGATAAATAAACAAAGCCAAAATAAATAGCAAAAATACCGAAAAATCCAGAGAAATTCTATAAAATATTTTGAGACATTTGGAACTCAAATAAAATATTTTTAATAAAACTTTACATAAACTTTTCCATTATTTAATTGATTTCAATAAAGGCCATATTTGAATAAATCCAAATAAATTTCAATAAATTCTCAAAAATTCTCAAAAATCAGAAATGCTCCAAAATTTAAATTAGAGAAAAATTTATGGTGTTACAAAAACCATCTGTGATGTGGGCCTCATCACAAAGGGTTTCAGCCAAAAACCATATGTGTTCCATCACACACGGTTTTTGGCTGAAACCGTCTATGATGGCAGTGCACATCATAGACGGTTCTGCATGTTGAACCGTCTGCGACGACGTGGGCTACAATACCAATCGGACCAAACGTACCAAGCGTGGTGGAGGTCATCGTGAAGTCCGCCCCTACGGTGGTCCTCTCTAGCGTAGGGCCTGGATCCCCTCCCTTGGTCTTAGGCACCGTCTGCCCCTGAGCGCCGCTATCCCTCTTTCCCGGCAAGAATTCCCCTCTCCAGCTTCCCTTCCCCATCTCACCTCCTCCTCCTCCTCTCTTTCTCTTCCTTTTTCTCTTCCCCCGCTCATCCCCTTTTTCTCTTCTCCCTAGGTCACCATTGCCTTGTTGCCGCTAGATCTGGCGGCCTCCGGTCCACTCCTTCGCTAGATCTAGCAGCCTCCGGTCCGCTCCTTCACTAGATCTGGTGGATCCCAGCTAGATCTGGTACCCCCAATGCTATTGGCATCCCAGTCAGCCCCCAACGCCTTCTCGATCGGCCTCAGTGCCCCAGCACCGATGGTTGGATCCCTCGGCCCCTAGTGGTCTCACCACCATCTTTGAAGATAGAGGCTGGCGTTCACTCTCCTATTCCTCTACCCTCTACTGACAACTGCATCCATTGCCGCCAACGAGTTCTCCCTCCTCTCCACGAGGCTCTCGCCCTATGCCCCAGCCACCCCACTTAAACTCTTCCTGCTCCTCTTTCTACACTCTGTTTTGGTTTCTTTGATTATTTATCAACTAACAATTGCTTCGGTAGTTGCCAATTGGTTTACTAAGGCTTGCCAATGAATCTTACCTTTCTTCATAGCTATGCCCATGTGCTTAATGATGGATTTTAGTCAATGATACTGAATGCTGGATTCAATGCGCTCTGTTCTTAATATTGTGGCATCATATGCATTGCGCTTACTAGGCTCTTTCTTAATATTGATCTGCTGGAGGTTGATGGAATCTACTATGCTAAGTCCAAATCCCAACCGGACAATTCCCCTCTCACCAATTCAAAACGTATACCCATTTTTCTTATGTTTTGTGGTCCCAACATGATCTACCAGTTTTTTCTTGCAATGTTATAGTTTCATAGTGCATACAAATAATTATAGTTGAGGATGCTCCCTTTTAGTGTTAAATGTACTTGTGTTAGTCACTTATGTGAGTAGGTAGTTGCAGCATTTTAGTTTCATTGATTTATTATTATACCTTCAGAGTTTTGTGGTTTTCTGAAACATCTAATGATTAGTAATTGGTATAGTAATATTCTCAGAATGAATCAAGGGAAGTTGTTGATATGTTGTAAGTGCTATTTGAAATTAGGAGACCATGGTATGAAATAAAGTAACAGTAGTACAAGATCTTGTGCTACATGATGTTCTAAGCATCCAGCTTTGTTGTTTCGTTTTCCAGTCAATTAGATAGTTCTAAACTAGAAGTGTCTGTGATGACTACTCATCACAGACGGTTCTAAACTATAACCGTCTGTGATGTATCTTTTTACAGACGGTTCAAAAACCGTCTATGATGTGCACTAACCAAAATACGGCAGTTGCAGTCGTTACGTTCCCTTGTTTGTCCGTATTCCAATTACTGCATTCGCTTCCTGACTTTACTCATGGGAACTTGTGCTATTTATATCTCCACGTCCTTCAGAAATTTCTCAAGATTTCTTGCACTTCATCAATCCTCTCGCAATATTCTTTTGAGCGCAAGTTCATCTCTTCACCGAAGCACATCCAGACCGGGTGATTGACAATGGTGCTCTTGATTGCTCAAGACATTGCTCCTAGGATCCTGCTGTTCTTCAGTTGTTGTCAACAAGGTCAGTTCAGTCTTTCTGCTTGAGAAGAAGTCTTAGTCAAGATGAGGTCAAAGAATCCAGACAAAAGAGGTTTTCTCGAGAAAATTGCTGATAAAGTTAAAGGGAAAAAGAAAACTAGAATACATAGCTCTAAACCTCAGCAACCAGTACACATAGAAGATACTCACCAACCTGGTAGATTGCTGAAGAAAGTAACTACATCTAAACCACCAAAAAAAGGAAAATAGCCAGTGCATTATGATTCCTCATCTTCTTTAGAAGACAGTGACTATGAGCCTAGTGCCAATATCTCTTCTGAGGAAGAAATAGAGCTTAGTGATGAAGTTGACATAATAGTTGGGCAAGATCTAGCCACTTTGGGGGGAAAGAAACTAAGAGCAGCTAGATTGGTGCCAGAAAGGATTTGCTTTCCTCTTGAAAGACCCCCTCTGAATGAGAAATTCATCACTAACTTTCAGAAAAACATCTATACGGGTTACAAAAACAGGAAAAATAAAAGTGGAAAACCTCTATCAGCCTTGTGCAGACATCACTATGTAGATTGGAACCAGATTAGCTCAGTCCTTGTCTCAAATAGAATACTTGACTGTGTGCGATCAACCCCTGGTCTTGCTGCTCTAATGTCATCTTTTGGGCCAGCTTGGAATGAAAAGTAGGATTTTCGAATTCTATGCATCTCTTCTTGAGGCACTATATTATGTTCACCATTGATGGAAAGAAAAGAAAAGTAAGGTCTCCTCAATTTGAGGCTGCCATCAGTGCCTCAAGCCCTTTGCTAAATAGAACCAGGATTCATGACAGAATGTTTCCTGGTAATAGATGTAGGTAGATTGGGGATATGCCAGATTTGCAAGTGTCAGCCCACATTTATAGAAATATTCTTGAGCCTGGTTTCAATGCAAATAGGGTAAATTATTTATCTAATGAAGCCAAAGCCCTGTTACTGATACTCAGGCATACTATTTACCCAAAATCTGGATATAAAGAGGGAGTAACACCATGCCTTGCTTGGTTGCTACATCTGATCCTGTCAAGTTAACCTATTGATCTGATTGATTATATCTTTGGATAGATGGAAGAAGCAATCTACAAGAAAATGGGTAGTCCTCTTCCTTTTGCCATGCAGATTACTCAGATGCTGTTGCCTCAAGGGATCATCTCGCAGCATGAGATGAACAGGGATTTTAACTGTAGACCTAAACAATATAAGATGCCCAAGCCAACAAGTGAGGCAGAAAGGCAAGCTAGACTTCCTACTCCTCCACCACCAGCAGTACATGAGCCAAGTGCTCAAGAAGATATTGATGTCAATGATAGTTCAGATAGTAACAGTGGAGGTCATGGACAAATTCCAAGTCTTTCTGCGCCAAGTCACAGCTACCATGATCAGGAATAATACTCTCCAGCTTCTCACTTTCCTGCCTATTCACATCATGATACATCTACAAAAGTGTTGGGCTATAGCTCTGAACATCTCAGTCAGCAGATATCTGGACAACCTGAAGGTACTAAAATCCTTGTCAGCTCAGAGTCCCATCCTGAAGATGAAGAAGTTCACAAATTACAAGAACTGGCAGCAGCAACTAGGTTCATGGAGGCACAAGGATTTCCACCAGCAGCCCATGACCATGAAGCATGTGGTTCTAGGCATCCTCAGGACACTATGCCAGTTCTCGCTCAGCAATCCTCTGAGGATTCTCATCATTCTCACCACTCATAATTTGCTGAACCTGAGCCTGCACATGATTATGGTTAGCAACCGTCTTGGTGGGATACTCAGCCAGGATGGGTCACCTCTTTTGAGCAACAATATAGCTCTGATCTCAGACATGCTCAAGAGAGCTTTGAAGAAGAAAGAAGATTGGCAGCCCAAAGACACAATGAGCAAATGGTAGCCATTCAACAACAGCAAGAAATGCTGCAAAAGATCTATCAAGACCAAGTCAGTTTCAGGGATGAAACTTAAACAAGGTTTGATATGATCAGAGGCAACCAATGGGATCTGAGGAAATGGATAGGAAAATTAAAACTGAACAGCTGGTGGTCAAGGACAAATTATATGATCTCAATAAAAAGCAGAATGCCTAAGATGCCAAAATTGACAACTTTGCTCAGACTGTGTACAAGAACATGGAGAAAACAGGTAGCTGCTTGGATTGGCAATGGGACGAACTTGAATACCTTAGGGACTTCTCTGAAGATGATAGAAACAACTTAGTCTACGATCAAGAGCAAATGGCACAGCTTCTGCTTGACCAGACTAATGACACTCAAGAACTGATCAGAGATGTCTAGCATAACTTCAATGAGCTAACCTTCAATCCTCAGCCCGGTGATCCAAATTATCCCAGTTGGCATGATCAGGCAATGGCTGCTTCAAATTCTGAGTCTGAATAAGAGCAAGCACCTCCCTCTCCTTCAAGAAGAAGTACAAGCTCCAGAATGACAAGCATGCTGAAGAGAATCTTTTCAAAGCGCAAGAAGTAACCTTTTTGGAAATTGATGCCAAAGGGGGAGAAGAATAGTGAAATAGGTCTATTAGTAGTTGTAAGGCCCCCATTTTTGATAATAAATATCAATAATGGGTACCATGTGCTTTCCGTACTAGTCCCATGATCAGTGGCTAGTACGCACAATTACAAATTGACATCTAAAGGATCGAAAAAGGCGACTAGAGGGGGGGTGAATAGAAGCCAAATAAAATTTTCGAATAAACTCTCCCTCTAGATTTCAGACCACCAAAAGACCAGAAAGAAAGAACTTTCATGAGCGAAGCTCAGGCCGTTAAGGTTGGGTGAGCGATAAAGCGCCTTTGGTCGGTAGCTCGTCGGATGAGCGATCTTGCTGGCTGTCGCGATACTAGTCGGATGAACAGTGCTCCCGACCTGCAGAGGTCGGATAAACAGTACTCAGGGTGAATAGTGTTTGGGTGAACAGTACCACCGACCAGCACTGGTCGGATGAAAAGTACTCCCCGACCTGTATAGGTCGGATGAACAGTGCTAGTGTAACATCCCTAAAATTTGCTTAAATATTATTTTATTGCTTATTTATGCATTTATGATTTTCTGGAATTTATTTGGATTTTTCTGGATTTATTAGAATTAAATTCAAATTAAGTTTATTGCCTTTTATTCAAATCTATTTAATTCTGTGCAAAGTCCAAATAAAGTTTTGCCAAAAATATTTTATTTGAGTCCGAATGTCTCAAAGTATTTTGAGATTTTCTTGGATTTTTCTAATAGTTTTATCCTTTAAAATAAATAAAATGAATTTATGGAATTATTTTTAAATAAGAAATCTTTAAAAAATCCTCGGACGATGTTGGGCGAAGCCCAATCTTGTCGCGGCGCTTGAGGCTGCTTGGCGCGGCCCGATCCGGCTGTGAACCTCTGCGGGGAAACCCTAGATCGATGGCGGTTAGTGCGCGATCCAGCGATTCGAGGAAGGCGTGTGCGCGCTTTGTCTTGGCCGTCGGATCGAGGACAGCGTCGCATCGTCGTTCTTCGTCTCGTCGAACTTCGAGTCCGCCGCCATAACGACTCGGACTTCCCGCCGTGTAGGGCTCGAGCGTCGAGGCTATAAATAGAGGTAGCACCCGAGGTTCGCATGATCGGCGCCGCGTCTTTTGGTCGGTCGTTTAGCGAGCGCGTAGTAGAGCGCGTCGGGAGCTCACCGAAGTTGGTTGCTTGCGCGCGCTTGTTTCGTGTTCTTCGCCGCCGTTCAAGCCGGAGTTCGTTGCTTTGAGCGCCGATTCGAGATCCGTCTTGCGCCGCGTCGGATCCGTGAAGAGGTGTCGCGGTTTCATCGCGAACGCGCGTCGCCGAGGTCGTCGTCCCCAAGCTGGTGAAGTTGCGCCGCCGCATCATCGTCGTGTTGAAGCCGGGAGCCGTCGGATCTCGTGGAGGTGGAGATCGTGCCACGTCGCCGTGTGGCGATGAACTCCTGCGGTAAGCTTTAGCCGTTAGATCAAACTTGGCGGTCGGATTTAGCCACGTAAGTTGAAGATCTGCGCCCGTTAGATGCAATCGTGCGGTGGATCTTTGCGCCGCGGGTTAGACCAATCAAGCATCGCCGCGTGTTGGGCTCAGTAGCCGAGGCGCCGTGGACCGCATCTGCGGTGGACCAAGGGCGGTCCCGTGGACCGAGTCCATGGATCGGGGCGCGTGGCAACGTCGATTGGCTCGATCCAACGGCGGCCTTGACGTGACGTCATGCTTACATCATAAGTCGGTTTGAAATAAAAATAAATCATGTTAATTCGTAATTTCGATTTTACGATTTGATTTATTTCAAACTTCAAAAGGCTATATCTTTTGCAATTTAACTCGGATTTGAGTGATTCAAATTTCTAAAAATTTGTAAAATTGAGATATATTTAATGGTGAATTTTATTTGATTTTTGGAGTTCAATTGCTCTCTGTTTTGGTATTTATTTGCTTTTCTTCTTGATGCAGCGTAGACATTGAATTGTGCGACGCTTCGGAGGAAGAACAAGCAACTCAAGAGCAAGCTTCAGATCAAGATCAGGACCTATTCCAAGGCAAGTTGTGCTTTGATCATGTTGAACCCATGTTTATAAAATTGCTATGTTTGATTTACACTATTGCATATATTTCAAGTATACAACTGTTTCAATTTAAATTGGGCTTAGCTAATATACCAAATTGATCTATACCCTACCTTGTTGTTGTATGCCATGATCCGTTGTCACCCTAGATTGGTTTAATATAGTTGGTTAATAATTATAATCAACATTGGAGCTTTAGACCGTATTAGTTGCTTAGTCATGCCACGTCATCACATGTGTCAAAATCAGTGATAATTAATCTTGATTAATGGAATATGGAACAATGTTATGAACTTGTGTGTCATGTGGGATCACGATGAGATTGAGTTGTTGTGGCGAGTCATGTCACGCAGCGATGTTGAATTGTTGATGGCACGTGGTGCTTGTAATCAAGCGGGTGATAATCACTTAGATTGGGGCAAGTGACAAGGCGAGTATGCCAAGGTGGGCCCGATGGGCGAGAGGGTATGTGGATGTCTTGCCTTGATCACACTAAGGACTTAACCTTGCAAGCCTTTGACTGAGTCCATCATGCAACCACATGTCCGTATGGGCCACCCTAGTGAGTAATTTGCAATGTCTTAATTTTGGTACTATCGTGGTGGTGTGAGTTCGAGTTATGGTGTAATTCACATGGCGCAAGAGGGGCCACTGGTTGTGGTTTCGGACCCACGGTGTTGAAACCTTAGCGGGTAGTATCCGGTTAAGCGGAGCATTGTAAAGGCTTTGTTATGATCACTCGCCTTGGTGGTGTTTGGTTGTATCACGTGGGTAAAGTGCATAACCTCTGCAGTGTGAAACTATTCGGATAGCCGTGCTCGCGGTATTGAGCTATGCTCGGAATTACTGATTAAGGGTTAGCTTAATTAATTGGACAACTTGGTTGGGATGGCGGAAGGCCATATGGAAGATGGAATTTGACTTAGGATTGGAAACTTGGTTTACTTGAAATCTGAATTTATTTACTATTGTTATTTGTTTTACATTCTTTACAATCTATTTCTTGTATTGGTTCATAAATGCGCTTATTGCAAAATAGCCATGATAGCCTATCCATTGGAATAAGCCTTGCATATAGATACATAGAATTGCATTACATGCACAACTTGTTGAGTGCTTAAGTACTCACCCTTGCCAAACAACAATAATCAACAGTTGAAGAATCTACACTGTGTTGGAAGAGGAAGTCCGGGAAGACCACGAGTCATTAGGGTTAGAGCCTTGTTGGTTGCACTGTGGTGAATGATGAGCTATCTCGTTTTCTACTTTCCATTGCTTAATTATTAGTTTATATTCTCGGTCTTGCCTGCGTGGCTTAATAATGTAAGTTGGTCATAAGATCATACCTTTAGTTATATCAATGAATGAACTATTATTCTATTATCGTTGAGTATGATGTGATATGTACCAATGTTGAAATGTGTGCACTAGCGTTGACACAGGACTAGTGCGGTAAACACGGTGGGTTCGAATCGATGGATTCGGGTCCTTACAGAGGTGGTATCGAGCATCTTGTTGTAGGTCTTGGCCTAGATAGTATGGAGGTGCCTGTGAGAGTCCAAAACTATTTTCTAAAAGAAAATCTAAACTTGACTAATAAAACACTCTCGACTCATCTCATTCTCTACTTCTCGCCTTTGCTGAAATTACCGTCTTACAAGCCGTTTGGGTGGAGAACTTATTCAAAGTTCTTGTGGAGCGAGATCTTGCGTCGTTCCAACCTTGAGTCGGTGGCGGCTCGCCATGGAGTTGTGGAGAGTTCTTGAGGCGCTTGGAGGCTTCTACGTCCGCTTTACCGGAGGCGGTTGGTCGATTAATGGTGTACACCGAGGATTTATTTGCAAGTCGATCATCTCTCGGGAGAGCGAGGAAGCTAGCGAGCCAATCAACATCTCGCGAGAAGATTCTCGTGCGAGTTGCAATTCGGGAGGTTGCCCGACTTGCTCTTCGCCGTGTCTGCGCGACTACGCCGACGAGCTTCACGACTCGATGTTCGCCTTCACCCAGGACGTTCAAGCATGCCGACGCCCGGCGGATCGTGGAGGGCGAGTGTGCTCTGCGCGCACCTCGCGAGTTCGCCCTTGCCGGAGGATCATATGAGAGATACTACAAAGGAGCCGAGGCGTGTACGAGGCACTCAGTGGCGAGCGAGAGCTTGAAGTGACCGTGCTTGACTATCGGGATGATCAGGTGGGAGAGGCCACAGGCGATTGAGGATGAGTTGGGCGCGTGACTCGAGGAGTTCGAGGCAGTTGGAGAGTCGAGGAGGATCGGAGGAGGCGAGTGGGAGCGGAGGGGAGTGCGGACCCGTTGATCAGAGGACCCGAGAGTAGGTCATCGGGATAGGTTCGCTCCTATGCCGGCTCACCGCCGGTGTTTGCGCGGATCGGCCTCGGCCGAGGTGGTGGATGAGTGAGTGTCGACCTTGGAGCTGTGTTGAGACTCGAGTGTGAGTCGCGTCTTTAAGTTAGTCTTTACCTCTTTAGTTGGCGTTAAGGTTTAGTGTTTAGTTTGCTTCTTTGTAATCTTTGAGTGTGCGTATGTGTTGCAAAGCTTGTAGGCTTAAATAGCGGCCATACCAAGAATAATAAAGAATTATTTCAGTTGGGTATAACCTATCTCCCGCTTTAGAAAGTCTTACTTCTTATCTATGCTACATCTACCTTTCCCTAACCCAAGAGGCAATCATCGGATGGTGAATACTCGAGAAACAACGGTGCTTGAAGTGGGTGCGCGAGCGACAACACCAGCGACGAGGCAGCCCTCAACCACCGCCATCGACATGCGAGAATGCAGGAGCATTTCTTGCAGTAGAACTCAAGCGATCTGGACTATGATCACGTGGATCGCGTGAGATGACCAACGCGACCAACAACAACAACCACAGAGCTCGAACAACCATGGTGGACCTCGAACTCACTCCAAGCTATCCAGTTTCATGAGGACTAGACCACCAACCTTCTCGAAATGTGAATCCTTTGGAAGCCGATGGCGGCTTAGGACTATTGAGAAGAAGCGCACATCACGCAATGTGAAGGAAATGAGAAGGTGCTCTCGCCTCTCATCAATTGGAAGGAACCGCCCATGAGAATGGTGGGAGAATTGCTGTGCCACTCATGGAGCCCCACAAGAGATCACACGGGAGGAGTTTACTAATGCTTTCCGCGATATCATGTCCGGAGAAATGATGGACCTTAAGAAGGAAGAGTTCGGGGCTCTGAAACAAGGAGGCCAACCGGTGGCGAATACGAATAAATTTACTCGATTAGCTCGCTATGCCCTGAAGGCGTAGCGACAGATAAAGCTAAGCGATCTCGTTTCATGAAGGGATGAATTGGGGGCTGCAGTGGGGTGATCACCCACAATTTTCGGACTTTCGGGAACTAGTGAATAAGGCTTTGATCCTAGAGGACAAGCGCAAAGAGCTGGGTGAAAACCGTAAGCGCTTAATGACTAATCGGGTGGGCGTCCAAACCATCTACGTTTGAGGATGTCACCACAATAATTTGCTAGATTCCAACCACGGTAGTGAACAAGACATCAACCCTGCGCCTCGCCACTAATCGAACTTTGGACACCGGCCGCAGGCAACAATGCACCAGAGGAGAATCGTGATGCGGTAAAAGATGCTATACGCAATGAGCGAGGCACTTTTCTAATAGGTGTCCACGAAGGAGGATCACGCCCGATTCGTTTCAACTTGGGGACAACACGCCAAGGCACCACCTCGGGAGGAATCGTGCGCGAGTCAAGGCTGGAGCAACACCCATGATCAAGCGTGCGCGGGAGGATCAACCACATCACCGCAGATGGAGCTCGAGAAGCTACGAGGCGTCGTCTTGGGTAAGTTTACGGTCAACTCGATACACTTTCGGTTTTGTTTGATTACGGAGCTTCGCATTCGTTTGTTTCTCAAAGTTTTGCAACCAAGAATGGATTTAAAGTGGTGAATCTTAAGTGTGTGCTCTTAGTCCAAGCCCGGGATCGAGCTTAGATCTAGCCTTGGGTGTTTGGGAGCTAAGTTGCTTATGGATGGGATAAATTTCTAGCGAATCTTATCTTGATAGATCGCAATCCTAAACGTTATCCTTGGAATGGATTGGTGTCTAAGCATAAAGCTTTTTTTGGATTGTGGCGAAGGATTGTAACATTGGAAGGCCCTAGTGGCAAAAAGTAGAATTTCAAGCAACCCTTGATTCGAGATGGGCGATTAGTGGTCAACGGCGTGAAAGCCATCGGCATGGAAGATGTGCGATGAGTCGAGAATATCGGATGTGTTTCGGAAGATTTGCCAAGGCTGCGCGGACCGCGATATCGAGTTTGTTATTGAATTAGCACGAGGGACGGCACCGATATCAAAGAGACCATATCGGATGCCTACAACGAGTTAGTGGAAATGAAGAAGCGATTGAGGAACGCAAGAAAGGCTTCATTAGACCTAGTTCATCACCATGGGGAGCCCGGTTTTGTTTGTTCGTAAGAAGGACGGAAGTCTTAGAATGTGCATTGACTATCGTGCCTTGAATGAAGTAACGATCAAGAATAAGTATCCGATGCCGAGGATCGATGACTTATTTGATCAGTTAAGAGGAGCTGGAGTTTTCTCAAGATAGATCTTCGTTTAGGATACCATCTGTTAAAGATCCGAGCGGAGGATGTGCCTAAGACTGCGTTTTCTACGCGATATGGACATTATGAGTTCACGATCATGTCATTTGGATTGACTAATGCCCGGCATATTTCATGAACATGATGAATAAGGTTTTCATGGAATATTTGGATAAGTTTGTGGTAGTCTTCATAGGCGATATCTTGGTTTACTCGAAGGCAGGAGGAAGAGCATGCGAACATCTCGGAATGGTTTTAGAGAGGCTGCGAGAGCATCGACTATATGCTAAGTTTAGCAAGTGTGAATTACGGAAGGAGAAAGTTGAATTTCTTGGTCATGTCATGACTACTAAAGGAGTGGCGATCGACCCAAGCAAAGTGGGCCTTGATGTTGCATTGGGAGCAACGAAGTGCATTACTCGAATCCGTAGTTTTACGGGAATGGCGGGATATTGCCGTCGGTTCATAGAGGATTCTTGACAATTGCTAAACCCCTTACGCAGTTGTTAAAGAAAAAAAGAAGTTTCATGGGCGCCAGAGTGCGAGACAAGTTTCATGGAACTAAAGAAGCGTTTAACAACAGCCCCGTATTAGTGTTGCGGATGTGCGGAAGGATTTGACATTTCTTTGCGATGCTTGAAGCAAGGCTTGGGATGCGTGTTAACGCAAGAAGGCAAAATCGTTGCTTATCGTCAAGACAATTAAGACCGCATGAAGTGAATTACCCAACGCATGATTTGGAGTTAGGTGCCGTAGTGCATGCTTTAAAGATATGGCGTCATTATCTCATAGGAAATAGATGTGAGATATATCTGGACCATAAGAGCACGAAATACATATTCACTCAAGCGGATCTGAATATGAGGCAGCGAAGATGGCTAGAGCTAATTAAGGATTATAATGTGGGAATTCATTATCATCCGGAAAGGCCAATGTGGTAGCGGATGCTCTGAGTCGAAGAGCCATAAGCGTAATCGCTAACAATGGAGGATCAACGAATTATGCAAGGAATTTGAAACTAAGGTTGGAAGTCATTCCACGAGGAATGGTAGTTGCTGCTTGGAAGTAAAGCCAACACTAGAGGATCAGTTAGAGAGGCGAGAAAGATGATGATAAAATTTCCAAGATTAAGGCTAAAAGGAAGAAGGCCTAGCCGTAGATTTCACTCTGGATGAGCGAGGAACCATGTTTTCAAAGGCGAATTTGTGTGCTTGGATAAAAGGAGCTAAAGCAATTGATTCTTGAGGAGGCTCACGATTCAAATACTCAATTCATCCGAGTGCTAAGATGTACGAGTTTGAAAGAGATTTTGGTGGCTTAATATGAATCGTGAAGTAGTGAGCATGTTGCATTATGTGGCGTGTGTCGAGAGTGAAGCCATGCATCAAAGACCAGTGATGTTGCAGCAGTTGAAAATTCGGAATGGAAGTGGGAGAAATCGGAATGGATTTTATCACGGTTTACCTAAAACTCGAGAAGGTTCGATTCCATTTGGGTTATTGTGGACGTCTAACCAAGGTCGCTCATTTCATCCGGTGAAGACCACCTACTTGGAGATCGCTTAGCGAGTTGTACATGTCGAGGATTGTATGTTTGCATGGAGTGCCCAAGAAGATTGTGTCGACGAGGTACCCAATTTACCTCAAGATTTTGGAACAAGTTGCATGAAGCAATGGGGACTCGTCTGAATTTTAGTATGACATATCACCCAGAGACGGATGGTCGACCGAAAGAGTAAATCAGATTTTAGAGGATATGTTGAGAGCTTGTGCTTTAGCTTTTGCTACATCTTGGGATAAAAGTTTGCCATATCACGAGTTTAGTTACAATAATAGTTATCAAGCTAGCTGCAGAGATGTCACCGTTTGAGGCGTTGTATGGGCGTGCTTGTGCGTACTCCGTTAAATTGGAATGAAACGAGAGGCGTTTGGTTTTGGGCGAGATATTCTCGAGGAAGCGAAAGTCAAGTCGCAATGATCGAGAGAGGTTGAAGATAGCACAGTCAAGGCGGAAGAGTTACGCGAGATAACCGTCGTCGAGATTTGAGTTTTGAACGAGAAGATCATGTGTATCTTAGAGTTACCCCTCTTAAGAGCGTTAAAAGATTTCATGTTAAAGGAAGCTTGCACCAAGATATGTTGGTCCGTTCAAGATTACGAGCCGTCGAGGAGAAGTAGCGTATCGATTAGAGTTGCCTCGGTCATTGGCGAGAGTGCATGATGTATTCCATGTGTCGCAGCTTAAGAAGTGTCTCGAGTGCCAGCGAGCAAACCCGTTGGATGCAATAGAGCTGCAAGAAGATTTGACTTACAAAGAGCAACGATCGAAATTTTGGAGGTTATAGGCGCAAGACCGAAAACAAGTCTATTAAGCTTTGCGAGTTCGATGGAGCAATCATTCAGAAAGTGAAGCCACTTGGGAGCGAGAAGAAGATTTGAAGTCGAAATTTAGAACCTATTCTCTAGTTAGCCTGAATCTAAAATTCGAGATTACATTAAGAGAGAGTTTGAACATCCCAAAAATTTGCTTAAATATTATTTTATTGCTTATTTATGCATTTATGATTTTCTGGAATTTATTTGGATTTTTCTGGATTTATTAGAATTAAATTCAAATCAAGTTTATTGCCTTTTATTAAAATCTATTTAATTCTGTGCAAAGTCCAAATAAAGTTTTGCCAAAAATATTTTATTTGAGTCCAGAATGTCTCAAAGTATTTTTGAGATTTTTCTTGGATTTTTCCTAATAGTTTTATCCTTTAAAATAAATAAAATGAATTTCTGGAATTATTTTTAAATAAGAAATCTTTAAAATCCTCGGAGCGATGTTGGGCGAAGCCCAATCTTGTGCGCTGAGGCTGCTTGGCGCGGCCCGGTCCGCCAGTGAACCTCTGCGGGGAAAACCCTAGATCGATGAGCCATTCGTGCGCGATCCAACCATCGGGGAAGGCGTGTGCGCCTTGTCTTGGCCGTCGGATCGAGGACACGCGTCGCATCGTCGTTCTTCGTCTCGATCTCGAACTCGGTCGCGCGCCGTAGCGACTCGGACTTCCCGCCGTGTAGGGCTCGAGCGTCGAGGCTATAAATAGAAGTAGCACGAGGTTCGTGATCGGCGCGCGTCTTTTGGTCGAATCGTTCGTGAGAGCCGTGAAGCGCGTCGGGAGCTCGCCGAAGTTGGTTGCTTGCGCGCCGCTTGTTCGTGTTCTTACGCGCCCGTTCAAGCCTAGTTCGTTGCTTTGAAGGCGATTCGAGATCCGTCTTGCGCGCGTCGGATCCGTGAAGAGGTGTCGCGGTTTCATCGCGAGCGCCGTCGTCGGTGAGTCGTCGTCCCCAAGCACAGTGAAGTTTCGTCGCGCTTTGCCATCGTCGTGTTGAAGCCGGGGCCGTCGGATCTCGTGGAGGTGGAGATCGTGCCGCGTCGCCCGTGTGAGCGATGAACTCCTGCGGTAGCTTTGGCCGTTAGATCAAACTTGGCGGTCGAGATTTAGCCACGTAAGTTGAAGATCTGCGCCCGTTAGATGCAATGCAATGCGGTGGATCTTTGCGCGTGGGAGTTAGACCAATCAAGCATCGCGGCGTGTTGGGCTCGATGGCCGAAGCGCCAGTGGACGCATCTGCGGTGGACCAAGAAGCGGTCCGTGGACCGAGTCCATGGGCCGGGGCGTGTGGCGTCGTCGATTGGCTCGATCCAACGCGCGCTTGCGTGACATCATGCTTACACCATAAATCGGTTTTCGAATTAAAAATAAATCATTAATTCGTAATTTCGATTTTACGATTTGATATTTATTTCAAACTTCAAAGGCTATATCTTTTGCAATTTAACTCGGATTTGAGTGATTCAAATTTCTAAAAATTTGTAAAATTGAGATATATTTAATGGTGAATTTTATTTGTTTTTGGAGTTCAATTGCTCTCTGTTTTGGTATTATTTGCTTTTCTTCTTGATGCAGCGTAGGCGTTGAATTGTGCGGCGCTTGGAGGAAGATCAAGCAACTCAAGAGCAAGCTTGGATCAAGATCAGGACCTATTCAAGGCAAGTTGTGCTTTGATCATGTTGAACCCATGTTTATAAAATTGCTATGTTTGATTTACACTATTGCATATATTTCAAGTATACAACTGTTTCAATTTAAATTGGGCTTAGCTAATATACCAGATTGATCTATACCCTACCTTGTCGTTGTATGCCATGATCCGTTGTCACCCTAGATTGGTTTAATATAGTTGGTTAATAATTATAATCAACATTGGAGCTTTAGACCGTATTTGTTGCTTAGTCATGCCACGTCATCACATGTGTCAAAATCAGTGATAATTAATCTTGATTAATGGAATATGGAACAATGTTATGAACTTGTGTGTCATGTGGGATCACGATGAGATTGAGTTGTTGTGGCGAGTCATGTCACATAGCGATGTTGAATTGTTGATGGCACGTGGTGCTTGTAATCAAGCGGGTGATAATCACTTAGATTGGGGCAAGTGACAAGGGCGAGTATGCCAAGAGTGGGCCCGATGGTCTAAGGGTATGTGGATGTCTTGCCTTGATCACACTAAGGACTTAACCTTGCAAACCTTTGACTGAGTCAATCATGCAACCACATATGCAGTATGGGCCAGCCTAGTGAGTAATTTGCAATGTCTTAATTTTGGTACTATCGTGGTCGGTGTGAGTTCGAGTTATGGTGTAATTCACATGGCGCAAGAGGGGGCCACTGGTTGTGGTTTCAGACCCACGGTGTTGAAACCTTAGCGGGTAGTATCCGGTTAAGCGAGCATTGTAAATGCTTTGTTATGATCACTCGCCTTGGTGGTGTTTGGTTGTATCACGTGGGTAAAGTGCATAACCTCTGCAGAGTGTGAAACTATTAAGATAGCCGTGCTCGCGGTATTGAGCAATGCTCGGGAATTCTGATTAAGGGTTAGCTTAATTAATTGGACAACTTGGTTGGGATGGCGGAAGGCCATATGGAAGATGGAATTTGACTTAGGATTGGAAACTTGGTTTACTTGAGAAATCTGAATTTATTTACTATTGTTATTTGTTTTACATTCTTTACAATCTATTTCTTGTATTGGTTCATAAATGCGCTTATTGCAAAATAGCCATGATAGCTTATCCATTGGAATAAGCCTTGCATATAGATACATAGAATTGCATTACATGCACAACTTGTTGAGTGCTTAAGTACTCACCCTTGCCAAACAACAATAATCAACAGTTGAAGAATCTACACTGTGTTGGAAGAGGAAGTCCAGAAGACCACGAGTCATTAGGGTCCGAGCCTTGTCGGTTGCCTATGGTGAACTGATGAGCTATCTACGTTTTCTACTTTCCGCTGCTTAATTATTAGTTTATATTCTCAGTCTTGCCCTGCGTGGCTTAATAATGTAAGTTGGTCATAAGATCATACCTTTAGTTATATCAATGAATGAACTATTATTCTATTATTGTTGAGTACGATGTGATATGTACCAATGTTGAGCTGTGTGTACTAGCGTTGATCCTGTGACTAGTGCGGTAAACACAGTGGGTTCGAATCAGTGGATTCGGGTCCTTACAGCTAGGAGTGAATAGTGTTCGGTGAACAGTACCCTCGACCAGCACTGGTTGGATGAACAGTACTCCCGACCTACAGAGGCCGGATGAACAGTACTCCCGACCTGCAAAGGTCGGATGAATAGTAAAATCAGCACGATAACAAAAACAGAAATCGATGTAACTTTTGATCGGCTGATCCAAAAACAGTGAAAATCGGTGTGCACCTCTCTAAGGATGTCAGGAACCTATTTCAAACATCAATTGAAGGAATTGATACCAAGGTTCCGTTCCTTTTCAGTTTAACAAATGCAACACCAAAAACAGAGTCACGAACACAGACCTCACCCCTAACTTGCTAGTGGGAGTGGATGGTCAGAAATCCTTGGATGACTCTCCACAAATCTTAGCAAGTAAGTACACGAGTAAACAACCCTTCAAACAAATAGAAACACGATCTGAAGGCACTTTTATCTACTAGGCATAAAAAATGGTTTCTTGCAAAAACTGAATAGAAGAGGTTGTAGATTGCCTAGATGATTGGGATATGATCTACAGAAGATTCATCCAGCAATTTTTCATCCTTGGCAACAAGAACCAGAAGCTAATCAAGACTAAAGAACTGCAAGTCACACGTTTACGCACTTTAAGAACACACAGATTTACAACTTGCAACAAGAACGCAAGGATTGCCTAGATGATTGAAAGCATCGAATCCAGAGAAGAGTTCATCAATCATGAATTTCAACAAAGACTCAATAGCATGTAGAAGGAGATGAAGCAAATCCAAATTACGTAAAGTAAATTGCAAGTAAGTAAATCTGAAATTAGATAACAGAATTTAAGTGCGTAATGTAAATACGTAAGGGAAATGAAACAAGAACATAAATGAAGAACATTTCATTTCTGGAAGGGAGGTTTATAGTGACTAGGGATCAATTCCCACCTTTGGATGTCCTGCTTCAAACCTAAGCCAACATCCAAGAGCCAGGATTTGATCCTTACACTGTCACTCTCAACAACTCTCAACTACTCACGTACACTTTCCTCACCTGCTCAAACCCTACAGGGAGATACCCCTCTCCCTGCTTATTTATAGCAGGCTTGGACCACCTACCAAACCCTAGAGCAATCCATCAAGGGCTAAGATTTTACCCACTCACACAGCTATGCATGGGCTGACCCGAAACCCAACAACACAACGGGTCTTGCACACTTTTCAAATCATACTAACTTGACCCGCTACTCTATCTTCCTGACCGCGATCCAACGGTCCTCCTTGATCAGAGCAGCTCCAAGTTAGCATCTCATCCATTCCTTTGTCTTATTGGCTTGCAGCTACTCCTGCCCTCGGTCATCTTTGGCGACACCTTGATCATACGGACCTCGGCTCTCCCAGCCTAGTCACGATCTCCTTCACCTCACCATGACCTAGCTCCAAAGTCACGCAACCATTATAGACAAAAACCACATCACATAGCAATGTCCAACAACACATATCCATCTCAGCAGACGGATATGCACTCTGACCGGCCAAAAAACCCGACCACCGTGGTCGACCCTGGTCTCCATCCCGACCACTCGAGGTCTGTTCACTGGTCTCCGACTCAAATACTCGGAGTCTCAACCACTCGGGGTCGGACGACCCAACCACTCGGGGTCGGACGACTGGTCTCCAACCAGCCAAAGCCCCGACCACTCAGGTGGGACGACCCGACCACTCGGGGTCGGACGACTTGTCTCCAACCAGCCAAAGCCTCGAAGCCGGTAGACCAACACTCAAATTGCTTCAAATCCAAATCAATTTAAAACAACACAAGCTCAAAACTCATCAATTACTCATCACACACAAGGATAGACCTCCACATGGTCTTTCAATCTCCCCCTTGATGAGTATATTGACAAACTCATGAAAAGGCATAAGTTTTGAGTTTGAAAGAGAGAAGAAGAAAGCAATTTGATTGCAAAGCCAAACTTGGTCTAGAGAGAAAGATATAAAATTATGACCAAGCTGGCAGGAAGAATTTAGAGCAAGACCATGAAAAGAGCAAGTTTTCCACAAAAGCTCTAAAAACCAATCATAAGTGCCAAATGTGATTATGATCCATAAGAGATAGCAAAGTTTTACACATTTTTATCTCCCCCTTTTCTACATTTTAAATGATGCCTTTTTCTACATTTTCTCCCCCTTTTGGCAATATAGGCATCAAAATAGAATTTTCTCCCTCTTTTATGTATGCATGAAATGCAACCTAAGGGAGCTTTGAAGATTATCCAAATGATCATAATGGCAAGATATGACACCAAGCTTATCAATCTCAGATAATGACCAAACTAAGACATGTCCAAGTGCAAAAAACAAATTTTGCTCATAAGCTAGGTTTTGAAAATGTATCATTTTAGCAAGATTTGACAAGTGCAAAACTTAGCAAAGTTTCAAAACTAGAAGCAAAACCACTCAAGGATCAAATGGAAAACCTAGAGTTCAACCTACTCAACACTTTGGGGAATTTTGAAGTGCATATAAGGTCCTTGAGCCCATTTTCAATTTATGCAAATTTTCTTTAAGACTTGAAAAACATAGCGGGGTGCAAATATTTGACATTATTTGCATTCTTTACCCACTTATGTGTTTGATATTTGCATTTTTTGTTGATTGACTCAAGCCATTTTGATCATCTCAAGAGTAACTCTTAAGAGAATGATCTTGGTCATACACAATATATTCAAGTTCATCCCAAATGCAATGGGAGGCGATCTCGAGAATATAAAGTGCTGAGATCAATTTTGCACAAAAGAGTCAATTTTTGTTTTTTTTTATTTTCAATTTAGCACATATAAGCAATTCTAAAGGACTCAAATATGGATCAAGCAAATTTCACCCAAGTTGCCATAGGGACTCTAGAGAATTCCAAAATTTCACAATTCATGGTAAAAGCTCTTAGAGAAGAAACTTAGTAAGTAAAAGCAACAGGTTTCATCAAGTTTTCGTTTAAAGCTTTTAAGTTTTTCAGATTTCAATGAACATTAGCTTGATAAATGAACTTGGACATATCTAAGCTAGTGATTTTCTTCGAAAGATATAGCATGATGTATTTCACTAAGATTGAGTCAAATGCATAATAGACAAAGCTCATAAAACGGAAAATGCAGTCTAAATGCAATGCATGAACAGATTCCCAAACTCCCCCTCAACAATTGAATCAATTTTAAGCTCAAATCTTGTTAAAGTTGAGTTATTATCAAGATTAGGCAAAAAGAAAACCCGAATGAACTCAATAATAACGAGAAAACAGAATGAGGAGAAGAAATCGAGAAACTGCAAAACTAGATGGCTATAGAGCATAGAAAAGGTATAAGAAACTCACTCTGACTTAGACTCGCTCTTATCTTCCCAAATGACTGACATAGGAAGGTGACTCTAGATCCCAACTAAGGAGTGCACAGGACCTGTCTACCCAGGAGGTCCAAAACACTGCTAGACTTAAAAGGCGAGGAACTCAACCTAGAGAGAAGAGAGAGCACGACTAATCACGCATGATAGCAACCTAAAGCACAAGATAAGAGGTCCATGCGAGGCATGCGAGAAGTCTAAGTGAGTGAACTCAACTTAAGAAAACAAGCCCAAAGTCACCCGGAAGAAAGGAAATCTTTGGAAGAGAATGTATAGTACATAATATACAAACCGGCTCCCCCTCAAGATAAGCCGTATGGGCTCACGACTCCAAGCTCACTCCTCAAGGCAACAAACACGGAGCTATGCAAAGGCTTGGTGAAGATATCGGCTAGCTGAGGTCACTCTCTACAAATCGAGCGCGATATCTCCCTTCTCCACATGGTCTCTAAGGAAGTGATATCTAATATCAATGTGCTTGGTCCGCAATGTTGCACTTGGGTTTTTAGCAATGCAAATAGCTGAAGTGTTGTCACGAGAAAAGTGGCACACTCTCTATCTCTAACCCATAGTCCGTAAGGTCGATCTCATCGAGCACACAGCTCTGACAATCGGCTGCGATAACATACTCGGCCTCGGCGGTGGACTATGCAACCCTGCATCGCTTCCTAGATGACCAATAAACAAGAGAAGTGCCAATGAATTGGCAAGTGCGGAAGTGCTCTTCCTATCTATCCTCTGACCCGACAAAGTCGGCATCGGAAAAGGCTCTAAGAGATAGACAAGAAGAAGAAGAGTACCAAATACCATAATCGGTGGTAGCACGAAGGTACACGAAGATGCGCTTGACCGCTGGCGGTGAGAAGCGCGAGGAGAAGCTTGAAATCGAGCGCATACGGACACCTGACAAAATGTATGTCGGCCTCGAGCGGTGAGGTACAAGAGGAGCCGATCATGCTCTGAAACTCCTTTTGATCGTGAGCTCACCATCCTCATCGGGCTCGAGGGCGAAGTGGTGGCCATAGGAGTCATCACCGGCTTCCCATCGGACATGTCGAGCGCCTCGGAGGTCACGGGTATATTTGCCTTGATGCAAGAAAGTACCCTCCAGTGCGCTTGATTTGGGAGCCAAGAATGTAGCTCAACTCGCCCATCATACTCATCTCAAACTCTGTGCTCATCACATCAGAAAACTGAGACACAAGCGAATGAGACAAGCCACCAAAAATGATATCGTCCACATAAATCTGGACAAGAAGAAAATGAGACTCATGGTGTCTGATGAACAGAGTTTTGTCTACTATGCCCATTTTGAAGTCATGGCTGAGAAGATAAGACTTGAGCCTCTCATACCATGCTCTGGGGGCCTGCTTGAGTCCATACAAAGCTTTGGAGAGCTTGTATACATGACTCGGAAACTTGGGGTTCTCAAATCCTGGAGGTTGTTTGACATAAACCTCTTCCTCAATATAGCCATTGAGGAATGCACTCTTGACATCCATTTGATTGAGCTTGAAGCCCTGGGATGCAGAGAATGCAAGCAGGATCCTAATAGCCTCTAGTCTAGCTACAGGAGCAAAGGTCTCCTCAAAGTCAAGACCCTCAACCTGAGAAAAGCCCTGTGCAACTAGTCTAGCCTTGTTACGAATGACAACCCCATCCTCACTCTGCTTATTTTTGAACACCCACTTGGTCCCAATGACATTATGACCAGATGGGGGCTCGACAAGCTGCCATACCTTGTTCCTCTCAAAGTTCTCAAGTTCCTCATGCATAGCATTAATCCACGACTCATCGGATAATGCATGAGAAACATCCTTCGGCTCAAAGGAGGCAACGAAGGCGAGTGGAGGCGAGAAGAGGACAGACCCGTTCTTGGCGAGTGACACGCTCGAACAAATCGCCAATCATCGATCGAGGATGGCGTCTCTAAAATGACGGGAGGTCCGGCAGCAAGTGGCCTCTACCTCTTGAGCGAAAGAAGTAGGAGCGAGCAACTAGATGAAGGAGAGTCGGAAGGCAAGGCTGGTCTCACGAGGTGCGAAATGGAAGCAGGAGGCACCTCAAGTGTAGAGGGCTGGATCGATGGAACACCATCATCTCCATCATCCTTATCTTCTTCAAAGATGGTCTCGGAGGGATAAGAAGAGCCTAAAACATCGAGTCTAGCTCACAGGCTAGCCTCATCAAAGGTCACATCACGGGTCTCTATGATCCTATGCATCAACACTCCAGGACCCTATAGCTACGAGAAGAAGGCGAGTAACCTAGAAAGATACCATCGGAAGCGAGACTCAAACTTATCTAGGTTACGGACTTCAAGATAAAACACTTGCAATCGAGCGAAAATGAGACACACCTGGGCTTTCGCCCATACCTCAACTCATAAGAAGTGCGATGCAAATGTGCTCTCAAAAACACGCGATTAGAAACATGGCAAGCGGTAGCTATAGCCTCATTAAAACTTCCTAGAGTCTTGTACTCATCTAGCATCATCCTAGCCATCTCAACCGAGGTCCTGTTCTTCCTTTCCACTATGCCATTCTGCACGAGGCGTAGGAGAAGAGAAGCGATGCTCTAAACCGGACTCCACACAAAAACTCTCAAAGTAGGAATTCTTGAACTCCGTGCCATTATCACTGCGTATAGCTCGTAATGCACACAGGAGCTCAATAGACAACCTCTTGACCAAACCCTGAAGTGAGAAAAAGTCTCATCCTTGAGGCCATGAAGAATACCCAAGAGTATCTAGAAAAATCATCAACGATGACAAGAACATACCACTTCCCTCCTGCTTGTTGCCTCTGCCGACCAACGTGTCCATATGTAAAAGCTGTCTGGTGCATCAGTCATCACTACGGTGGTTGGAGGATGAGAAGCGATAACCATCTTGCCATGTCGGCAAGGAGAGCAAACTAAGTCTTTGACCATCTTGAGTTTAGGCAAACCCGAATGAGATCGTGGTCGCTAACTCGGGTCAAATGATCAAAACCAATGTGACCAAGTCTCCTATGCGGAAGGAGAGATCACGGGACTCGAAGCAATAAAACATCGAAGAGAGTCTCGGAAGAAGCGGAAAAATCAGCACGAAAGACTCTCCCAAATCTAGAAATCCATAAACTAACCCTCTGATGAATCAAGAATTCTCTGGGCATTACTCTTGAAGCTTACCTCGAAAGAGTCATCGATAAGGTGAAAGCAGAGAAGCGGTTGTATTGCAACTTACTTACTAAGGCAACATCTTTAAGAATGAAATTTTGGTTAATCACGGATGGTACCTTTAGCAATGACTCTACAAGAAGATGCATCCCCAAAAGTGATTAACTCATCACCGGGGGCTCGGACTAGGGAAGCGAACCATCGAGAATCTCCGGTCATATGACGAGAACAACCGGAGTCGACAATCCAAACATCTCCCTTCCCCATCCGACGAACCTGATCAAGACACAAGTGAGAGAGATGACTCAGTACTGGGATAGAGTGAAGACTTGGGAACCCAATACTGAACCACACGACGCCTCAGAGTTCCAGTCAGAGAAGAAGACTGGACTCGAGTGTCTCTCTCACGTTTAACCCTAACAAGATCAGTAGCAACTCTAGTAGATGATCTAGGAGCTGAAACTGGGTTGGCATGCCATGGTGCAAAAGCCGAGCCACCCCAGTAAGGCTTCCTAAATCTCCTACCAGAAAACACCTCACGCCGCTGATATCTACCTCGATGGGAAAAGCGAGGAATATCAAAGGGCGGCGGAAAGACCGACTACGAACAGCTCCAAGACAAAACTCAAGAACCAAAGCATGAAAACCAAGTCACGGGCGCCCCAAAAAGCAGCGACTCTCTAACTCGTCTAGAAGCAGTGTGTACCTTAGGAGCACTCAAAGTGCAGGGATGACCACAGATACCCTAAGAGCGACAACACGCTCACGCCGAGTGATCTTGGCACGCTGAAGCGTAAATCTACTAGGTGACCATCCTTCTTACGGAAGGTGCATGTGTGCCGTCTTGCTAGAGACGGAAGCAGCAGGAGTAACACCCTTACAGTCGGAAGTCATATGGACAACCCCAAACAGACCTAAACTTGGTGGTGCTCACTCAGGAGCTACCACAATCTCACCACTCTTGGAGCTGCGCACAATGGTGGGAGGATGCGCCGGCGTGCTCCAAGGATCAAATCCTAGACCTTGATTGAATCTACTAATCTTGGATTGGTCTAGAATAAGATTGAGCTTCTTTTGCCTCCAACAAACTTCTCGAGAGTGCTCATAAGATCTTGGCAATCTCGAAAGAAGAGGCACAAGAAGAACATGGGAAAGAAGAAGAAGAAGAACCGGAAAGATGAGCTCTCTCGGCCGTGCATTTTCTCCTCAAAGACGGCTGCCTCAATCTTGAGGACCTCACAAGAAACATAAGACGCATTTCTAATTCTATGGGCTTGGTCTTCTAATTTCTTCCTAAGCTCGACATGGATTTTATCCAAGTCCCCCTCAATCACAGAACATCGTAAGCAACTTTCTTGTGACTTATCTAGTAAGTCCTTAGCAAGTTTAGCACACTTGACATTTAAGAATTCATTGTCAAGTTTTAGTTGCCTATAGCCCTCACATGAGCTGACTGGTTCCTTAGAAGCATGCATTTCAAGTTCATCGTTTCTAGAAGAAAGCTTCCTAAGGTGATCGCTCATGGCATCAATTTCGCAAGCAATTTAGGGCAATTAGCACAAGAAGGAGTAGAGTGAGCAGGAAGAAAACTAGCATCTACAGAATGAGTGTCAACAGATTCATTGCTAGCATTCTTCAACCTAAGACTATCTAGTTCAGACAACACACTATCATGCATAATCCTTAGGTTCTCTAACTCCACAAGCAAAGCATCACACAAAGTACAGTCATCAGTGACTCGGGAAGAAGAAGATCTAAGTGAAGCTAACTCCCGAGTCAAGGTACCTACTTCCTTTTCTAACTCAGAACACCTCGACCTAGCCTTAGCATGAAACTTGCCTAATTTACAGAAGGTAGCATTTAATTCGTCGTAGGTGGGTACCTCGTCCGAGTCGCTGTACAGCTCGGACTCGCTGATGCCGTTGGCGTCGGCCATGAAGCACATGCCGGAGAAGTCATCGCCGCGCTTCTTCTCTTGCGGATCATCCTCGCCCTCGTCGCTCCATGTCTCCGTGTCGGAGAGGTTGATGTTGTCAAGCGCGGCGAGGACGCGGTGGAAGAGCTTCTTGTTCTTGGAGAAGTTGCGGTACTTCTTCTCACGCTTGGCGGCTCATGAACTGGAGGCTTCTTGTTGCGGTTCTTGTCGGTGTAGTCATTCTTGCCCGAACCGCCTTGTTCGTTTTTGCCCTTCTCCAGCTTGGGACAGTTTGCTCGAATGTGGTTGGGGCCACCACACTCGAAACAAGTGATCATCCCACCTCTCTTCCTCTCTCTCACTCTCTTGTATGCATATGAAAATTTGCGAGCAAGAAGAGCAAGCTCATTTTCTGGAAATTTTTCCAGTTGGTCATCGCTTAGCTCGCAAATGGCAGAGAGAGAAACCAACAGAAGAATCAGAAAGAGAGGATCCAATGGGATCGGTGACCAAAGCCATCGACTGAGATTTCGTCTTCCGCGAGACAACGTCGATCTCATGAGTCTTGAGGCGGGAATAAAGCCCGTCAAGAGTCAAGGTCGACAGGTCGGTGGTGTCCTTGATGGTAGTCACCTTCATCTCCCAAACACGAAGATCGAGTGCGGTCAAGAAATGTCGAGCATTATCCGAGTCGGGTATATGCAACCAACTGCTCGGAGGTCGCTCAAAATCTTCGTGAACTGACCAAAGCACTCGTCAAGACTCTCACCAGTGTGTTGTTCAAACTTGTTGAACTCACGCTTGAATTGGTCCTGTCGAACCGTCATGATTTGGGTAGTGCCCTCATGGTAAGCATCAAGGGTCACCCAAATCTCATGAGCAGAACGAAGGTGAGAAATCCTGTCATACTCACTGCGGCTAAGACCCTGTATGAGGATATTCCTTGCCTTAGCGTTCGCCTCAACGTTAGCCATATTTCCGACCGTGACGTTTTCATCAGCAGGAACCTCATACGGGAGTTTCACCTTACGCCATATCGAAGCCACAGGCGATGATGTATGACTCCATCCACGATTTCCAAAACGGAAAATCAACTCCAGCAAAAATGGGAGGCTTGGTGGAATACTTGTCCATCCCCATGGCTCTTGAGACCGGTCAAGATCTAGAAAGAGCAAAACCGGCTCTGATACCAATTGAAGGATCGAAAAAGGCGACTAGAGGGGGGGTGAATAGGAGCCAAATAAAATTTTTGAATAAACTCTCCCTCTAGATTTCGACCACCAAAAGACCGAGAAAGAAAGAAGCGAACCATCGATCAAGCAATTTCATGAGCGAGGCTCAGGCCGGTTAAGGTCGGGTGAATAGTAAAAAGCTGATCGGGTCGGTAGCTGCAGTCGGATGAGCGATCGCGAATGGTCATCGATTACTAGTCGGATGAACAGTGCTCCCTTCCTGCAGAGGTCGGATGAACAATACTCGGGGTGAATAGTGTTCGGGTGAACAGTACCCCCCCGACCAGCACTTGTCGGATGAACAGTACTCCCCGACCTGCAGAGGTCGGATGAACAGTGCTCGGAGTGAATAGTATTCGGTGAACAATACCCCCCCCCGACCAACACTGGTCGGATGAACAGTACTCCCGACCTGCAGAGGTCGGATGAACAGTAAAATCAGCACGATAACAAAAACAGAAATCGATGTAACTTTTGATCGGCTGATCCAAAAATAGTGAAAATTGGTGTGCACCTCTCTAAGGATGTCAAGAACCTATTTCAAACATCAATTGAAGGAATTGATACCAAGGTTTCCGTCCTTTTCAGTTTAACAAATGCAACACCAAAAACAGAGTCACGAACATAGACCTCACCCCTAACTTGCTAGTGGGAGTTGATGGTCAGAAATCCTTGGATGACTCTCCACAAATCTTAGCAAGTAAGTACACGAGTAAACAACCCTTCAAACAAATAGAAACAAGATCTGAAGTCACTTTCTTCTACTAGGCATAAAAAATGGTTTCTTGCAAAAACTGAATAGAAGAGGTTGTAGATTGCCTAGATGATTGGGATATGATCTACAGAAGATTCATCCAGCAATCTTTCATCCTTGGCAACAAGAACCAGAAGCCAATCAAGACTAAAAAACTGCAAGTCACATGTTTACGCACTTTAAGAACACACATATTTACAACTTGCAACAAGAATGCAAGGATTGCCTAGATGATTGAAAGCATCGAATCCAGAGAAGAGTTCATCAATCATGAATTTCAACAAAGACTCAATAGCATGTAGAAGGAGATGAGCGCAAATCCAAATTACGTAAAGTAAATTGCATGTAAGTAAATGCGAAATTAGATAATGAATTTAAGTGCGTAATGTAATTACGTAAGGAAATGAAACAAGAACATAAATGAAGAACATTTCATTTACGGAAGGGAGGTTTACAAAGCCTCACAACAAAGTGGGCAAAACTCAAATGGCGAAAAAAACCTCGAACCTTCACCGAGGGAGGCTGCCTACCCTCTATTTATAGTGACTAGGGATCAATTCCAACCTTTGGATGTCCCGCTTCAAACCTAAGCCAACATCCAAGAGCCGAGATTTGATCCTTACATCTCTCTCAACAACTCTCAACTACTCACGTACACTTTCCTCACTGCTCAACCCCTACAGGAGATACCCTCTCCTGCCTATTTATAGCGAGCTTGGATCACCTACCACCCTTGGATGAGCCTCTAAACCCTAGAGCACTCCATCAAGGGCTGAGATTTTACCCACTCACACAGCTATGCTTGGGCTGACCCGAAACCCAACAACACAACGGGTTTTGCACGCTTTTCAAATCATACTAACTTGACCCGCTTCTCTATCTTCCCCGACGCGATCCAGCGGTCCTCCTTGATCGAGCAGCTCCAAGTTAGCATCTCATCCATTCCTTTATCTTATTGGCTTGCGGCTACTCCACGGCCTCGGTCATCTTTGGCGACACCTTGATCATCTGGACCTCAGCTCTCGAGCCTAGTCCTGATCTCCTTCACCTCACCATGACCTAGCTCCAAAGTCCTGCAACCATCATAGACAAGGAAACCACATCACATAGCAATGTCCAACAACACATATCCATCTCAACAGACAGATATGCACTCGGCCCAAGAAAACCCGACCACACGTGGTCTGACCACTGGTCTCCATCCCGACCACTCGAGGTCTGTTCACTAGTCTCCGACTCAATCACTCGGAGTCTCAACCACTCGGGGTCGGACGACCCAACCACTCGGGGTCGGACGACTGGTCTCTAACCAGCCAAAGCCCCGACCACTCAGGTGGGACGACCCGACCACTCGGGGTCGGACGACTGGTCTCCAACCAGCCAAAGCCCCGACCACTCAGGTCGGACGACCCGACCACTAGGGGTCGGACGACTGGTCTCCAACCAGCCAAAGCCTCGAAGCCGGTAGACCAACACTCAAATTGCTTCAAATCCAAATCAATTTAAAACAACACAAGCTCAAAACTCATCAATTACTCATCACACACAAGGATAGACCTCCACATGGTCTTTCAACATCACAGTCATACATAAACTTTATTATCACACCGGAAGCAAAGTACATAATATTCTTACAATACCAAAAGTAAAAAACATCTCAGCAGAGGCATATTTCTTGTAGTATGCCTTTAACCCAATATCCCAACAGGCAACTGACAAGGAAGACCCTAATAAAATTCATCGTTCATGTCCCCGATTCCTACGTCATAAAATGTATCGTCCGGGCATTCTGGTTCTTCTCCTAAAAACATCAACATAGGCAAGTTGAGTACTTATGTACTCGCAAGACTTTTTGCAAAACCTAAATATACATGCAAGCCAATTCAAGGGAAGGCTTATGGTTGTTTTGCAAAAAGCTAATTTTAAATGTGAATACAAAATAGTAGATTGCAAAACGGAATTGAAGTAAAAGCAATTTAATACTAAAAATAACAGAATATAAGCATAAATAAATTTCATGTACCTGGGTATCATGACCTTATCCACAAACCATTTCCCACTAAAACACAGTAGAAATTACTGACACACGGTAGAAATTATCGACACACAGTAGAAACCAGATTTTATGAAAATAAAAACATCTAACTATGTGATGACTTTACCAAGTGCCCATAACAGCGGCCGCGGCTAATCGATTAGTTTTACACTCTGCAGAGATGTACAGCTTTACTCACAAGAAATGATCAACATCTTTTGTCAGGCCAGTAACACACTTCCTTTGGTGTGTTGGCAAGGAGATCATAACATAACCGTTACATTACTTAATCCTAACTTTGCACCCGCCCAGTGACGAACCCATACTATGGGAACAGAAGATGTGTGACTAGTACGACAAGGGGTGACACACACCAAATTGTCCCACTTCTCCTTACGGTGGCAGAAGATATGTGACTAGTACGACAAATGGCAACACACACCAAATTGTCTCACTTCTTCCCATAGCATGGCGTACACACCGCTTCAGCCTACCAATGTGTAAAGCTAGTTTTAAGTAACTTAATAGGTTAAGACGTCCCACACCAGTACTTGTGGTTGTACGTATTTCTTGGCCTGAAAACAACCCATAGTTCGGTCCTTAATCATCTCCCTCTACATTACGTACAAGTCCCTTGTACATCCGGCTATTGCCAATAACTGCCCGCATCAAAACCATAGTTTTATTTTCATTTTTGATCAAAATACCAACCATAAACAAAAGGTCATTACCCATCATTTTGTCATATCCAACATTTTTAACCATATTGAAATTTTAAGGTTCCTTTAAGCATAGCTAAGCTTAATTGCTAAGTGGAGTAATCCCATGATGACATTATGTATTGTCTACCTTATTCCAGGGTTATCAAGGTTCACAAATCCATACTTATCAAGGAAGTTCTATGAGACTATAGGTATAGCTACCATTACCCATGAAATAGCAGACTTTAATAAAAACAACATATGCAGTAAAACATTTAATAAAAACATTTATAAAACTGGGATCAATATGATCAAAGGGGGTGCTTGCCTTGTTGAATATCCTCGTAGTCAAATTCTTGATTGTCGACGACTACTTCGGACTTGTCGGGACGTTCTACACGTCGTTTAGCAATAACATAACAAATAACAAATTTCAATACAGCAAAAAGAAATCAGATGGAAAAATTCAAATAAAACAATTTATTAAATCATGAATAAATGCATGGATTATTTATTCTTATTCCACAATTTAAAGGATTAAATTTATTTAGATTAATATTGAATTACTTTACTACATTTTTATTAACTCAAATTTTTCTTATAAAAACCCTAAGTATTTTTTACATATTCAGGTTCTTAGGACTACCAGGAGGCTAACAAAATTTATTTTACTCAATTTGGAGCTCATTTGCAAAAGTTCTATGAATAGCATATTTTAACTTCTTTTTTAAATTTAAATTAAAATATAAATAGAATTAATTTTCAAAATATTTTTGCATATTCTGAATCTGTGTGATTTATCATGAATTTATACATTTATTTCATTGGATTTGGACATATATTTCAAAATTTACATGCATTTGATTGTGTTGGGGTTTGAAAAATACTGAAAATTCGGAAATTTACCAAAAATGGAAAGTACGCCTCGGATTCAAAACCCGCTTTCCATTTTTGGCTTGCGCCGGGACGAGGAGGCTGCGTGCTCTGAGCGACTGACGCGCGGGCCTACGAGATTAGCGTCGCGCGTGACTGACCATAGGGGCCCACAAATCAGGGCTACACGCTTTGGCTGACGGCTGGGCCCGAGCGGCAGCGATTGACACGACGCAAGAGAATGACAAGCGGGACTCGCCTGTCAGCAACCCGAGCAGAGAAGGCGACACCAAAGCTTCGGCAGCGGAGGAGCACTGGAGCCGACAAATCGGTAGCATGGTGAGCACTAGGGAGTCTATGCCCATTCAGGGCTGGTGTCGTGGTGACCAAAGATGGCCGGAGTTGGCACATCACCGTGGAGATGCAACGGTCGCCATGACCGGCCGGCGAAGAGGCTAAAGCAGGAGGTTTCTTTGTTCATTTTCACCAATACAAGCATTAGCAGGTTCTCTACACTCCGTTTTACTACTTAATTGAAGAGAAGAGAGCGCGGGAGTGGGGTCTCACCGTACACGGCGGCGGCGGCGGAGGGAAGAGCTCGGCACAATAGCTCAACGAGGAAGATGAGTCCCAATTGGGGTCCGGGATGTATATTAGACTCTACTAGGATGCTTCAGGCCAAGTGACTCAGATAGAGGTCCATCGGTTTGGCTTAATTGGAATTTTTCCCTTTTTGCTGGACTCCACGGTAAGGGTGATGGAATTGGGAAAGATGAGTGCACAGAGGTGATGCTTGAGGTTGAGAAGCAATGGACGATTGCTACGGCTAGCAAGGAGTGACCGGTTGGTCTGTATAGAAGGTAAGGGCGGTTTGGTGCAGGTGATTGAGTTGCGGCTAGTCAGGACGGCGCGCGAGCGTTCTCAGCCGTCCCTTGACACAGGTGAGAATACACCATTCGAGGTTGCAGCAGCGTGTCCAGGTGAGGTGTAAATACTTCGGGTGGCGAATTGCGGTGCCAACTAGAGATCACGATAAGAAGAGAGGCGGTGTGGCTGAGCTCGCGTGCAAGAGAGAGGCAAGACAGAGAGAAGAGAGGACGAAATGGGAGACTGGCTGACAGGTGGGCCATTTTGGCCTTGGGAGGAGGTCGACAGGCATAGCTGTGACGACCAGGCTCACAAATCAGCGAAAGAGAAAAGAAATCTTGACAAGATTTCTGGACAGATTGGTTTGCCAAAATGATTACTGGTATCAGATTAAGTTAATCATTTTTGGAAATTTTTACCTAAGTCTGTAAGGAAGATATGAGGGTATGGTAAAATTTACAGATAAAAACTATGGGTAAAACTTTTTGTAAAAATCTTACAATACACAACTATTAATTTCTGTTGATTCTGGTTCTTATTTAATTGAGGGTCAAGATCAGATTATTATTTTTTTATACTTTTTTATAGGGTTTGAAATAGTATTATTTACCTCGAATAAAATTTTCAGATTTTTATCTTTGATATTTTAATTTTAATAATTCATACATTACTATTTTCAGCTTTACTAAGTTTCTGTTTTTGAATTTCTAAAATTATCAAATTCTGCGATAAATTCCTGATATTTTTACTAGAGATGGAAAAAGACATTAGGTCACCATGGTAAAATGTTTAACTCATGTTAAGGTCGGGTGACTTCTGAAGAAATCTTACAGGTTTAGACTTAAAATATCTCTTCATGATTAGTTATGCCTTTTTAATATATTTTATTGATCCAGATCAGTGCAAGTTGCATAATGAGGATCCTGGATGGATCTGAGATTTTTTTGATATTTTTTTTTACAAATTTTATTGATTTTGGATTTTTATGTTTTTACTTTTACCATTTACCATATAACTCATTTAGATTTCTTTTAATAGGATAAAAAATCCAAAAAGAATTTCTTTAATTCAGAAAAAACAAAAATAAATCACATGAATATTTTTTATATTATATTTCTCATTTTATTAAATTTTGGGCTATTACAGTAGTCTCTTCTCTTAATAGTCTCTATGTACGTCTAAGCTTATTATAAAAATTTATGGATTTGGCTTCCTTTTTGCTTCCTTTTTGGACTTATTGATATTTTTTGATTTTACTTTAAGTTAATTTGAATATTCTGAAAAACCTTTCTGAATGACATTAAACCCTTTCTGAGTGACGTTTATATTACTTTATGTTCTCAAATAAAATTCATCCTAGGCATTCATTCAGGAGGAGTATGAAGTACTCTTTATCATTTAAGCATTATCTGTTCTATCAGACTAACTTTTATCTGCAGGGAAAGAAATAAGTAATTCTTCTTTCGCTATCTAAGTATAAAATCAGAGATATTGTCATCAATCACCAAAAAGGGGGAGATTGAGAGCATCTAGGCCCCCTATTTTTTGTCAGTTATGCTTATTATGTAGGTTTTGGTGTTGATGATCAAGAAGCATACTCAGCATAAGCTGACAACAGCTATATTTAAAAAACAAGGTTAAGGTGTTTATTCTTAGTTTTGGCTTGAGAGTTGATTCAAGCCATATAGCTAGAATAATCGTACTATTAAGAGGGATTATACACAAGTAATAATCTTGGTTCATATGCAAAAATCATTAAGATTACTTGGAGCATAGGACATTTCATATCTCTCATTCAAGAATCCAGATCTTCCCTCTCTTAGCCAAAAATAGTTCTTTTTTAGACAAACTTCATTTAGTCCAGCGCTGAAAAATCAAGTTTCAAATTCTAACCGAGCGCACACCATGTACGCCAGACCGACTTTTTCAGTCCGGCGCTAAGAGCTCTCTTCTGATTTATTTCAACCGAGCGTACATCGTTCACGCTGGACCGATCTGAATTTAGCCTTATTTTCAGTCCTGCGTATATTGTCTTTTCACTCCGGACCATCATTTCTAGTCCAGCGTTAAGAATTTCTTTACTCAAATCTTAAACGAGAGCATGCCATTTACGGCGGACCGAATTCTATGTGTACGCCAAAACAACTTTTTCGGTCTAGCGCAAACGTGATTTTCTCTGGTAAAACTAGTTGTTTTCCCTTCTACGCTAGACCAACTTTTTCGGTCCGGCGCAAACGTTGTTTTCCTGTTATCCAAATAGAACAAAGCTTGTGTACCCCGGACTAACATTTTCAGTCCGACGTCAGTTACTTCTTCACATGACAGACCAACCTTGGTAAATTCCTATGTACTCTGACCCAATATATTCAGTCCGACGCGTCCATATGTTTCATCATATCAGTCCGGTATGACTCATACACATTAAAATACTTATAAAAAGGGGCAGCCCGTGACTCCATATTCATCCTCACACACCCAATAGGCAAATGGCACGGCTCTTTCTTTTCAAGCTCTATATATACAGTGCTTGAGATCACTCAAAAGAAGAGGACTTTGCACATACATATCTCTGACATTCTGAATACTATTGACATCTTCCAAATAATTTACATCTCTTTGATCTTTAGCATTCCTGAGCTTTCATTCCATCAAAGAGTTTGAGCTTCAACTCAGAAACCACAAACACTCATTCAAACATTTAGAGTTCTTGCTCCAATCTGACTCTAGTTAACATCTAGCTACTGAACCAAGAAGACAGGGCTTGTGGATAGTCTATTACTCTTGAAACTAGGTGTTCCTAGACGGTTGGAGAAGTTGTGTGTGCGACCTATCCAAAAGGGATTGTGGAAGGCTACCATTGCTGTGAAAGGTTGAGACTCACCTCACCGGAGTGGTGGAAGAGTCAAGCTAAGTGAAAAACCAAAAGCCGTTGAGATTGGCTATTTGGTGGAGCAATACTTCTGAATAAGTGCTCTAATGGGGACATAGGAGATTGGTCTCTGAACCTCGCTGAAAAATCCTTGAGTCATCTTGATATTGGTTTATCTTTGTGTGTTCATCTTATTGTTAGTTTTCATTCAAGTTCTTCTTCACTATACTGATCTTAC
Source organism: Otatea glauca (assembly GCA_036346275.1). NCBI lineage: Eukaryota > Viridiplantae > Streptophyta > Magnoliopsida > Poales > Poaceae > Otatea > Otatea glauca. The sequence goes on along the minus strand of CM070717.1, from coordinate 7,982,956 downwards.
TGAAACTGAGTTGTGCAGAATCCCTATTCTAATTGTTTTCCATTGCTACCTTTTTATTGAGAAAAGTTTTTCTTAAGAATTAAAAGTTTATAAAGTTGCCTATTCACCCCCCTCTAGACCAACTTGATCCTTTCAGAACACACCAAGTTTTGAGCAAATCCAACAAACTTGATTCAAGACTTGCTCATGGTGTTTTTGTGATCAAGAAGATCCTGGATAGGCCCCCACATGTCACAGCAAGCAAGAGATCAAATCAAAACACAGGGAATTGCGAGCTATAAAATCACGCATTCAAGAACGCAAAATCAACTTCTTGCACGAAGAACGCATGGATTGCCTAGAAGATTGAAGATATAAAATCAAGAGAGGAATCATTCATCAAACACCAACCTCAGCAAAGATTCGTAAGCATGTAGAAGGAGAGGAGGCACCTTCATATTGCGTAAATGTAAATTGCGAGAAAGTAAATGCGGAAAGTAAATGCGGAATTTAAATTGCGTAATTTAAATGTGTAATGTAAATGCGGAAAGGAAAGAAATGATTTGAGGAAACATTTTCATTTCTGGAAGGAGAGGTTTACAAAGCTTCACAAACAAGTGGGCAAAGCTCAAAGGACCACAAAACCATCAAAACCTTCAAGTAAGGGAGGGCTACCCCTACCCCTCTATTTATACTACCTTTGGGCAACCTACCACCCTTGGATGAGCTTCTAAACCCTAGAGCACTCATCAAGGGCTAGGATTAATCCACTCAACCAACCATGCAAGGGTTCACCCAAAACCCACAACACAAAATGGGTTTTCTTCCATGGTTTTCAAAGCACACTAACTAGACTCGCTAACCTATCAACTAGACCAAGATCTATTGGCCCTCATTGATCCATGCAGCACCTAGCTAGCATCTCAACTGTTCCTTGTCTTCACGGCTTACCACAACTCCATCTCCGATCATCTTCCAGCGATCCCTGACCGTCTGGACCTCTAACGCTCCTTGCCTAGTCCCGGTCATCCTTCGTCTCATCATGATCTAGCATCGTCGACCTGCAACCATCAAAAACAAGGAAACACATCACATAGCAATGTCCAAATTGATATGCAATTAAATCAACCAAAATCACATTTTACTCAAAGGGCCGGCACTACTGCCCCCTGGGGCTGGCCGACACTATCGCTCCCACATGGCCGGTAGTGCCGCTCCCCTGAAGAACCAGCGAACACCTCTCTCTAGAAAATAACTACCGGACCCCTGGTCAGTACTGCCGCTTGGCCGGCACTACCGCGCCCACATGGCCGATAGTGCCGCTCCTGGCATAGACAACTCAAATTCCTTAATTTTGAAAATCCATTTCAAATCAAACTCATATTCATGCAGACCTAGCTCAAACACAGTCAATAGCTCATCACCAACTAGGATAGACCTACACATGGTCTTTCAGCTTCCAAAAATGATCAGGCCGATCCCCAGCTGAAGGTAATAATTGTTTCTGAATTAAAGGTACGAGAGTAACTCCAATAATGTTTACGATCAAGTTGCGGACTTCTTACAGGCGCTTGGCAGCTCGTGATGGAAGACGGATTTCCCGTTGAGACTAGACACAGAGTTGCATTTCCATGCAAGGAGACTAACATAATCCATGGTAACCCTTTATGGAAGGGATACATGAGGGTGCAGGTGGACTATTGTAAGACCCCCATTTTTGATAATGAATATCAACAATGGGCTCCCTGTGCATACAGTACTAGTCCCATGATCAGTGGCTAGTATGCACAAATTACAAATTGAAATCACATCCATACACAATAATATTACATATTCTAAGCGTCTTGAAATTACAAAATATTATTATTACAAGCCAAAAGCTCGAAAAGCAGCAGAAGAAACTTTATTTTTCTTGTAGTATGCCCATTCACCCTCAGGAAACAGACAAGGTAAAGCCCTAGAAAACATCGTCATCATAACCCCCGAGTCCTGAATCGTCGTAAAGATCATCGGGGTAATTGATATCTTCACCTAAAACAACATTGATAGCAAGATTGAGTACATTGTACTCAGCAAGTCTTATAGTGTATTGCAGATGCAGTTATAAGTAAATGCAAGACATAGCAATGGAATGCTTTCTACAGTTGTTTTTGCATTGGCAAAACAAAACATAAGCACATACTAGATTGTAACCGAAGTTTGTAAAGAAGCATCTTATTGTAATAAGCAAGTATTAATTCAGCGTATATCAATCCTCATATCACAGCCTATCTGACTGATTCCATCCATTCCCATGTCATCCCCTGACATGAATTATACATATTTCATAACACCATTTTCCCTTCAAATCATTTTGGAAATATTAAAACTCTAACCATGTGATGACTTTACCAAGTGCCTTTAACCGTAGGCGTGGCTAATTAATTAGATTTACACTCTGCAGAGGCGTACAGCTTTACCCACAAGAAATAATCTACCACTTTTGCCAGGCCAGTTGACACTCTTCCTTTGGAATGTCGGCATGGTGATCATGACATAACCGTTACATTGTTTAAGCCTAACTTTGCACCAGCCCGATGACGTTAAATCCTTGTTATGGAGAAGAAACATGATAGTGTATCCCTGTCATATAAAGTGGTAATAAGAGCAGTAATTCCCTTCGATAGAAGTAGTAAATCCCTGCAGTAAAGGTTTCTTCCCATACCAAGGCGTACATCATTATACGGATATGCATTTACCCACAACGAAGTGTGGAAGCCCCTCATAAGCAAACCTAGAAAGGATTATTCCTACTATCTCCCGCCTACCAATGTGCAAAGCCAGACCTAAGCAACGTAATAGGTTAAGGCTGCCTCATCCGAGCACTTGTGGTTGTACGGAATTCTTGGCTTGAAAACAACCCATAGCTCGGTCCTTAATCCGACACCGGCAATGCTCCACCCTACACTACGTACAAGTCCATCTCTTGCACAATCGGCTATTGCCAATAATTGCCCGCATCTAAACCTTAGTTTTATTTTGGGGTTTTTAGTCAAAATACCAACAATTGACATCATGTCATAACCAACCATTTTAATTCTCAAAAATCAACTTTGATCATCAACTTCGTTGCTAATGAGCCTGGCTAAGCATGATTATTAGCCGTGTATACCCAATTTGACATTATGTAATGTCCACCCCTTTATCTATGGTTAACAAGGTTCACATATTCAAACTTATCAAGGAAGTTCCATGAAACATCAAGTATATCTACCAATATTCCAACATAGCATTGTTATGACAAGTACACACATGCATAATAGTTTTGCAATCATGGAAAGTAAATATTTGAAGTATTAGGATCAAAATGATCAAGGGGGCGCTTGCCTTGCTGATCGTAGTCGGGTATAAAGTCTGGATCGTCGGCGAGGTCGTTTTCTGCTAATTCAAGTTTGTCGGAATCTATCGTCGACCATCAAGAATAACAAACAACAAATAGCAAAAATGTATAAGGGCAAAAAGAAAACAGACAAAAAATCTTACTAAAACTTTCTTACAAGAACGGGGGTGTTCCTTTTAACAAGATTGTAATTAAAATTGATCTGGTTATATTGTTTCTTTTTGTTCATATCTACTTTTACTATCTTTGGTCTAAATGGTGTCAAGTACTTCTTGCATTATATGAGTTATTCCTTTTTGTTTTAATGAATTTTAGATGCTAAAATTATTTGAAGTGGAGAGATTTGACTTATAATGATATCATAACATAGTATGTTGTTAATAGGATTCAGATGCAAAGCAAGGTATTTAAAGATTTTTAAAATCAAACATTCGTTATTAAATTTCTGACTCCCATATTATTGGGCATAGCACATTAAGTGATCTATCTCATTTTCATGAACTGATTGCTAGATGCAAGCATGGTCTCAAATGATCACATATATATATATATATATATATATATATATATATATATATATAATGTAATTATAATATATATATATATATATATGATATATATATATATATATATATATATATATATATATATATATATATATATATATAACGTAACAGTATGTAAGCGCGGCGTAGTATGACCGGACATTGAGTGTGAACTCAGATCGATAGTAAACCATTCCACATACATAGCTAGAGTAACTTGAAAATATGTTCCTATAGTTTTGTACATGAATCTTGTTTTTATTTATTTAGCCATATGTTCCAAATGAGAATGATTTTGGTCTTAAAATTTTACAGGGAAGTAGAATCCACCCTCCCCTACTTATATTAATTTTTTGAGCATTTTTTAAAACTTGTACATGTGATTTTCATATGTTGTAACAGATATTACTACATATTGACCTACATTTTACTGCATGTATAGATAGATTTTACTGCCACGCGGTAGTAAAATCTTATGGTACATTCGGTAAATTGGTAGTAAAAACTCATTCGTGCAGTGTTTATTAGCGAGATTTATATCATTATGATCCTCTTGTCGTCAGTAAACTACTAGTGAAAACCGTTCGTTAATTGAAGCTACGAATAAAAAGTTATGACTAAAATAAAGTAATAACAGAATCATATACAAACTAACACATGCGCGTACTAGTTGTTTCGGTCACCGTTACTGCTTACTAGTTATTTCATTTTCTAGTTTGTATACAAGTCTGTTCTTTTTTTTATTTTAGTTATAACTTTTTATTCGATGCTCGATTCACAAACAAATTTCACCAGTAGATTACTGATGACGAGAGGAACAACATGATATAAGTTTCGGTAATAAACATTGCATGAATCAAATTTTACTGCTAAAATGAACATTGATTTACTACTGTATGATAGTAAAACACAAATATATCGATAGTAAAATCTTTATATAAGGATAGTAAAATTTCTTACCAGCTAGAAAAATTAATGTTTATTAATGAGACTTATAGATTTTATTATCGGTATACATAGATTTTACTGCCACGCAATAGTAAAATCTTACGGTACATTCGGTAAATTGGTAATAAAAACTCATTCATGTAGTGTTTATTAGCGAGACTTATATCATTACGATCCTCTTGTCGTCAGTAAATTACTAATGAAAACCGTTCGTTAATTGGAGCTATGAATAAAAAGTTATGGCTAAAATAAAGTAATAACAGAATCATATGCAAACTTACATATGCGCGTACTAGTTGTTTCAGCCATTAAGCGCTTGACTAGTTACTTCATTGTTTAGTTTGTATAAAAGTCTGTTCTTTATTTATTTTAGTTATAAATTTTTATTCGATGCTCCGATTCACGAACAAATTTTACCAGTAGATTACTGATGACGAGAAGAATAACGTGATATAAGTTTCACTAATAAACATTGCATGAATCAAATTTTATTGCTAAAATGAATCTGGATTTACTACTGTATGATAGTAAAACATATATAGATCGATAGTAAAATCTATATATAAGGATAGTAAAATTTGTTACCAGGTAGAAAAATTTGTTACTAAGTAGCATTTATTACTTATTCATATATAACCACGCTTGTCAACTAGATAGTCACGCGGGCTCGGTCGATGCAGCAAACCTGAATGGCGGGTAGAATATGCTATCCTACATGCAGCTGTAGAATAGCGCATGTATATATATATATACGTATATACCTATTATACTTCTTTCATACTAAATTTCATCCTATTTGTATAGTTCATTATTAGTTCAATATTTTTACCTAGCCTAACATTATCCTACCAATATGCTGAAAAGAAATATGTTTAACAAACTACCAAAATTCTTTGCTTATTCAATTGGTTATTATAGCCTAGTTACTAGTAATATTAACCTTTAATAGAAAAGACATAAAACAACTAGTTACCCAAATATTTTTATAGAAATGGGTTCATAGCAGAATAAAAATCTTAATAAAATTGGTTCCAAATAATATTAACCAGGTTTGAAAAATTTCCATACTTAGTCTACTTTCTTATGTGCTATTCACCTTTGTATTAAAATATTTGTTCGAAATAGCTTTTCAAAATATTTTTGCATATTCTAGAAGCTCTTGATTTTAGATGAATTTAGAAATTGGTTTCATCTCATTTGGATTTCAAATGCGAAAGATATTCAAGTTTGAATTTTTCACCGATTCAAAAATCAATTGAACATAGCAAAATAAGCTTTCGCTACGATGAAAGCGGCTTTTGCTTCGCGCCATCAGGTCTCATTCGAACCGAACCCAGACGCTGACATCTCGGGCCCACCTGGCAGTGACTCAATGTTTGCGCAAAGGACCCGGACGCAGTCACTCACATCTCGGGCCCACGACTCAGAGGCACAGAGCAGAGCCCAGTGAACTTGGGCTCGCCGATGGCGAACTAACTCCGGCAGGGGGAATGGGTAGCACCTACGGCTTCAGCATGCTAATACGCTTCTAGGGGACAGCTTAATGACTCTTGGCGATGACCGGAGATGGGTCGCCGTCGTGGCCGAGCGGCGGAGGTCCCGGCGACTAGCCACGCCGGCGACAGAAGGCATCTCTGGTGGAATGGGTTCTGGTTCTAGCATCTACGTGATCCGGGGGTTTCATTTTTGCCCAAAGGAATCTCAGAGGAGAGTCGGATTAGCTCACCACCGATCGCCGGTTTCGGAGAAGAAGGGGGCGTAGTGGCGGCGGGGCTTCGGCTAGAATTTCGTGGAAACAACAGAGGTGTTTTGATTCGTGAGAGCTGGTGGTGCTATAATCGAAAGCAATTGAGGAATGGTTGCTTGTATCACCTTCAATCGATCACGAACCGAAAGCTAGGGTTCTTCGGCTGATTCAAGAAATCGTGAAGTATACGTGATGAAACAAGATGGGTTTTGATGAGCACTCTCTGGCGATCAAGCTGTGGTATTTATAGGCCGAAGATAATGCTGTAGACGAGCCAACACCTGGTGCCAACGCCTGAGAAATTTACAATAATTCTGACAGTGCAGTGTGCACAAATTTCTGCATTCGGTTTTATATTTTTTAATATACTTATATCTTACTCAAAAATTTATAAACCTTTTTACCAGGTTCCTTATATGCGCATTATCCTCTTGTAAAATTTTTAGCTTTAGATTCTTGACAGTTTAATTAATAAAATTCTGACATTGAAGTTTCCAGATTTCTAACTATTCAGTTTTTGAATTTTTATAAATATCAAACCTAAAGCTCATCTCCTGATATTTTTACTGTAGATGAATCTATCCAGGGAGAAGATAATATAAATATTTTTCCATCAAAATTATGATCATTTAATTTCTGACATTTTCACTATTACTAGTCTTGTTTCATTAATTACCTTTCTTTTCATCATTTAATATTTTTTCATGACTTTAAAAATTATATTTTGAGTTCTGGATATCTCCACAAATTTTTACAGTAATGTTTCTTATTTGTTGTTGAACAAATCTTTTCTTATTACTTAAGTAATGGTTGATTGATTAGAAAAACAATTTTCCTTATAAGCAATAATCAAAAGAAGTCAAGAAAACTCATAGAAAAATTCAAAAAAATTAAGGAAAAACAAATTAAAACTTCTTAAAATATATCATTTAATTTCTTATTATTACTCATTTTTCAGGATATTACAAACCTATCCCCCTTAAAAAAATCTCGTTCTCGAGATTTGGCGAGGGTTTAGAAGAAGTCTGGAAATTCTTTTCTAAGTTGATCTTCACGTTCCCATGTGGCTTCATCTTCGTAGTGGTTTTTCCATTGCACTTTTAGCATTTTGTGAGACTTGTTTCTGGTATGGCATTCTGCTTCTTCAAGAATGCGGATTGGGTGCTCCCGATAGGATAGATCAGGTTGAAGATCAATATTTTCCATATTGGTGAGTTCAATAGGAATGTAAAGGCACTTTTTAAGTTGGAACACGTGGAAAACATCATGCACCTCAGATAATTGGGGCGGTAGTTTCAACTTGTAAGCCATCTCGCCCATTTTCTCAAGAATTTGATATGGACCAATATATCGGGGAGCTAGTTTTCCACGGACATGAAAATGACGGACTCCGCGGAGTGGTGAGACTTTTAAGTAGACATGATCACCGACTTCCAAGCTGAGTTCACGTCGACGATTGTCGGCGTAACTCTTTTGGCGAGATTGGATCTCTTTTAATCGACTTCTGATCATATCCACTTGCTCTTGGGCTTCTTGAATGAGATTGGGTCCAAAGAATTTTCTTTCACTTACTTCAGACCAAAAGAGAGGTGTTCTACACTTTCTTCCATACAGTGCCTCAAATGGCGACATTTGGAGACTGGCTTGGAAGCTATTATTATAAGAGAACTCGGCGAATGCTAAACTCTTTTCCCAATTAGTACTATAAGACAGTACACAGGCTCTTGACATGTCCTCCAAGATTTGGTTAGTCCTTTCTGTTTGACCGTCTGTTTGAGGATGGTAAGCCGTACTGAAGTTTAGCTTAGTCCCCAGAAGACCATGCAAATTTTCCCAGAAACGGGATGTAAACTGGGATCCTCGATCAAAGACAATGGTCTTTGGGACACCATGCAGACGAACGATATTTTCCAAGTATAGTTCAGCATGCTTTTCTCCAAAATGGGTGGTCTTGACCAGAACAAAGTGGGCTACCTTGGTTAATCGATCTACGATCACCCAAATAGAATCATGCCCTTTTCTGGTCCTGGGCAGACAAGTGATGAAATCTATACTGATATCATCCCATTTCTATTCAGGAACCTTCAAGGGTTGAAGGAGTCCAGCAGGACGTTGAAGTTCGGCTTTGACTCGTCGGCATACATCGCAAATTGCAACATATGCTGCGATATCCTTTTTCATGCCGGACCACCAATATTCTTGTCAGAGGTCTTGATACATTTTTGTACACCCAGGATGGATCGAGAGAGGTGATTGGTGAGCTTCTTCTAAAATCAAATTTTTAAGCTCAGGGTCGTTGGGAATATATATTTGTTTCTTATGCATAAGCAAGTCGTCAGATCCTTCCATGCACTCAGATCCAATGCCTTGCTTTAATTCTTTTCGGATTTTGATAATAGCTTTATCAACAAGTTGGGCTAGTTTGATTTGGAATTTCAAGGTTGGTTGCACTTCTAGTGTGCCCAAAAGTCCCTTTTCAATAATCCCTAAATTAAGTTTCTGAAATTCATCTTGCAGCTCAGATTGATCAGTGTAAGTCGAGATGGATGTGCAGTGGAGTTTCCGACTAAGGGCGTCGGCTACGACATTAGCTTTACCTGGATGGTAATTAATGCTAACATCATAGTCCTTGATTAGCTCCAACCATCTTCTTTGCCTAAGGTTCAAATCCGATTGAGTGAAGAAATATTTTAGGCTCTCATGATCAGTGTATACATTGCATCGATTACCAATGAGGTGATGCCAAATTTATAGAGCATGAACCACAGCTGCTAGTTCCAAATCATGGGTAGGATAATTTTGTTCATGGGGACGAAGCTATGGAGAAGCATATGCAACAGCTCTTGATTCTTGTATCAACACGCATCCCAGACCGTGTCGTGATGCATCACAAAAGACGTGAAAATTTTTATTAACATCCGGCAACACGAGGACAGGTGTTGAAGTGAGTCTTTTATTCAACTCTTGAAAACTTGATTCACATTCGGGTGTCCATTCAAACTTCTTTTCTTTCTTTAATAGCTGAGTCAATGGTTTAGAGATTTTGGAGAAGTTTTCGATAAAGCGGCGATAATATCCCGCTAAACCAAGAAAACTTGGATCTGAGGAACATACTTGGGTTGTTCCCAGGCTTGCACAGCTTGAATTTTACTTGGGTCAACAGAAATTCCTCTTTCTGAAAGGATATGCCCAAGGAATGCAATTTCTTTCAGCCAAAAATCACATTTTTCAAATTTGGCATAGAGCTGGTGGACTCGAAGTTTTTCAAGAATCATGTGCAAATGTTGCGCATGTTTTTTCTCGGATTTGGAGTAGATGAGAATATCATCGATGAAGACCACAACGAACTTGTCCAAATACTCCATAAAGACCTTATTCATAAGGCACATGAAACTTGCGAGAGCATTGGTTAGTCCGAAGGACATCACGACGTATTCAAAGAAACCATATCGAGTGGTAAATGCAGTTTTTGGAATATCGCAGGGCCTGATCTTTAGTTGGTAATACCCATGTCTCAAATCAATCTTTGAAAAGACTTGAGCACCACTCAATTGGTCAAATAAATTATCGATGCGAGGAAGAGGGTATTTTTTTTAGTGGTGACATCATTTAAAGCACGGTAATCTTTGCACATGCGTAGACCACCATCCTTTTTGTTAACAAAAAGAACTAGGCTTCCCCAAGGAGATGAACTAGGGCGAATGAATCCTTTATCCAATTGTTCTTCAATTTGCATCTTAAGTTCAACTAGTTCGGTTGGGGCTATACAATAGGGATATTTAGAAATTGGGGCGGTGCCAGGAATAAGATTGATAACAAATTCCATATCTCTATCTCGAGGTAAACCTGGTAGCTCACTTGGAAAAACATCAGGATAATCACAAACTACAGATACTTGAGAAAGTTATGTCAATGAGGTAGAACAAAGGAATGATTAGGGAAGTGAATTGTTTTGGTTAGATGAAAACTCTACCATAACTTCTTTCGAACTTAGCAAGGATATGGATCGATTAGCACAATCTATACAACCTTTATGCTTGGACAACCAATCCATACCAAGAATTATATCTAAGCCTTGAGTTTCAATAATGATGAGATCAGTATGGAATATTACTCCATTTATTTCAATGATGACTTTAGGGCAAAGACTGAAAGTTTTGATTTTGGCTCCAGGGGAAGATATTATCATGATAGAAGGCAAAAGATCAATAGTAATTTCATTTTGATCCACAAATTTCTTGGAAATGGAAGAATGCGAAGCTCCAGAATCAAATAACACCAAAGTTGGAATAGAGTGGACTAACAACGTACCTATCACCACGTTAGGTGCTTCATTTGCATCCTCAGCGGTCACATGATGCAATCGTCCACGAGCAGGGCCTTGAAAATTATTAGGGGCTGTCCTGACAGGTTGTGGTGATCCTCCAGATCCTTGGGGGTGACCTGGGGGTCGTTGCTGAGCTCCCTGGGTTTGTTGATTTGTTGAATTCTTCTTGGGACATTTATTAGTATAATGCCCCAGCTCATTAAAATAGAAACAGGTGGCATTGGCCGTCGAGTTTTGACCACTCGAAGGCCTCTTGCCAACATTACCGACAGGACGGACAGGAGGCTGTTGGCGGGAAGCTTGAGGTCGAGGTGGTTGATTTTGACGTTTTTGCTTAAATGATGGAGCAGAAGATTTGGGATTGAATGATTGCCCAAATCGCGGTCTAGGAGGATTAACACTCATGCTCTTTCTGGCCATCCATTTTCGCTTTCGCGACTTAGAAATGGTACGAGTGCCTTGTTCAACTCGAAGGGCCATGTCCACCAAAGTTTGAAAGTCATGGATATCATGGGCCATCAGGGTCCATTTAATTTCATCACTCAAATGCTCCCGGAAACGCTCAACCTTTTTTTCTTCTATGGTAACCTCAGAAGGGGCATATCGAGCCAAATAATTGAAGCGATGGAGGTACTCTACCACTGTCATATTACCTTGGTGAAGATCCAAGAATTCTCTTCTCTTAAATTCCATCAAACTGGACGGTATGTGAGTTTTGCGAAAAGCTTCCTTAAAAGCTTCCCAAAGGATGACTTGATTCGGTGGCACCATGGCTTGAAAATTTTCCCACCAAGCTGCCACAGCTCCTTGCAGCTGGTAGGAGGCATAGAGTACTTTCTCTTGGTCATTGCATTGAGCAATGGCCAACTTACTTTCGACTGAACGAAGCTAGTCATCAGCTTCCAATGGATCAGTTGTGGAGGAGAAGATGGGTGGCCGAGTTTTAAGAAACTCATTTAACTTGGAGTAATGGGGAGCGTTCCCATTGCCACCTCTTGCAATGGCTGTGCCTATATTGGCAGTATTCTGAGCAATTTGCTAAAGAAGAATAGTCTGAGTTTGATGGTCTTGTTCAATCATGGCGAGGACTTGAGCCATGGTTGGGGGTTTAGGTAGTTGATTTTCTGGGATTGGATTTGGTTGATTTTGTGGAGGAGGAGTATTGTCGCGACTCGCGGGTTGGGATGATGAGGCTCTCATTGAGGGATGCATTGGATTTGGCTGGGCCGGTGTTGGAATTACGTTCCTTTGAGATTGAGTCTCGGGGGTAGCCTCACTCTCCAAAATATAACTAAGCGATCGCGTTACTGGCCTCCTGCAATATAACGAGAATTATTTTATTAGCTCTGATGAATGTTAAATATATATAGTTGTTGTTTGTAATAAGCAATAGGTTTATATACTCATGCTATTTCAAAGATTATCTCATCGAAAATTTTCACCACGAAGTTATATTAGCGAGAGATATCCATAAGATAACACAAAGATAATTTTTGAACAAAATGCCATACAATACCAAAAGATCACATAAGTTTTCATACATCTGCATAGGTATTACAAACTGACTAACTTTAATTAATACCTTATTCCTAAAACATAAGAGTCTACCACTTCCTTAATTAGCGTCGCTAGATATGATCCCTACGCCTCAAACTACTGGATATGAAGGTGGTGAATCCCCATCACAGCTACTCTTTGAATTGGAAGGAAGGGTGGAGAGTTCTGCACTTCAACTGGTTGAAATTGGCGCAAATATTCGCGTCGATTTCCAACTCGTCGCCTTAGTTCTCTTGCTGGATTTTGAGACTCCATATAGGCCCCATGTGAGCGGACATATGCCTTCATACTAATATGATGTACTTTGCATATTCGGCGCATAAGCTTGCAGCCTGACTCCTGAATTGCTTCATGCTTAGATTTATTATGGTGCTTCACATTATGATGCAATTTTTGGCCTTCAAGAATCGTAGAGGCATAGCTAGAAACTTTATATCCAAATGGTGTTTGCTTGATATCAAAAATAGGTGCATGCTTTTTATGACCAAAATTTTTAGCTAGTTCTCTTGCAATATCAGACCAGTTCATGTTTTTAGCCATCTGAAATTATTGTAAAGAGAAAATAATTAGTAACAATATAAAAATATAATATTTCAAATGAGAAGAAAAGGATTACAGTAATTATTTTTCTCTCACCATGCATCTTTCGTTAAAGAGGTTTGTAATATCGTAAAGACTTATCTTTTATGTTAAATATTTATGAATGCAATCCACGGAATACGAAAGTTTCTCAAAACCCAAAATTTTTCATTCAAATAGATAATATTTTACATCCCTAACAGTACAATACTAAGGACTTCCTTGCTAAATACATTACATAATACAATACCAAAAGTCTGCCTTGCTAAGCATATTACATAGGGTCGCCTCTTATTTCTACGTGGTCTAAGCTACCTTAATCACTGGTTTCAAGCCAACCAGCAAATCCCATGTTGTGGTCATCTTTATTCAGTGGTGGAAACTTCTCCGAGGATCTTCCTGCTAAAGCGAACTAGCATCTCGGGGCGTCTGAGTTGTCTTGGAGCGACGGGAAGAAGAAGGCCCGGATTCTGCTACGCGTTTGGCAAGGCGGGGTCGGCTACCTCCCACTGACATACGGGCGGTGCGACGAAGGCTGAGGGTGCAGCAGGGGCAGGTGGTGCAATAGGTGCGGTTGGAACTTGAGGTGCCTCTAGTGCGGCGTTTCCTAAGACCGAGCAAGAGATAAACCCCATGTTTACAAATGGGGTGATCACTTCCTCCAGGTAGCCCAAATGACTGCGACAGACGACTGCCTCTTGGGCTATGCGGCGATGATGCTCGTCAGCAGCATTACTAAACTCCACCAAGGTGTGAAGTCTATCCAGATGAATGCTTGCAGGATCTGGGTAAGTGGTATCTCCAAGTGGCGACCGGGAAGGATACAGGCGATAGGCAGAATGGAGCTCAGGAAGAGCATGGTGTAGGCGAACAACAACGGTGTAAGCATCATCATTCATGACAACGTGCATAGTTGAGCTATAGCCCTCGAAATTGCGCTCCCCTTCATCATATGAAGGGTAGGCTGCAATATGCAGTCGGGCTGCATACTCAATTATAGAGGAACTAAGGGCCACATAGTACACCATATAGCGAGGATTCTCGGCATACTGAGCCACATCCAACATCTTAGCTAGCACTCCCTTAATTCCCGCTTACTCACGAGCATTCAACTCGTAGCAAAGGATAATATTAATCTGATTAAAACAAAGAGAAGATTAGAATTTTTCAATTAAGAACAGATAAGGAAGTTAGCAGATATCTAGAATAAAGAGAAGTATTAATAAAAATATATTTATGAATTAAGCACTTAGTTTTTAAGGTTATTAAAATTTTCCTTTACTAATGATCAAGCTAACTAAGGTTTTCCTACAGTCTGCATGGCTCTGATACCAACTTGTAAGACCCCCATTTTTGATAATAAATATCAACAATGGGCTCCTCACTACAAGAATCAGGGAAAAATTCGTGAGCCAAAAACCCACGAATTTAAGCTAAAACCCACGAATTTAACTTAAATTCGTGAGCAAACCGTCGAATTTAGTTTACGAATTTAACTCGACGAAATTAATTAATTAAATTCGTGGGTACCCACGAATTTAAGTTAAATTCGTGGGTTTCAACTAAGCCCATGAATTTAATTGGGTTTCTGAGTTAAATTCGTGGGTTTAATAAACCCACGAATTTAAACAGATTAAATTCGTGGTTTAATAAACCCACGAATTTATCAGATTAAATTCGTGGGCTAAAAACCCACTGAATTTAATTGATAAATTCGTGAGTTTTTTAGCCAATTTAATTTAATTAAATTCGTGGGTTTATTAAACCCACGAATTTATCAGATTAAATTCGTGGGTTTATTAAACCCACGAATTTAACTGTCATTTTTACAAAAAAAATGTATATTATCCAAATGTATGTATTTATATATATATATATGTATCGCACTCAATACATATATGTATATATATATCCAAATGTATGTATTTTTATATATATATGTATCGCACTCAATACATATAACAACTAAAGAAGAAAAGAAAAGGCAAAAAGAAAAATGAAACTAAAAATTGCTAAGCGAAGAATAAATAAGATCATCTATTTTGTTCAAATCTGATCAGAAACTGTAACACAAAAGACAAACTCCACAATGAAGTTGAAGCGAACGAATAATTAACAAACGAGACACCAAACCTATTACCGATTACTAAAATCTGAAACCAACCTTTTAACTCTTCAAAACCGGTTTAAAACTAAGTCTCAAAATGTACAAAATTTCGCATGACCTCTCTTGTAAATAGGACATCCACTCAACAGACAAAAACATTTGCGGTTATAATATATATCAATCTCTCAAACCGAAGGAGACATTCTAGCGATCCTTAGATAATCCAATCACACATCCAACGGCAATTTGTAAACTACGCAATGACGTACAACACATTACAACCACAATAGATACAATCCACAGTCCATTAAAATAAGTCCATCACAATAAGTCGATCACAACGTATCCATCACAACAAGTTATAAAGTACAACAGTTATACACCAATCGAGCTCACAATGGAATTCATGCCTCGGGGTTGTTGGAGTTGTGGGCGCTACCACCACCGTCGGCATTGTTGAAGATGTCTTATATGATGTCGTCGTTAGAACGTGCTGGAGGGCGTGACCTAGAAACCTGCAAGTTCAAGATTAACTTAGGTTGTGCTACAAGTAACATTATGCTGATTCACATGAATGTCAATATGAGAATATCAATAGTACTATTCAACCAAGGCACAATATGAGAATATCAATATGACAAGTCAAGCTAAACAAGAATAGATACTATATATAAGAACTACACGTACGAGCTAGTCAAGATATACTGCAATAATCATATGAACATCAATCTCATATTCAATGAAGTATCAAAGTAATACTCTCTAGTATTAACATAAGGCCAAGATTGCAACTAAAATTATTTAATTCAACTTCCAAAGACCCCAATTGCATCACTGAGTATTCAAAAGATAACAAACAGTGAAAATAGTTCAAAGAAGCAATAAGAGTTTTGGTAGTCATTTTAAGAGTTCAATATACAAAGTACAAATATAAAGCATTCTACAAGGATAAACAATCAGATTGTACATG
This sequence comes from Otatea glauca, assembly GCA_036346275.1. NCBI lineage: Eukaryota > Viridiplantae > Streptophyta > Magnoliopsida > Poales > Poaceae > Otatea > Otatea glauca. Next base: position 7,966,818 of record CM070717.1, on the reverse strand, counting down.
GGCAAACAACATTCTACAAGGATGCCATATAAAGCATTTAAAACATAAGTTCACAATTGAACAAGTTGTCTTAAGATAACTTTTCAATTCCAAGAAGTCAACACAATATAAGGTTCAAATCAAAAGTTATTGATGAAAGAAAAATCAAATAGCACGTAATGGGTTCATAATTTGGTAAACCATCACTTATCTACTGAGAGCACAAGAATGAACTTTCATAAGCACACAAGTTAACCTTTCCAAGTATGAACATTGAGATGATTTGTGCAAGGTTTAAGAAAGAGTTGCCTAAATATCCTAAAATCGACTCGGTTGTGCATTTCAACAAAAATTATCACTTTTGCAACAGATTACTAAGATTGATATATACTAAAAGAATGAACTAGATTTCCTACGGAAGTATATGTCCATCCATTGCACACGTAATCTCATATTCAATGAAGCATATGTAATCTCATATTCAAAGAATGAACTAAAGTTCCTAATATGTTCCTAAATTTGAGCAAGAGAAAGGAAGGGATGGGGCAGGTAGCTCACCAAGTCATACATCAAACTCCACAACAAAGTTCAAGCTAACGAAAAATTAACAAACGAGACACCAAACCTACTACCTCTACTAAAAGCTAAGTCATTGAAATGTACAAAATTTCGGCATGACCTCTCTAGTAAATAGGACATCCACTCAAATGCAGACAAAGAAACATTTACAGTTATAATATATATACCAATCTCTCAAACCGATAACTTAATTGGTTTAAGGAGACATTCTAGCAGTGCAAATCCTCTCGCATCCTTAGATAATCAATCACACATCCAAAACGGCAATTTGTATGTTCCTAAATTTGAGCAAGAGAAAGGAAGGGATGGGGCAGGTAGCTCACCAAGTCATACATCAAACTCCACAACAAAGTTCAAGCTAACGAAAAATTAACAAACGAGACACCAAACCTACTACCTCTACTAAAAGACCAAACCAACCTTTCAACTCTTTCAAACCGCTTAAAACTAAGTCATTGAAATGTACAAAATTTCGCATGACCTCTCTAGTAAATAGGACATCCACTCAAGCAGACAAAGAAACATTTACGCTTATAATATATATACCAATCTCTCAAACCGTATGAGACATTCTAGCAGATCCTTAGATAATCAATCACACATCCAAAAGCGGCAATTTGTACAAGAATTGACAAACTTAGCTCGTGTCGCAAACTTATAATATTTTCGACATCCATACATGTGGTGTCGTCTAAGGTGGTCAGCAGGCCCACGGAAGTACATAGGCATTCCTTGGCTTGGCATAGGTGGTGGGTACATGTAGAACGGGTTTGGAGGTCGGGAGCCTGTAAGGCATAGACAGTACATCATGCCACATATAAATCATTCATTCAAATTTTAAATAACGAATTGAACCGATCCGTCTTTACCGTGGTGCCTCTCTGTAGAAGGTGGTTTGATCTGTGGATTGAACATGTAGAAAGGAGGAGGAGGTCGGGAGCTCTGTGGATCATAGTTTGTGATATGAAGTACACATAATAGAGTTTTTGAAAATAAAGAATGCATGAGAATATCATATAACCTGAGGTGCATCTCCTAGGGGTGGTGCCTGCATCCCAGTAGGGTTTATGAAGGACGCCGGGGGAGGCTGAGCACCCTGTGATGCTTCTCCTTGTGGTGGTGGCTGCATGTGCGGAGAAAACATGTAGAAGGGAGGTGGCTGGGAGCCCTATGACATAAAAGTCCAGTTTGTGAATTCGTGATTTTACGAGCTAAGTGAATTAAAGAGTAATGAACTCAAGTATCTTTACCTGCGGAACAGGAGAGCGAAACACTGGCACGTTAGGTCCAAGAGATTGTGACAGATTGTCTTGATATAGATTGTTTGTTAGATTTTAATCACAAATGTAAACTTGAGCATTTTGTTCAAAGTTGAGATTGTACCGCAGATACATTTTCATGTATTCGAGTCTTCTCGGCCTGCGAGCTTCCTCTCGTGCTTGACGAGACTCTTCTCGCTTGACGAGCCTCCTCTCGCGCTTCACGAGCCTCCTCGTGCGCTTGTGCTTCCGTATGGACCTCGACGAGCGAGCACTCCCCTATGAGGAAACCGAGCCTCGTGGAGGACGATCGCATTCCACAACTCCATCCCCCATGGCCCACCTACAAACGATATATACTGAAATGTGACCATGCAATTTTTTTCCCTTAGTAGAGCGAAAACAAATAAAATCAGTTTTATTAACGAACCTCCCATGCTTTAGGCCCTCCAACGTGGTACAACGCTTCCACATCGACCGTGCGGCCCTCCAATCAACCTCCGGCCCATGACGTTGTGTCATTTGTTCTCGCATATGACGCCTACAAAACAAAGATTTTGGTGCTCCTAGATGTAAATTTGCACAAAACATATTGTGTCATTTATACTTACCATCCTCTCACTAGCCCCGCTGCCGCACAACACATCCGGTTTTGTGGATCCTCGCCTTGGTGCCCCGGATGTAACTTCCACAAAAGTGGGAGTACTCCCACTTTCACCTCCTACGATGCAAAGTTATAAACATAGTGACAAATTCACTAACAATTATAATACCGATATTTACCATGCGTTGCTCTAGGCCAATGTGTCCGTCACACTGCATTTGTGCTTCCCAATCTACTTCTTCTGCTCCCTCGATTTCTATTTGATTTTTCTTGAAAATCCTCCGACCCCAAGACTGCACACATCCACCTCCAAGCCTCCATGTCCTTCATTATCCAATCGACCGAGCTCGAGATACTCTTGTTCTGTCAGTGTATCCTCCTCGCCTCGGTCCTCTTCTCATGTTCACCTTCTTCACCCTCTTGTAAAATTGATGACAGCTTGAATGCGTGCATTGTTTGAATGAATCTCCGACAACCTTTTGTGCCGCCTGTTGAAGACGCTTTTGGCCTTCTTCAAAGCGTTGTAATCGTCTTCGCTCTCAAGGCGGAACCTCTCCCGCATATAATCACACACCTCAAATTGTACTTACATTTAAAGCAAAACTCAAATAGAGTAAATACATAACGCAAACTCACCTGTGGCCAGCCCACATGCGCTTCCGACATGTTTGGTTGTCTTCGCCTCCTTCCACGTTCTCCTTCAACGCCCAAGTGCTTCCTAGTTGTGGGCGTGAATCTTTCCCCGTTAACCTTTGTAATGTGGCCTCGTCCCTGCACCAACCCGGCTCTTTCCAAAGGCCTACAACAAAATACAAGACAAAGATGCATCAAAACAATAAGTTGTCACCTAGCTAATGCTAAAAGAGAAGATATAATCATTACTGCTCCCGTGTACTCTATCAACCTCCTATCGGCCGGGTTGCATCTCGAACGAATCGAGACGGTTTTACTAAACCTCAAATGCAAATAATTAGTTCATAGACATTACAATGTAAATATGGAGATTAAATGATAATCCAATACTACACATATACCGATGGTACCAAGAAGACCCGCCCTCTTCAATCGCTCTAAGGTCGCCTCCAACTCTGATCTGCCGCCGCCTCGGCCTCGGCGTCGCATCAGATCTGTCTGCCCCACCGCCACCACCCCAACGACCTCCTCGTCGTCGCCTCGCCCATGTCGCCATGCTCACATCCCAACCGCCTCCTCCGCAACCCCTACCGCCTCGCCCTCCCGTGGTCGCTCCCGCGCTTTGTTCTCGTGCTCGCCATCGAAGCACCTTTGGAGCTGCTCTGCCATTGTCTAATCTGCGCCGCCAAAGAAATATGGCGCTGCCACCGCCGAGTCCCGACCATCGTAACCCTTGCTCCTCGACCTTCCGAGGACGACCACGAACTTGCCTTTAAGCTTGTCAACCTGATGCCTGAACATACTCATCTGTTCAAATTTGACAAGAGTTAGTATACAGGGTTTACAAATAATTTTCAATAACTTGCAAAAAAGAATGAGACAACTATAACATGTAAAAAATGAAGGAGACAACAATGACTTGTAGAAATGAACGAGGCAACAATAATCTTACAAAATATACATATCAAAAGTTGTCGGCGCTTAATCGCTCGCGACTCAGATTTCATTGAGACGTGCTTGAAGACGTGCAATCCTTACTGACTTCTGAGGCGTTTCCGTGACGGGCCGGGTTCATCTGTTATTACGTCTGTGGCATCGGTAGGTAATTGATCGAGTCCTGCCCCGTCGGAGACAAGGAAAGAATCCCCTATAGCTTCTTCTTGATATACATCACCCACATCATCCTCTACGTTACTTGCCACATACGAAACATCCCCAGGAGGGTATACTTCAGGGTTAACTTTAAATACAACCCACCAAGCCTTCAAGCTACGGTGAGGATAGCTCAGGTAGTACACCTGCTCAACCTGATGTGCAAGCACGATGTTATTGATATGGCCCTGAAGCCGCGAACTGTGCTTCACCTCCACCATCCCAAAGTCATCGACACGTGTGCCGTTGTGTGGATCGAACCAATGGCAATCAAAAAACACGACCTTCAGATCTTTGCCACCCCCAAAGGTATACTCAATTATGTTTTGTACAACACCGTAGTAGTCTAATATATCGCTTGGGGAATCGGATGACGTTGTGACTACTCCGCTGTTTGAAGTGGCCGCAAGTGGACGGCTAGCTTCTAATTTCACGCTCAAAACGGAACCCGCTCACATCACAATGACTATAGCTCCTTGCCGCCACATCACCATGTGAGAGCTGTCGGAGATCCTCATGGACGGAGGCATCACGCATACACTATATAGCAACATTCATCATCAAGTTAGTCTAATATTAAGTTACTACAACAATTCATTTTAGAAAAATGAATAAATAGTCAAATTACATGTTGACGGAACCATTGCACGGCTTGGGCCGCCTTTCAACCCATCACGACGTAGGTTATCCAATTGCTTAGTTGTGGGTTGTCGAGTTGACTTCCAATTTTCTTTGTCAAATACTCTGGCCATTTATTCTCGGGTTAAAAGGACACTACATCGAAATGTTGAAAACATAATTGAGAAAAGTCACTTACTCAAAATATTTTTCAACTTCTACCATGTTAGTGAACATGTAAAGCATGGCCATGTTCCACTCCTCATACTCAACATGGTGTGCGTTAATACGACCCAACAGTTGACCCTTGCATTGAAAAAGCTTAAGTTCGCTCAACGGTTCTTCTTCCGCGCACGGCATCGATTCTTACGGACATTCACGTTGTGCTTGCGTGAAATACTTTGTTGAGAAGTTTGTGATCTCTTTACTTGCATAAGCCTCTGCGATACACCCTCTACCCTTGCCTTGTTGCGCATCGTAGCTCTAAGCTTTTTCAACTCCCTTTCCCGACTATACATCCATCCGAATCACGCGGGACCTCCAACCTTCGCTTCAAGGTAGATGCACCAGCAGTGTTGCATCACATTCATAAAACCAGTGGGAAAGTTTTTCCAACTTGCATACAAGCAATGGAATTCCCTTCTCTAACTTCTCGCATCAACGTCTTAGAGATTTCCTTACCGCATATCTGCCTATATAAGTAACTGAGCTCGGCCAACATCCTCCACAACTCATTATCAAAATAGCCACGAAACATTACCGGAACAAGTCTTTCCATGATAATATGGTAATCATGACTCTTTAGCCCGTTTAGCTTACGGTCGACATTCACACTCGCTTTATGTTAGATGCATAGCGGTCGAGAAACTTTAGAGTTTTCAACCACCTCAAAATCTGTTTACGGTCTTCGGCTTCACACAAGATGGAGCTCGTGGCGGCTCTCATTCCCATTTAAACCAACTTTAACCTCGAGCCACGGCCTAGCACAATGATCACCCATGTCTTTCCTAGCACTCACGTTATCCTTTGTTTTGTCGGTTACATCAAACACCATGCTTATGATGCTTTCGCCACATTGCGCTCTTGGTGCATCAAATCTATGTTATGCGGCGAATCAAAGCTTTCGCGTAAGGCGCTCCCAAAGAAAAAAATATGAGTCCAGTTGTGCTCCTTTCCATAGCCTGAAACCCACTTAGTAGATCGCATGCCGACTATGCCACTCGGCTATCTCCTCTCCCGTGAGTCGCCGGCGCCCTTTTTAACTTTCATCCTTTTCAAATGCTTTGGCGTCGTTCTAAAAGGGTGCCTCACGGAAGCCATCGCCGATGGCAATCGAAGAATGTGATCTTTTACCGCGGCGTGAGCCTCAATGCATCGTAGTCACCATACAAATTGGACAACACAGCGACCATGAACACACCAGCGCCCAAATGCCATATGCCAACAAATCATGGACCGACCACGTGTATGCGGCTCGTAAGGTAAACTCTGCCACCAACGCTGTCGTATGCCTTTTCCTCGCCACAACTTCTTCAGCTCATCAATTAAGGGCCGCATGAACACATTGAGATCCTTCCCTGGATGCTTAGGGCCTGGAATGACAAGAGCAAGGAATATGAACCCCTCTTTCAAGCAAATCTCGGTGGAAGATTGTATGGCATGATGAAGACCGCCAACAAGAGTAGGGGCTAGCGCTTGTCTTTGAAGGTGTGAAACCGTCCGTGGACAAACCAAGGCGGACACTCCTAGGGTCGCTTGCAAATGCAGGATCGAATCGGTCCAATGCCTGCCATGCCTCGCCATCAGACGGATGGACCATCATATCCAGGTCTTGGTCCTCACGTTTACCTTCTTTGTGCCACCGCATATGTTTCGCTGTTTCTTTTGACATGTACAGCCGTTTAAGCCTATCCGTGATCGGCATGTACCAAAGCTGTTTACTCGCGACCTTTGTAGTCACTGATACCCTTCCTCATCTACCACCTCAACGAATCTGCATTTACCGCAATGCATACAATGGGTATCGTTGTCATGATCCTTCCAGAACAGCATGCAATTATTCTCGCACACATCAATCTTCTGGTAATTCATCCTGAGGCCGGCCATCAACTTTTTCGATTGGTACAAATCCTTTGGCATCTTGTGGTTAGGCGGAAGGACATCATTCATTAGTTCAAGCAAAGCGTTGAAGCATTTGTTCGAAAAGTTGAACTTCGACTTCATCGACATAAGCCGTGTAACCGCCGCAGGATCGGTCACATTGGTCAAGTCATGCGACTTCTCGTCCGAGGCGCCAAGTAGCCTATAGAATTCCTTAACCTCCTCCGCCGTGACCCCTCCCGAGTTAAATTCACCCCCGCCAAGATCATCCAAAGATGTCTTCCATCCGGTCGTGATCCTCCACATGGTCCAAAGATCTCTTCGCGTCTTGATAGCCCGCCTCGCGGCCTCTCCATGACGGTGCCACACCAAATAGTCAGGCATGAACCCATTTTTGCAAATGTGATACTGCACTATATCCTTGCTGTAGTAGCTGTTATTCTCGCAGAGGGTACACGGGCAATACACATATTCAGCTCCTCCAGCGAATGCTTGCTTCAAGAAAGCATCCGTGATCTGCCCCCATTCCCTTGAGTGCCCCCCATCACTCCTCCATCCGTCATACATCGCCCTTCGATCGTCACCCATTATCAAAGCTAAACAAATGAAACAATGTCAACATACGACCGTGGCTTAGGTGACAAAGACAACCCTATTAGGAAAGATTTGGCCTAAACCCACCCAAGAATGGAGGCTATTGCATGCGACCTGTGACGTGCGGTACGAAATCAACGAAATTTGAAGAAGATAACCCCGTTGTTCTCCAAACGCACGCCGATGTCAAAAGCGCGGAGAACAACAGGTTATGTGGCCGAAATCACGCTCGATCGCTCACACGCCACAGTGCCCTATGCAACAACCAACATTCTCGGCCGTCCAAAATACGGACAATTCTCGAACCGCGCACCTCACAAGCAAATGTGAGATGCGCCGTTCCGAACAATGACGCCTATGCTCTCTACGCTCGACACAAACCCTAAACTCTAATGTTATATACAACGGCAGCGAGAAAATAAAAATATATATATCATATGCAATAATATAAAATGAGATGAAATAACTTTAAACGAATATAAAAAGAGACGAATATACCTTCTCCAACGCCGGTGGGGCGTCGCGGAGGGTCCGGGAGGCGGGTGGCGCCAGCGACGGCGAGGCGGCACTGGCGGGCGGCGCCGACGATGGCGCGGGCGGTGGCGTGGGCGGCGACAGGGCGGGGGTGGGGCGCCGCCCGGGTAGGCGGGCGACGCCGGGCGATCGAGCGAGGCGGCGGTGGCACGGGCAGAGGGCGGCCGGGTGGCGGCGGGCGGCGGCGCGCAGCGGCAGCGGGCGACGGCGCTGGTGGACGGCGGGAGGGCGGTAGCGCGTGAGGGCGGCCGACCGGCGAGGGCAACGCCAGCCGGGCGGCGCCGCTGGCCGGGGCAGCGTGGCAGGCGGCCCGGCCGGGCGTAGTCGCGGCGGGCAGCGCAAGCAAGGCGGCCGATCGGGCGGCGCCGCGGTCGCGGGGCTGCAGCAGGCGACCGACCGGGCGGAGTCGCGGCGGGGAGCGCGGGCGGCGGCGGCCGGCGGAGGTCGCGCGTGGGGAGCACAAAGAGGCGGCCGCCGAGGCGGCGTCGCGGCCGGGCAACAGCGGCAGGCGACCGCCGAACGGCGTCGCGGCGGGAGGGCAATATGGCAGGCGACCGGCCGGGCGCGGCGTCACGGAGGGAGGGCAATACGAAGGCGGCGGCCGGGCGGCGCGGCGGGCGGAGATGGCGGGGCACGGCGGGCGACGGCGACGCGAGCGGCGGCGCGGCGGCGCGGCGGCGAGCAGGCGGGCGGCGGTCGATGCGCAGTGGCCGACCGGCGGGTCTCGGCTCGCCGAGCGGCAGCCGCGCCAGCGGGCGGTTGGCGGCCGGGCGGTGGTTCTAAGCGCGCCGAGCGGGCGGCGCGCCAAAGCGGCGCGAAGCAAGGGGCGGCGGCAAGGGCGGGCGATGGTCGGGGGCGGGCGGGCGCGGCAGCGGGGCGCGCGCAGCGGGCGGCGCGCGCTGTAGGCGGCGCGCGGCGCGGCAGGCGAGGCGAGGCGAGCAGCGTTTGGCGGGCAAATGTGGTAGGGTTTTTTCCCAGCTTAAATTGCGTGGTATGCCTGGCCCACGAATATAAAATTTTAAATTGTGAGTTTTTTGGCCCACGAATTTAAAGTTTAAATTGTGGGTATTTTTTGGCCATTTAATTTAAATATTTAAATTCGTGGGTAATTTTTGGCCCCCGAATTTAAATGTTTAAATTCGTGGGTAATTTTTGGCCCACGAATTTAAATGTTTAAATTCGTGGGTTTCATTTTGGCCCACGAATTTAAATGTTTAAATTCGTGGGTTTCATTTTAGCCTACGAATTTAATTGAAAACGTGCGTTTTATTCAAACCGAGGAATTTAAATAAATAAATTCGTGAGTTTTTTTTTGGGCCCACGAATTTAAAAAACCCACGAATTTTTCCTTGATTCTTGTAGTGCCTGTGGAGACAGTACTAGTCCCATGATCAGTGGCTAGCACGCACATATTACAAATTGAAATCACACCCATACACAATAATATTTCACATGCTAAGCGTCTTGAAATTACAAAGTATTATTTTTACAAGCCAAAAGCTCGAAAAGCAGCACCGGAAACTTTATTTTTCTTGTAGTATGCCCATTCACCCTCAGGCAACAGACAAGGTAAAGCCCTAGAAAACATCGTCATCATAACCCCCAAATCCTGAATCATCGTAAAGATCATCGGGGTAATCGATATCTTCACCTAAAACAACATTCATAGCATGATTGAGTACAATGTGTACTCAGCAAGTCTTATAGTGTATTATAGATGTAGTTATGTAACATCCCAGATTTTCTGTTGTTCCAAAAATTATTTTAAAATTTATTAAATTCAAAATTTGGATCTTCCTCGGTGTTCTAATTAACCTGGCATCCATATCCTCCCGAAACTGGAGTTCAATTCTTTATTGTCCGCAGTTAAAATTTCATATTCCGTCCTTATCCAAAATTTCACCCGAGTTCCAAAATGCTCCAAAATCTCAAAATACATTGAATTAGGTTTCAAATATTCTATAATGATTTTGGAAAATTTTCCAAGATTTATAGAGTCTCTTTGCTATTTTATCCTTCGCGCTTTATTCTCAAAGACTATTTATTTGGACCCACATGTCGAGCTACAAAGTGGCGTCTTCAACCTCCAGCTACTGTGTTCTCCGTAGCACTCTCTCCAATGTCGAAAAGAGAAAAATGTTTATAACTTCTTCATTTTCGCATCAAATCAAGGGAGAGTTGAAGCGCTATGCGACCGTATTGATGCAAGGATTCAATTCCCGCGCTACCCATCCTTAATCCGGCGAAAACGGCCGCAATTAAGCGTTAATGACAATTTATTGCTCGGTCATTATCTCGGCGCTTTTCACCTCACCGGGCGTCGGGTACTCAAAAGCTTCGCCTTGCTGTGCTCTACCCCATGCTCACTTTGCCCCTTTGATTCAAGATTTTCTTTTCCAAAACTCGCAAAACCGCAGCCCAACGTCGACGAAAGACACCGGCGAGCCAACTTTTGATCCGGTGAGCCAAATCAAATTCCGTTCGCGTCATTTTGTGCATCTTGTCGCAAAGATCAAAAGCCCTAAAGAAAATTTGGGTTTATTACAGGGCGGCGACGAATTTGACGCTTGAACATCGTCGGCCTAACCATCTTTGCGGCGTCGATTCGCCGTCTCCTGGTAAGCCTCTTCAAACCGGTCTCACCTTTGGATTCGCGGCGCCGAGCTCTTCATGATGCTCACCCTATCTTCCATTTCACTGGCCGCCTACTGGCCCTATCCCCATGCGCCATGGTTTCGCTCTGTTTCGCGAATGAACAAAGGCCGCTACGGTGTTTTTCTGTTTTTTCTTTCGATTCAACTTCAAACAATTGTTTCTCCTCCGTCAACTCGAATCGAGTGATTCAAATTTCAAAATTCATCTAAATTCATCCTCTATCTGCCAGTATTTTTATTATAATTTTAGTTTCTATTTATTTTATTTTATTCATTTCATGCACCGCTTTGGCGTAGTCGAAGAAGCGGTCGTCGTCGCCGACGAAGGAGAAGACCTCGAGAACAGCGCAGCGCACTTCGCTGATTTAAGGCAAGTCTCCTTGACGACGTTGATCCCATTGTTTATAACTGTTTTATAAAAAGTTTGCAACTTGCATGGCTATTTACATAAACCGATGATGTTAAAATATAGAATGTTAGTTATGCCCATTTCGAAATAACATCCTTGCTGTTTGATTACCATGCCTTTGTAACCCTAAGATTTAATCATGAAATCATGTATTATGTGATTAACCTTGTTTAGTACGGTAGACTGTGCTTAGGATTGACGTTGATCAAAATGCCTATGGTGGGATAAATTCTAAAATATTGTTGAAATGTGTTTTATCGAAACTGTAGCAAGGTGATTGCTGCTGTGATTGTAAAATAAAAATAAAATTAAAATGGTTCAGGTTGGGGCGGAATGGTTTGTCGGGCGGGTGCGGATGGAGCACTGGTTTTGGTTTGTGAAAGCCGCCCTAATCAATTTAAGGACTGACGCTTATGACTGTCCATTCTAAGCATTACCGTGCAACCACAAGTCTATAATGGGTACGACCTGGCTGAATAATTTGTAGAAACCTAACTTAGACTCGCCAGTTGGTGGAATGTGAGTGCCGGATGGAGGCATGTCGTATTTCTCACACGGCGCAAGAGGGGGCTTCTGTACTGGGTGGATAGAACCCTAACAGCGGTGAAACCTTAGCGGGTGGGTCGGGTTAGGCGTATACATTGTAAAGGCCTTGTCATGATCTCTCTGCCGGCACACCAAAGGAAGTGTGTTCGTAGCGCTTGGCATTAAAGAGATGATCATGTCTTGTGGGTAAAGTTGTACACCTCTGCAGAGTAAATCTATTCGAATAGCCGTGCCTACGGTCAAAGGCAAAGCGAAGAATGCTTTCATACTGGTAGACTTGGTTTTGGTTTTCAAAATAACTGATGCTTTGGGAATTCGGGAGTGGTTAGAACTCTTGAATGTTTATTTGGCGGATTGAGCCAATCAGGTAGATGGAACCTGTTTTGAATCATGACAGATGGAGTCATGTGATGGTTAAACAAGATCTTTCAAAAATGGGCGGTTAGAGCCTGTATACTAGTGTTGGTAGTTGGAACCTTCACTAGAGTTAGTAATAATTTCAATTGTACAAATAATTGTTAAAACTGCTTTGTGAAAATTATTATTAATAATGTTTGTTAAATCTGGCTTTGTGCAAAAGAACCCTATTAAGCCTTCCTTGGAAAGCCCTTCATGATGCATTTTCCTGGACTTGCGAGTACGCTTTGTACTCACATGCTACACAAAATTTTGTCATCAGAGAATTACCAAGATGCAGTTGAAGACAATGAGTTCTATGATGAGGAGCTTGTGGGCGATCGCCAAGATAACTAAGCGTGCGCTCCTAGTCGTCGCCTGTGGTGTCTTTTGGGTTTTATCTTGTTGTTTTTTTGTGTTTCATTGCTTGAGAACTTTGGTCATGTGACCAGAGATGTAATAAATAGCCATGTGGCCGTAATTTATGATTATGCTATATTTTGTTTTCTCTTCTTACGCTCGTTATGATAATCACTTTGCTTCACTTGTGTGTACTAGCAACTGATCTGGGACTAGTACAGAAATACACAGGAGATTCTGGATGGTAAATCTTGGGTCCCACAAGTTAGAAGTAAATGCAAGACATAGCAATGGAATGGTTTCTACAGTTGTTTTTGCATTGGCAAAACAAAACATAAGCGCATACTAGATTGTAACCGAAGTTTGTAAAGAAGCATCTTATTGTAATAAGGAAGTATTAATTCAGCGTATATCAATCCTCATATCACAGCCGATCTGACTGATTCCATCCATTCCCATGTCATCCCCTGACATGAATTATACATATTCCATAACACCATTTTCCTGTCAAATCATTTTGGAAATATTAAAACTCTAACCATGTGATGACTTTACCAAGTGCCTTTAACCGTAGGCGCGGCTAATTAATTAGATTTACACTCTGCAGAGGCGTACAACTTTACCTACAAGAAATGATCTGCCACTTTTGCCAGGTCAGTTGACACTCTTCCTTTGGAATGTCGGCATGGTGATCATGACATAACAGTTACATTGTTTAAGCCTAACTTTGCACCAGCCCGATGACGTTAAATCCTTGTTATGGAGAAGAAACATGATAGTGTATCCCAGTCATATAAAGTGGTAATAAGAGCAGTAATTCCCTGTGATAGAAGCAGTAAATCCCTGCGGTAAAGGTTTTTTCCATACCAAGGCATACATCGTTATACCGATATGCATTTTACCCACAACGAAGTGTGGAAGCCCTTATAAGCAAACCTAGAAAGGATTGCTCCTACCATCTCCCGCCTACCAATGTGCAAAGCCAGACCTAAGCAACTTAATAGGTTAAGGCTGCCCCATCCCAGCACTTGTGGTTGCACGGAATTTTGGCTTGAAAACAACCCATAGCTCGGTGCTTAATCCGACACGGTCAATGCTCCACCCTACACATCGTACAAGTCCATCTCTTGCACAATCGGCTATTGCCAATAATTACTCGCATCTAAACCATAGTTTTATTTTGGGGGTTTTAGTCAAAATACCAACAATTGACATCATGTCATAACCAACCATTTTAATTCTCAAAAATCAACTTTGATGATCAACTTCGTTGCTAATGAGCATGGCTAAGCATGATTATTAGTCGTGTATACCCAATTTGACATTATGTAATGTCTACCCCTTTATCTATGGTTAACAAGGTTCATATATTCAAACTTATGAAGGAAGTTCCATGAAACATCAGGTATATCTACCAATATTCCAACATAGCATGCATAATAGTTTTGCAATCATGGAAAGTAAATATTTGAAGTATTAGGATCAAAATGATCAAGGGGGTGCTTGCCTTGCTGATCGTAGTTGGGTATAAAGTCCGGATCGTCGGCGAGGTCGTCGTCTGCTAATTCAGGTTCGTCGGAATCTACTCGTCGACCATCAAGAATAACATACAACAAATAGCAAACAAGTATAAGGGCAAAAAGAAGACAGACAAAAAATCATACTACAACTTTCTTACAAGAACGAGGGTGTTACTTTTAACAAGATTATAATTCAAATTGATCTGGTTATACTGTTTCTTTTTGTTCATACCTACTTTTACTATCTTGGTCTAAATGGTGTCAAGTACTTCTTGCATTATATGAGTTATTCCTTTTTGTTTTAATGAATTTTAGATGCTAAAATTATTTGAAGTGGAGAGATTTGACTTATAATGATATCATAACATAGTATGTTGTTAATAGGATTCACATGCAAAGCAAGGTATTTTAAGATTTTTAAAATCAAACATTCCTTATTAAATTTCTGACTGCCATATTATTGGGCATAGCACATTAAGTGGTCTATCTCATTTTCATGAACTGATTGCTAGATGCAGCATGGTCTCAAATGATCACATACATATATATATATATATATATATATATATATATATATATATATATATATATATATATATATATATATATATATATATATATATATATACACGTATATACCTATTATACTTCTTTCATACTAAATTTCATCCTATTTGTATAGTTCATTATATTTTTACCTAGCCTAACATTATCCTACCAATATGTTGAAAAGAAATATGTTTAACAAACTACCAAAATTCTTTTCTTTTTCAATTGGTTATTATAGCATAGTTACTAGTAATATTAACCTTTAATAGAAAAGACATAAAACAACAAGTTACCCAAATATTTTTATAGAAATGGATTCATAGCAGAATAAAGATCTTAATAAAATTGGTTCCAAATAATATTAACCTTGTTTGCAAAATTTCCATAGTCTACTTTCATATGTGCTATTCACCTTTGTATTAAAATATTTTTCCGAAATAGATTTTCAAAATATTTTTTCCTATTCTGGAACCTCTTGATTTTAGATGAATTTAGAAATTGGTTTCATCTCATTTGGATTTCAAATGCGAAAGATATTCAAGTTTGAATTTTTAACCGATTTAAAAATCAATTGAACATAGCAAAATACGCTTTCGCTACGATGAAAGCGGCTTTTGCTTCGCGCCATCAGGTCTCATTCGAACCGAACCCAGACGCTGACATCTCGGGCCCACCTGGTAGTGACTCAATGTTTGCGCAAAGGACCCGGACGCAGTCACTCACTTCTCGGGCCCACGACTCAGAGGCACAGAGCAGAGCCCAGTGAACTTGGGCTCGCCGACGGCGAACTAACTCCGGAAGGGGGAATGGGTAGCACCTACGGCTTCAGCGTGCTAATGCGCTTCTATGGGACAGCTTAATGACTCTTGGCGATGACCGGAGATGGGTCGCCGTCGTGGCCGAGCGGCGGAGGTCGCTACGACTAGCCACGCCAGCGACAGAAGGCATCTCTGGTGGAATGGGTTCTGGTTCTAGCATCTACGTGTTCGGCGGTTTCATTTTTGCCAAAAGGAAGCTCAGAGGAGAGTCGGATTAGCTCACCATCGATCGCCGGTTTTGGAGAAGAAGGGGGCGTAGTGGCGACGGGGCTCCGGTCGGAATTTCCTGGAAACAACAGAGGTGTTTTGATTCGTGAGAGCTGGTGGTGCTATAACCGAAAGCAATTGAGGAATGGTTGCTTGTATCACCTTCAATCGATCATGAACCGAAAGCTAGGGTTCTTCGGCTGATTCAAGAAATCGCGAAATTGGATGTGATCAGTTGAGTATACGGGATGAAACAAGAGGGGTTTTGATGAGCACTCTCTGGCGATCCAGCTGCGGTATTTATAGGCCGAGGGGAACGCTGTAGATGAGCCAACACCTGGTGTGAACTCGACGGGTTTTTGCGGCGCTAGAACAAGAGAAGGGATGGGCGGATTGCGGAAAATCCGGGCGAGGACGATGCGTGGCAGGGTTTGGCAGAGGCGGTTACCTCGGGCGAAGCGTAGGCGCTGCAGTGGCGCGAGCTACAGCCGGCGAAAATGGCTCGGCCACGCAGAGCACGGCCATGAGGAGGAAGAAGAAGGCGGTGGTGTGGTGGCGATGTGGGACCACACAGTGATTCGGACCCGCATGGCAGAGTGAGCAAAGGAGAAGTTCAACTTGAACTGCAAGAGGCTGGATTTGATTCACTGAATCCATTTCCTATCCAATCGGTAAATTAACGAGGAACTTACTGAGTGTACCTGAGCTAGTTTAGGATCTACCATAAAAATTTCAGACCTATTTGACGCCTGAAGAATTTACAATTATTCTGACAGTGCACTATGCACAAATTTCTGCATTCGGTTTTATATTTATTAATATACATATATCTTACTAAGAATTTTATACAATTTTTACCAGGTTCCTTATATGCACATTATACTCTAGTAAAATTGTGAGCTTCAGATTCTTGACAGTTTAATTAATAAAATTCTGACATTGAAGTTTCCAGATTTCTAACTATTCAGTTTTTGAATTTTTATAAATAACAAACCTAAAGATCATCTCCTGATATTTTTAATGCATATGAATCTATCCAGGGAGAAGATAATATAAATATTTTCCCATCGAAATTATGATCATTTAATTTCTGACATTTTCACTATTACTAGTCTTGTTTCATTAATGACCTTTCTTTTCATCATTTAATATTTTTTCATGACTTTAAAAATTATATTTTGAGTTCTGGATCGCTCCACAAATTTTTACAGTAGTTTTTCTTGTTTTTTGTTTCACAAATCTTTTCTTATTACTTAAGTAATGGTTGATTGATTAGAAAAACAGTTTTCCTTATAAGCAATAATCAAAAGAAGTCAAGAAAACTCATAGAAAAATTCAGAAAATCTAGGTAAAAACAAATTAAAACTTCTTAAAATATATCATTTAATTTCTTATTATTACTCATTTTTCAGGATGTTACAACTATATCCACGAAAAGTTCTTATCTCATGTGCTGGAGTTCCTCCCGAACGAAGATATCACCACTCTCAGGCAAACACGGATGTTGTTCGTCAATTGGCCCATGACGGGTGTCGTATTTGTCAAGGTACAAATCACCCGCTTGTTCTCGATCATTCCAGTACTGCAATACGTTACATATGCATGTGCTTTGTAGGTTCCTATCGTACCTGCACCTACTCCTGCTCCTGCTCTCACCACCATGACATCTCCTCTATCCAAGTCGACTTCTACGTAGACTGCAAAGCTGGTGCGCAAAAGGATTAGCACGATAGCCAACGAACCACAGTAGACCTCGAAGACTCCTTTTGTCAAGAAGTCAAAGTACACAGAGGCCACAACGCCCTCTAAAATACATGAAAAGCCCTTTGTCCTGAACTTGGCAACTCCTTCTGTTCAGAAGGGAAAGTTGACATAGGCCATAGAGCCCCCTCAAGATATTAAGGGGTAAGTATATGGAAAGCCCCTATTGCCTAGCAACGAATTGAATGCTCTAGGCCTGTGCACTCGCTTCTCTATAGATGGTACATTTACAAAGCGATTGGGGCCAAGCACCACGTCAATTTAAATGCGAGTTATCGAGGGGTACATTTCCACCATAAGGAGCATGGGACATTCCCAGTCAGTTTTGTGGATCTGCTTCCATTTATACCGCCTGATAGCCATCAATATTTCTACTGTACGATCCTAGACGCTGTGAGTATCGCACCATACAACATGAGCCTATGACTTTTATAGGATTTTGTATTATGTTGTTAACATTCAACACAAGTTGCAAGACAATGAGGTAGCGAGCTGTGACGGGTTAACAACGAGTTGGGTTCGTCGACCCCGAGATTGTATCTTCGACCATGGCTAGGCTTCAATCGGAGTTCCTTGCCAACTACATCAAGCGGGCATTGCAGGCTGAGCCAAAATGGGCAGATAACCTAGTCGCATGCGTGGCACTCTTGTCACATTTCAAATGACTAGAGAGCCTCTATTGCCACTTAACATGGTGGCAGAGGCTCTGTGAGCATTTAAACGGCCACAGAGGCATGTTTCATAATTTTTTCGCATATTATTTCTATAATTTTGTTAGTATTATTATTTAAAAAATTCCCTATGTTTCGATTTTAACTATATGTGCTACTCTGTTATTATTTCTAGTGTATGGATGTTAGAACATCCCAAAATTTTGCTTAAATATTAGTTTATTGCTTAAAAGTGCATTTATGATTTTCTGGAATTTATTTGGATTTTTCTGGATTTATTTGAATTAATTCTTATTTCAAGTTTATTGCCTTTTATTCAAACTTATTTAAATCTGTGCAAAGTTAAAATAAAGTTTTTCCAAAAATATTTTATTTAAGTCCAGAATGTCCCAAAGTATTTTTGAGATTTTTCCAGGATTTTTCCTAATAGTTTTATTGCTTAAAATAAATAAAACGAATTTACGAATTATTTTAATTGCTAAAGCCGTAAAATTCCTTTGAACGAAGAATGGGCCGAGCCCATGAGCCGTATGCGTCGGCCGCCCGTGAGTTGAGGTGCGCAATGCAGCCCTTGATCTTGCATCGGACGGTCGGTTTTCGCGTAAAACCAAACCCTAGCCTCGACCAACCGTGGGATGGGAATCGGATGGTCGATTAAGCCGTGTCGATTTAGGAAAGGAAAGATCGGGTTCGTTAGTTGGTTCGGGCGGATCTGATCCACCACGCCTCCGCGAATCTCACCGCTCGTTCAATGCATCATCGGAGGGTCCTCGTGTGTCGCCTCCGCCTCGGATTCTTCCGCCAGCGCGGCCGTGTCTCGGTGGACTCGAGTCCGTGTCCTTCGCCTCGCACGCTCCTCCGTGACGCCTATTTAAGGAACCGCCGGTGCGTTGAGATCCTTGTCCCGCGCCGCATCGTAACCCCGAGTCTTCGCCGCCCGTAGCTTGCCGGGCGCCCATGGAGCGTCATCGCCTTCCTCGCCGGCGGATTTTGTCTCAGGCGACGCCATTAGCAGCGGAGAAGCTTTGGACCGTTGGATCTTCGCCCGACGTCTCTGATTCAGCCGCGTGTTCTCGGTGAGCCGTAAAACCTTCATTAATCGCTGTCCGTTGGATCTGAAACCTGTGCTCGTGATCTTGCCGCGTGTGCACCGGTCGGCAACCGTCGGATGGGATCTGAGTGCGCCAGATCACGCCACCGCCCGCAACCAATCGGGAGCCGACGTGTGGCGGGCGCAGAGGCCGATGCGCCATGGACCGCGTCTGCGGTGAACCAACCCGACGCTGTGGACCGGGTCCATACGCCCGGGACACGTGTCGGTTTCTGATTGGTCCGGTTCAGCGCTGGCGTCATGGTGACGCCATGATGACGCAGATAATCTATTTTCGGAATAAAAATAAATCATTAAATCTGATTTTCGATTTTTGCAATTTGATGTTATTTCAAACTTCAAAAGGCTATATCTTTTGCTTCGTAACTCGGATTTGAGTGATTCTAGTTTCTAGAAATTTGTAAAATTAATATCTATTTAATGCTGAATTTTATTTAATTTTAATTAATATCTAGTTGATCTCTGTTTTGGTATTTATTTGCTTTTCGGAGTTCAGTTGCTCTCTGTTTTGGTATTTATTTGCTTTTCTTCTTCGGTACGCGTAGACGTTGAATTGTGTGACGCTTCGGAGGAAGATCCAGCAAATCAAGAGCAAGTTCCGAACAGATCAGACCTATTCCAAGCCAAGTTGTGCTTTGATCATGTTGAACCCATGTTTATAAAATTGCTATGTTCGTTTTACCCTAT
Organism: Otatea glauca; assembly: GCA_036346275.1. NCBI lineage: Eukaryota > Viridiplantae > Streptophyta > Magnoliopsida > Poales > Poaceae > Otatea > Otatea glauca. The sequence goes on along the minus strand of CM070717.1, from coordinate 7,947,077 downwards.
TGCATATATTTGAAATAAACAATTGTTTTAAATTAGATTGGGTTTAGCTAATAGACCAGATTGATCTACACCCTACCTTGTCATTGTATGCCATGATCCATTGTCACCCTAGATTGGTTAAATATAGTTGGTTAATAATTATAATCAACATTGGAGGATTAGTTCGTATTAGTTGCCTAACCGTGCCACGTCATCACATGTGTCAGAATCATTGATAATTAATCTTGATTAATGGAATATGGAACAATATTATGAACTTGTGTGTCATGTGGGATCACACGATGAGATTGAGTTGTTGTTGCGAGTCATGTCACGCAACGATGTTGAATTGTTGATGGCACGTGGTGCTTGGTAATCAACTGGGTGATAATAACTTAGATTGGGGCAAGTGGAAAGGGGCGAGGAGGCCAAGGTGGGCCCGATGGGCAGATGGTATGTGGATGTCTTGCCTTGATCACACTAAGGACTTAACCTTGCAAGCCTTTGACCTAAGTCAATCATGCAACCACATGTCTGGTATGGGCCAGCCTAGCTGAGTAATTTGCAATGTCTTAATTTTGGTACTATCGTGGTCGGTGTGAGTTCCCGAGTTATGGTGTAATTCACATGGCGCAAGAGGGGGGCCCTGGATGTGGTAACCAGTCCCACCAGTGTTGAAACCTTCGCGGGTAGTATCGGGTTAAGCCAGAGCATTGTAAAGGCTTTGTTATAATCACTCGCCTTGGTGGTGTTTGGTTGTATCACGTGGGTAAAGTGCATAACCTCTACAGAGTGTGAAACTATTCGGATAGCCGTGCTCGCGGTATTGAGCAATGTTCGGGAATTACAGTTAAGGGTTAGCTTAATTAATTGGACAACTTGGTTGGGATGGCGGAATGCCATATGGAAGATGAAATTTGACTTAGGATTGGAAACTTGGTTTACTTGAGAAATACTGAAGTTATTTATTATTGCTATTTGTTTTACATTCTTTACAATCCATTTACTGTATTTGTTCATAAATGCTGCTTATTGCAAAATAGCCATGATAGCCTATCCATTGGAATAAGCTTTACATATAGATACATAGAATTGCATTCAGTGCACAACTTGTTGAGTGCCTTAAGTACTCACCCTTGCCAAACAACAATAATCAACAGTTGAAGAATCTACACCTGTTTTGGAAGATGAAGTCCGTGAAGACACGAGTCATTAGGGTCCGAGCCTTGTCGGTTGCCCGTGGTGAACTGATGAGCTATCTACGTTTCTATTTTCCATTTGCTTAATCATTAGTTATATTTTCGGTCTTGCCTGCGTGGCTTAATAATGTAAGTTGGTCATAAGATCATACATTTAGCTATATCAATAAATGAACTATTATTCTATTATCGTTGTGTATGATGTGATATGTACCAATGTTAAGCTGTGTGCACTAGCGTTGATCCTGGGACTAGTGCGGTAAACACAAAGGGTTCAATCGGTGGATTCGGGTCCTTCTGAGAGGTGGTATCAGAGCATACTGACTGTAGGTCTTGGCCCTAGATAGTATGGAGGTGTCTTGTGTGTGTCCAAACTATTTTCTAAAAGAAAATCTAAACTTGACTAATAAAACACTCTCGACTCATCTCATTCTCTACTTCTCGCCTTTGCTGAATTTACCCGTTTTACTTGCCGTTTTGGGTGGAGAACTTATTCAAAGTTCTTGTGGAGCAGATGCCGATCGTTCCGACCTTCGAGGAGTCAACTGGCAGCTATGCCATGGAGCTGTGGAGAGTACTTCAGACGCTGGGAGGCTTCTATCGTCCGCTTTACCGAGGAGGCAGCTGGTCAGTTAATGGTGTACACCGAGGATTTATTTGCAAGCTGATTATCTACGCTCGGGAGAACGAAGAAGCTAGCAGGCCAATCAACATCTCGCGTAAGATTCTCGTGACGAGGTTGCAATTCAGAGGTCGCCGACTTGCTCTTCGCCGTGTCTCGCGCGACTACGCCGACGAGCTTCACGACTCGTTGTTCCGACTTCACCCAGACGCTCAAGCATGCCGACGCCGACGGATCGTGGAGAACGAGTGTGCCACCGCGTACACCTTGCGAGTTCGCCCTGCCCGTGAGGATCATATGAGAGAGACTACTCAGAGTTGGAGACGTATGCGAGGCACTTAGAGTGGCAGAGCAGGAGCTTGAGGTAACCCGTGCTTCAGCCATCGGGATGATCACTGAGCTGGGAGAGGCCCTAGAGGCGATCGAGGACGAGCTGGAGCGTGTGACTCGAGAAGTTCAGGAGCCAGCAGAGGAGTCCGAGGAGGATCCAGAGGAGCGAGAGTGGGAGCCAGAGGGGAGTGCAGACCCCGTGGTTGTAGAGGACCCAGTAGTAGGTCATCAGGATAGGTTCGCTCCTATGCCCGCTCATCCGCCGGTGTATGCGCCGGATCAGCCTCAGCCAGGGTGGCTGGATGAGTGAGTGTCAGCCTTGGAGCTGTGTTGAGACTCGAGTGTGAGTCGCGTCTTTAAGTTAGTCTTTACCTTTTTAGTTGACGTTAAGGTTTCGTGTTTAGTTTGCTTCTTTGTAATGCTGAGTGTGCAGTATGTGTTGCAAAGCTTGTAGGCTTAAATAAGCAGCCATACCAAGAATAATAAAGAATTATTTCAGTTGGGTATAACCAATCTCCCCGCTTTAGAAATTCTTACTTCTTATCTATGCTACGTCTACCTTCCCTAACCTAAGAGGCAATCATCAGATGGTGAATACTCGAGGGAACAACGGAGCTTCAGGAAGTGGACCGCGCCAGAACGACAACACCAACGATAGAGGCAGCCCTCAACCACCGCCAGTGGACATGCAGAATCTGGGAGCGTTTCTTGCCGCGCAGACTCAACTGATGCAGACTATGATGCAGCAGATGCAGCAGATAACCAACGCAGCAGCCAACAACAACAACCCTGTAGCTCACAACAACCATGGTGGACCTAGACCTCACTCAAAGCTATCAGATTTTATGAGGACTAGGCCACCAACCTTCTCAGGAAATGTGAATCCTTTGGAAGCCGATGACTGGCTTAGGACTATTGAAAAGAAGTTGCACATCACGCAATGTGAAGGCAATGAGAAGGTGCTCTACGCCTCTCATCAATTGGAAGGAACCGCCGAGAATGGTGGGAGAATTATCGTGCGCTCATGGAGCCCCACAAGAGATCACACGGGAGGAGTTTACAAATGCTTTCCGCCAAGATCATGTCCCTGAGGGAATGATGGACCTAAGAAGGAAGAGTTCGTGGCTCAAACAAGGAGGCCAACCAGTGGCCGAATACCTGAATAAATTTACTCAGTTAGCTCGCAATGCCCCTGAAGACGTAGCGACGGACAAAGCTAGGTAGTCTCGTTTCATGAAGGGACTGAATTCAGGACTGCAGGTGGGACTGATTACCCACAATTTTCCAGACTTTCAGGAGCTAGTGAATAAGGCTTTGATCCTAAAGGATAAGCGCAAAGAGCTGGGTGAAAGCCGTAAGCGCTTAATGACTAATCAGGGTGGACGTCCAAACCACCTACGTTTGAGGATGTCACCACAACAATTTGCTAGATTCCAACAACCAGCTGTGAACAAGACATCAACCCCTGCACCTCGCCCTGCCAATCAGAATTTTCAAACACCAGCACAGGGCAACAATGCACCAGGAGGGAATCAGCAGTCTGCAGTGAAAAGATGCTACACATGCAACGAGCCAGGGCACTTTTCTAATAGGTGTCCACAGAAGGGAGGCATCACACCAGTTCGTTTCAACTTGGGAACAACACCTGCCAAGGCACCAGCATCAGGAGGAAATCGCGCGCCAAGTCAAGCCGGAGCAGCGCCGCAATCAACTGTGCGTGGAAGGATCAACCACATCACTGCTGATGGAGCTCAGGAGGCTACAGACGTCGTACTAGATAAGTTCCTGGTCAACTCAGTACCTGCTATAGTTTTGTTTGAATCTGGAGCTTCGCATTCGTTCGTTTCTCAAAGTTTTGCAACCAAGAATGGATTTAAAGTGGTGAATCTTAAGTGTGTGCTCTTAGTCCAAGCCCCAGGATCCGAGCTTAGATCTAGCCTTGGGTGTTTGGGAGCTAAGTTGCTTATGGATGGGATAGAATTCCTAGCGAATCTTATCTTGATAGATGCGCAATCCCTAGACGTCATCCTTGGAATGGATTGGCTGTCTAAGCATAAGGCCGTTTTGGATTGTGGCCGAAGGATCATGACTTTGGAAGGCCCTAGTGGCAAGAAAGTAGAGTTTCAAGCGACCGCAGTTCGTGATGGGCAGTTAATGGTCAACAGCGTGAAAGCCATCAGCATGGAAGATGTGCCAGTAGCCAGGGAATACCCGGATGTGTTTCCAGAAGATTTGCCAGGATTGCCACCGGACCGTGATATCGAGTTCGTGATCGAGTTAGCGCCAGTACAGCACCGATATCAAAAAGACCATATCGGATGCCTACCGACGAGTTAGTGGAAATGAAGAAGCAGATTGAGGAACTGCAAGAGAAAGGCTTCATTAGACCAAGTTCATCGCCGTGGGGAGCCCCGGTTTTGTTTGTTCGTAAGAAGGACGGAAGTCTTAGAATGTGCATCGATTATCGTGCACTGAATGAAGTAACGATCAAGAATAAGTATCCGTTGCCCAGGATCGATGACTTATTTGATCAGTTAAGAGGAGCTGGAGTTTTCTCCAAGATAGATCTTCGTTCGGGTACCATCGCTTGAAGATCCGAGCGGAGGATGTACCTAAGACCGCGTTTTCTACGCGATATGGACATTATGAGTTTACAGTCATGTCATTTGGATTGACTAATGCCCCGGCATATTTCATGAACATGATGAATAAGGTTTTCATGGAATATTTGATAAGTTTGTTGTAGTCTTCATAGACGATATCTTGGTTTACTCGAAGACAGAGGAAGAGCATGCAGAACATCTAAGAATGGTTTTAGAGAGGCTGCGAGAACATCAGCTATATGCTAAGTTTAGCAAGTGTGAATTTTGGAAGGAAAAAGTAGAATTTCTTGGTCATGTAATGACTACTAAAGGAGTAGCAGTTGACCCAAGCAAAGTGGACGCAATGTTGCATTGGGAGCAACCGAAGTCTGTTACCCAGATCCGTAGTTTTCTGGGAATGGCGGGATATTACCGTCGGTTCATAGAAGGATTCTCGACAATTGCTAAACCCCATACGCAGTTGTTGAAGAAAGAAAAGAAGTTTGCATGGACGCCAGAGTGCGAGAAAAGCTTCATGGAATTAAAGAAGCGTTTAACAACAGCTCCCGTATTAGTATTGCCAGATGTGCAGAATGGATTTGATATTTACTGCGATGCTTCAAAGCAAGGCTTGGGATGCGTGTTAATGCAAGAAGGCAAAGTCGTGGCTTATGCGTCAAGACAATTAAGACTGCATGAAGTGAATTATCCAACGCATGATTTGGAGTTAGTTGTAGTGCATGCTTTAAAGATATGGCGTCATTATCTCATAGGAAATAGATGTGAGATATATACGCACCATAAGAGCACAAATACATATTCACTCAAGCGGATCTGAATATGAGACAAATAAGGTGGCTAGAGCTAATTAAGGATTATAATGTGGGAATCCATTATCATCCGGAAAGGCCAATGTGGTAGCCGATGCTCGAGTCGAAAGAGCCATAGCGCAAATACGCTAACAATGGAGGATCAACCAGAATTATGCAAGGAATTTCAGAAACTAAGGTTGGAGGTCGTTCCACAAGGAATGGTAGCCAGACCGGAAGTAAAGCCAACGCTGGAAGGTCAGATTAGAGAAGGCCAGAAAGAGGACGATAAAATTGCTAAGATTAAGGCTAAAAAGGAAGAAGGCCTAGCCGTAGATTTCACTCTGGATGAGCAAGGAACCATGTTCTTCAAAGGCCGAACTTGTGTGCCGGATAAAAAGGAACTAAAGCAATTGATTCTTGAGGAAGCTCATGATTCTAAGTACTCAATTCATCCAGGAAGTGCTAAGATGTACCAGGATTTGAAAGAGAGATTTTGGTGGCCTAATATGAAACGTGAAGTAGCTGAATATGTTGCTTTATGCGACTTATGTCAGAGGGTGAAAGCCATGCATCAAAGACCAGCCGGTTTGTTGCAGCCGTTGAAAATTCCGGAATGGAAGTGGGAGGAAATCGGAATGGATTTTATCACCGGTTTACCTAAAACTCAGAAAGGTTACGATTCCATTTGGGTAATTGTGGATCGTCTAACCAAGTTCGCCCATTTTATCCCAGTGAAGACCACTTACTCAGGAGATCGTTTAGCAGAGTTGTACATATCAAGGATTGTATGTTTGCATGAAGTGCCCAAGAAGATTGTGTCGCATGAGAGGACCCAATTTACCTCGAGATTTTGGAATAAGTTGCACGGCCATGGGAACTCGTCTCAATTTTAGCACAACATATCACCCGAGCATGATGGTCGATCGAAAGGGTAAATCGATTTTAGAGGATATGTTGAGAGCTTGTGCTTTAGCTTATGCTACATCGTGAGATAAGTGTTTGCCATATGCGAGTTCGCCATTACAATAATAGTTATCAAGCTAGCCTACAGATGTCACCGTTCGAGGCATTGTATGGGCGTGCTTGTCGTACTCCATTAAATTGGAACGAGGCAGTGAACGTTTGGTTTTGGGCGGATATTCTCGAGGAAGTCGAAAGTCAAGTCGTAATGATCGAGAGAGGTTGAAGATAGCACACCAAGACGGAAGAGTTATGCGAGATAACCGTCGTCGAGATTTGAGTTTTGAACCAGAAGATCATGTGTATCTCAGGGTTACCCCTCTTAAGGGCGTTAAAAGATTTCACGTTAAAGGGAAGCTTGCACCAAGGTATGTTGGTCCGTTCAAGATTCTGAGCCGTCGAGGAGAGGTAGCTTATCAGTTAGAATTACCTCAGTCCTTGGCAGGAGTGCATGATGTATTCCATGTGTCGCAGCTTATCAGTTAGAATTACCTCAGTCCTTGACCGAAAATGAAGCCACTTGGGAGCGAGAAGAAGATTTGAAGTCAGAATTCCCGAACCTTTTCTTTAGCTAGCCCTGAATCTCGGGTCGAGATTCAATTAAGGGGGGAGGTTTGTAACATCCCAAAATTTTGCTTAAATATTAGTTTATTGCTTAAAAGTGCATTTATGATTTTCTGGAATTTATTTGGATTTTTCTGGATTTATTTGAATTAATTCTTATTTCAAGTTTATTGCCTTTTATTCAAACTTATTTAAATCTGTGCAAAGTTAAAATAAAGTTTTTCCAAAAATATTTTATTTAAGTCCAGAATGTCCCAAAGTATTTTTGAGATTTTTCCAGGATTTTTCCTAATAGTTTTATTGCTTAAAATAAATAAAACGAATTTCGGAATTATTTTAATTGCTAAAAGCCAGAAAATTCCCTTTGAACAGTAATGGGCCGAGCCCATGAGCTGTGCGTGCGTCGGCCCGTGAGTTGAGGTGCGCAGCTGCAGCCCTTGATCTTGCATCGGACGGTCAGAAGTTTTCGCGCGTAAAACCAAACCCTAGCCTCAGTCAACCGTGGGATGGGAATCGGATGGTCAGGATTAAGCCGTATCGATTTAGGAAAGGAAAGATCGGGTTCGTTAGTTGGTTCGGCGGATCTCGATCCACCACGTCTCCGCGAATCTCGGCCGTTAAATGCATCGCGGAGGGTCCTCGTGTGTCGTCTCCGTCTCGGATTCTTCCGCCAGCGCGCCGTGTCTCCGGTGGACTCGAGTCCGTGTCCTTCGCCTCGCGCGCCTCCGTCACGCCTATTTAAGGAACCGCCGGGTGCGTTGAGATCCTTGTCCCGCGCCGCATCAGAACCCCGAGTCTTCGTCGTCCAGAGCTTGCCGGAGCGCCCCATGGAGCGTCATCGCCTTCCTCGCCGGCGGATTTTGTCTCAGGCGACGCCATTAGCAGCGGAGAAGCTTTGGACCGTTGGATCTTCGCCCGACGTCTCTGATTCAGTCGCGTGTTCTCGGTGAGCCGTAAAACCTTCATTAATCGCTGTCCGTTGGATCTGGAACCTGTGCTCGTGATCTTGCCGCGTGTGCACCGGTCGGCAACCGTCGGATGGGATCTGAGTGCGCCAGATCACGCCACCGCCCGCAACCAATCGGGAGCCGACGTGTGGCGGGCGCAGAGGCCGATGCGCCATGGACCGCGTCTGCGGTGAACCAACCCGACGCTGTGGACCGGGTCCATACGCCCGGGACACGTGTCGGTTTCTGATTGGTCCGGTTCAGCGCTGGCGTCATGGTGACGTCATGATGACGCAGTAATCTATTTTCGGAATAAAAATAAATCTGTTAAATCTGATTTTCTGATTTTTGCAATTTCAGTATTTATTTCAAACTTCAAAAGGCTATATCTTTTGCATCGTAACTCGGATTTGAGTGATTCTAGTTTATAAAAATTTGTAAAATTAATATCTATTTAATGGTGAATTTTATTTGATTTTTGGAGTTCAGTTGCTCTCTGTTTTGGTATTTATTTGCTTTTCTTCTTCGGTACGCGTAGACGTTGAATTGTGTGACGCTTCGGAGGAAGATCCAGCAAGTCAAGAGCAAGTTCCAGAACCAGATCAGGACCTATTCCAAGCCAAGTTGTGCTTTGATCATGTTGAACCCATGTTTATAAAATTGCTATGTTCGTTTTACCCTATTGCATATATTTCAAATATACAATTGTTTTAAATTAGATTGGGTTTAGCTAATATACCAGATTGATCTACACCCTACCTTGTCATTGTATGCCATGATCCATTGTCACCCTAGATTGGTTAAATATAGTTGGTTAATAATTATAATCAACATTGGAGGATTAGTTCGTATTAGTTGCCTAACCGTGCCACGTCATCACATGTGTCAGAATCATTGATAATTAATCTTGATTAATGGAATATGTCACAATATTATGAACTTGTGTGTCATGTGGGATCACACGATGAGATTGAGTTGTTGTGGCGAGTCATGTCACGCAACGATGTTGAATTGTTGATGGCACGTGGTGCTTGGTAATCAACTGGGTGATAATAACTTAGATTGGGGCAAGTGGAAAGGGGCGAGGAGGCCAAGGTGGGCCCGATGGGCAGATGGTATGTGGATGTCTTGCCTTGATCACACTAAGGACTTAACCTTGCAAGCCTTTGACGTGAGTCAATCATGCAACCACATGTCTGGTATGGGCCAGCCTAGCTGAGTAATTTGCAATGTCTTAATTTTGGTACTATCGTGGTCGGTGTGAGTTCCCGAGTTATGGTGTAATTCACATGGCGCAAGAGGGGGGCCCTGGATGTGGTAACCAGTCCCACTAGTGTTGAAACCTTCGCGGGTAGTATCGGGTTAAGCCAGAGCATTGTAAAGGCTTCGTTATAATCACTCGCCTTGGTGGTGTTTGGTTGTATCACGTGGGTAAAGTGCATAACCTCTGCAGAGTGTGAAACTATTCGGATAGCCGTGTTCGCGGTATTGAGCAATGCTCGGGAATTACAGTTAATGGTTAGCTTAATTAATTGGACAACTTGGTTGGTATGGCGGAATGCCATATGGAAGATGAAATTTGACTTAGGATTGGAAACTTGGTTTACTTGAGAAATACTGAAGTTATTTATTATTGCTATTTATTTTACATTCTTTACAATCTATTTACTGTATTTGTTCATAAATGCTGCTTATTGCAAAATAGCCATGATAGCCTATCCATTGGAATAAGCTTTACATATAGATACATAGAATTGCATTCTGTGCATAACTTGTTGAGTGCCTTAAGTACTCACCCTTGCCAAACAACAATAATCAACAGTTGAAGAATCTACACCTGTTCTAGAAGATGAAGTCCAGGAAGACACGAGTCATTAGGGTCCGAGCCTTGTCGGTTGCCTGTGGTGAACTGATGAGCTATCTACGTTTCTATTTTCCGCTGCTTAATCATTAGTTATATTTTCAGTCTTGCCCTGCGTGGCTTAATAATGTAAGTTGGTCATAAGATCATACATTTAGCTATATCAATAAATGAACTATTATTCTATTATCGTTGTGTATGATGTGATATGTACCAATGTTAAGCTGTGTGCACTAGCGTTGATCCTGGGACTAGTGCGGTAAACAAAGTAGGTTCGAATCAGTGGATTCGGGTCCTTACAGATGTGATTTATTAATGTTGGATGTGTGTGCCACTAATTAATCATGGGACTATATAGCTACCACAATACACACATAGGAATCAGAACCATATTCCAATAGTATAGTATAGTGCACGTGCTAACGCTACGACGGCAGTACACCCGCTTATCAATTAAATGAGAAGATAAGTATGAATATAACACTTAATAATAAAAGAGAAATTTAGAATTTTAAATGAATTTAGAAAGAAAAACGGAATTAAATGGAGGTCGAATGGGTGAAAAACGGCTCCCAAAAGATTTTAAATCAAGAAAGAGAAAGAAAAAAGAATTTTCTGATTTTGGATTTTTTTTTGTTTTGCAGATTCCACAGAGAGCGCAAGGGGGAGGGAAGGCCAAGGGTGGCTGGCTGGTCACAGCGGGTCAGCACTAGTGTGGCGAGATCGCCGGCACCGGCGCCTGCGGTGGAGGAGGCACGGCTGCAGTGAATTTCGCCGGGAAAGATGACGGTGATGGCTTGGGTTACCTCCAAAATCCGACGATCTTTACAAGGGGGAGCACTTGGGGATTTACGCAATGCGATGGGGTGGAGGAGAGCTCGCCGGCTTTTATAGCCCCGAAACAAGCATATACATGGAAACCATAATTTGGTGAAATCAGACTGGGAGGAAATTTTGGCAATAGAGCACGAAATTTGGGGAATTAACACCATTGATGGAAAAAGGACATTTGGTGCTCGATTGATGGAGTTTTGGAGCTTCTTTCTTGCTTTAATGGTGGGAGGGAAGAGAAGAAGCTTCTCTGGTTTGGGCTGCAGCTAGAAGAAGCTACAGTTGGGTTGCCTTCATTTTTTTAAATAGAGAAGGATTTTTGAAAAGATAGCACATGAGGTTAAAAAATTCTAGAAAAATTCTCAAAAAAACTTTCGATTATTTTGTACTTAATAAAATTATTTTCAAAAAATTTGAATTATAAATTTTTTGCATTAAATCATTTATTTAAATCTAAAAATAGAAAAAAAATCTTTTAAATCTTTTAAACAAGAATGTACAAAGTCAATGATTCTTTGGAAACTGGTCAATAAAACAATACCTCCCGTGCAAATAACGAAACATGGGCACACATGGCCCCAGTACAAAACTAAACTACGAAAAATTCTTGAAGTACTTCATGAAGCCTAGGTTAACAAACTTACGGTAAAAACACAAACACATGATACGTAACTGAGGTGAACTCACTAGAGCGTAAGTATGGCGCCAGGTCGATGGTCGCGTTCGCGGGGAAGGATGGCTTATCGGAGTACCTCATGAAGCAGCCAGCGTCCACTGCGTGGCTATCGGAATTGGGCGAGCACTCGTCGATGTTCCTCGTCGCCACCTCCAGGCACTGTGCGCAGCCCCTCTCTCCGACAATTTCCACACACTGAGCCATCGCATACACGCCGCTGCTCGCGGTCGCCGCGGTGAGCACCGGGGCGCGAGGCACTGCCGCCACGAGGTCGCTGACTAGCAACCTCGCCGCATCGGCAAAGCCACCGATGGCTACCGTGGAGCCGTTGCAGGCCTGCTTCTCCCGGCCGCGCTACCCCTTTTCTCGGTTTCCTTTTCCCAGAAGGTAATGTATGGTCATTTCCTTTTCCAGGATGTTTGTTTCCTTTTCCTTGATTCCAGGACGTTTGTTTCCTTTTCCTTGATTCCAGGACGTTTGTTTCCTTTTCCTTGATGGTGATGCTAGAGGTCGGGGAGGTCTGTTGTGGGCCACATGGATGATTAGACACACTAAATAATGGCTATCGAATGTGGGTCTTGTATTCGCACACACGCTTTGTAAGTCACAAGTCACACGACTTTCGTGCGAAATACGCTCGCGTGCGGATGCTAGGAGTCGAACTGGTAACCTGCTGTTCTACGCGTGTGCCCCTTACCATCTCACCTACCACTCAATCCTCAACTAATATAAGATATCTTTTCTTTCGATCCTTTGTCATCGAAAGTTTTGATGATTATTCGGATATCTAAATGACTTCAAATGGAAAGATTGTCAACTACAAAGTTGTAGATCTCGTCGACACTACTACAGAAAAGCTCATCACAGACGATTCGGAAACCTCATCACTGACGGTTTTGTGAACCATCTGCAAACATGTGTCAGTGATGAGAAGACACATCACAGACGGTTTCCGAACCGTCAGTAAAACTAATATCAGAGACGGGTCTATCTACGAACCGTTTGTGATAATCTTTTGTCTTAGACGGTTCTAAGATAGAACCGTCTCTACTGATAAGTAATCACAGATGGTTTTTAATTAGAATCGTCTGTGATATGATTATCACAGATGATTTTCAAATAGAACCGTCTGTGATATGGTTTTTCCTTCTAACTCTCTTGGCAGAACTTCCATGATTAGTATTTGATGTTCGAAATTTTATTCACCTTAGATACATATGCAATGACATTTACAAGACACAACCAATTATAGATTTTACAATTCAATATCAAAACATCCTAGATACATTGAGGCAACAACTTGTCTGATGAGAAAAATCTCTGTGGTACTCTAGATGCAATTGCTACCACAGAGATTTTTCTCATCAGACAAGCTGTTGCCTCAATGTATCTAGGATGTTTTGATATTGAATTGCAAAATCTATAATTGGTTGTGTCTTGTAAATGTCATTGCATAAATATCTAAGGTGAATAAAATTTCGAACATCAGATACTAATCATGGAAGTTCTGCCAAGAGAGTTAGGGGAAACATTATTTCATAGGTTAAGGCCAGAAGACCTTACCACAAATATGATAACAAAATATTTCATAGTTCAGGTAACAATACATTAATTAACAAAATATGATATATACCACAAATATCAATAAGTGTTCAGCTAGAAACCACATTATTTCGTAATTCAAACAAGAAAAACTTATAGTTTTTTCATGTCTTCCATCATATGTGCCATAGCTTCCGCAATAGAGGCTTCTCGGTTCTCTCTGAAGTTCCATAACTCTAGAACAGTGCCGATTTGTTTGACACCAATAACCGATTGATCTTTATTCATATCTCTCAATCCCTACAAATTAAAAGCGATTATGTTATTGTGAGAAGGGTAGTAACCACATTGAATTCTTTACTAGAAACCTTCATATTACCTCTATAAGCTTAGCTTTAGCTTCTTCCAGCTCTGCATTCGCTCTGCGGTCCTTACTGATGAGTGTCGTGTTAAGGGATTTGATATCTTGCAAGCGATCATGTATGTCTTTCAGTTCTTGTTTGATCTCACAAATCTTTTCTGTTATCTCAGATTTCCCCTTCAGTTGTTCGATCTCCACTTCGAGTTTTTGTTTAGTTTCTAACAGCTTTTCCATGTCTTTACCATAAATATATTATAATGAATTAGGTGTTCACTTCAGTACGAGGATGCAAGATAGAGATAGGATGACACGTACATAAGTTTCAAACATATTATCACCTAGTATAGGCACAAAAGAGGCATTGAACATTGAACACATAGTAGCTCCAAAACATCAATCCTTTTGTGATATAACAAGTTTAATGTTTAATTCTAGATTATATGAATTTTATGTTCTTATATATATAACTCAGGTCTAGCTAGCAAACTAATGAGGCATTAAAGCTTGCTAAGCTATATATATGCAGCTTGCTAAGAATTTTATATTTGACCTCTCATGAATCCTATATCCAGTTTTGTTCAACCATCATGAATCGCCTATATACAGCCTCATTCGTTCTAAACATTATTTACAAACATCATTAATTCACAAACTCAAAATGGTTTCCCTAATCAAGCATATCGGTTTCCCTAGTCAGGCATTTGAGCTACAATTCTTTAATTACAGCCTCATTCTTTCTAAACATCATTCACAAATATCGATCATTCACAAACATCATTCACAAAGATTATTCACAAACATCTTCACAAAAAACATTCACAAATATCATTCACAAACACAATAACCAAGTCAAGCATATCGGTTTCATACACAACTCACCGACGGAGATGAGGAGGAGGTGCTCGCGGATGAGGAGCTAGCCGACGGGGAGGAGGAGGAGGTGCTCGCCGACGAGGGTAGCCCACGGCCGGGGAGGAGGAGGAGGTAGCCGATGGGGAAGGTGCTCGCGAAAGTTGTCGGGGAGAAGTAGGTGCTCGCGAAAGTCGTCGAGGAGGAGAGTAGTCGACGGGGAGAAGTAGGTGCTCGCGAAAGTCGTCGGGGAGGAGGTCGCCGAGAAGGAGGATTGCCGGGGGCTAGGGTTTGCAAGAGACAAAACGCATGGATCTGGCGCTACAAATTACCTCTATCGGTATGGTTATATAGGGGTCTCAAGTCATATCACAGACGGTTCCTAGTTAAAACCGTCCGTGATATGATCACAGACGAGTTTTAACTAGAACCGTCTGTGATATGACTGACGGTTCATAAATAGAACCGTCTGTGATTAAATCACTGACAGTTACACTAGAGAACCGTCTATGATGTTTGTCATAACAGACGGTTTTTGAAACAATCTGTGAAGAGGAGTCTAATATAAACCTTTCTGTAGTAGTGAGAGCTACAATTTTCATACAAATTTTATCCCCATCCGACTCCGTATGAAAAAGTTACGATTTTTCGAAAAAAGGTTGATAGCATTATTACTGCCAGTTGATAATACAAATCACCAACCGGCAGAGATACTATTATTTGGATATCTAAATTACATCAAATGAAAAAGTTATCAACTACAAAGTTGTAGACCTCGTCGATAGCTACAATTTTCATATGCATTTTATCTCCATCCAACTCAGAATGAAAAAGTTATGATTTTTTGAAAAATGGTTGATAACATTATTACTACTGGTTGGTACTGTTAGTGTTATGCCCTTGAGGCAATCATTTAGATGATCATAACATGACTATGTTTATGAATAATAATATGATTATTGGTCCAATGAATGTATATCATTGTATTGATCAACAAGTATGTGACTTGCTTATGAAGCTCTTTACTTATTGATGTAATTCGGTAAATAGCTCTGATCGGATATCATCGTATAGGACAACGACAAATAGATCAGCACATGTAGTGATCGATGATCATGCTTCATAGATCATGGGATATGGAGATATCATCTATACATTGTGGACACATGTTGAAGAACATGGGTTAGATAGACCCGCAATGGGACACTACGAGAATGTTTCATTCTTATGTGTCATCAGTGTATCTCATACCTAGTAGATGTATGATCCTTAGATCTGAGATTGTCATATTCCCTACATGTGTAATAGTTTTCCTTGGGGCTATCAAACACTATTTCCTAACCAGATAGTTATAAAGGTAGCTTTCATGTTTACTATGAAACGTGCAGAGGGAAGTGAGCAGTCAAGATGGAATTTTCCACTCCAATGAAACGGAGATATATGACAAGGCCACTCGTGTGATATGATTAAGGAAGTGCATGACCATGCCGTGATTGAGTCAATCACAACTTATTAATATATCACGGATACGAGAGATGAATTGAATCATCAAAGGATGACATGCTTCTCGCCTCAAGATCAATCTTCATATACTTGGCAAAGGGATTATTACATGAGTACTTTTGACAGGTTCTGTCCGATTTGATCATAGTATGTTTGGGAGTTGGCATACTTTGCAAGGAGCCGCTACCAACTATTGGATTGAAAAGGAGTTTTCCAAATCCATGTCCAAACATACGTGAACCTACAGGGTCACACACTTAATGGGCTGGGACGCATTAATTTGGATTGGATCCGTAATTAATGGACCTCGTGGGCTTAGCACGCGGATGGGCCCTGGTTTAGGCTTCATCTCGTGGCTATATAAGGAGGGGAGGAGGGTGAGTGCAGAGTGTGCTTTCCCACAGTTTAGAAGTGATTCACTCGAAACCCTAGCCTCCTCCTCTCGCTGCCCCTGTCGAGCGATTAGGTGCTTGCACAACGACGCACGGCGTTACATCCCTGGACGTGTGGACTACTGCGGTGACACTGCTGCGACTGCAGCGTGGGAGGACGATCTACGGCAAGACGACGACGATCCACTCCATTGACGCAACGACTGCGGCGAGGACGATCCATTACATCGACGCGCGAAGGATTCCGCACCTGCGCGTCTAGTGGTAATCTTATCTATGATCCCTTTCTTGCGAGTAGCTTTCTGATTACGCGGTAGTTTTTTTTGTGCTAGCGTAGCATACCGCGTTCCTCTTCAGTGGTATCAGAGCCATCTCGTATAGTTTTGTGATCTGGATGTTGCACATATGATTTGTTAGGTTAGTAGATTGGATCTATTACATGTTCAGCCGGTTCATGTGATGAATTGGTGACGGCAGCCATCGATGAGATCAATCGATTTAGGGTTTGAGGAAAGTGCAAACCGACTCAATCTTGATTTGGGTGAGTCCGTTCATGGTACGACGTTACACTTACCAGTCGGGTTACCGCCATCAGGGTTTCTGAAACATATCCATATGGGACCAAGCCAATCAAATTGAGTTGGATTGGGTCAACCTGGTTGATCCATGGTAAGCGCAAACCGATTCAATATTGATTTGGGTGAGTCCGTTCATAGTACGACGTTGCCCTTACCGGTCGGGTTACCGCCATCAAGGTTTCTGAAACGTATCCATATGGGACCAAGCCAATCAGATTAGATCGGATTGGGTCAATTTGGTTGATCCGTGGAAATTTTGAGGGTGTTTTCCTTTAACAGAAGACCGCCGCCAGGGGCTCTGCCCCTTGGATCCCACCAGGGGCACTGCCCCTCGGACCCCGGAGTCGTAGGGTTGCTTTTGTTTAACTCATTTTTGCAGGGAATTATGTGAAATAGTATGGCCTATGTGTATGTGATGCATGTAATTTCCACATGGCCTGCGTGCCGTGTCAAGCCATAAGGATATTTAAATTGTATAACGACCTGTGTGTCGACATGTGATGCTTCAAACCCTCATGGAAAATTCATTATCAAAAGTTGTAAGGCGTTGCATCCATAATGATGAAGACGATGGTATCGAGCAAGGTGGCTAGGTGAACAAATCAAGCAAGGTGGCAAGGTGAACAAACAAGCATGATGATGGAGGTCTTAATGCTAAGGGCCATACTATTTCACAGCTTATTTTGATTTTCTGTGGATGTGTGTTTAATCCTTGCTATTTTCTTTATGCTTATTGCATGTGATGCCATGTTCATAGTAGTCTTTGTTCATCCCTATAGTTAAAAATTTTAAATCATATTGTCCATCCAATTGTTGCACCTATCAAGAATTCAGATCGTTATTGATATGACTGCCAAAGTAGTATATCAATGGCTATCTCAATAGATGATAGGGATGTGTTGGACACATCATACATAACAATGGTAGATTTAATCAAGCTATCAAAACGGTTTTGGGCTTGAAGACATAAGTGGTTGGGATTTGATTTCAGTAATGAAGGAACCTATACAAGACAATTGGTGTCTAGGAAAACACACATGAGGCAGGTTTCTTAATTGGCACCCGAATACGGGAAGTGCTCCTTCCCTCATGTGAGCCCTTGGGGCAGGTTGACCTGGCCATGAGTCAAGTTGATGGAGGCATTCGTTACTTGTTTTCATACTCAACAAACAAGAGTTACATATGATGTAATTAGCAAAGGTGTTGCTTACCTATGTCATTAAATTTCTAGCAGTGATGCCAAAGCTCACTAGTGTTTGATGAATATGGATCTTGAATACTCACTATGTGTCTATAAAATAGGAGTGTCTTTTATTAAAATATTTAATAAAAGTTTTACATAAACATAGTGCTTAGAATCTTTGCATGTTTTTTTGTAGTTCAATGGCACCTTCTCCTAGTCCTGCTACACCTGGTTTTGCTTTGAGATCGGTTTTGGAAAGGGAAAAACTAAATGGAACTAATTTTGTTGATTGGTATCGCAACCTGAGAATTGTTCTCAAGCATGAAAAGAAGGACTATGTTCTAGAGAATCCAATTCCTGATGAACCAGCCAAAAATACTCCTCGCAATTTGAAGGTTGAATATGAAAAACATGTTAATGCTTCTGTAGAGGTCAGCTGTCTCATGCTAGTCACCATGGACTCTGAGCTCCAAAAGCAATATGAGGACCAGGATGCTTACAATATGATTGTGGGCTTGAAGGGCATGTTTGGGAATCAAGCAAGAGCTGAGAGGTATGGTATCTCAAAGCTTTTATTTGCTTGTAAGTCGGTCAAGGCGATCCGGTCGACCCTCATGTGATCAAGATGATTGGTTACATTGGGAGATTGGAAAAACATGAGTTTCACCTTAGCCTCGGTTTGGTCACAGATGTTATTCTCCAATCTCTGCCTCAGAGCTTTGAGCCATTCATTATGAATTTTCATATGAACAACATGGAGAATAGCCTAACCGAGCTACATGGGATGCTCAAGGCTGCCGAGGAAAGCATTAAGAAAAAACCCAATCATGTGATGATGGTTGAAAAACAAGCGCATTCAAAAGAGGAAGGCTAAGGCTAGGGGAACGGGAAAGAGCAAGGGCAAGGGCAAGGCTCAAGATGAGATCGTAAGCCTCAAAACTAAGCTTCAGAAGCTTAAAGTTGGCCCTCAACCTGAAACCCAATGCTTCTATTGCAAGAAATCAGGACATTGGAAATGGAACTGCGAAAAGTACCTGGCAGATAACAAGAATGAAAATGTGGTTTCCACTTCAGGTATTAATGTTATAGAAATTAATCTTGCTACTTCTTTACTCAGCTCATGGGTATATGATACCGGTTCGGTTGCTCATATTTGCAATTCGATGCAGGGGTGATAAAGAGTAGAGACTTGGCAAAAGGAGAAGTGGATCTTCGCGTGGGGAATAAATCAAGAGTTGCTGGTCTTGCCGTTGGCACATACCCATTGCATTTTCCTTCAGGATTAGTTTTAGAACTCAATAATTGTTATTTTGTTCTATCTTTGAGTAGAAACATTATTTCATCTTCTTGTTTGGAACATGAAGGTTATGATTTCAGAATAAAGAACTTTGTTTGTTCAATATTTTTGAATGATATGTATTATGGTCGTTGCCCCATGGTGGATGGGTTGTATGTCCTTGAACTCGAAGAGAAACCTGTCTATAACATTAATGTAAAAAGGCATCAGCCTAATGATTTGAACCCTACCTTTTTATGGCATTGTCGCTTAGGTCATATAAATGAGAAGCGCATGAATAAGCTCTATGGTGATGGACTTCTAACCTCATTTGATTTTGAATAATTTGAAACATGTGAATCTTGTTTACTTGGCAAGATGACAAAAGCCCCTTTCACAGGTTTTAGTGAGAGAGCGAGTGAGTTATTGGCCCTAGTACATACAGATGTATGTGGACCAATGAGCTTGACTGCTAGGGGTAGGTTTCAGTACTTTTGTAACATTTACCGACGACTTTAGTAGATATTGATATATCTATTTAATGAGGCATAAATCTGAAACTTTTGAAAGGTTCAAAGAGTTTCAGAACGAAGTACAAAATCAACTTGGCAAATCAATAAAACACCTACGATCAGATCGTGGTGGCAAATACTTGAGCCAAGAGTTTGGTGATCATCTAAAGCAATGTGGAATCGTTCCGCAACTTACTCCGCCAGGAACGCCTCAATGGAATGGCGTGTCCGAACGACGAAACCGAACTTTATTAGATATGGTTCGGTCAATGAAGAGCCAAACAGATCTGCCATTATCCTTCTGGGGTTTCGCTCTAGAGACAGCTGCGTTCACTTTGAATAGGGTCCCATCAAAATCCGTTGAAAAGACGTCATATGAGATATGGACTGGGAGAAGACCCATGTTGTCATTTCTCAAGATATGGGGATGTGAGGCTTATGTAAAACGTTTACAATCAGATAAACTCGCACCTAAATCAGAAAAATGCTTTTTTGTGGGGTATCCTAAAGAAACAAAAGGATATTACTTTTACAAAAGAAACGAGAACAAAGTTTTTGTTGCTCGAAATGGTGTCTTTTTGGAGAAAGAGTTTCTTTCAAAAGAATTCAGTAGGAGTGATGTGTATCTTGATGAAGTTCGAGAATCACATGAATATGTTCAAGCTACCACTGAACCTTCACAAGATGTACAAAGTGTTGTACAACCTGTGGAAGAGACTCCAGCCCCACATAGGTCGGGGAGGCCACGTCATGTACCTATAAGATATGGAAATGATATAGTATTGTTGGACAATGATGAGCTCACGACTTATGAAGAAGCAATGATGGACCCAAACTCCGAAAATGGCTTGAAGCCATGAGATCCGAAATTCAATCCATGCATGACAATCAAGTTTGGAACTTGGTCGATTCTCCTGATGGTGTAAAAACTATTGAGTGCAAATGGATTTTCAAGAAGAAGATAGACGTAGATGGAAATGTTCAGATCTATAAGGCACGGTTGGTGGCAAAGGGTTTCAAACAAGTTCAAGGAGTTGACTATGATGAAACCTTCTCACCGTAGCCATGCTCAAGTCCGTCCGATCATTTTAGCTATTCTTTGCATATTTTGATTATGAAATATGGCAGATAGATGTCAAAACAGCCTTCCTTAATGGGAATCTTTCTGAGGATGTATACATGATACAACCTGAAGGTTTTGTTGATCCTAAATATGCTAAAATGGTATGCAAGCTTCAAAGATCCATTTATGGGTTAAAGCAAGCATCTCGGAGTTGGAACATTCGTTTTGATGAAGTAGTCAAAGGGTTTGACTTTATCAAAAATGAAAAAGAGCCTTATGTTTACAAGAAGGCTAGTGGGAGCGCACTTGTATTTCTGATTTTTTATGTGGATGACATATTATTAATCGGGAATGATATTCCTATGCTTGAAGATGTTAAGACTTCATTGAAAAGGAGTTTCTCAATGAAGGACTTGGGAGAAGCATGCTATATCTTAGGCATAAAAATCTATAGAGATAGATCAAAAAGGTTAATTGGATTAAGTCAGGAAACGTACATTGACAAGATATTGAAAAGGTTCAATATGCATGAATCCAAGATAGGTTTCATGCCAATGTGACATGGCATCAGTCTCTGCAAGAATCAGTGTCCTTCGACATCTGATGAGCGAGACAGGATGAGCAAGATTCCATGTGCTTCAGCTATTGGGTCTATTATGTATTCTATGATCTGTACATGCCTAGATGTCTCATATGCTCTAAGTGTCACGAGCAGATACCAAGCGGATCCTGGTGATGGTCATTGGATAGCCGTAAAAAATATCCCGAAGTGCTTGAGAAGAATTAAGTGTATGTTCCTTGTTTTTGGAGGTGAGGAAGATCTAGTTGCAAAGGGTTACACCAATGCAAGCTTCCAAACTGACATAGATGATTTTTGATCGCAATCCGGGTTTGTGTTTACATTTAATGGAGGAGCAGTAAGCTAGAAGAGTTCCAAGCAAAACACGGTGGCCGACTCTACGACAGAAGCGGAGTACATTGCGGCTTCGGAGGCCGCAAAAGAAGCTGTGTGGATTAAGAAGTTTATCACAGAGCTTGGTGTGGTCGCTAGTGCCTCTAGTCCAATGGACATCTATTGTGATAATAGTGATGCCATTGCACAAGCAAAAGAGCCTAGATCACATCAGAAGTCTAAACACATACTCCGATGCTTTCACCTTATTCGCGAGATTGTGGATAGAGGTGACGTGGGAATATGCAAAGTACATACGGTAGCCAATGTGGCCGATCCGTTGACAAAGCCACTACCACAGCATAAGCATGAGGCGCACACAAGGTCTATTGGTATTAGATACTTAATTGATTGACTAAGTGCAAGTGGGAGATTGTTAGTGTTATGCCCTTGAGGCAATCATTTAGATGATTGTAACATGACTATGTTTATGAATAATAATATGATTATTGGTCTAATGAATGTATATCATTGTATTGATCAACAAGTATGTGACTTGCTTATGAAGCTCTTTACTTATTGATGTAATTTGATAAATATCTCTGATCGGATATCATCGTATAGGACAATGATGAATAGATCAGCACATGTAGTGATCGATGATCATGCTTCATAGATCATGGGATATGGAGATATCATTTATACATTGTGGACGCATGTTGAAGAACATGGGTTAGATAGACCCGCAATGGGACACTGCGAGAATGTTTTATTCTTATGTGTCATCAGTGTATCTAATACCTAGTAGATGTATGATCCTTAGACCTGAGATTGTCATGTTCCCTACATGTGTAATAGTTTTCCTTGGGGCTATCAAACACTATTTCCTAAGCGGATAGTTATAAAGGTAGCTTTCATGTTTACTATGAAACGTGCAGAGGGAAGTGAGCAGTCAAGATGGAATTTGCCACTCCAATGAAACGGAGATATATGACAAGGCCACTCGTGTGATATGATTAAGGAAGTGCATGACCATGCCGTGATTGAGTCAATCACAACTTATTAATATATCACGGATACGAGATATGGATTGAATCATCAAAGGATGACATGCTTCTCGCCTTGAGATCAATCTTCATATACTTGGCAAAGGGATTATTACATGAGTAATTTTGATAGGTTCTGTCCGATTTGATCATAGTATGTGTGGGAGTTGGCATACTTTGCAAGGAGCCGCTACCAACTATTGGATTGAAAAGGAGTTTTCCGAATCCATGTCCAAACGTACGTGAACCTGCAGGGTCACACACTTAATGGGCTGGGACGCATTAATTTGGATTGGATCCGTAATTAATGGACCTCGTGGGATTAGCACGCGGATTTGCCCTGGTTTAGGGTTTCATCTCGTGGCTATATAAGGAGGGGAGGAGGGTGAGTGCAGGATGTGCTTTCCCACGGTTTAGAAGTGATTCACTCGAAACCCTAGCCTCCTCCTCTCGCTGCCCCTGCCGAGCGGCAAGGTGCTTGCACACCGACGCACGGCGTTCCATCCCTGGATGTGTGGACTACTGCGGTGACACTGCTGCGACTGCGTCGTGGGAGGACGATCTACGGCGAGGTGAGGACGATCCACTCCATCGACGTAACGACTGCGGCGAGGACGATCCACTACATCGACGCGCGAAGGATTCCGAAACTACGCGTCTAGTGGTAATCTTATCTATGATCCCTACTTGCGAGTAGCTTTCTAGTTGCGCGGTAGATTTTTTGTGCTAGCGTAGCATACCGCGTTCCTCTTCAGGTAATACGAACCGTCAACCGGCAGTGATACCATTATTTAGATATCTAAATTACGTCAAATGAAATCGTTGTCAACTACAACGTTGTAGATCTCGTCGAGAGCTACAATTTTCATATAAATTTGATCTCCATCCAACTTCGTATGAAAAATTTATGATTTTTCGTCAAATGGTTGTTAGCATGATTACTGCCGGTTGGTATCACGAACCGCCAACCGGCAGTGATACCATTATTTGGATATCTAAATTACTTCAAATGAAATCGTTGTCAACTACGAAGTTGTAGATCTCGTCGAGAGCTACAATTTTTATATAAATTTTATCTCCAGCCGCTCCGTATGAAAAAATTATGATTTTTCAAAAAATGGTTGATAGCATTATTATTGCTGTTTGGTAATACGAACTGCCAACCGGCAGTGATAACATTATTTGGATATGTAAATTACTTCAAATAAAACAATTGTCAACTACAAAGTTGTAGATGTCGTCGAGGGCTACAATTGTCATATAAATTTTATCTCCATCCGATTTCGTATCAAAAAGTTACGATTTTTCGAAAAATGGTTGATAGTATTATTACCGCCGGTTGGTAATACGAACCGCCAACCGGTAGTGATACCATTATTTGGATATCTAAATTACTTAAAATGAAAAAGTTATGAACTACAAAGTTGTAGATCTCGTCGAGAGCTAAAATTTTTATATAAATTTTATCTCCATCCGACTCTGTATGAAAAAGTTATGCTTTTTCAAAAAATGGATGATAGCATTATTACTGTCCGTTGGTAATACGAATCGCCAATAGGTAGTGATACCATTATTTGGATATCTAAATTAATTAAAATGAAAAAGTTGTAGATCTTGTCGAGAGCTACAATTTTCATATAAATTTTATCCCCATACGACTCCATATGAAAAAGTTATGACTTTTCGAAAAATGGTATGCTATTAGTGGCGGTTCGTAACATGAACCTCCAACCGGCAGTGATACCATTATTTGGATATCTAAATTAATTCAAATGAAAAAGTTGTCAACTACAAAGTTGTAGATCTCGTCGAGAGCTACAATTTTCATCTAAGTGTTATCTCCATCCGACTCCGTATGAAAAAGTTTTGATTTTTTGAAAAATGGATCATAGCATTATTACTGCCGGTTGGTAATACGAACCGCCAACCGGCAGTGATACCATTATTTGGGTATATACATTACTTCAAATGAAAAAGTTTTCAAATACAAAGTTGTAGTTCTCATCGAGAGCTACAATTTTGATGTAAATTTTATCTCTATCTGACTTCGTATGAAAAAGTTATGATTTTTTGAAAAATGGTTGATAGCATTATTAATGGCAGTTGGTAATACAAACTATCAACCGGCAGTGATACCATTATTTAGATATCCAAATTACTTCAAATTAAAAAATTGTCAACTACAAAGTTGTAGATCTCGTCGAGAGTTATAATTGTCATATATGTTTTATCTCCATCCTACTCCGTATGAAAAAGTTATGATTTTTCGAAAATATCAGCACTGTCAGTTCGTTTCGTCCATTATCATTGTCGGTTCTTGTTCCGAACCGGTAGTAATAAGGGATTTATCACTGTCAGTTCTTCTAAAAAATCGACAGTGATAGTGTTACTGTCGGTTTTTATCCGAATCGACAGTAATAAGGGATTTATCTCTGCCGGTTCATCAGAAAAAGTCATTACTGCCGGTTTTCAATTCGAATCGGCAGTGATAATATTATTACTGTCAGTTTTTTATGACCCGGCATTCATATGACGGTAAGGATCACTGATTCTGTAATAGTGACTGCTTTATTGTCCTAAGAATACTTTTGAGGTAGCTCGATCAGAGTCTTAATGATATGGAACTTGTATAGTTTTCCTCGGAAGTCAATGGTTTTCCTTCAAATCTTTTGAGGCAGCTTGTTAGTCTCTTGAATACTTTTTGTGACAAGGGCACTTGAGGCCAGCATTAGCTGCCTCAGAAGGCTATTATTTTGCTTGCGTCCACCAACCATATGCATAGATCATCAATCTTGTAATGCAGTCACCATGGAAGACACCGTTGTTGGTGCTATCATGACCGTTGTTGATTCCGTCAGCCTTTTCATGACCTAGTCACCTCAGTTGAGTTGGCTACTCTGCTATTGTCCTCCGTCAATTACCATGGCCATGCCACCACGGAAAACTTCTTGTGACGTCCTTTGCTTCGCAGAGCCCTCTGCTGCTTGGAATGCTCATGACTTTGTCGCTGGCAAAACATCCAAGGAATGTGCCTATATTTTATTTTTCATATTTTTATCATTATTTTTTCATATTATTTTTATTTCATATTTTCATTACTTCGCGGGATATAACTCTCCTCTCAAGGGAAACTATGTCCGAAATCTGGACGTTTTGACAAAATCTTTCCTGCTAATTATATGCATTCATATTTAATTGTTCTACAGTTTTCATAACTTTTCTTCTTTGAATTTAGTGAAAAATTATTTTGTTCTGCTTGCCCAAACTTATATTTCTATTAAATATGAATGTGTAAAATTCATGGTTAACATGTATCAACCTTTGATCAGCCGTAGTATACTCTCATATCTCACACAGAAAATTAAGAAGAAACCATGGAAAGCAGAAGTACTTTGAACGTAATTAATATTATGAGCAAGACTAAAATGTAAGTATTTATCCTTGCCAAAGAGAGTAGCTGCAAGGAATCATTGTGGTTGTCCAAAGACAAAGATAACCATTGTGCAAAGACAAAGATAACCATTGTGCAAGTAGTGTAGTGGATCTGGATCGAGTGCACTATTATGCGAGTAAGAATTGCTGGCCCACATTGAACAATTTTTGACACGTCATACTCACGATAAAGTTAATGACAATAATTTTGTCACCAAAAGCACCGAAAATGACTTAATGGCACGTTTACCGAACGCACTCGCTTCTCGAACGGCATAGAGGAGATGTGTTTGTTCATGATGGAGTATGGCATTCTTTAGTCTGACTATAAGTTACATCGCATATTTTACTGAAAAATTACAAACCGTTGATCACCTCCTGAAAAAGCACTCAACACACTTTTTCACAAGCTTATCTACAATTATTTTGTGTTTCAAAAGTAGCATTGTTTATTAGAGAGATCCCTCCTGAAAAAGCACCAGTTGTCGTTGCCTCTACTCCATATAACATAAAATCATGATTTCTTTGCTTAGTTTGGCAAAATGGATATAGTCAATAGCTTCACTTTCCTGTCTGTTCAAAGCGTTTTGCTGACCTGAGGAACTTAAGAATCTAAAAGAAAATAATCAAACGTGGCAAAAAAAATTGAAACATCTCCGAGTAGCTAGCATAAGATATGAAAATTGAAGCATATGAGTATACACAGCTGCTATCGTCGGTTTGCAAGCACCCAACTTCAAATGCTGTCAATACTGATCAGTTTGAAGGAAGTCAATGCCAGATATATAGGTGGGTATATCTAAAACTCTTGTTCTCGTTAATCTGTGTGCAGTGGTTTTGTTAGTGATATGCCGCAATCATGGAAATGACTATATTACGTCTATGTTTATGGAATAATATGATTATTTTATCCCTTTAATAAATATCATTAGTATCGGTCAGCAAGTGTGTGACTTGTTCGTAAAACTCTTTGTTAATATTTTGATATTATTCTAAATTAGTTATCCCTGACGTTACATCATTACATGGGACAATTGTGATTTATAGGTTACCACATGTATTGATTGATAATAATATTTCATGAATCATGGATATAGGGATATCAAATAAATAATATGAACACATGTTGTAGAATATGGTGTTGGAGTGACTCACCATGAGACACTGTGGGAATTGTTATATTCTTAAGTGTCATCAATTGGTCTCATATATATATAGCATATGTGCGACCCTTAGACCTAAGATCATCATGGTTTCCTACATGCACTACTACAGAAAACGTGATCACTACCGATTCTAAATCCTCATTACTGTTGGATATGGAACCGGCAGTGATAGTCCGACTATCGCTACCAGTTCTACAACCGGCAGTGATACCAATATCACTGCTACAACGCACGATCTCACGCGTTGCAAGTCACAGGTCACACGAAATACGTGCGCATGCGTTTGCTAGGAGTTGAAACTGTGACCTGCTGCTCCGCGCGAACTCCCCTTATCATCTCACCTAACAAATACTTCTCAACTACTATAAGATATATTTTCCTTTTATCCTTTCGCGCATATTCGAATGTTTTAACGATTATTTGGACATCTAAATGACTTAAAATAAATTTTTAAAGTTGTCAACTACAAAGTTGTATATCTCATCGAGAACTACAATTTCATAAAAATTTTGTCTACATCCGACCCGTATGAAAAAGTTATGATTTTCTAAAAATATTGTTACTGCCGGTTCGGACTCTCGCACTAATATCTGTCTCACTTCTAATTCCATGCATGTAGTGGGCGCGGGTTGCTGGTAGGAACCAGCAGTAAAAACAGTACCCCGAAACTTAGCAGAAAAGTTTATGCACTACAGGACAGATAATGCTGTGCTTCAGCTGCATGCATGCACAACATGCCGTTAACGAACAATGACTGCAAGAGTTGTTTCAGTCTTCACAGGGACTCTTTATCATTTTTGACTGAGTTTGCTCTAGGTACTTGTGAACATATATATACAAATGAAGTAGACAAGAGCAGCTAGCTAGCAAGCAGCTGACTGAGATGCAGGAGCACACGTAGCATGGCATACACAAAGTGAACGTTAAAGTGATCAGAATAGGGTAGAAAAAAGCGAGTTCTGAATGCATGGAGAATGAAATCTGTATTCTTCAGACAAGAGTGCCAGCGTAGTCAGCACATAGGTCATTGTATGTATAATTGCAAAATGTGACATATATAACTACCAAGCATGAATGGATTCTGTGAAAAAATGTAAATGTAATAATAAGATAGTTTACTGATGTATTCTCTTTCTAGTTTCGACTACTAAAACGATGAAATAAACTACGTAATTGATAAGAGAGTGCCATAAAAAATCAAAAAATTGAATGTACCTTAATTTGATATTTTGGGAAATTACTATATTGATGATGTAAACCTCCTTGCAAAACATTTCACACTTTCATGAAGAACTATGGCTCCCTGATTGTAGCTTTTTTGTAAGTCATTTTCTTGCTAGGTTTTATGGCTGAAGTGTTTGAGCGGCTAGAATGAAGAGGTTTGATAGGTTTGGCAACCTGGCTTTTAGACAAGCTAGCTTGCTATATATTATGAGTAGGTAAATATCGAAGAGTCAACAATGAAATACGAGGAGTATAAAAAAAAGAGAGGTGCTTCCATGCTTTTCCTTTTGACAGTTGCACAAATATTAAAGCATGAATGAATGGTAGATGTTGATTACTTACCCCTTCGCTTGCTTCAAGATTTGTGCAACCTGTATTGAGAGGGAAAGCATTGAAGCACTGCTCTAAAAAAAATCTTTGTAATCTTATACAAGAATTTCCATGGATGAAAACTTTGCAACTAAGCCAAGATATAATCGAACAATCTCACAACTAACAGACTGCCATCACATCCCAAACACTGAAAAAACTCAAAACTGTAATTCCCTTTGCCACCACGTGTGTTACCAATTAACATGTATTCCACGAGCTTATTTGATGCTGATTTAGGGATCAGAAATGAAAGATGAATCAACAAAATCAAAATGCAAGAACTCGCATGGTCTACATGAACACGACAATAATCAAATCTTCCCATGCCACAAGTAAACCTTATAGACAATGATCAGATCACAAGATTACACAAGTAGTCAATTCGATGATTAAACAAGTGATTGATCTATATGAAAAAGAAAGTAAAAAGAGAAGGAAAATGGGTCTCCAGATCCAGCAAGTAATTGATCCATGATTCAACTGGACAAAAAATATTGATGTACAAATCAATCAATAAATCTACTCTCTGCTTGAACAACAACGAACCACCACCATGCCAGTCCACACCGTCACCCTAACGCTGACATGCCCAGATCTGGAAGGTGGAAGATGGAGGGATGGCACGGTTGGGCATGGCGTCGGTGGGGTGGTGAGGGAGGAGGCGGCAAACCCTAGGCAGAGTGGACGATGGGGCCGGCAGAGAGGACATTGATGGGGCCTCTTATGTGCTACAGTATTACCACTTGAGAATATTTTTTCCATGATATCCACAAGATGTTTGTATATAAATATGGCCCCGTCGAATTGGCCAACTAGCACTTGACTCTCACAAGAACGGTAAGTTTATATTTTAGCAAGCTAACTAGTTGTACTCTATTACATATTTCTTTTTTTCTCTTTTTACAACTCGTCTTGCAACTCTCATCTCACTTGTACTATCTTCTTTAGATACATCTAGCAACATCATGAGCATTGCACAGACAAAACTTGTTATGCTAGCCATCATGGCGATCCTCGTGGGGTTTGCAGTTTTTGATGTGCAAGGTAGTGCTGAAACCGAATTTACTCTTAGAGGAATCAAGGGTGGTAACAAGCCTACGACTTTTGGTGACAATTCTCTGGCAAAATACGTTGGAATGAAGAAAGAAATCAATTTCATCACTGATTTTCAAAGTCAGAGAAAACTGTCTGCAACAACCGATGGGAAGAATACTGATACCTATACTCCACATCACCAAGTGGACGATCGAGAGTACTGCAGGTTCCTGAAGTCAATTGGTAAAAGCTGTCCTGCTGCAAATTAAGAGGATATTACTATGGATGTCCTGGAGAAATCGAGGCTTTTCTAGCCTTCTATATGATAAAGTATATTGAAATAAATCTGTAGAACTTAAGTGCATGCAAATGGATGTACTAGTGATATCACATAATGTGTGAAACTGTATTTTGTCCACGCACTGTCGAGGGCAGACTAGTTATATAAATAACTCACAATTATAAATATCAACTAAGTATGGTCAAAGTTGCTTATAACTTACTGTCATTGGTATTCTCTTATTTATTTCATCTACATTTTATGATTGTGTACCTTAAAAGATCTTTAACATTTCGGCTGTGATGTCTACTCAAATTAAAGTAATACCTACTGTACTCTGATACTGTATTTGTAATAGTCTTTTTGTATGAACTTAATGTTCTTAATCTTTGGTCTGATTTTTTATAACAATTGTTCAAATAAGCTTGGTTCATAACCATTGTTCGACTAATTTTTTTAAGTTGTTGACAGATAAGGGATTATAGAAAGTATGTTCAAATTATCTCGGTATTTAATTTATTTGATCTGTCGTTCAGACAAGCTAATTCATAAGAACAGTTAGCATATAGGTTAATAAAGAACCATAAGAATACCACATGATGTTTTTTTTAAAATGTACGTTTTTATGGATTTGTCATTGGATTATTTGATTTGCTGGTAAGACTAGAGTAACACATTGGCGTAGCACTACTACAGAATGGTACATCACTATCGCTTCATCTGAGTCGGTTCTTAAGTTTTTAGGAAAAAACGATTGTGATAAATGACTTAGGAAGGGTGTTAATAATAATCTCTATCGGTTCTCATATTAGAAGCGATTGTAATGTAGCACTAGGCACATCACAATCGGTTCTAACATTAGAACCGATTGAGATGTGTCATGCACAACACTATCGGTTTTTACCTAAGAAGCGATAGTGATGTGGACATGCACATCACTATTCACTATCGCTTCTTACATAAGAAACGATAGTGATTCTCTCATAAGAACTAATATTGATGTGCACGCGCACATCACTATCGTTTCTTAAGTGAGAACCGATTGTGATGTGCCTCGCTAGGTTATTTATACCCTCGGGCAGAACTCTCCTCTATTGTTATTCCAGAGGCTAAGAAAACCGTCGCCACCCGAAAAAACAACATATATTCTGGTTGGGTGTTAAGAGGGTAAATTTGAAGCCCTAGCTTGAGAAAATTTTGACTTTTCTACTCTTGCATGCTTTTTCCAGGCTAGAAATTGTGCATGTGCCAAGTCAGTAATTACAACTAGAAAACTATTGTCTTTTCCCACCAACAAGCTCTTCATGTTAAATGACAACTAATAGACCACAAGTTCTTCATAGCCAAGTACTCAATTTGTCACTAGGAGTTCTTACTCCTCTTCTCAGTTCATAGTTAATTTTGGTGCCTCTGATATATTTGTGTCGGTTTACGTGGAAAACCGATAGCAATGAATCATATTAGTGTCGGTTTTTAATAGAAACCGATAGTGATAATGTTTTAATCTGTGTCGATTTGTAGTAGTAACTGATAGTGATACTATGCCTATCTGTGTCAGTTTTTAATATAAACCGATAGTGATACTACGTTCATTTGTGTCGGTTTTTAATATAAACCGATATTGATACTGCGTTCATCTGTATCGGTTTTTAATATAAACCGATAGTGATACTATAGTCATCTGTGTCGGTTTTTGATATAAACCAATAGTAATATGGTATTCATCTGTGTCGGTTCTTAATAGAAACTGATAGTGCTATTGTGTTCATTTGTGTCGGTTTTTAATATAAACCGATAGTAATATGGTTTTCATCTGTGTCGGTTTTTAATATAAACTGATAGTGATATTACTTGCATCTGTGTCGATTTTTAATATAAACCGATAGTGATATTACTTTCATCTGTGTCGGTTTTTAATATAAACCGATAGTGATATTATTTTCATCTGTATCGGTTTTTAATATAAACCGATTGTGATTTTGTTTCTATTACTATCGGTTTTTATTGGGAACCGACTGCATTGCTATTTTTTTATTTCTGTCGGTTTTTATTTTGAACCGACTGTGTTGATCTTTATTTGTGTCGGTTCTAGTGTTAAACCGATTGCATTGCCATTTGTACCTCAGTCGGTTTTATTCTCGGACTGACTGCAATGCCTCACTCGGACAGATTTAATGCGCTGCTCGCCGATCGGTGTCTACCTCACTCACACTTCACTACTTCCCTGCCTAAGCCCCTCTCCATCCCTAGCTCTTCCCGACACCTCATCCCCATGGCGTCCTCGGTCTCTGCGACCACCTGCCCCCACCGGTCGCCCGCCCCTTCCGTTATGGTAAGGGGAGGAGTGGCGATCCGTCGTGCAACAAGGCGGACGACGAAGGGCATGGCCGGCGGGCATGACGACGTGGTGGCCCTGGACATCGACCCTCTCCCCGAGGGCGAGTATCCAGATGGGGAGGAGGAAGGTGAATGGGAAGCCGGTGGCGGCGAGGAGGAAGAGGACGACGACGTCGACGGCCTTGCCATCTTCCTCGAATCCGAGATCCTCTCCAGATCCAGCGTGGACGACCCTCTCGACGTAAGTTCTCTCGATCGATCTCTCCCTTTATTGCCACAGGTGAATCTGGTGGTGATTGGGAATCGATTGCAGTGGGAGGAAGGCCAGGAGGAGGAGAAGCGGGTGGAAGACGATGATGCTAAGAAGAATAAGAGGAAGCAAGATACGCAGTTTGACAGAGATGACAACGGCAACGAGGAGGAGCAGAACAAGAGGGTGAGGAGAGGGAAGGGGAAAGGGAAAGATGTGGCCTCCGCGAAGCCTCGGATAGATACAGGCATGTTCGGCAATATCCCGTGCGGAGATGTTCCTACAGATCTTCAAGTTCCTCTCCTCGGAGGATCTCATATCCTGTGCACTCATCTGACGTTTCATGAACGCCGCCGCATCCGACGAGACCCTCTGACGCCGCCTGTAAGATATCTAAGGCTTCCGTGTGATCCAATTTTTGCATTCGGTGCAATTCGACTCGCCTACATATTTGTCCCCTCTCCAAATTTTTCAGGTATTGCATGAGGTGGGGCCTGTCCTCCAATGCAAAACTCAGGGAGTGCGCTTGGAAGAACCTCTACATCCAGGTAATTCCATCTATTCCTCACCGCTACTTTGAGTTCGAGTTCATTGAGGTCATGGATATTAAAGATTAAATTACATAACTTAGCTTCAAAGTTCACAGGCTATAGTACAGTTATCATAATGTGAGAATTGCTACAGAATGAACTGACAATTTATAGAGTAAGCACAAGCAATTGAACATACAAAACTAACGGCTGAGTTTTATCTAGTCGTACTCACCAAACAAAATACTGTCTTTTCATATTGCTGCATTATTTTTTTTGTTCCTATAGTTTTTCTCCTGCGGTCTGTTCAGCCAAATGCATGCCTATTAGAACACTTTATTTTCTCGAGGTCAATGAGAAATGTAAAATTGATTTTGTGTCAATTGAATAATGCATTTTATTTTGGTTTCTCTGTCAGGACTGTTGGCATCTTCATGAAAGAATGAATCAAGAACAGATACCGGGTTGGGTTGCGCTTTCTTTTCATGGTTTCCTTCAGGAGAAATTTGTGATATCAGTTCAAGTGATGCCCATTGTCGGGGAGTTTGGAAACATCTCAGGGGAGATTGGAAACATCTCAAGATGCTCCTTGCCTGGTTCTCCTTTTATTCCCTCTAATGTATTCTGTACTCACCATGTTGTGTGGCTTCTTTTTTTATGAAATGCCTTCTTGAGCTGCCTGCTCATCCAGTGATTCACAGCCCTTAACTATGCAACTAGGATGGTTAGGAATTTAGGGTCACTCAGAAATCATGAGTTGCAGTATGTTGGCATAAACCTACACTTGGAATACATAGGCAGCATGGTTATGAATTAGGAAATGAGAAGACCAACAGAAGCTAGCCTCACTAGATGAAGTTAAAACTTAGTATGCAGATGCTAATTTACCTTCCTAATGATTTTGTGAAGTAAATAATTTATTTGTACAATTGCACAATGTCATGGATATCTATTTCAAGCCCCTTGAGGGAGATTTTCCTGATTCCTATGGGAATCGAATTGTTACCTATGAAATTCCTGTGAAAAAAACCTGTGTTCCAAGCTATCCCTCAGTCTTATTTACTTCATATTGTGTGATCAATACAGGATGTGTGAAGCGTATGCCCTGTTAGGGAGTTTTGAACATATAGAAACACAGTTATTCTAGAGAGCTTTTTTCCCCCTAAAGGGTGTCTATAGAGCTTTCTGATTCTCCTAGAGAAGTGTATGACGAGTGCCAATGCTGACACATCATGGTTGTTGGGAAGAGTATATTACACCATCAGTACATTAATCTGAACAAATTCATTTACATATAGGTCAGTAGCCACCGGTTGGTGCTCTGACATTCCAGACCAAGGTGGCTCGACTGTGAACAAGTTCAAGGTTTCCGTCCTTAGTGCTTACATTACGATTTGCTTATGTTATTTTGGTATTTTGACTTTTTTTAGTCATACATAAAATTATAAAGAAACTTGCTTAGATGCAATGCATGAACAATACTTTGTCTGAGTCATACATCATCTCTTTCATTGATGGCTTAAAAAGGCTGCCATGGCTGCCACTTATGAAGGTTTATTTTCCAAAATATGGTAGTTTGCACCAATCCCTCTCTCTTTTGCAGAATCTGCTGCTCAACTATAAATTCAGCCTTCTGGTGTGTATACTAAGGTTTTAATTCTGATGAACTTGCTTTTGGTAATACATAAACTTCTCATGTCATTACTAATTTACTCTGCCATGTATGTAACGAGACTAGATTCCTTTGGAAATGTATGTCCTAAATTCGTAATCAAATTTGTCAGCTTACAAAGATATTGATACGTTTATGGAAGTATCATATTGAATCTTTTCAAACCTTCATGATCTCTGTTGTACAATTTCAATTTAATATTTGATGTTTCAAAAGACTCTAGTATTTAATCATGACTGTGGCCTTTGATGACCATTTTAGCTAGAACCGATTGTGATAATAAGTCATCACAATCGGTTCTTAGCTAGAACCGATTGTGATAATAGGTCATCACAATCGGTTCTCAGAAGTAATTGATAGAAATGAGGGGATCATCTCTATCGGTTCTTTGTAAGAAGTGATAGAGATGATCATCTCATCTCTATCGGTTCTCAAAAGGAAGCGATAGAGATGAGTGGATCATCTTTATCGGTTCTTTGTAAGAACCGTCTCTATCGGTTCTTAGAAAAAACCGATAGAGATGTTCACTTTATCTCTATCGATTCCTTGTAGGAACCGATAGAGATGATGAGTCATCTCTATCGCTTCTTACAAAGAACCGATAGAGATGACCCCTCATCTCTATCACTTCCTTATGAGAACCGATAGAGATGAGGGTTCATCTCTATCGCTTCTTACAAAGAACCGATAGAGATAACCCCCTCATCACAATCGAGCAAGAACCGACTTTAATAGTGTCGTCTCATCTCTGTCTAGTTACTTTGTGTCGCCACCAGAACCGAATGTGATGACAAAAAAGAACCGATTGTGATGTATATTCATGTAGTAGTGTGGTCTCCATTCTAATATTACAAATAAATTTGCCTTTTCAAATTAATGATTATAATGAGTTAGTAAAATCCTTTGGATTTAATGCTTCAATTAATTGATTTTCCTCAAAATTTAGATAAGCTAGCAAAGAGAGGATTTATCACATTCAGGAGCATGTCACACACTTTCGGAATTGGCCATTTGTTGACCTATAATTAGATGGATTGTCATGATTGATCCTGGTATTGATATGCATTGGATATGTCCTTGAGAGTGGTGAACGATCAGATGGTCTACAAGTCGGTGCAAAGGACTAAAATAGCATGGAATTATGTATGCACACTATTCATTATTGCATGGAGGAGAAACAAATATTAATAGATATTTACAGGAATATATATATGGCCTATATTTCATAATTCTTAGCGACTAGTTCAGATATCTGAAAACAGGTCTGCTTGAAGGTTTCATAGCTCTTGTGAAGGACCATGTGGAGGTCCATCCATGTTTGTGATGAGTATTTGACTTTATTTGAGCAAGGTGTGCTCAAGTTTGAGTTTGATTTGGATTGATTTTTAAAATGAAGCAATTTGAGTTGTCTCTGCCAGGAGTGGCAGTACCGGTCGTATGGACGCGGTAGTGATGAGTTGGATGGTTTATTGCACATCTTTGTGGGCATTGCTATGTGAGGAGTTTCCTTGTCTTTGATGGTTGCAGGGCGACGGTGCTAGGTCATGGTGAGGCGAAGGATGACCGGGACTAGGCGAGGAGCGTCGGAGGTCCAGACGGTTGGGAGATCACCGGAAGATGATCGCAGACGGAGTCCGAGCAAGTCAAGAAGACAAGGAAAGGAGTTGATGCTAGCTAGATGCCGCGTGGATCAATGAGGGCCGTCGGATTGAGGTCTAGTTGATAGGTTAGCGGGTCTAGGTAGTATGCTTTGAAAATCGTGCAAGAAAACCCGGTATGTGTGTGGGTTTTGGGTTAGCCCTTGCATGGCTGTGTGTGTGGGTTAATCCTAGCCCTTAGATGAGTGCTCTAGGGTTGAGGGACTCATCCAAGGGTGGTAGGTGGCCCAAGAGTAGTATAAATAGGTGTAGAGGGGTAGCCTCCTTCCCTTGAAGGTGTTGAGGTTTTTGATGCTCATTTGGGCTTTGCCCACATGAATGTGAGGCTTTGTAACCTCCCCTTCCAGAAATGAAAGTTTTATCCATCCACCTCTGAATTTATTTTGCACATTTACATTATGTCTTTACTTTACGCAATTTAAATTCAGCATTTACTTTCCCGCAATTACATTCCCGCAATTTACTTTCAAGTAATTTGGATTTGCCTCCCCTCCTTCTAAATGCTGCTGATCTTGGATGTTTTGAGTGTGTTCATATGGTTTTACATCTCTTTTGCACTCTTGGATTGAGTAGAGAACATCTTTTCTTTCAAGTTCCAACTTTGTTCAGAACTTGTTCTTCACACAGCAGTCAGTGTTTGATTTTTGTAAAAATATAGAAAAATCATTTTTGAGTGATTCTTTTTGGAGGAGGTGCGGGACTCTGATATACACCTGCAGAAAAATTTTGGAGTTCACTTGTTGCACCTTTTGGGCGCCATGAGGTGAAAATCGAGCCCCAAACTTTCTGCTCGAAGTTCTTGAGCATACTGTGTTCTTAGATTTTTCCTGATTTTTCTATAAGGCTTTTTGAGGATAAATTTGGTGGAGTTCTTCACGACTCTGATGCTCATAGGGAAAAAAATTCTCAGAATGTTGTGAGCTGAAGAAACCCACCAACCTCCTGTGCAAATTGAGGACAAGTTCTGGAAATTCTGCTTTTGCTTTTCTGAAAGTGACTTTTGTGATTTGAATTGATGTCCTTTCTAAAAGCAAGAGTTTAAATTGATTCCTCTTTATCTTGGACACTAGACAACCAGGATTGTGACTCAAAAATCCCCACATATTTTATGGTACTTATCCATGCAAGCTTGGGGTACACATGGTTGTCTAGTTTTTCGGGTTTTTCACAATTTCCTTTGAGCGATGTTGTCAAGGTTTTTGTTGGAGTATTTTGGGGGAATTTTTATTTGCGACCATTCACCCCCCCTCTGTTCGCCATCTCGGTCCTTCAATTGGTATCAGAGCCGGTTCTACTCTTTCTAGATCTTGACCGGTCTCAAGAGCCATGGCGACGGACAAATATTCTACCAAGCCTCCCATCTTTAATGGAGTTGATTTTCCTTTTTGGAAGTCCCGGATGGAGTCATACATCACGCCTGTGGCTACGATATGGCGAAGGTGAAACTCCCGTATGAGGTTCCTGGCGATGAAAATGTCACGGCCATCAATATGGTTGACGTTGAGGCGAATGCTAAGGCAAGGAACATTCTCATACAGGACTTAGCAATGTGAGTATGATAGATTTCTCACCTTCGCTCCGCTCACGAGATTTGGGTAACCCTCGATGCTTACCATGAGGGCTCTACTCAAATCAAGACTGTGAGGCAGGACCAGTTCAAGCGCGAGTACAACAAGTTTGATCAACGCACTGGTGAGAGTCTCGACGAGTGTTTTGGTCGGTTTACAAAGATTTTGAGCGACCTCCGAGCAGTTGGATGCATATACCCTGACTCGGACAATGCTCGGCATTTCTTGACCGCACTCGACCTTCGGATTTGGGAGATGAAGGTGACCACCATCAAGGACACCACCGACTTATCGACTCTGACTCTTGACGGGCTTTATTCCCGCCTCAAGACTCATGAGATCGATGTCGTCTCTCGAAAGATGAAATCTCAGTCGATGGCTTTGGTCACCGATCCCATTGGATCTTCTTCTTCTGATCCTTCTATTGGTTTCTCTCTTTCCGCCCTTTGCGAGCTAAGCGATGACCAACTGGAAAAATTTCCAGAAAATGAGCTTGCTCTTCTCGCTCGCAAGTTTTCTCATGCATACAAGAGGGTGAGAGAGAGGAAGAGAGGTGGCATGATCACCTGCTTCGAGTGTGGTGGCCCCAACCACATTCGGGCGAACTGTCCCAAGCTGGAGAAGGGCAAGAACGACGTTGGCGGTTCGGGCAAAAACGACTACACCGACAAGAACCGCAACAAGAAGCCTCTAGTTCGTGAACCGGCGCACGAGAAGAAGTACCGCAACTTTTCCAAGAACAAGAAGCTCTTCCACCGCGTCCTCGCCGTGCTTGACTACATCAACCTCTCTGACACGGAGACATGGAGCGACGAGGGCGAGGATGATCCGCAAGAGAAGAAGGGCGGCGATGACTTCTCCGGCATGTGCTTCATGGCCGACACCAACGATATCAGCGACTCCGAGCTCTACAGCGACTCGGATGAGGTACCCTCCTATGACTAGCTCAACGAAGCTTTCTACAAATTAGGAAAATTTCATGCTAGAGCTAGAGCTAGGTGTACGGAGCTTGAGAAGGAAGTAGGTACCTTGACTCGGGAGTTAGCTTCACTTAGATCTTCTCCCTCCCGAGTCGCTGATGATTGCTCTTTGTGTGATGCTATTCTTGTGGAGTTGGAGAACCTAAGGACCATACATGATAGTGTGCTTGCTGAACTTGATGGTCTTAGGTTGAAG
Source organism: Otatea glauca (assembly GCA_036346275.1). Taxonomy (NCBI): domain Eukaryota; kingdom Viridiplantae; phylum Streptophyta; class Magnoliopsida; order Poales; family Poaceae; genus Otatea; species Otatea glauca. Next base: position 7,907,817 of record CM070717.1, on the reverse strand, counting down.
AATGCCAGCACTAGTTCTATTGATGCTATTCCTGTTGAGGCTAGTTTTCTTCATGCTCACTCCACTCCATCATGCTCTAATTGCCCTAAATTGCTTGCCGAAATTGATGCCATGAGCGAGCACCTTAGGAAGCTTTCTGCTAGAAACAATGAACTTGAATCACATGCTTCTAAGGACCCAGTCAGCTCATGTGAGGGCTATAAGCAATTAAAACTTGACAATGAAACCCTGAATGTCAAGTGTGCTAAACTTGCTAAGGACTTATTAGATAAGTCACAAAAATATTGCTTGCGATGTACTGAGATTGTGGGGGACTTGGATAAAATCCACGTCGAGCTTAGGAAGAAATTAGAAGACCAAGCTCATAGAATTAGAAATGCGTCTTGCGTTTCTTGTGAGGCCCTCAAGATTGAGGCAGCCGTGCTGAGGGAGAAAAATGCACGTGCTGAGAGAGCTCATCTTTCTGGTTCTTCTTCTTCTTCTTCCCCTGTTCTTCTTGTGCTTCTTTCTTTCGAGATTGCCAGTATCTTATGAGCACTCTCGAGAAGTTTGTTGGAGGCAAGAAGAAGCTCAATCTTATTCTAGACCAATCCAAGATTAGTAGATTCAATCAAGGTCTAGGATTTGATCCTTTGGAGCACGCTCGGGCACATCCTCCCACCATTGTGCGTGGCTCCAAGAGTGGTGAGATTGTGGTAGCTCCCAGAGTGAGTACCACCGTGTTTAGGTCTGCTGGGGTTGTCCATAGGACTTCTGACCAGAAGGGTGTTACTCCTATTGCTTCTGCCTCTAGCAAGGCGAAGTACACATGCACCTTCTGTAAGAAGGATGGTCACCTAGTAGATTTGTGCTTCAGGTGCGCCAAGATCACTCGGCGTGGCGTGTTGTCGCTCTTAGGGGTATTGTGGTCATCCCTGCACTTTGAGTGCTCCTAAGACACACACCGCTTCTAGACAAAGTTAGAGAGTCGCTTTGTTTTTGGGCGCGCCCAGGACTTGGTTTTCATGCTAGTTCTTCGAGTTTTAGTCCTAGAGCTGTTTGTAGTCAGTCTTTCCGCCGTCCTCTTGATATTCCTCGTTTTTCCCATCGAGGTAGATATCGGCGTGAGGTCTTTTCCGGTAGGAGATCCAGGCAGCCTTACTGGGATGGTCCGGCTTTTGCACCACGGCGTGCCAACCCAGTTCCAGCTCCTAGATCATCTACTAGAGTTACTACTGATCTTGTTAGAGTTGAGCGTCAGAGAGACACTCGAGTCCAGTCTTCTTCTGTGGCTGGCACTCTGAGGTATCGTATGGTTCAGTATTGGGTTCCTAAGTCTTCACTCTATCCCAGTACTGAGTCATCTTTCTCTCTTGTGTCTTGATCAGGTTCGTCGGATGGGGAAGGGCGATGTTTGGATTGTTGACTCCGGTTGTTCTCGTCATATGACCGGAGATTCTCGTTGGTTCTCTTCCCTAGTCCGAGCCCCCGGTGATGAGTTAATCACTTTTGGGGATGCATCTTCAGGTAGAGTCATTGCTAAAGGTACCATCTGCATTAACAAAAATTTCATTCTTAAAGATGTTGCCTTAGTAAGTAAGCTGCAATACAATCTGCTCTCTGTTTCTCAGCTTATCGATGACTCTTTCGAGGTAAGTTTCAAGAGTAATGCCTGTAGAATCCTTGATTCATCAGGAGGGTTAGTTTGCGGGATTTCTAGATTTGGGAGAGTCTTTCGTGCTGATTTTTCTGCTTCTTCTGGAGACTCTCTTCGATGTTTGATTGCTTCTGAGTCCCGTGATCTCTCCTTCTGGCATAGGAGACTTGGTCACATTGGTTTTGATCATTTGACCCGAGTTAGCAGCCACGATCTCATTCGGGGTTTGCCCAAACTCAAGATGGTCAAAGACTTAGTTTGCTCTCTGTAATGACCCCCATTTTCACATAAATGCAAAATGGAAATCTCATGTGCAAACAAAGACTAGTCCCATGATCGAGCTAGTACGCACATTTACAACAATTGGAATCACAACCATACATTATATTATTAAAGCGGAAGCTAATTTACACAATAATCTTACAATTCGAGTATAGCAAAGAAAGAAGCAATAGTCTCGTAGTGTGCCCATCCAATCCCTCGGGCAACCGACAAGGCATAATCCTAGAAATTCATCGTCAATATCCCGAATCCTGTGACAATTATGTTTCACGAGCTAATCGATTCTTCACCTAAAAACAACAATTAAGCAAGGGTGAGTACTTTCATACTCATAAGACTTTTGCAAAGCCTATGATATATGCAAGCCATTTCAAAGGAAGGGCTAGTACTGTTAGTTTGCATAAAGTCGATTTGAAATATAAATACGAGAATAGTAGATTGCAAAACGAATTTAAGTAAAAGCAATTTAATACCGAAAGTAACGAATATAAACATAAATAAATCTCATGTACCGGTATCTTGACCATATCCACAAAACCAGTTCTCACGACACCCAAGAGAATTCACCAACACACAGTGGAAACCGCATTTTATGAAAATAACAAACCGCTAACTATGTGATGACTTTACCAAGTTCCCATAACCGCTGGTACGGCTAATCGATTAGTTTTACACTCGCAGAGGTGTACATCTTTACCCACAAGTCATGACCTTTTCCTTTGCCGCATAGTTCACGCACCTTTGGCGAGTGGCGAATGTTCATGACGAAAACCTTTACATTACCTAGGTTAACTTTGCACCAGCTCCGGACGAAACCCATACTATGGCAGAAGAACTCAGAGCATAGAAATGATGGAACTTCCCCAGAGTACGGCGTACACCGGTGTATCGGTAAACGTTTGATCCATGATCACCTCGGTGTGGACGTCCCTTCGAGCAATTCATTAAGAAACAGCTCAGATCGCTCCAAACCTTCCAAAGTGCGAGTTAAACTAGATAACTTAATCGGTTTAAGGCTGTCCCATACCAAAGACTTGTGGTTGTACGGTAATTCTTGGCCTGAAAACAACCCATAGTTCGGTCCTTAATCCGACACGGGCAACAATCTCCACCCTACACTACGTGCAAGGACATGCACAATCGGCTATTGCCAATAATTGCCCGCATCTAAACCATAGTTTTATTTTCATTTTTCCAATCAAAATACCAACCATAAAAATGGTCATACCCAACAAATGTCACATCCAACATTTTTAATCATGTCACAGTTTTAGGTTGCTTTAAGCATGGCTAAGCTTGACACTAAGTGTGACTAACCCAAATTGACATCAATTATTGTCTACGCTATTCTAGGGTTATCAAGGTTCACAATTTCATACTTATCAAGGAAGTTCTATGTAGCTACTGGTACAACTATCAATACCATCACATAGCGACTTTAATAAAATAAAGTATGCAAGAAAACATTTAATGAAAACATTTATAAAACTGGGATCAATATGATCAAAGGGTGCTTGCCTTGCTTATTTATTGCTTACGACGAAGACGGCCACGGTGATGGAGGCAACGACGGAGGAAAGGAATCGGATTCTACACGCCGTTCAATCGAAATATAGCAAATATCCAACTTTAATAAGGGCAAAAGAAAATGATAGAAAACCAAGTAAAGATTCATTAAAGAAAACAGGAATGTTTTAGGTTACGATTGAATGATTTCAAGATATTGTGATTTAGATAATTATACAAACATATTGTTAATGTCTTATGATAAAGAAAGCATGGTTTCTTTGATAGATTATCTATTCTTGATTTACTTAATTCAAGAGGCTAAAATTATAAATTCTTGCATTTATAACTTCAATTATAGATGCTAAAATTATTTGGATTAATAGAATTAACATATTAGACAATTGAGCTGGAAACTATAAATGAATAACACTTAATCCTTTTCAATTGATTTTGCATAAGAAGCGACTTTGAATTTATTAGATCCATTGAACAAGGTTATTGGATTTATTCTTGGTTCTTAAGAAGGTTCTGGTGATACAAATTACATATTTGTTTATTATTTCAAAGTTCGCTTATTCATATAATTAAGTCCATAAAACATATTACTTAAGGTTATTTGGCTATTAGGATTTATATGCAAAACAATATGAAATAGGATTATTTCTTCTGAATATGATAGTCTATACTTTGAAGAACATTTCTAAGTTAATCTCATACGATTAGGTTACCAAGACTTGGTTTTATCAAATTTGAGTTTAGTTCGTGAAAAATATACTATTTGGTTCACATAAGTATTGAAACTATAATTATCTGGTTAAGTGTTTATTACAACTTTTATTGCAATGATTCTTGTTGGATAACATAATTTGATTACATTAGATATTTAGAATCCTGTTCCTTATCATGATTATATTTTTCATTAATTCTACATGTATACATTTTTCTACATTTACAAGACTTATGTTTTTAATGTAATTCAAACTTATGCCTGTATGACATTTCATTTCAAATTATTTATTCATGTCTTTGTGAATTTATTAGATACTTGCATATGCCTCTATTTATTGCTACGGATTATTGTATGCAATTGTACACATATATACCCTTTTCCATTTGGATCATTTACTATTCATAAAACAAATCTAAATCAAGTTCATACTTTATTGGATTCAGCATGATAAGGTAGCCTACTGATATTTAATGATTTAGAAATCAATTTGACTTACTTTAGATTCCTTTTGCACAAACTATGCATTTTGAATATTTATAGTATTGAAAACTACTTCTAATGGAAAATAATTCAAAGCGGTTAGAATTTAAATATTTTTATATATTTGAGTTCCTGGTATCATAAGGGTTCTAACAAAATTGGTTTCATTCCAATTGGAGTTCATTTCCAGAAATTCTATATATGACATGTTTTTGATTCCTTTCTTTTAATTAAATTTAAAATTTAAATATAGTTCATTTCCAGAATATTTCTGCATATTATGAATCTACATGATTTATCATGAATATAGAAATTTATTTCATTTCATTTGGATTGATAGTTCAAAAGATATGAACAAAAGAATGTATTCGGTTTAAGAAAATTCAGAAAATAGAAAAATTACCAAAACTGGAAAGTACGTCTTCGATCTCCGAATACGCTTTCCGATTTGGGCTTGGCTGGGTTGAATCGCTGGCGGATGGGTCCATCTTGGCAGCGACTGGGCTGCGCACAGGCGACTGACGCGCGGGACCGCGGCTCAGTGACTCACAAGCGCTCGAGTGGCTGACAAGCGGGACCGCTCGGCAGAGGCACAACGCGCACTCGAGAGAATGACAGGCGTGGCCCGCTTGGCGGTGACCCGAAGCAGGGAAGGCGGTGCCGAGACTCACCGGCGGCGGAGGAGCACCGGAGCGACGGAATCGGTGGCACGATGAGAATCAGCATGCCTTTGCGCATACAGGGGTGCTACCGGTTTGGCCGGAGGAGACCGGAGTCGGTGCGCCACCGAGAGCTTGCGGCGGAGAAGAGCGCGGCTCGCCGGAGAAGAAGATGAGCTCGGCTTAGCTCGAATGGGTAACGATTCGAGCACCAGGGTGGCCCAAGAGATCCATTTTTGTGGTTGAATCATTTGAGAAGCACCGAGAAGGGTCGCCACCGTATGAGCAGCACAGGGGTGGCGAAGGAGCACGCACGGCGGTGCTCCGGGGAATAATAGCTCAAATTGCAGGTGGTGGTGGACTTTAGGTGGTGAGTAGAAGCTCTGGGTTGAGTTTCTTGCAGTGCTGTTGATCGGGTTGGCCAATCGAGGTTTTTTCCCAATTCTCCGATTTCACGGACTTGAGAAGACAGAGGAATCCGGTTGATTTTGGCTGAGAGGTAGGCTAGGAGGAGAACGGAAGTGTTTGGCCGAGACTTGCGTTGCTTAAATAGATGACCAAGGCAGTGAGGTATAGGATTTGAACGCGGCAGGGAAACGGTGGCGGAGCACGCAGAAGGCTTTGCCGCCGTGGCGTGAATTTTTTTGAAAGAATGGTCGCCGTGATGACTTTTGACAGATGGGCAGGTCGCGACCACTTGCGGCCCGTAACGCGTGCCGCGCAAGGAAAACAATGGTAGGATCTCGCCGCGACAGAGGATTGGCAGAGACGGCAGAGAGGTGAGGATTCAGGATTGCTTCAGTGCAGGGAATGAGCAAGTTGGCAGAAGGAGGTGATAGAGGGACAGCAGGGATAGTGCTCTGGCAGGGTCAAGTTGGCAGCTCGGGCGACGAGTTGCAGTGCGAACAAGGCAAAAGACGGAGGCGGTGCGGCTGTGCTCGCGCGTGAGAGCAGCGAACGAAGAGAAGAAAGGAGGAGAAGGCTCGGGAGAGGGAGAAGAAGGCTGACGAGTGGGGCAAGGGTCCACATGGCAGTCAGGGGTGGTGAGGGAAGTCGGCAAGGGTCTGCTCAAGCCGACGGGCCCAGATGGCAGTGACCGAAGGGAGAAAAGTTCGGTTAGGTTCTGGACAGCACGGGAGAACAATAAAAGATTGGGTCAGAATACAGGCTTAAGATTTTCTGGAACTTTTGTGTAGGTCGGCAAGGAATAGATAAGGGTCCAGTAAAATTGTAGATAACAATTATTGATAAAATATTTATAAAAATCTGACAATGCACTGTTGTAGATTTTGGCTGATTCTTATTTTTATTTAATTTAAGATACAAACCAGTTTATTATTTTATGAAACTTTTTATGAAGATCTTAAATGGCATTATTTACATGATAGAAAATTTTCATATTTTTAAATTGTACATTTTATTTTTAATAATTCTGACATTGAATTTTTCAGCTTTCCTCATTGTCTGTTTATGAATTTCTAAAATTATTAAACTATGGGATAAATTCTTGATATTTTTACCAGACATAGATAATATAATCATGTCGGCAAGGTTAAAATTTTAACTCAGGTTAGGTTAAGGTAACTTCTGAAGAAATCTTGCAACTTCAGATTGTTGATTATCTTTCCAAGATTACAATATCTTTTCTTTTATTTAATGTGTTCAGATCACTTTTGACAGCATGTCCATGTCTATGACAGTTCATAATATTTTAATATTATTTCTGCAGATTTTTATTGATACGGTATTTTTATCTTTTTACTTTTACCATTTTCCCATTTCAATAAATATTACTTTTCTTTTTAGAGCAAAAATTCAAGAAGAACCAATAATTCAGAAAACTCAGAAAATTCAAATTCAAACTGAATATTACATCTCAAATTTATTTTTATATTTTGTTTGTTTCGGAAGAAATAGTTTTAATAAAGGAAATCTTTCCTTTTCTTTAAGATTAGAATGCAAGAAAAGAGGGAATGATATTGTTTAAAATAAAAATATCAATTCCAATTGAAATTTTTATTCAATTCCATTTTTAAATTTAATTTTTTTTTTTTATATTTTTGAATTTTACGGGATGTTACACTCTCCTTGCCGACATGGCAAGATGGTTACTGCTTCTCATCCTCCAGTCGTCGTAGTGATGACTGATGCACCAGGACAGCTTTTACATATGGACAATCGTTGGTCCAAATAGAGTGCGATTAGCGGGAGGAAGTGGTATGTTCTTGTCATCGTTGATGATTTTTCTAGATAATCTTGGGTATTCTTCATGGCCTCGAAGGATGAGACCTTTTCTCACTTTAGGGGTTTGATCAGTAGGTTGTCTATTGAGCTCCCAGGTGCATTACGAGCTATACGCAGTGATAATGGCACGAAGTTCAAGAATTCCTACTTTGAGAGTTTTTGTGTGGAGTCTGGTTTAGAGCATCAGTTCTCTTCTACCTATGCCCCTCAGCAGAATGGCGTAGTGGAAAGGAAGAACAGGACCCTAGTTGAGATGGCCAGGACGATGCTAGACGAGTACAGTACTCCTAGGAAGTTTTGGGCTGAGGCTATAGCTACTGCTTGCCATGTTTCTAATCGCGTGTTTTTGAGAGCACATTTGCATCGCACTTCTTATGAGTTGAGGTATGGGCGAAAGCCCAGTGTGTCTCATTTTCGCGTTTTCGGTTGCAAGTGTTTTATCTTAAAGTCTGGTAACCTAGATAAGTTTGAGTCTCGCTCTTCTGATGGTATCTTTCTTGGTTACTCGACTTCTTCTCGTAGCTATAGGGTCTGGAGCGTTGATGCGTATAGGATCATAGAGACCTGTGATGTGACCTTTGATGAGGCTAGCCCAGGAGCTAGACCTGATGTTTCAGGCTCTTCTTATCCCTCCGAGATCATCATTGTAGAAGATGAGGATGATGGAGACGATGGTGTTCCACCGGATCCAGTCCCCTCTACACCTGAGGTGCCTCCTGTTTCCATTTCTGCACCTTAGGGAGACCAGCCCTTGCCTTCCGACTCTCCTTCAGCGAGTGGCTCTGCTCCTACCTCTTCTGTGCATGAGGTAGAGGCCACTTCTGCTTCTGGTCCTCCCCGTCATATCCAGAAAGCTCATCCACCTGATCAGATCATTGGTGATCTGTTTGAGCGGGTCACTCGCTCAAAATCAGTTTGTCCAGCCGCCTCCACTCTGCCTTTGTTGCCTCCTTTGAGCCGAAGGATGTTTCTCATGCATTATCCGATGAATCGTGGATTAATGCTATGCATGAGGAACTTGAGAACTTTGAGAGGAACAAGGTATGGCAGCTTGTCGAGCCCCCATCTGGTCATAATGTCATTGGGACCAAGTGGGTGTTCAAAACAAGCAGTGAGGATGGGGTTGTCATTCGCAACATGGCTAGGCTAGTTGCACGTGGCTTTTCTCGAGTTGAGGGTCTTGACTTTGAGGAGACCTTTGCCCTGTAGCTAGACTAGAGGCTATTAGGATCCTCGCTTGCATTCTCTCGCATCCCAGTGATTCAAGCTCTATCAAATGGATGTCAAGAGTGCATTCCTCAATGGCTATATTGAGGAAGAGGTTTATGTCAAACAACCTCCGAGATTCGAGAACCCCAAGTTTCCAAGTCATGTATACAAGCTCTCCAAAGCTTTGTATGGACTCAAGCAGCCGCAGAGCAAGGTATGAGAGGCTCAAGTCTTATCTTCTCACCATGACTTCAAAATGGGCATAGTAGACAAAACTCGCTCATCGACACCATGAGTCTAATTTTCTTCTTGTCCGATTTATGTGGACGATATCATTTTGGTGGCTCGTCTCATTCGCTTGTGTCTCGGTTTTCTGAGGTGATGAGTACAGAGTTTGAGATGAGTATGATGGGCGAGTTGAGCTACTTTCTTGGCTTCCAAATCAAGCGCACTCGGAGGGTACTTTCTTGCATCAAGGCAAATATACCCGTGACCTCTTGAGGTGCTTCGACATGTCTGATGGGAAGCCAGTGATGACTCCTATGGCCACCACTTCTGTCCTCGAGCCCGATGAGGATGGTGAGCCTGCTGATCAAAAGGAGTTTCGGAGCATGATCGGCTCCCTCTTGTACCTCACCGCTTCGAGGCCGGACATACATTTTGCCGTGTGTCCAGGCGCTCGATTTCAAGCTTCTCCTCGCGCCTCTCACCGCCAAAGGCGTCAAGCGCATCTTCGTACCTTCGTGCTACCACCGATTATGGTATTTGGTACTCTTCGCCTTCTTGTCTATCTCTTAGAGCCTTTTCCGATGCCGACTTTGTGGTCAGAGGATAGATAGGAAGAGCACTTCCGCACTTGCCAATTCATTAGCACTTCTCTTGTTTCTTGGTCATCTAGGAAGCGATGCAGGGTTGCATACCCACCACGAGGCCGAGTATGTTGTTGTCAGAGCTGTGTGCTCGGATGAGATCGACCTTACGGGACTATGGGTTAGAGATAGAGAGTGTGCCACTTTTCTCGTGACAACACTTCAGCTATTTGTATTGTTAAAACCCAGTGCAACATTCCCACCAAGCACATTGATATTAGATATCACTTCCTTAGAGACCATGTGGAGAAGGGAGATATCGCGCTCGATTCGTGAGAGTGACCTTCGCTAGCCGATATCTTCACCAAGCCTTTGGATAGCTCCAGATTTGTTGCCTTGAGGAGTGAGCTTGGAGTCGTGAGCCCTTACGGCCTTTCGTGAGGGGGAGCTGGTTTGTATATTATGTATTATATGTTTTCTTCCAGCTTTTCTTTTCTTTGTGTTTCTTTTGGGTGACTTTGGGCTTGTTTTCTTGAGTTGAGTTCACTCACTTAGACTTCTGGCATGCCTTCCATGGACCTCTTATCTTGTGCTTTAGGTTGCTATCATGCGTGATTAGCTGTTCTCTCTTCTCTCTAGGTTGAGTTCCCTCACAGTCTTATAAGTCTAGCAGGTATTGGGCCTCTTGGGTAGACAGGGTCTGTGTGCACTCCTTAGTTGGGATCTAGAGTCAGCTTCCCTATGCCAGTCACTCGGGAAGATAAGAGCGAGTCTAAGCCGTAGTGAGTCTCTTCTATCTTATCTATGCTCAATAGCCATCCAGTTTTGCAGTTTCTCGACTTTTTCTCCTCATTCTGTTTTTCTGGTTATTATTGAGTTCATTCGGTTTTTCTTTGTGCCTAATCTTGAAAATAACTCGATTTTAACCAGGTTTGAGCTTAGAATTGATTCATTTGTTGAGGGGAGTTTGGGAATCTGTTCATGCATTGCATTTAGACTGCATTTTCTGTTTTATGAGCTTTGTCTATTATGCAATTGATTTCTTCTTCATGCTATACACCATGCTACATCATTTGAAGAAAATCACTAGCTTAGGTATGTCCAAGTTCATTTAACTTGCTAAGCTTAAAAATGAAATAAGCCTTAAATGAAAAACTTGATGAAACTTGTTGCTTTTACTTGCTAGGTTTCTTCTCTAGAGGTTTGTGCCATAATTTGAGAAATTTTGGAGTTCTCTAGAGTCCCTATAGCAACTTGGGTGAAACTAGTTTGATCCATGCTAGAGTCCTTCAATTGCTCATGAATCATTGTGCTAAAAATGAAAATTAAACAAAATTGACTCTTCTTGTGCCATACGACTCAACACCTTGCATTCACAAGACCGCTTCCCATTGCACTTGGGATGAACTTGGAATACATCGTGTTTGACCTAGACCATCCTCTTAAGAGTTCATCTTGAGATGGTCGATACGGCTTGAGTCAATTGGTTGTCAAAAGAAAATACAAATAAATTAAAAACAAAGACATATGTGGGTAAAGAATGCAAATAATATCAAACATTTGCACCCGCTATGTCTTGTATGATGATAAATCAAAATTTGCATTAAGTGATAAATGAGCCCGAAGGACCTTGTATGCTCTTCTAGATTCCCCAAAGTGTTGAGTAGGTTGAACTCTAGGTTTTCCTTTTGATCCTTAGAGAGGCTATTCTTCTATTTTTGAAACTAAAGCTAAGTGTTGCACTTGTCTAATCTTGCTAAAAATGAAATATTCAAAACTAAGCTCGTATTTGCACTTGGACATGTCTTAGTTTAGTCATCTTCTGAAATTGACAAGCTTGGTGTAATATCCTTCCATTTTGATCAATTGGATAATCTTCAAAGCTATTTCGATTGCATTTCATTCATACATAAAAAAAAATTGATGCCTATATTGCCAAAAGGGGGAGAAAACGTAGAAAAGGCATCACTAAAATGATAAAAATGTGAATGCTTATTTGGTTATTATGATCTTTGTAAAACTATGCTACTACTGTTGGATCATAATCTCATAATCACATTTGACATGTTTAGTTGGATTTTAGAGTTTTGTTGAAAACTTGCTCTTTCTTAAATTTAACTCTAAAATCTGAATTCCTCTTCGTCAACTTGGTCATGGTTCTAATTTCTATCTTTGGACCAAGTTTGACTTTGCAACTAAAAATTGCTTTCTTCTTCATTTTCTTCAAACTCAAATTTATGCCTTTTGTGTGGTTTGTCAATATACTCATCAAGGGGGAGATTGAAGGACCATGTGGAGGTCCATCCATGTTTGTGATGAGTATTTGACTTTATTTGAGCAAGGTGTGCTCAAGTTTGAGTTTGATTTGGATTGATTTTCAAAATGAAGTAATTTGAGTTGTCTCTGCCAAGAGTGGCAGTACCGGTCGTATGGACGTGGTAGTGATGAGTTGGATGGTTTATTGCACATCTTTGTGGGCATTGCTATGTGAGGAGTTTCCTTGTCTTTGATGGTTGCAGGGCGACGGTGCTAGGTCATGGTGAGGCGAAGGATGACCGGGACTAGGCGAGCGTCGGAGGTCCAGATGGTTGGGAGATCGCCAGAAGATGATCGGAGACGGAGTCCGGGCAAGTCAAGAAGACAAGGAAAGGAGTTGATGCTAGCTAGATGTCGCGTGGATCAATGAGGGCCGTCGGATTGGGGTCTAGTTGATAGGTTAGCGGGTCTAGGTAGTATGCTTTGAAAACTGTGCAAGAAAACCCGGTATGTGTGTGGGTTTTGGGTTAGCCCTTGCATGGCTGTGTGTGTGGGTTAATCCTAGCCCTTAGATGAGTGCTCTAGGGTTGAGGGACTCATCCAAGGGTGGTAGGTGGCCCAAGAGTAGTATAAATAGGGGTAGAGGGGTAGCCTCCTTCCCTTGAAGGTGTTGAGGTTTTGATGCTCATTTGAGCTTTGCCCACATGAATGTGAGGCTTTGTAACCTCCTCTTCCAGAAATGAAAGTTTTATCCATCCACCTCTGAATTTATTTTATGATTTACATTATGTCTTTACTTTACGCAAATTTAAATTCAGCATTTACTTTCCCGCAATTACATTCCCGCAATTTACTTTCAAGTAATTTGGATTTGCCTCCCCTCCTTCTAAATACTGCTGATCTTGGATGTTTTGAGTGTGTTCATATGGTTTTACATCTCTTTTGCACTCTTGGATTGAGTAGAGAACATCTTTTCTTTCAAGTTCCAACTTTGTTCAGAACTTGTTCTTCGCGCAGCAGTCAGTTTTTGATTTTTGTAAAAATATAGAAAAATCTTTTTAGAGTGATTCTTGTTGGCAGAGGTGCGGGACTCTGGTATACACCTGCCAAAAAATTTTGGAGTTCACATGTTGCACCATTTGGGCGCCATGAGGTGAAAACCGAGCCCCAAACTTTCTGCTCGAAGTTCTTGAGCATACTGTGTTCTTAGATTTTTCCTGTTTTTTCTGTAAGGATTTTTGAGGATAAATTTGGTGGAGTTCTTCACGACTCTGATGCTCATAGGGAGAAAAATTATGAGAATTTTGTGAGCTGCAGAAACCCACCAACCTCCTGTGCAAATTGAGGACAAGTTCTGGAAATTCTGCTTTTGCTTTTCTGAAAGTGACTTTTGTGATTTGAATTGATGTCCTTTCTAAAAGCAAGAGTTTGAATTGATTCCTCTTTATCTTGGACACTAGACAACTAGGATTGTGACTCAAAAATCCCCACATATTTTATGGTACTTATCCATGCAAGCTTGGGTACCCATAGTTGTCTAGTTTTTCGGGTTTTTCACAATTTCCTTTGAGCGATCTTGTCGAGGTTTTTGTTGGAGTATTTTGGGTAATTTTTATTTACGACCATTCACCCCCCCTCTGTTCGCCATCTTGGTCCTTCATCTTGTGTCCAAACTAGTTGCGAAAATTACAATATATATTAGGAAGATATAATGTCTATATAGTTTAGTGATGTTATCAGCTTATGATATGAAACAAGTATGACCTGCCAAAACATCATTCTATGCAATTGACACTACTACACATTTATACATCACAATCGGTTATTTTTTATCATCACAGTTGGTTCTGGTGGCAACACAAAGTGATTAGACAGAGATGAGGCGCTGCTATTACAGTCGGTTCTTGCCTAATAGAGATAAGTGTGTAAGAAGCGATAGAGATGAGGCTATCATCTCTATCGCTTCTTACAAAGAACTGATAGAGATGAGAAGCTACCATCTCTATCACTTCTTACAAAGAACCGATATAGATGAGAAGCTCATCTCTATCGGTTTCTATAAAGAACCGATAGAGATGAGTCTATCATCTCTATCGCTTCTTACAAAGAATCGATAGAGATGATCGCCTCATCTCTATCATTTTCTTGTGAGAACCGATAGAGATGAAGGGTGTGGTGTGCTATTTTCAAATTCACCCTCCAATCAGCACATATTTCACACAATATGCACATATCACATTCACACAGCAATTGCAGACAACATATCACATTCACAGAACATGAACACTTTGTTACAACAAACACATATCACATTTGTTCACAAAATAGAATTCAAACATGCTTAACCATCAGTACACATTCAATCGCATTCAGATATGTAATATTGTTCACATATGGTCTAGTAGGAGCTTTTGGGATCTCTAAACCGTCCATCCTCTGACAAGCATTCCATCCAGTACCACTGGCATAAGTGGTCTCGTATCTTGTTGAGTGCAGTGCTGTCTACACTCTTCTGGGGGATATTGGTATGCTGCAAAATAGAAACGAGTGCTCTAATTTAAGTTTTCAAATTTTTATGTGAAAGGCTAATTGTATTATTATGCATGTACATATACCTTAGGGAAACGGTTTGAGCCGGCAATCAAGATCACCATGTGATGCAGGACGTACAAACCACAGAGGTCATCGCTGCCCTATTGATGACACTGTGAAGAAACAAAAACAAATTAAGAGACGAAGAAAATATGTCAGAAAATCTCAATCTTATATATGGTAGCCACTTGTACCTGGAAGCACACATCCTGCATCTTAGAGCCCATTTTGTCGTTGTGTGTCCCTCCTTCTGCGACGTAGTCCGAGAAACCCCACTACTACAGAAAGGCTTATATTAGACGCCTCATCACAAACGGTTCTTCAAAACCGTCTGTGATGATAAACATCACTGATGGTTTTATATTGAAACCGTCAGTGACATTATCACAGACGGTACTCTACAAAAACCATCAGTGATATACATTAATGTCACAAACGGTTTTAGTTAAAAACCGTCTGTGAAGATATCACAGACAGTTGTTTTATAAAACCGTCTGTGATATCACGTATTATCCCAGACAGTTTTGTAATAAAACCGTCTGTCATATATCACAGACGGTTTTATTATAAAACTGTCTGGAATACTATGTTTATCATTGACAATTTTTTTATAAAACCATCTGAGATTTCTATCAGCAATATAAATACAGAGGCCCGAGCCACTTGGTGCATTTTAGGGTTTCGGGATCTATTTTCATTTGGCTGCGGCTGTGAGGCGATTTTGGTAAAAGAAGACCGTTGATTTTGAAGGGTGATTGAGGATCCATTTGATTTTGGTGATCTAAGGGTAGTAATGGTGTCTAATTGTAGTATGTTCAAGATCTAGCTTGGTAAGGATAGAATTTGATGATTTTTTAGATTTAGCTTGTAGATTCATGTGTTCTTTCTATGTAAGGGTAGTAATGGGTTTTAATTGCATTAACACTAAATTATATATGCTTGGTGTAGATGGACCGAAGATGGATGTACACTAAAAACCGTGTGAGTGCCGAGTACATTAATGGCATCTTCGCTTTTAGAAGAGCTGCAGAAGAGGATATGTTTAATAAGGGGGTGCAGTTTATGTCTTGTCCATGCATTGACTGTGAGAATCTGAAGATGTTTCGAAACTTTGCGCAGATTGAAGCACAATTGGTTATGAGGGGTTTCAAAAGGGGGTATACATGTCGGACCAATCACGGTGAAGAGCAGGAGATACAGTAAGCAGGTAGTATTAACATGGTCGATGAAGTCAATGATATGTCGGATGATCATATCGATTGTGGTTCCGATGAGGATAGGTTGCAGGAAGATAATCTAAATCAGATGCTGCGCGATGTAGTAGGGAACCGTGATGATAGAAAATATGGTAAATTCCAGGGCTTGATGGAGGACTTGGAGAAACCTTTGTTCCTAGGCTGCAAGTCGAAATACACAAGGTTGTCATCCGTGCTTGAACTGCTGAAATTGAAAGAAAGCAACGGTTGGTCCGACAAGAGTTTCACAGCGCTGTTACGTTTATTGGCGGACATGCTTCCCGAGGGAAACGAGTTGCCGACAACCACCTACAAAGCTAAGAAGGTTCTTTGTCCCTTGGGAATGGATGTAGAAAGAATACATGCATGTCCGAACGATTGTATCCTGTACCGCCAAGAGTACGCGAACTTACACATGTCTTGTGTGCAACGCATCCCGGTACAAGCATAAGAGTCATTCGGATGATGACAGTGAGGGCATCCAGGTGATGAAAGCACCTCCTGCTAAGATGGCATGGTATCTGCCTATAATTCCTCGTTTGAAGCGTTTGTTTGTGAACCCAAATAAGGCAAAACTGTTGCGTTGGCACTGAGAGGAGCGTAAGAACGATGGAATGCTAAAGCACCTTGCTGATTCCATCCAATGGAGAAACATCGATAGGAGGTTTCAAGAATTCGGTGAGGATCCGAGGAATATAAGGTTTGGATTGAGTACAGATGGAATGAATCCTTTCGGTAACATTAGCAGGCGGCATAGCACTTGGCCCGTGAATCTCTGTATCTACAACCTTCCTCTTTGGTTGTGTATGAAGTGTATATATTTTGTTGTCCAGATTTATCCAAGGACCAAACAACTGAAAACGATATTGATGTGTACCTAGCACCATTGGTGGAAGATCTGAAAACACTATGGGTTCTCGGGTATGTATATGGGATGCGTACAAACGAGAGAACTTCACTTTGCACTGCCTTTTGTTCTGCACCATAAATGATTACCCTGCCCTTGGTAACCTATCAGGCCAGAGTACAAAAGGAACCAAAGCCTGCACTCACTGCTTAGACAATACCGAGAGTGTGTGGCTGAATCACTCACGCAAAGCTGTTTACATGCATCACCGTAGGTTCCTTCGGAGGAATCACCCATACCGCAAAATGAAAAAATAATTCGATGGAACGAACGAAGACGGTTCAGCTCCAAAGCCTTTAAGTGGGATAGATGTCCATGATATGGTTAAGAACTTGGATGTTACGTTTCGAAAGGGGCGTAAATCGAGGTCCCGTGAGAAGAGCATGTGGAAGAAGAGATCAATATTTTGGGACCTACCTTATTGGGAGCACCTAAAAGTTCGGCACTGCATCGACGTGATGCACGTGGAGAAGAATGTCTATGATAGCTTGTTGGTCTTTTATTGAATATTAAAGGCAAATCAAAGGACAGTATCAATGCACGCCTTAACTTGGTCCCTATATACATTGGAGAGATGTCGTTGAGTAAAAAAAATAATGAACGTAGTTAAATACAGAAAGTGTTAGACAATGGTAGAGCACTTACTGCTCCAAAGGAGGTTTGATCGCGTAGGCCATCGGTCTCTTCTCAATCAAAATAAAAGTGTACACTTTGTTGTTACTCGGAAGGGGCACGAGTAGAACCCAATGGTTGGCCTAGCCATTGTTGCGGACACAAGCTCAGGGTCGACGAACCCAACTAGTTGTCGATTCATCACGACTCGGTGCCTCATTGTCCTACAACCCATATTGAATGTTAAAAAGCATAATGCAAAATCCTATGGAAGTCATAAGGTCATGCTACGTGGTGCAATACTCATAGCGTCTTGGATTGTACAGTTGAAATGTTGATGGATATCAGTTGGTACAGATGGAACTGATCCTCAAAACTGACTGGGAATGTCCCATCCTCCTCGTGTTGGAAATGTCCCTTTCTGTATCTAACATTGAATTCGACATGCCGCTCACTCTCTTTCACTTTGTCAACGTACCATCTATGGAGCTATCGACTCTATATGCCTAGAGCATTCAATTTGCTAGGAGGCAGAAGGGGCTTTCCATGTACGTAGGCCTTAAAATTATGAGGCTTCTCTGTGGCCTATGCCGGCTCTCCTTTATGGGTCGAAGGAGTCTCCGAGGCTAGGGCAGTGGGCTTTTCATGTACCTGAGGGGGCGTTGTGGCCTTTGTAAGCCTTGCTCTTACGCTTCTTGTCGTTACGCTTCTCCTTTTGTTTGTACCAGGTCACACCACAAACTTGACAAACGTGCAGCTCCTGATGTGCATTACAGTACAAGATGCAATCATTCGGACATGCATGTATCCTTTCTATTTCCATTCCCATGGGACATAGTATCTTCTTCGCTTCATAAATGCTTGTTGGCAACTCGTTTCCCTCTAGAAGCAGATCTGGTAGAAGAACTAGAAGTGCATTGAAACTTGTATCTATCCAATGGTGTTTTGCCTTCAATTCAAACAATGCAAGGACATAACCAAACTTGGTGTATTCTGCTTTGCAACCTGTGAACAGCGGTTTGGCATCGTCTTCCATCAAGCTTTTAAACTTTTCAATCTCTCTTTCCGTGTAATTACACTCCATGTCCCGCAACATTTGCTCCAAATTCTCCTCCTCAAACATATCAAGCTGCAACTCATCATCCGGTTCCACCGTGTCTTCATTGCATACCGAAAGGGTACTACCTGTCTCCCCGTGATGGATCCAACACGTGTAATTCCTCACGAAGCCATGTCGAATCATGTGGTCCTCAATTTGAGCTTAGTTGTTAAATCTTATTAGATTGGTGCAATAAATGCAAGGACAATATATCAAGTTTACACCCCTCCTCACCATGTCCTCTTGGGCAATTTTTTGAACTCCTTAATACCCCTCTGAAATTCAGCACTCACATGACTTTTCTCATATATCCATTCCTTATGGTTCATCTACAATTAAACTTCACATAATAAATTAAAGAAAAACTGGAGCGACACCTAGCTAGATATTTGAAATATTGAGACATCATTTCAGTTAATATTACCTTTGCAAAATAGAGGACAGGTTCCAAGAGATATAAAATATGTACTCCCGATCGATACCTAGATTCTTCTCTGGTTTAGAGCTTCCAATTCCCTATATAGGAGACATATATTTTTAACATCAATAATGATATCAAATAGTCTAATTATATAGTGCAGTAGCTTGCAAATCTTTTGACTACAATGAAACAAAATATGGGTACCAACGATGACTCCTAATCTCTAATTAGGTTTGGTCCTAATCCCATTTGAGGATATGTGGTTCGGACAAATTCCTAAGCCATTGTACAACTCCAGAGAAAATTTCGGCAGCATCTCCCTGCTATTCTCCATATACACGTCTCAACAACAAGTCAAGAGGGGTGTGTATCTCGAGAATACCAGGAAGACGATACCGAAATCTACTCTGCAGTTGTACAACTCAACTCAGGAACTTGGCTTGAACCACATATCCTCGAACTGTCCAAAAAACATGGACAATTCGAGATTGCTCGCTTATAAATATGCCATTTCATTCGGTATATTTATAAACAAGCAACCTCGAACGGGAGACGTAGGTTCCGCAGTCTAAACTCTAACATTCGTCTTGTGATAGCAATAATAATCCCATATTAACATGAGAGCACTACAAATTAAGATAATTAAATACATGTGTGCTTGTCAAATAAAGGGTGTGAAATCTGATAGGACATACACAATACCAGTGCAATCTATATTTTCTTCGCGACATATCAAAATTACATAGTGCAAAATTGAAGGGGTTTAAAGGAATGCTCACATTTTGAAGAAGACCACAAATTCTGCAAAATGAGGGGAAATCTCCTCAAGTTAGGGCTTCAAATTTACCCCCTTAACACCCACCCTTGAGGATTTCAAATTTTCTCACCCAAGTATTGCTTCCAACCACAAAATATGAGCTATTTTTACGGGTGGCGGTGGAGAAATCTCCTCTAGAACAATAACAGAGAAGAGTTCAGCTCGAGTGGTATAAATAACCTAACGAGGTACGTCACAATCGGTTCTTAATTAAAAACCGATAGTGATGTGCGGCTCTCATATGAAAAGCGATAGTGATGTGATCATGCACTTCACAGTCGGTTCTTATGTGAGAAGTGATAGTGATGAGCGTTGTCATCACAATCGATTCCCACATAAGAAGCGATAGTGATGAGCACGTTCAAATCACTATCGGTTCTTATGTGAGAAGACTCATTACTATCTCTTCTTTTGTGAGAAGCGATAGTGATATGCATGCTCATCACTATCGCTGTTAAATAAGAACCGATAGTGATGTGCACGTGCACATCACTATCGTTTTTTATGTGGGAACCGATAGTGATGATCATGCATATTACTATCACTTCTCGCATAAGAACTGATTGTGATGTTCTCAGTACTACATCACAATCACTTCTAACCTGAGAACCGATAGTGATTATTTTTAATGCCTCTCCTAAGTCATCTACCACAATCGTTTTTTCCTGAAAACATAAAAATCGACACAGATGAAGCGATAGTGATGTACCATTCTGTATTAGTGTGATGTAACTATGAAAGTTGGGTTTATTTTGGTGTTATTCATCTAATTTTGTTACTGTCCGAATAGATCAATGTTGTCCACTACAAAAAAAACCTATATAAAAGGTGTTCAAATTAACCTTATCATGTGTGGTATTATTTTAAACATGATACTGAACACAACTCATATGATCATTATACTAGGTGCGTTTGCGCGGCGGCACGCCGCGCGGCGCAGATGTACGATGATATGAAATGCGTTTTTTCTTAGTAAAGAAAAGGTTTGTATTGGGAAAATAAATATATGATGTTGCGGTTAGATATATTATGCGAGGCACTTTGAGGGGAAAAAGTGCTACACAACATCTATCATTAGTTTATAGAAAAAATATAAATAAAATATCAATCTGAGAAAGTTGGTTTCAAATTTAAACCCAGCTTGAACCTTAAAAAAATAGATAAGCAGGGACTGACACTTGACACAGTAAAATTGCAGTCGAAAAATAAATTTCCTAGTGATATAATTTTGCAAACAGGAAAAATGAGGGAAACAGTCATCATGCAGGTTAAGAATAAATTGCAATCAAGCAAAATGCGAGTGGAAAAAAAGGATGGGTATCTTGTAGGTTTGCAATTTGAAGGTTCGCTCTATCCAAAGTGGATTCTTCAAGATTTGCTCCCGCAAACTCACACCTGCAATTTCAAATTGAGCAATTATGAACAGCATCACCAAAACACAAACTAACAAAATAAGTAAGAAAATAGTAAGTCAATCACCAAAGGACCTATACCAAACCCCTGCAATCTCAAAATGTGCAATTATGAACAGCATCACCAAAATACAAATTAACAAAATAAGTAAGAAAATAGTAAGTCAATCACCTAAGGACTTGTACCAAACCCCAACCTTCCCTCTACCCAAATCACCACCACCAAAAGAAAGAAAGAACTGTAGGAAAAAAGGAGAAAAAAAATGTGGGAGCTTCTTACGCACGCAAATTTGCATAATGGAAAGAAGAATGAGAAGGTTCAACCTCCTGCAAAGAAGACATAGGTGTTTCACTATCGATGCAGCATTCCATTCAAGTGCTTTACATAATAAATTGTGAAGAAAATATAATAGGTAATTCTGTTGTTAGCAATTCCTAATTGAAGCACTATCACAAGGTCACCGAACTGATTTGTAAAACCCACAATAAAGTTACTAAATTTGATAAGACCTACTGAGATTTGCTACAAGAAGAATTACAATGCAAGCGCCATACCCCGAATTTAGCTTTGTGAAGTTAGCACGCGAAAAATCTGTCTTCTTAATACACCCGCAACTGAAATGAACCTCCGACAGGTCCTGCAACACATGGGGAGAAAGGATGCATAAAAGCTCAACCCAAGTCTTCAAGAAAAACTCTACTAAACAACTGATACCAAATTAGTGAGCCTCCCAGAGAGCTTACAAGCTTAGACAGGTCAAGACCAAAAAGATTCACGCCGTGAAATTCAGATTAAAATTAATTAATTTTAAGCATTGCAAGTTCAAGATGTTCAAACCATTTGTGTCCACCGATTTCAAACTCGGGAGAGTATGCTGGGGTTTTCAACCCAAAGAAGTCATTGATGTCCCAAGTGTAGACTTTACGTTCGTTGAAGGTGTTCATTTTCTGAACAAACAGCGTTTCTGACGTATCATTGGCTTTAGCAGCGACAACTTTGATGAACTCGACACCAAAGACGCAGCTGTTGTTAACAAGAAATCCAGATGACCGTTTCTTCAGTGTTCTGAGGGGAATCATGCATGAGGCCCCAGCGCTTGTGCTTTAGTCTGGAAATTGTGGCTAACTGAATATAAAATATTCAAATGAAAGGCATAAAAATAAAACCTTTTCTTTTGCTTATAAAACTGTAATTTACTGAAACAAATGATGGCTGCAAAACTCATAAATGAAAACACAAAAACATTACAAGGTGAGTAAGTCATTGCTAAGTCTAACCAAGGAGGTTTTGAGTCAATGTATGAAAAACATAATGATCCTGCTGTTTCTTTTTTTTGAATGGTGAGATCCTGTTATTTCTATCAGGAGTACTTTGATATGTTACCGTGATGTTCACTGTGCTTTCCGTATGTCTGGTCATATATCAAGAACTTGAAATTTGCCTCCACAACAGTGCCGGATCTAACAGTTTTTCGCGCCAGCTCAAGTCTAAGAGAAACATATTCCTTTTCATCACCGCTCTTTCTGTCCCTTGGATTCAGTTTCAAGTACCTGCAAACAAGTCAAGAGAAAGGGAAAAAGAATTGAGAATATGTTCATGAGATGGATGCATCAAACCACGCTGGCCATGCTTTATCTTCTGATAGATGCAGTAAACAAAGCTTCTCTACAATGAACTGTTCTAGTTACACAAACCATGCAACGCATCAGAACTTCAAAAAGTTCAGAATCCTCGCAAGAAAAAAAGTAGGAAGTTCAGAACAGTATGCTAATTGTACCGGACTTTGTTAGTCTGGATGCACTTGATCACGTGTTTGCGCGTCAGTTCGGCCTCCCACGAGCTGTCCACCTTCTCCTCCCCGATCCATGATCCATTCACTAATTTACATGCATCCGGAGTACTCCGCCTTCCGCAGCAGCTGTTGGTACTCCGCCTGGGGGAGCGCGGAACGTAGCCGACCCTGAGCCAGTTGAGCACTTGCCCGACCTGCTCCCCATTGCGGTCCACGAACACCGCGTCCTCCTCCTGCAACCCCCCACCAACGAAGCCCAATTCATGCGACAAATTCACGCGAGCAGCAGCAGCGAGTGTTGAGCATGCAGGGAATTAATTAGCGACTGTACAGTGGTGGGGAGGCGGTGCGTTTCGCCGGCGAACATGGTGGAGAGGAGCGAGCCGATCCCGCTGCCTGAGCGTGTCCACAGTCGTCGCATTGCTGCTCTTGCACCGCGCAACACAAGAATCGGGAGCCGCCACCATCGCGGCCGTGATTCCGTGACCACCGGCCAGTACAAGAATTTGGAATCCAACGAATTTTTGAACCGAATCGAATCGAATGGAGGCTATAATTAGCAGATGGTGAGTGGAGAGAGGGGAGAGGAGGACCGACCGATGTTGAGGAGGACCGGCGGCTACATCGCGGCGGGTGGGCTCCGGATCTCGGCTTCCCACTGTCGTTTCCTCGGAGTGCCGCACGGCGAGGCCGGCAAAAAAGGGAACAAGCACGGAACGCACCGAGGAAAAAAAAGAAGGGACACGCGGTCTCCTCGAAAAAATCCGGCGCGCGACGAATCGAACGCGGGTCGCGGGCATGAGAGCGAGGCAGCTCACCGCTGCGGCGCGCGTCTGGACGCAAAAACAAACGACGCAAAACTAACTGAGGTAGACAAGCGCGTTAATCAAGCGGGCGACGTGGGCAAACACGGAGACGGCCGTACCCACGAGCGGCCATTTTCCTGTTGAGCGCGCGACGCGGTGAGCTAGGGCGCGGCCACGACCCCCGGGAGGCGACGTGGAAGCCACCAGCAGCCGGAAAAGCTTCCAAGCTTAATATACGGAGTATTCCTAGACCTTTATCCAATCACCATTACAACATTATGCAAGCAAGGGGTTATTAGCCACAACTGACGCAAGTAAATAGAAACTTCAATCTAATAGGGCGTAAGGTGAGGCCACGTTGCTCATGTGGTGAGTTTTAGAAGGATCCAACAATGTAAATTGTGCAAACCAATAAATTGGGATAATGCATCTTTGTGACAATCAATACCATCCAAGTTCCGGCTTCTAATCAGAACGGATTCGAACCCTACAATCGCTACACCACTGCTCCTTTGGTTATCAACCACGCACAAACACGGTTGACCTCGCCAAGAAGGCTTATCCCAGCATGAGAATCGAGAACACAAGCAAGAACGTAGAAGATACAATCTGAAATTGGGAATAATATTTAAGCACAAGAGTTGGGGTTCCGCAAACCGATGAACAGCGAAAAGCTGACAAAGTGTCTAGTTGTAATCTAAGCAAAACCCATTTATTCTAGCGACGGCTACTGAATATATATGAGGAAGAGGGCAAGGGAGGCAGCCAAGGGGATGGCCGTGAAACCCTAGGTTGTACAAGGTCTTTGGGCCCAAGTGGAGGTGGAGTAGTACTTGGCAGATTATATTTGTTATATTGATTTGATAATTCCTGTCAATCCAGAAGGAGTATGGATGTAAAACCACTTCCGTTGGAAAGCTCTCGTTGTGGGCTTCTCCATAGAGTCCAAGAACACCTCAAACGGACTTTTTATGACCTAGATATGGTCATTTTTAGTTGGACTGCTCCTGAGGGCCGAACTGGAATCGTGAACAAATTGGGCTTGATCTTGGGCTGGGCTTGGAGCATCAAAAGTTGTTGGGCCCTTGTCTTGGCTTGAGATAGAAGCATGGCTTGCTAGGCTGGCAAGATCTCATCATCCTCCCCTTCTTGATTTTGAGTCGTCCTTGACTCAAGCTCATTGGCCTGCCAAAGGTTAGTAACAAGAGGCGGCAAAGAAACCAACATATTCTTTGGTTGTTGATAGTGTGCCACATTAAAAGAAGATTTCAAAATGGTACAAATATAAAGTCGATGCACCATGTTCTTTCCTTTATCATTATAGTTGCCAATAGCACAAAAACTAACACTGGATGACCATGACAAATTAGTAGGCATAGAAAATCTCTCCTCTAAACAATTGAGATCACGTATGACATCAAATTCAACATAACCCAAAGTATTCAAGGAAGACAACAGTTTAATCTCATCCTTTTCATTAGCAAGGTGAATAACATGTTTATTATCAGCACACATGTTTAGATCAGAAATAAAACTGACATGTTCATTCACTAGTTGAGGCATGGATATAAATGAGACATTATCACACAACACTTCTTTATTACTAGGGACAGCAAGACAATCATATTGTGACAAATGTGATTTAGTTTGAGTGTTCGTTAATTGCTGTTCTAGCATAGCACCAATAGTGGCCAAATTTATCACATTAACAGAATTCTCTCCTCATGTGAAAATAGCACATATGTCGTTACCTTTGTTTTTTATCTTAGCCGATTTAGTCATATCATGATCTGTACATTCTTGAGGCATGCATGGGATAGCAAGTATCTCCTGCTCCTCCGTCTCTTGCGTGTTTTCCTTCTCATTCTTGTTCTCAATGTCCTGTGAAAAGTTAGTAGCAAGTGGAAACTCAACAAGATGTTGTTCTTCCAAAGAAAATTATTCACTTTCTCAATTATAGACATTATTTTCAGCAAGATGTATTTATGTTCAATTTGATTTTCAATCTCACAAGCAAGATTAAATAAACTAGAGAGAGAACTAAATTCCTTATCAACAAGAATACCCTGAATTTTCATATCAAGTCCATTTAAGAATTTTATTTCCTTAGCTTCTTCATATTCATCTAAACCACAACGCAACAACAAAGTTTCTAATGCCTCGTAATATGCCTTGACAGTTTTATCACATTATTGTAAATATTGCAATTCATAAAGTAACTTTTTAAAATGAATCGGAGGAACAAATTCATCTTTTAATAGTCGTTTCATATCTCTCCATATTTTTGGTACTTTCTTATAAGCACAAAAATCGTTCCACCAAATTGATGCACAGAGAGTTAAAGCACTAGCGACAACTTTAATTTTTCGTTTATTACAGAGGTTACATTGAGAAAGAATTTTATCTACCTCTATGTCCCAATCAATATAAGCATCAACACCAAATCCGTTATAAGAAGGAAGAACTAGAAAATTCTTACCTTTACCAGCAGAAGGAGATGAATTAAAGTTGGGTTGATGCTTATGCTCTTTTCTGTCAAGTGCACTCTCCATGTTTTGAATTTGTTGTTCATAGTCTCATTCATCTCTCAAAGCATCTCTCGGAGCTCGTTATGAAGAACACATTGGTTACCGTCCTGGTCCTTCGGTACCCCTGCTTTTGCTAGTAGAAAACAGAAGGTAGCACAAAGTATTATCCCTATCAACTACTACGTACTAGACATTGGGATCACAAACTCTCACGCGTTTTACCACACCCTTACAAATGTTCTTACCAAAGCAGCAAGTGGTACAACCGGTGGCTAGTTCGTGATACCTTGATTGGAGCGTGAGTGAGGCGATTGCAAAGGAGAACCTGAACTGATAAGAAGTATGTGGAGCTCAGAAGGCAATATTTAGTAGCAAGGAATAAGCAATATCAAAGTCATATTAGCAAGCTGAATAAAAGATTAGCAAGCTGAATAAATGTCCAACGTACTTGTCACAGTTACTAGCCTAAATGTGTTCCTAGAACTAGTTGAACCTAGCAAGGGATATATCAAAGCACATAGGACTCAAATGATGCAAACAATTCTGATTATCTACTTCTCTTTCCCTCTTATTGCTTCTTTTCTTCTCTCTGATTTTTTTCAGTGTGGCACTTCTTTTTTTTGCCCTTGCCTTTTGTTTTTTATTTCTTTTAACTCAAAGGCAAAAGAAAAATCTCACGTTTTGGAATGAGAGAAAACATTAAACAGATGACCGAAAAATGGGCAAAAACAGCTCAACAAACTTCTAGGGTCCAGAACTCGGTCTTAGAGGCCTACTTTGAGGGTCAAAATTTGCATAGGTCTTTTGACCTGTGGATATTTCATATGCACATTGTCTTCCTCTTCGAAACAAAAAAATGTGCGCCCCAATCGGAGTTCGTATGCAAAAGTTATGCCTGTTTTACTGAACACTGTGCAATCAAGAATTGACTACAACTCACTTCTTCCTTTCGCCCAGGAGGACTAGGAGTAGTTCCTGTAATTTAGTATTCTTATAATTCGATCTTGATCAATAAAGTTGCGCATCGCCAATTATTGATCTTCATCAATTACGCCCATGTTTGATTTATTCTGATTTTGCTGCGCATCGCCTTCTTCAGAATCGATCTGCCTTTATCCTCCGATTAGCCTTAATTGGCTAGCTAGTTGAGCTTGCCTTTTTGTCTTGATTTAATCGGCTTTGGGCTGATTGAATCTAAGCCGATTGATCTTCACGATCGGCTTTAAATAAAGTTCATAGTTTACCTTGTCGATTAAAGTTCAAATCGACTGGCACACTCTGAACCAGGTGTTCATCTAGTGTGCTGTTGTCAGAAACCCTACTTCAAGTTTTTGATGTCAACAGCACCGAAAGAGACCAAAAAATGACCAACGTAATGCAAAACTGCTTGTTACACTTTGTCCAAGGCCGAGAGAACTGAAATGTGCCAGTGCTTGCATGGTGTGAAAGTTTCATCTAGTTACTCCACTATTAAGAGACTTGTTTCAATGAAAGATTTGAAATTAACTGGCATAAAGTCTCTTGATTGTCATATGCTGATGACACAAATTCTCCCTGTGACAATTATAAGTATTTTTCCAATCAAGGTCCGCGAGATAATCTCGAGGCCGTGTTATTTCTTTAACATAGTTGCTCAGAAGGTCATCGATTCTGAAGCACTAGATGCTCTGCAGGTTGAGGTGGTGATGACTCTATGTAATTTTGAGATATATTTCTCTCTATTTTTTTCGATATCATGGTCCATTTTGTTGTTCACCTTGCGATAGAGATAAAGATGTGCAGGCCGTGTTCCTACGTAGCATGTACCCATTCGAAAGGTATATGGGAATTCTCAAGTCCTATGTACGGAATCGACCTCGGCCGGAGGGTATCATTGTAGAATGTTATACAACCCAAGAGGTCGTCGAGTTTTGCGTCGATTACATGGCTCAGGTCGAACCAATAGGTGTGCCTCGATCTCGCCATGAGGGGAGACTCGAGAGCATCAGGACCATCAGAAGGAAAGCAACCATGCCTGACACGGTTGTCTACACTCAAGCTCATTTCACGGTTTTGCAACACATGGCTGTAGTGTCCCCGTACATCGACGAGCATAAGCACTGACTACAACAAGAGGATCTGACGCGACAGGAGTCTTGGAACACGAGACAGCATAACCTTCAATTCAACAATGGTTGAAGGGGCGTCCCATCACTGCAACCTCGTCAGATGATATGCTCACATAGTTGGCAAAAGGGCTAACATTCACAGTTGTAATATAGAAAGGATATGACTTAAATGGGTACACATTTTACATGAGAGATCAGGATATGAAGAGCACAAACTAGAACGGCGGTGTCTGCATAGATGCGTTCAATACTGCTGGGTCCACGAAGAGCTCATACTATGGGTTCATAGAGGAGATTTGTGAGCTCGACTATGTACTATTCAAGATCCTGTTATTTTGGAGTCGTTGGGTGCGCCTTCAGCATGTGAAGGTTGACAAGTATGGTGTCACTACTGTCGACCTCACATATGTCGGATACCAAGATGAACCATTCATACTCGCTAACAAAGCTGTTCAAGTATTCTATGTAATCGATTCGTGCAACAAGAAGAGACATGTAGTTCTTCAGGGAAAAAGAAGGATTGTCAGAGTAGAGAATGTAGTAAATGAGGAAGAATACAATCAATTTGACGAGTTGCCTCCTATCGGAAACGGCATCACGGTCAAGGAAGAACAACCTGTGGAAGCCAGCTACACACACGTCGATCATCGTGAAGGGCTAATTTTTATACAAAAGAATAAGCAAGTAGAGTTATGATTTTAAGTGTACTCTCCAACATAATAGAGAAGTTTTTAATGAGATGCTCGAAATTTCTAACGACCCCCATTTTTACAAACTTGCAAAAATGGAAATCTAATGTGCATTCCGTACTAGTCCCTGAAGGGAAACGCGGTATGCTACGCTAGCACAAAAAAAACTACCGCGCAACCAGAAAGCTACTCGCAAGAAGGGGATCATAGATAAGATTACCACTAGACGCGCAGCTGGAATCCTTCGCGCCGATGTAGTGGTTCGTCCTCGCCGCGATCGTTGCGTCGATGTAGTGGATCGCCCTCGCCTCGCCGTGGATCGCCCTCCCACGCCGCAGCGATCGTAGCAGCGTCACCGCAGTAGTCCACACGCCCAGAGATGGAACGCCGCGCGTCGTGTGCAAGCACCTAGTCGCTCGGCGAGGGCAGCGAGAGGAGGAGGCTAGGGTTTCAAGTGAATCAAACCTAAACCGTGGAAAGCCCACTCTGCGCCTCCTCCTCCCCTCCTTATATAGCCACGAGATGAAACCCTAAACCAGGGCCCACCAAAGATGCTAAGCCCACGAGGTTCATTAATTACGGATCCAATCCAAATTAATGCGTCCCACCCATTAAGTGTGTGACCTGCAGGTTCACATACGCTTGGACATGGATTCGAAAACACTTTTTCAATCCAATAGTTGGTAGCGGCTTCTTGCAAAGTATGCCAACTCCCAAACATACTGTGATCAAATCGAATGTAACCTATCAAAAGAACTCATGTAATAATCCCTTTGCCAAGTATATGAAGATTGATCTCAAGGCGAGAAGCATGTCATGCTTTGATGATTCAATCCATCTCTCGTATCCGTGATATATTAATAAGTTGTGATTGACTCCTCAATCACGGCATGGCCATGCACTTTCTTAATCATATCACACGAGTGGCCTTGTCATATATCTCCGTTTCATTGGAGTGGCAAATTCCATCTTGATCGCTCACTTCCTCTCGCACGTTTCATAGTAAACATGAAAGCTACCTTTATAACTATCCGGTTAGGAAGTAGTGTTTGATAGCCCCAAGGAAAACTATTACACATGTAGGGAATATGACAATCTCTGGTCTAAGGATCATACATCTTCTAGGTATGAGATACATCGATGACACATAAGAATGAAACATTCTCGCAGATGTCCCATAGCGGGTCTATCTAACCCATGTTCTTCAACATGGTCCACAATGTAGAGATGATATCTCCATATCCCATGATCTATGAAGCATGATCATCGATCACTACATGTGCCGATCTATTCATCGTAGTCCTATACGATGATATCCGATCGTAGATATTTATCGAATTACATCATTAAGTAAAGAGCTTCATAATCAAGTCACATACTTGTTGATCAATACAATGATATACATTCATTGGACCAATAATCATATTATTATTCATAAACATAGTCATGTTACAATCATCTAAATGATTGCCTCAAGGGCATAACACTAACAATCTCCCACTTGCACTTGAGTCAATCAATTAAGTATCTAATACCAATAGACCTTGTGTGCGCCTCATGCTTAGGGTGTGGCGGTGGCTTTGTCAACGGATCGCCACATTGGCTTCCGTATGTACTTTGCATATTCTCGACGCCACCTCTATCCACAATCTCGCGAATAAGGTGAAAGCGACGGAGTATGTGTTTAGACTTTGATGTGATCTAGGCTCTTTTGCTTGTGCAATGGCACCACTATTATCACAATAGATGTCCATTGGACTAGAGACACTAGCGACCACACCAAGCTCTGTGATAAACTTCTTAATCCACACGCCTCCTTTGCGGCCTCCGGCCGCAATGTACTCCGCTTACGTCAGAGAGTCGCCACCGTGTTTTGCTTGGAACTCTTCCACCATCGCTCCTCCATTAAGTGTAAACACAAACCCGGATTGCGATCGAAAATCATCTTTGTCGGCTTGGAAGCTTGCATCGGTGTAACCCTTTGCAACCAGATCTTCCTCACCTCCAAAAACAAGGAACATACCCTTAATTCTTCTCAAGTACTTCAGATATTTTTACGGCTATCCAATGACCATCACCAGATCCGCTTGGTATCCGCCGTGACACTTAGAGCATATGAGACATCTGGGCGTGTACAGATCATGGCATACATAATAGACCCAATAGCTGAAGCATATGGAATCTTGCTCATCCTGTCTCGCTCATCAGATGTCGAAGGACACTGATTCTTGCAGAGACTGATGCCATGTGACATTGGCATGAAACCTCTCTTGGATTCATGCATATTGAACCTTTTCAATATCTTGTCAATGTACGTTTCTGACTTAATCCAATTAACCTTTTTGATCTATCTCTATAGATTTTTATGCCCAAGATATAGCATGCTTCTCCCAAGTCCTTCATTGAGAAACTCCTTTTCAATGAAGTCTTAACATCTTCAAGCATAGGAATGTCATTCCCGATTAATAATATGTCATCCACATACAAAATCAGAAATACAAGTGCGCTCCCACTAGCCTTCTTGTAAACACAAGGCTCTTCTTCATTTTTGATAAAGTCAAAACCTTTGACTACTTCATCAAAACGAATGTTCCAACTCCTAGATGCTTGCTTTAACCCATAAATGGATCTTTGAAGCTTGCATACCCTTTTAGCATATTTAGGATCAACAAAGCCTTTAGGTTGTATCATGTATACATCCTCAGAAAGATTCCCATTAAGGAAGGCTGTTTTGACATCCATCTGCCATATTTCATAATCAAAATATGCAGCAATAGCTAAAATGATCCGGACAGACTTGAGCATGGCTACCGGTGAGAAAGTTTCATCATAGTCAACTCCTTGAACTTGTTTGAAACCCTTTGCCACCAACCGTGCCTTATAGATCCGAACATTTCCATCTACGCTCTATCTTTTCTTGAAAATCCATTTGCACTCAATGGTTTTTACACCATCAGGTGAATCGACCAAGTTCCAAACTTGATTGTCATGCATGGATTGAATTTCGGATCTCATGGCTTCAAGCCATTTTTCGGAGTTTGGGTCCATCATTGCTTCTTCATAAGTCGTGGGCTCATCATTGTCCAACAATAATATGTCATTCCCATATCTAATAGGTACATGACGTGGCCTCCCGACCCACGTGGGTGGAGTCTCTTCCACAAAGTTGTACAACACTTTGTACATCTTGTGAAGGTTCGAGGTAGCTTGAACATATTCATGTGATTCTCGAACTTCATCAAGATACACATCACTCCTACTGATTTCTTTTGAAAGAAACTCTTTCTCCAAAAAGACACCATTTCGAGCAACAAAAACTTTGTTCTCGTTTCTTTTGTAAAAGTAATATCCTTTTGTTTCTTTAGGATACCCCACAAAAAAGCATTTTTCTGATTTAGGTGCGAGTTTATCTGATTGTAAACGTTTTACATAAGCCTCACATCCCCATATCTTGAGAAATGACAACATGGGTCTTCTCCCAGTCCATATCTCATATGGCGTCTTCTCAACGGATTTTGATGGGACCCTATTCAAAGTGAACGCAATGCCTCTAGAGCGAAACCCCAAAAGGATAATGGCGATCTGCTTGGTCGATCATTGACCGAACCATATCTAATAAAGTCCGATACGCTGTTCGGACACACCATTCCATTGAGGCGTTCTCGGCGGAGTAAGTTGCGAACGATTCCACATTGCTTTAAATGATCACCAAACTCTTGGCTCAAGTATTCGCCACCACGATCGGATCGTAAGTGTTTTATTGTTTTGCCAAGTTGATTTTGTACTTCGCTCAAACTCTTTGAACCTTTCAAAAGTTTCAGATTTATGCCTCATTAAATAGATATATCCATATCTCTGAAGTCATCTGTAAAAGTTACAAATCTGAAACCCACCCCTAGCAATGAGCTCATTGGTCCACATACATCCAGTATGTACTAGGGCCAATAATTCACTTGCTCTCTCACTAAAACCTGTGAAAGGGGCTTTTGTCATCTTGCCAAGTAAACAAGATTCACATGTTTCAAATGATTCAAAATCAAATGAGGTTAGAAGTCCATCACCATGGAGCTTCTTCATGCGCTTCTCATTTATATGACCTAAGCGACAATGCCACCAAAAGGTAGGGTTCAAATCATTAGGCCGGTGCCTTTTTACATTAATATTATAGACAGGTTTTTCTTCGAGTTCAAGGACGTACAACCCATCCACCATGGGGCAACGACCATAATACATATCATTCAAAATATTGAACAAACAAAGTTCTTTATTCTGAAATCATAACCTTCATGTTCCAAACAAGAAGATGAAATAATGTTTCTACTCAAAGATGGAACAAAATAACAATTATTGAGTTCTAAAACTAATCCTGAAGGCAAATGCAATGGGTATGTGCCAACGGCAAGACCAGCAACTCTTGCTTTATTCCCCACGCCAAGATCCACTTCTCCTTTGCCAAGTCTCTACTCTTTATCACCTCGCAACGAATTGCAAATGTGAGCAACCGAACCAGTATCATATACCCATGAGCTGAGTGAAGAAGTAGCAAGATTAATTTCTATAACATTAATACCAAGTGGAAACCACATTTCCATTCTT
Source organism: Otatea glauca (assembly GCA_036346275.1). Classification (NCBI taxonomy): domain Eukaryota; kingdom Viridiplantae; phylum Streptophyta; class Magnoliopsida; order Poales; family Poaceae; genus Otatea; species Otatea glauca. The sequence goes on along the minus strand of CM070717.1, from coordinate 7,874,388 downwards.
CTTATCTGCCAGTACTTTTCAGCCCGCTTCCAATGCCCCGATTTCTTGCAATAGAAGCATTGGGTATCGTGTTGAGGGCCAACTTTAAGCTTCAAGCTTAGTTTTGAGGCTCGCGATCTCATCTTGAGCCTTGCCCTTGCCCTTGCCCTTGCTCTTTCCTGCTCCCCACCTTAGCCTTTCTCTTTTTGAAAGCGCTTGTTTTCAACCATCATCACATGATTGGGTTTTTCTTAATGCTTTCTCCAGCCTTGAGCATCCCATGTAGCTCGGTTAGGCTCTTCTCCATGCTATTCATATGAAAATTCATAATGAATGGCTCAAAGCTCTGAGGCGTAGACTGAGAATAACATCTGTGGCCAAACCGAGGCTAAGGGGAAACTCAAGTTTTTCCAATCTCCCAATGTAACCAATCATCTTGATCATTTGAGGATCGACCGACCGCCTTGACCACTTACAAGCAAATAAAAGCTTTGAGATACCATACCTCTCAGCTCTTGCTTGATTCCCAAACATGCCCTCAAGCCCACAATCATATTGTAAGCATCCTGGTCCTCATATTGCTTTTGGAGCTCGAGTCCATTGTGACTAGCATGAGACAAATGACTTCTGAAGCATTAACATGCTTTTCATATTCAACCCTCAAATTGCGAGCGAAGATTTTCTACCGGTTCATCAGAATTGGATTCTCTAGAACATAGTCCTTCTTTTCATGCTTGAGAACAATTCTCAAAGTTGCGATACCAATCAACAAAATTAGTTCCATTCAGTTTTTCCCTTTCCAAAACCGATCTCAAAGCAAAACCAGTGTAGCAGAGTAGGAGAAGGTGCCATTGAACTACAACAAAAATATGCAAAGATTCTAAGCACTATGTTTATGTAAAACTTTTATTAAACTTTTAATTAAAGACACTCCTATTTTATGTCCTTTTATAGACACATAGTGAGTATTCAAGATCCATATTCATTAAACACTAGTGAGCTTTGGCATCACTGCTAGAAATTTAATGACATAGGTAAGCAACACCTTTGCTAATTACATCATATGTAACTCTTGTTTGTTGAGTATGAAAACAAGTAATGAATGCCTCCATCAACTTGACTCATGGCCAGGTCAACCTGCCCCAAGGGCTCACATGAGGGAGGGAGCACTTCCGTATTCGGTGCCAATTAAGAAACCTGCCTCATGTGTGTTTTCCTAGACACCAATTGTCTTGTATAGGTTCCTTCATTATCAAATCAAATCCCAACCACTTATGTCCTCAAGCCCAAAACCGCTTTGATAGCTCGTTTAAATCGCCATTGTTATGCGTGATGTGTCCAACACATCCCTATCATCTATTGAGATAGCCATTGATATACTACTTTGGCAATCATATCAATAACGATCTAAATTCTTGATAGGTGCAACAATTGGATGGACAATTTGATTTAAGATTTTTAACTATAAGGATGAACAAAGATTACTATGAACATAGCATCACATGCAATGAGCATAAAGAAAATAGCAAGGATAAAACACACATCCACGAAAATCAAAATAAGTGTGAAATAGCATGGCCCTTAGCATTAAGATCTCCATCATCATGCTTGGTTGTTCACCTAGCCACCTTGCTTGATTTGTTCACCTAGCCATCGTCTTCATCATTATGGATGCAACTCCTTACAACTTTTGATAATGAATTTTACATGAGGGTTTGAAGCATCACAAGTCGACACGCAGTCGTTATACAATTTAAATAGCCTTATGGCTTAACACGCCTGCAGCCATGTGGAAATTACATGCATCACATACACATAGGCCATACTATTTCACATAATTCCTCGCAAAACGAAGTTAAACAAAAGCAACCCTACGACTCGGTCCGAGGCGGCTTCCCTGCAGGGTCCAAGCGGCGCCGCGCGCGGTCCCGTCGGCCGGTCGGCGGGTCCGAGGCGGCGCCTCAAGCGGGTCCAAGGCGAGCCTCACGCGCGCAAGGCGGTCGAGGCGCGCCCTTGAAATTTTTTAGAGGCATGTCTTCCGCCATGGAAAACACCTCAAAATTTCCACGGATCAACCAGATTGACCCAATCCGATCTAATATAATTGGCTTGGTCCCATATGGATACGTTTCAGAAACCCTGATGGCGGTAACCCGACCGGTAAGGGCAACGCGTCGTATCATGAACGGACTCACCCAAATCAATATTGAATCTGTTTGCGCTACCATGGATCAACCAGATTGACCCAATCCAACTCGATCCGATTGGCTTGGTCCCATATGGATACGTTTCAGAAACCCTGATGGCGGTAACCCGACCGGTAAGGGTAACGCCGCACCATGAACGGACTCACCCAAATCAAGATTGAGTCGGTTTGCACTTTCTCAAACCCTAAATCGATCGATCTCATCGATGGTCGCCGTCACCAATTCATCACATGAACTGGCCGAACATGTAATAGATCCAATCTACTAACCTCACACATCATATGTGCAACATCCGATCACAAAACTATACGAGATGGCTCAACCATCAAGGGAAGCGCGGTATGCTACGCTAGCACAAAAAAACTACCCCGCAACCGAAAGCTACTCGCAAGAAGGGGATCATAGATAAGATTACCACTAGACGCGCAGCCATGGAATCCTTCGCGCCGATGTAGTGGTTCGTCCTCGCCGCAGATCGTTGCGTCGATGTAGTGGATCGTCCTCGCCGCGCGTGGATCGCCCTCCCACGCCGCGAGCCGCAGCAGCGTCACCGCAGAGTCCACACGCCCAGAGATGGAACGCCGCGTCGTGTGCAAGCACCTAGTCGCTCGGCAGGCAAACAGAGGAGGATGTTAGGGTTTCAAGTGAATCAAACCTAAACCGTGGAAAAGCCCACTCTGCGCCTCCCTCCTCCCCTCCTTATATAGCCACGAGATGAAACCCCAAACCAGGGCCCACCAAAGATGCTAAGCCCACGAGGTTCATTAATTACGGATCCAATCCAAATTAATGCATCCCACCCATTAAGTGTGTGACCTGCGGGTTCACATACGCTTGGACATGGATTCGAAAACACTTTTCAATCCAATAGTTGGTAGCGCTTCTTGCAAAGTATGCCAACTCCCAAACATACTGTGATCAAATCGAATGTAACCTATCAAAAGAACTCATGTAATAATCCCTTTGCCAAGTATATGAAGATTGATCTCAAGGCGAGGAGCATGTCATCCTTTGATGATTCAATCCATCTCTCGTATCCGTGATATATTAATAAGTTGTGATTGACTCTCAATCACGGCATGGCCATGCACTTTCTTAATCATATCACACGAGTGGCCTTGTCATATATCTCCGTTTCATTGGAGTGGCAAATTCCATCTTGATCGCTCACTTCCTCTCGCACGTTTCATAGTAAACATGAAAGCTACCTTTATAACTATCCGGTTAGGAAGTAGTGTTTGATAGCCCCAAGGAAAACTATTACACATGTAGGGAATATGATAATCTCAGTCTAAGGATCATACATCTTCTAGGTATGAGATACATCGATGACACATAAGAATGAAACATTCTCGCAGTTGTCCCATAGCGGGTCTATCTAACCCATGTTCTTCAACATGGTCCACAATGTAGAGATGATATCTCCATATCCCATGATCTATGAAGCATGATCATCGATCACTACATGTGCTGATCTATTCATCGTAGTCCTATACGATGATATCCGATCAGAGATATTTATCGAATTACATCATTAAGTAAAGAGCTTCATAATCAAGTCACATACTTGTTGATCAATACAATGATATACATTTATTGGACCAATAATCATATTATTATTCATAAACATAGTCATGTTACAATCATCTAAATGATTGCCTCAAGGGCATAACACTAACAGTCCCATGATCAGTAGCTAGTACGCACATACACCAATTGGAATCACAACCATACAACAAATATTATTAAGCGGAAGCTATTACATAAAGAAAACTCTTACAACTCAGAGATATAACAGTTAAAGAAGCAAGGTCTTGTAGTGTGCCCATCCAACACCCACAGGCAACTGACAAGGCATAATCCCTAGAAAGATCATGATGAAGAAAAACCCGCAACCTGCGATGAGAGAAACCTTCGAAGCTTCGACAACTTATCCACCTAAAAACCACATATAAGCAAGGGTGAGTACTTTCGTACTCCGCAAGACTTGAGCAAAGCCTATAATATATGCAGGCCATTTCAAAGGAGGCTACTACAGTTAATTTGCATAAAGCAGAATTGTCATTGTAAAACAAGTTATTTGCAAACGGAATTTGTAAAAGCATAATTGACTGATATGAAATAAGTAAAGCATAAGTAATATTCACAACCCATCGTGAATATCGAATAATCCAGAAATGGAATCCAACAATGTCGATCCTTTGACATGAAACAAAAGCTGCTAAACAAGTTCCAAACCACAACCCATTTTAGAAAATTAACATTTAACTAGTGCAAGTTCACCAAGTTTCCCATGACCGAGGGGACGGCTAATCGATTAGATTTACACTCTGCAGAGGTGTACAACTTTACCCACAAGTCATGACCTTTTCTTTTTGCCGCATGTTTCACGCACCTGTGGCGTGTGGCCAGAATGTTCATGACGAAAACCTTTACATTATCTAATTTAACTTTGCACCAGCACCGGGACGATAAAACCCACGCTATGCTGGGAGAACTCAGAGCATAGGAATGTTGGAACTCCCCATAGACGTGGCGCACACCGTTATATTGGTAAGTGTTGTTCCAAACACCTCGGTGTGGGCACCCCGTAGAGCAAACCCCGAAGGGAGAGCCCATACTACTTCGGCCTACCAATGTGCAAAGTTAAACTAGATAACTTATATGGTTTAAGAAAGCCCCATAACAACACTTGTGGTTGTACGGATTATCTTGGATCATACAACACTGAGTTCGGTCCTTAATCCGACACGGGCGATACTCCACCCTACACTACGTGCAAATCCCTCTGCACCTCCGGCTATTGCCAATAATCGCCCGCATCAAAACCATAGTTTTATTTTGGGTTTTTAATCAAAATACCCATAGCCAACAGCTACAATTACAACATTTTCCATTTCTCAAGAAAACACATTTTGATCTGATCATCATCATCATTTGTTCTAAAAGCATGGCTAAGCATGGATAAAAATAATCGCACATACCTATGGCGACATTAAGTAATTGTCTAAGCTTAATCTATGGTTATCAAGGTTCACATATTCATGCTTATCAAGGAAGTTTCATGAGACAACAGGTATAACTACCAGTACCACAAAATAGCAATTTACAGAAAGTAAACGTATGCATGAAACATTTTAATAAACAATGCAAATTAAATTCTGGGATCAAGATGGTCAAAGGAGGGTGCTTGCCTTGCTTATATATCGCTTACGACGAAGACACGATCGCAGATGACGGAGGCAACGACGGAGGAAGGGACGTCGGATTCTACACGTCGATCGATCGGAAAATATAGCAAATAACAAACTTCAATAAGGGCAAAAAGGAAACAGACAGAAAATCAAATAAGAATTCATTGCAGAAAACAAGAACGCTTTAGGGTTCGGATTTGAGTGATTTTTAAGATCTAGTGAATTTGGTAAATACACATTCGAACAATTAATGACTTAAGATGAATAACAAAGGGTTTATTTGATAAATTATCTATTCTTGATTCAGGAATTCAAGAGGATAAAATTATGAATTTTGTATTTGCGATTTCGAATTATAGATGCTAAAATTATTTGGATTAGAAGAATTAAAACACTAGTTAAAGGGTTACGCTAATAGCACTTAGCCTTAAGATTTTGCATATCAAAGGTTTTAATTAGGTTATAACTGGTAGCTAGCTAATTAGATTTATTTATGATTTTTAAGAAGGTTCTGGTGATACAAATATATTAATTATAAACTCCATTCTTACAAGGTTCACTAAACATAAAACTAAGGGTTATTCAACTACTAAAGTTTATATGCAAAACATGACAAAATAAGATTATTTCTTCGAAATTGGATAGCCTATACTTTGAAGAACATATCTAGGTTGATTTCGTACATTTTAGTGTTTAGACGAGACATTAATTTCATAATTGAAAACGCTTATGTAATATTAAAGGTTACAACAATCATACTTTCTAGGGGTATTTAACTAGCAAGATTTAATTGAAAAGTAAGTTGTAAATAAAATATTTTTCAAGAATATGTTAGACCATATCCTAAATATCGTTTCTAAACTGATCTTAACAATTTTTACACTTAGACGAGAGGTTCTACGAATTGACGAAAAAGCTTGAGTGTTCAATTAACTACACGATAGGAGTTCAGTTTATGATACAAGTTTGCGGCTACACCGCCTAGGATAATCTACTCATTTTTCAACCATTATTAGGGTATGATACCAGAAGTGATTTAAAGTTGATTTCGCGGTAATTGGCTTTTATTCGAGATGTTTTCCACTTAAGATATCATTAGGGTTTAACTTGATTCTATTTCGACCTAATACAAATATAAGGTATTTTTGAATAAACAGTAAGAGTACTATTTTTCAAGGTTATTGGATTTGGTTTTATCAAATTTGAAGTTTATTTGTGAAAGTTATAGCTATTCCGATATGCAAATATTAACACTTTGACCATTAAACATTTACTGTTTTATATAGCAAACTTTAAATATTATTTTATATCTAGAAACCTTGTAATGTTAGGAGTACAACAAAACTGATTTGGTGATTATTTGAATTCGTTTGACCCATGTTTTAACTATTCAACTTTCTATACATATATACATGCACTTTATGTTTAAGTTATTTCATACTTTTCAAGATAATTCAAATCAAGTTCATTTATTAATTATTTTGGCAAATTAAGGTATTCTACTACCATGTTAATATTTAGAAGATATATTTTACTTATTCCATATTTCTTTTATTCCAATTATGTATATTTGAATTTCCAATGCATTGAATAAAATCTTTAATAGAATGTAATTCAAACATAAATGAAAATTAAATATTTTTATATATTTGAACTTCTGGAAGCATGAGTATTTCACTAAAATTGGTTCCATTCAACTCTAAGTTTGATTACAACTTTTTAATATGTATCACTTCATTAAGCCTTTTCTTTAAATTTGAATTTCAAATTTATCCAGTGAACATTTTAAAAATATTATTGCATATTCTGAAACTACTTGATTTTTCATGAATATAGAATTTTGTTTCATTTCATTTGGACTTAAGATTCAAAAGTTATCAATGTTTGAATTGGCTCGGGTATATAAATTCCCGAAAATAGGAAATACGTTTTCAGAGTTGAGAAAGCGTATTTCACCGAGTGAGCTGAAGTTCTGCGCGTCTGGCTGACAGAGGGGCCCCACAAGGCAGTGACCGAAGAACAGAGGCAGCGCTAGGGCTCGACGGCGACGAAGTTCCGGCGGGGTTCCGGCCGAATGGGTAGCACGGCAGGCACCAGGGGGTCATGGCGCACTCGGGGGTGGTGTCGTTCACCGGCGGGGACGGTCGGAGTAGGCTGCCATCGGCAGCATGCGGCGGAGGGAGGAGAAGCTCGTCGGAGAAGAGAAGCAGTGCTTCCCCGGCCGAATCGGTAGCGTTTTAAGCATCCACGCGACGTCGAGGTTCCATTTTGGTGGTTGATTCACTCGGAGAAGCGACGGGCTGGGCTGCCACCGCGCGCCGTAGTTGGAGAAGAAGGGCGAAGGTTGCGGCGGTGCTATGGGCAAGAAGTGCCGAAAGGGGTGAGTGGGATGAGTTCAGCTGTTCATGGAGAAGCTTTGGAAGCAAAGGATTGAATTGATTCTCACCGAGCTAGCGAAATTTGAGTTTTTCCCCCTTTTCGGATGGCTGACAAAACGGCGAGAGGAGGGAGCTTCAAGCTCTAATATTTGGTTCTGGGAATGGCTAAGAGAAAGGAGGCCTCAATGTGATGTTGCTGGGTATTTATAGCCGACGATGATCTCTTTTACAAGGTTTGAACGGGGAGGGAAGTTGAGGCTGATTTTGGCGCTCTCTGTGATGTGGCGCACGAGGTCTCACGCCGACAAGGAAAGACGCGGCTGGTCAGGGTATGGCGCGGGAGAACCGAGGTCTAGCGTGACTTTGATCGGCAGCAGCGGTGTGCACCGAGTCAGACGAGCAAGCGCGAAGCCTCGGGAGAAAAGATCGGGGCTTGTCTCGGGTGAGAGGGGAGAAGAGAGGAGGCATTGAGGCCAGGGGCTGACGGGTGGGTCCCGGGACCACAGGGCAGAGAGAGGGAAAGGTTTCCCGTTGCTTTAGCAACCGTTACAGTCAAAGGCGTTGGCCCACATGTCATTGAGAGGAGGCAAAATGAAACGATAAGTTTAGTCAGACAATCCCATGTGCGCAATAAAACGGCTATCAGGTAAAGCGGAAAAATTGCGAAACTTTTTGACCCACATCTCCTGGTAGTCTCTAATGCCCAGTAAAAAGTTTGGACTAAAATATCTTACAATTAATTAATTAAAATTCTGACACTGTGGATTTGTATAGGATCTGTATTTCGATATATTATTTATTTAGGGGTGTAAATCATATTAATTATTTTCCAAACTTTTTATAGGGATTCATTTTAGCTTAAGGATATCTAAAAATTCTGACATTAGGATTTCTAGTTTTTAATTGTTTCTTTTTTTGAATTATTATAGGGCTTTGCCGACATGATCAATTCCTGAGATTTTTACCATGTGTAAACACTGCTATAAGGGTGCTATGGTAATTTTCATAGCTCCAAATAAGTTTTGGATATTTTACACAAATTCTGGCTTGTACTGTTTCTAGTCAAAAGAGGTGTCATTCATTTTATTTACCCATTTTTCTGTGCATAAAATTTTACTTATTGATTTTACTGACTTACCAGGGTGGTTAGTGTTCCATGGTAATTTTTCCAAATTTTTACTTTTACCATTTTATCTTTTTACCATTATCCATTCCTTAATTCCATTTCTTTAATTTTTCATTCAATACAAAAATCCAGGGAAAATCCAAATAAATTCCAATAATGTCAGGAAAAATCTGAAATAAATATACTCGAATTTTAAAATACTAATTTTTATATTATTCCATTATTCGGGATGTTACAAAATTCGAAACAACTTTGTGTATGCATTTGATTTATTTAATAAAGTTCCATTTCTTTTACTTATGTTGGTTCATCTACAATTCCATATAAATTATGCAATTCCATCACTGATTTTGGTCATGTGAAGATGTTTTAGGCCAAGAAGGTCAAACTCTGGAGGATTCGGCACATCACAGACAATTCTATTTTAGAACCGTATGTGATGAACACATGACAGATGGTTCTATTTTAGAACCGTCTATGGTAATACTCTTTCACAGACAGTTCTATTTAGAACCGTCTATGATAATAAACTATCACATATGGTTCTATTTTAGAACCGTCTGTGACAATGAATTATCATAGACGGTTCTATGATGAGCCGTCTGTGATGTTTATTATCACATATGGTTCTAAAATAGAATCGTCTGTAATATGGAATCCCTATAAAAAGACCACTCTCGCAGATCGTTCATTCTCCACTACAGTGCTTAAAACCCTAGCTTTGTCTCCCTAGTCCTGATGCTTCGTCTCCCATTCCGGCGCCTCCCCCGACCTCGCAGCCACTTCCAGCCTGCGTCTCCCCCTAGGTGCCACACCCACACAATCTCTTCATGCATGCCACCCCTGCACACCGACATTGCCCCCTCAGAGTGTTGTTCCATTATGAGTTAGCCCTCAATCTTTCATCGTTCAGTTTTGTCGGGACCCGAATATGCAAATCCGAACCCTCTGTGTATATCGCACTAGTCCAGGATCACGCTAGTGCACACAGGCTCACAATAGATGTTATAACAATCATACACAACGGAATATAGCATATAAAAATATTTAAATATAATCTTTGCTTGAATCATTTTCTATTAAAGGTTATTCTCAATGCATTAAATAGTATATACCTTGTGCAAAAGAAATCTTAAATAAGCAAGAATTGATGTTTATACATATGTGTCGGTAGGACTCCAGAGTATGTCAAAATGTTTAAATAATAGACTCAACTTGAGAATATAACCTAACTGAAAAAGATGTATATAGGCATATGCATAAGTGGAAGTACTATTGCATATAAGAGATAATATACTAAGAAGTAGTAATATACATGTATGAATATATAGAATGGACCATGAAACAGATTTATTTGACAGTAACAACATGCTTAGGAGCTTGATTTAGAATAAGCCTAATAATTGGAAACAAGTCAAATGTGAATAAATTCCAGAATAATCATGAAACTGATTATTTGCTATTAAACTGTTTTGAATAGAACAACAGTAGTTTGCATATACATAAAACCTCATAAAATAAATATTAGATTAGGAAAAGTTAATCTTACTATCCTCTTTGAGATAAGCTCATAATAATCAGCAAAAAGAACTAATCTGGATTACTTTCATAATAGATTTCGTACTTCATATGCATACAAAACACCTCGGCCAAAATCAAAATAATGCCAAACCAGTTCTAAAACACTTTTAAGATCATACGCTGTTAATACCAGAAAAATGAATGAAAAATCATGTATAGTGTAGCCGCTCGTTGTAAAGTATCATTTAGGCTATTTCAACAGCAAATAAAATAACACGTCTGGATACTAAAATCTACAAAATCAGTTTATAAATACTCTCCAAAGTACATACCACCACGTTCTGAAGAAACAAGTTCATTACATCATACTTTACATATAAATCTTACTAGCTCAATTCCATTAAGTGTTATGGTCATCAGAAGCCTTAATGTCATTTAAGGTATTTCAGCAATGAATAAACATCTTGTCTAAATCCTAAAATTTATTAAATCAGCTTAGGATTGCTCCCCATAGTATAGACTACCTTATTATTAAGAAATAATCTTGTTTTATCATGTTCTGCATATAAATCCTGTCATCTAAATAACCCTAAGTATTATGATCTCCATAATCCGTAATATGAATAAACGAGGTTTAATAACAAATAAGGTATCAATGCTTAAGATATTTGTTTTAACCAAAACCTTGTTGAAAACCACAATATGTAACCAACAGCCTAACCTAACAAGTCTAGTGTGCATATATATATATTCAAAATGAATTCTTACGCAAAGTCAGTACCACTCATGTATAACATGATGACTAATGTTTTAATCCTATTAATCCAAATAATTTTAGCATCTAGAATTCGAAGTTATAGATACAAGAATACATAATTTTAGCCACTTGAATTCATAAAACAAGAATAAATAATCTATAAAAGAATATTGTAACATCCCAAAATTTGAGTTTTGGAATGTTTGATTTAAAAAATAAACCATTTGCATTTTTCATGAATTAATTCTAGCTCAATTTGAATTTTCCATTAATGAAAGGATTTAATTTGACTAAACTATTCATCAAACTAATGAAAGGATTTAATTTGAGTTTTGTGCTCCAAGGAATTTTTCTGTATTTTTGGGGATTTTTCTGAATTTATTTGATATTTATTTGAATTTATTTGATTTTATTTAAAATTCTGGCAATTTCTTAAATCGGAAAACGTTTTGTTTTTCAAAAGACCCTTCGGGCCGAATCTTTCTCTCCGGCCCAATTCTTTTTCCCTCCGGCCCGCTCTGCTCCGCCTCAGCCCAGCCCACGCGTCCGCTCGGCCCACCTCTCCTGCGTCGGCTGCCGCCCGGCCAATGCGCGTCGGCCGTCCGATCGACGCCACGTGTGTGGCTGAGATCGCGTCCCGCGAAACCCTAGCACCGGAGTCCCGCCGCCGCACGCGTCGCCGTCGTTCTTGGAGTCCGGGTCGGACACGGCCTCCGAGACTCCTATTTAAAGCGCCGCACCCCTCCCGAGGTTCCCCTTCACGCGCCGCCCCTTTTGCCCCACTTCTCGCCGCCCGGGACGCCGCCGCTTCTTCACGCGAGCTCGTCGGAGTTGTCGCCGTGCCCGAGCTCTTCCGCCGCCACAATCGCCGCCGCCGGTCCCCCTCCGCCGTTGCCGCTTGCTCGCCTGGACTCGTCACATCGCCCTCTCCCCGGTCCGCCTTGCCCTGGGTCCGATCCGCCGCGTCTTCGCCGTCGGCCGTGGTTTCTTCCTCACCTCCGGTAAGCCTTGCGCCGCCGCCTCGCCGTTGTTTCTCGCCGCGAACCTCAGCCGTCCGATCGGTGGCGTCTGCTCCAGATTGCGCCGCGTCGTCTCCGCCGCACCCCCGCTTTCTGCCGCCCGATCCGATCGTAGCCCCTGATGCGCGACGCGTGTTCGTCCGCGTCAGCCGCCGCGTTAGCCCTGCCGCCTCGTGTCGCCTCGTCAGCGCTGACGCCATCTGTGCGCCTGGTGCACGGTGAACCAAGCCCGTGCCGTGGACCCAGTCCACCGTGAACCCGATGACGTCAGCGTTGCGCAATAAATCATTTTTCAGTACAAAAATAAATCCAGAAATTCTGATTTTCTGATTTTCTGTATTTTCTCTGAATTTAATCTTTCGGAGGCCCGTTCTCGCTCATACGAACTCCGATTGAGGCGATTCAAGTTTCTAAATTTTTCTAAAATCAAGATCTATCTTTCAGAGCCATTTATTTTCAGTTTTGAGCTTGTTTGAGTCTCTGTTTTGTATTTATTTGATTTCGTTGCTTTCTTTTCGGTTAGACGCTAATTCCGAAGGAGCGAACGAAGACTTCGAAAGCCAAGATTCAGCATTAGATCAGCAAGGCAAGTCATAATCCATTGATCATATTGATCCTATGTTTGCAAAAGTAATTTATTTTATTACAATTGCATGCTACTTTGTGTATCTATGCTATTTAATGGGAGTAGATGTATGCCTAGTTGACATTATGCCACCTTGATTAGTTGTATGCCATGTATCCATTGTTATACCTAGGTTGGGACATTACTAGTTGGACATAATCATTATACCAACATTGGGCTATCGTAGCTATGCTTAGACATGCTTAGATATACGTTGGGATTCATACCACATGTTGAATAATGTTAATCTTGACTTAATGAGATATTGAATCGTGGCCGTTAGCCACTGTTGTAATATTTGTTGTACCATGGCAGGGGTTTGCCATTGGTCTTGGTTGAACGAATTGTTTTCCCTCGGGCAAGTGATCGTGAAGTAAAGGGGGTGCTTTCTAGCACATTGGGATGTGGATGTCTTGCCTGAAACAATTTAAGGACTTAATCTTGTGCGCCATTGAACTGGGCCTAACCGTACTACCACATGTCTGGAATGGGACAGACCTAGCTAATTAATTTGCAATGTCTAGTCTTGAGTACTGCCAGTTGGTGGTGTGGGTTCCGGGATGGACGGGTAGATTCGCAAGGCGCAAGAGGGGGCCCTAATGGGCGAAACCTTAGCGGGCAGTACCAAGTTTAGACAGCGCATTGTAAAGGCTTTGTCATGATATCTCTGCGACACACCAAAGGAAGTGTGTTAAGATCGATTGCACAAAGAGATGTTCATGTCTTGTGGGTAAAGTTGTACAACCTCTCCAGAGTGTAAAACTATTCGAATAGCCGCATCCGCGGTCATGGACAAGCCCGGGAATTTCACACGGGATATAGAGTGTTTCATAAAATGTGGAATGTGGATTTGTTGGGATGTGAACGGGGAGTTCACTGTTGTTTTGTTGTCTATCATTGTTCTACCAGTTATTTATTTAGTTTTTCATAAATATGCTTTCAATCTATTTATTGTATTTCAATTCAAGTATTGCATTCTGCAAATGAACTATACAGCCATCCTTGTCAGGCCGTGCATAAATATATTACATCAATTCCCTACGGCTTGCTGAGTACCTTTGTACTCACGGCTTTATGCCCTTGTTGATCAGTTGCTGAAGGAGATAATGAATATCATGAGGAGGAATTCTATGAAGACTACGTGGATTAGGAAGGTGTTCCCCAGACGATTGCCTGTGGCATGTCGAATGGCTCAAGTTATCTTTTTCGCTGCAATAGTATTTGTTTCTTAAGCCCTTAAGGCATAATGGTGTAAACTTTGACCATAAGGTTGTTTGCTTTATTTAATAATAATTTGCTTCTTCTTAGTTAATTCGTTGTATGGAATGATATTTCATCTATGTTTCCACTGTGTGCATTAGCGTGATCCTGGTCTAGTGCGGTATACACAGAGGGTTTCGGATTTGCAAATCTGGGTCCCGACAGAGATGGTATCAGAGCCATATCGACTGTAGGTCGCTATCCTAGTTAGCATGGTCTTCAAAATTATTTTCTAAATCAAACCAACAAAATTGGTACTTAATAGTTTTCGTCTCCTCTCGTCTTATTCTTAGGTTCTTATTCCTCTCCTTTGCTGAGACATTGATTTGAAATTTAAATTCAACTTATCTTATGAAACTTCTCAAAACCTCGAGCCTTCTGCAAGGTATCAAATCAAGGGAGACGATGAATCAAGCCATCAAAGACATATCCGAGAAGACTACCATATAAGATAGGGTTTTGTGCTTAGCGGTGTTTGAGCATGTTTTCCCCTTTTCAGTTCAGTTACGTTTAGTCCGCGTATACTAAGATTTTCATTGCTTGTGTGCCTGGTATGTTGTACACCTGCCCCAAGCACGGTGTTGCAACCATACCTTTAGTTGAAAAAGCTTTATTTGCCTCTTTACTCTGTAGCCTTTTCGGCTGTGACCTTTTGTCCCTGGGTATTATCTTCTTCCCTAGATGATCTTACCACTCGTCTACTGTTTTTCCCTCTTACCTATCAACCCTTGTGCTGCATCTCAGATGGTTGACACTGCTCGAGCCGGTCGCACTCGCGCGGATGCGGTGCTAGCGCCAACCCCAACCCCAATGCACCGCCACCACCAAAGAAGAATGCACGGAACATGGGACATTTTCGGCAGCTCGATCACTAATGAATACAATGATGCAGAACATGAACAACATGATGAATCAGCAGAACCAGACTGCAGTTGCCCTAGCTAACCTGTTGAACCAGCAGAACCAAGCTGCCGTTGCACCTCCTCAAGCTCGTCTCCAGTCCAAGCTTACAGAATTTATGAGGTCTCGCCCGCCAACTTTCTCCAACTCTTCAAAACCATTGGACACCGATGATTGGATCCGCTCCATTGAGAAGAAGCTTGAAATTGCCCAGTGCACCAATCGTGAGAAGGTTCTCTATGCCGCTCATCAGCTGGAGGGCACCGCCGCTGAATGGTGGGAGAACTACAGTGCTGCCCAAGATGACCCTCAGACTATTACTTGGGCAGAGTTTTCCACTGCTTTCCGCCACTCTCATATCCCTGATGGCAAAGTTGAAATGAAGAAGAATGAGTTCCAAGAGCTTAAGCAAGAAGGAATGTCAGTGAGTGAATACCTCAATAAGTTCACTCAACTCGCTCGCTACGCTCCAGAGGATGTAGCTACAGACGATGCTCGCCAGAAGAAGTTCAAGCGTGGACTCAATCCAGGACTAAAGGTGCAAGTCATTGGCAATGACTATACAGATTTCCAGCAACTGGTAGATAAAGCAATGCTTATTGAGGAATCTCGTCGGGAGTTGGAAGAATCCCGTAAGAGAAAGATAATGCAGCATGGAGCCCATCAGAGTCACCAGCAGAGTGTCAGAACAAATGCTCAATAGCCTGCTCGCTTCACTCCTCCGAATGCAATGAGGACCCCTGCACCAGCACCTCGCCCAGCTCCTCCAGGCAATCGCAACCTCAGCACCAACAGCAATCCACCTTAGAGGAACAGTAACCCAGCTGCAGGAGTCACATGTTTCAATTGTCATGAACTCGGTCACTATGCCAACAATTGCCCCAGAAAGCAAGCTGTGACGCCAGTCCGTTTCAATTTGGGATCTACGCCAGCCAAGACCCCGCACGAGATCGGGGCGTGGGCGCCCGGACTCTAACCAAGCCACCAGGACTCCGCCGCCTGCTGGAAGAGGCCGTGTGAATCACGTTACTACCGAGGACGCCCAATCTGCACCAGACGTCATACTAGGTAAGCTCCTAGTCAACTCAGCATCTACCATGGTTTTGTTTGATTCTGGAGCTACGCATTCGTTTGTTTCTCGGAGTTTTGCTGCAAATCATCAATTAAAGACAATGCCTCTTAAGACAATTTTATTAGTGCAATCACCTGGTTCTGATTTGAGTACGAACCAAGGCTGCCCCGAAGTTAAGATATTAATTGGAGGGGTAGAATTTCTAGCCAACCTTATTGTCCTCGACACCAAGTCCCTATATGTGATCCTAGGAATGGATTGGCTCTCCAAGAACCAAGCAGTTTTGGATTGTGGGAATAGAGTGATCACCTTAACCAGTCCAGATGGAGCCAAGTTAAAAGTTCAAGCCGTTTCAGTCAGTTTGAAGGAATTAAACTTTGTAGTGCCAAAGGAATAAGTTTGGAAGATGTGCCAGTCGCCAGCGAATTTCCTAATGTGTTTCCAGATGAGTTGCCTGGATGCCACCGGACCGAGATATAGAGTTCTTGATAGAACTAGTTCCTGGAACACCACCCATTTCCAAGAGCCTTATAGGATGCCTGCTAATGAGTTAGCCGAAGTAAAGAAACAGATTAAAGAGCTGCAAGATCAAGGTTTTGTTTGACCAAGTTCTTCGCCTTGGGGAGCGCCAGTTCTTCTAGTTGAAAAGAAAGATGGAACTCAGAGAATGTGTGTGGATTATCGCTCACTCAATGAGGTCACCATCAAGAATAAGTACCCTCTGCCAAGAATCGATGATTTGTTTGACCAACTTCAAGGAGCCGGAGTGTTCTCGAAGATTGACCTGAGATCAGGATATCACCAGTTGAAGATTCGTGAAGAGGATATACCCAAAATAGCTTTTGTTACTCGGTATGGACAGTATGAGTATACCGTAATGTCTTTCTGAAGGACCGAGATGGCGAACAGAGGGGGGGGGTGAATGGTCGCAAATAAAAATTCCCCCAAAATACTCCAACAAAAACCTCGACAAGATCGCTCAAAGGAAATTGTGAAAAACCCGAAAAACTAGACAACTATATGTACCCCAAGCTTGCATGGATAAGTACCATAAAATATGTGGGGATTTTGAGTCACAATCCTGGTTGTCTAGTGTCCAAGATAAAGAGGAATCAATTCAAACTCTTGCTTTTAGAAAGGACATCAATTCAAATCACAAAAGTCACTTTCAGAAAAGCAAAAGCAGAATTTCCAGAACTTGTCCTCAATTTTCACAGGAGGTTGGTGGGTTTCTGCAGCTCACAAAATTCTGAGATGTTCTCCCCATGAGCATCAGAGTCGTGAAGAACTCCACCAAATTTCTCCTCAAAAAGCCTTACATAAAAAACAGGAAAAATCTAAGAATACAGTATGCTCAAGAACTTCGAGTAGAAAGTTTGGGGCTCGGTTTTCACCTCATGGCGCCCAAAAGGTGTAACAAGTGAACTCCAAAATTTTTATACAGGTGTAAATCAGAGTCCCGCACCTCCTCCAACAAGAATCACTCAAAAAGGATTTTTCTATATTTTTAAAAAATCAAACACTGACTGCTGTGCGAAGAACAAGTTCTGAACAAAGTTGGAACTTGAAAGAAGAGATGTTCTCTACTCAATCCAAGAGTGCAAAAGAGATGTAAAACCATATGAACAAACTCAAAACATCCAAGATCAGCAGCATTTAGAAGGAGGGGAGGAAAATCCAAATTACTTGAAAGTAAATTGCGGGAATGTAATTGCGGGAAAGTAAATGCTGAATTTAAAATGCGTAAAGTAAAGACATAATGTAAATGCGCAAAATAAATTCAGAGGTGGATGGATAAAACTTTCATTTCTGGAAGGGGAGGTTACAAAGCCTCACATTCATGTGGGCAAAGCTCAAATGAGCATCAAAAACCTCAACACCTTCAAGGGAAGGAGGCTACCCCTCCACCCCTATTTATACTACTCTTGGGCCACCTACCACCCTTGGATGAGTCCCTCAACCCTAGAGCACTCATCTAAGGGCTAGGATTAACCCACACACACAGCCATGCAAGGGCTAACCCAAAACCCACACACATACCGGGTTTTCTTGCACGGTTTTCAAAGCATACTACCTAGACCCGCTAACCTATCAACTAGACCTCAATCCGACGGCCCTCAATGATCCACGCGGCATCTAGCTAGCATCAACTCCTTTCCTTGTCTTCTTGACTTGCCCGAACTCCGTCTCCAATCATCTTCCGGCGATCTCCCAACCGTCTGGACCTCCGACGCTCGCCTAGTCCCGGTCATCCTTCGCCTCACCATGACCTAGCACCGTCGCCCTGCAACCATCAAAGACAAGGAAACTCCTCACATAGTAATGCCCACAAAGATGTGCAATAAACCATCCAACTCATCACTACCGTGTCCATACGACCGGTACTGCCACTCTTGGCAGAGACAACTCAAATTGCTTCATTTTGAAAATCAATCCAAATCAAATCCAAACTTGAGCACACCTTGCTCAAATAAAGTCAAATACTCATCACAAACATGGATGGACCTCCACATGGTCCTTCAATCTCCCCCTTGATGAGTATATTGACAAACCACACAAAAGGCATAAATTTGAGTTTGAAGAAAATGAAGAAGAAAGCAATTTTTAGTTGCAAAGTCAAACTTGGTCCAAAGATAGAAATTAGAACCATGACCAAGTTGACGAAGAGGAATTCAGATTTTAGAGTTAAATTTAAGAAAGAGCAAGTTTTCAACAAAAACTCTAAAATCCAACTAAACATGTCAAATGTGATTATGAGATTATGATCCAACAGAAGTAGTAGCATAGTTTTACAAAGATCATAATAACCAAATAAGCATTCACATTTTTATCATTTTAGTGATGCCTTTTCTACGTTTTCTCCCCCTTTTGGCAATATAGGCATCAATTTTTTTTATGTATGAATGAAATGCAATCGAAAGAGCTTTGAAGATTATCCAATTGATCAAAATGGAAGGATATTACACCAAGCTTGTCAATTTCGAAGATGACTAAACTAAGACATGTCCAAGTGCAAATATGAGCTTAGTTTTGAATATTTCATTTTAGCAAGATTAGACAAGTGCAACACTTAGCTTTAGTTTCAAAAATAGAAGAATAGCCACTCTAAGGATCAAAAGGAAAACCTAGAGTTCAACCTACTCAACACTTTGGGGAATCTAGAAGAGCATACAAGGTCCTTGGGCTCATTTATCACTTAATGCAAATTTTGATTTATCATCATACAAGACATAGCGGGTGCAAATGTTTGACATTATTTGCATTCTTTACCCACATATGTCTTTGTTTTTAATTTATTTGCATTTTCTTTTGACAACCAATTGACTCAAGCCGTATCGACCATCTCAAGATGAACTCTTAAGAGGATGGTCTAGGTCAAACACGATGTATTCCAAGTTCATCCCAAGTGCAATGGGAAGCGGTCTTGTGAATGCAAGGTGTTGAGTCGTATGTGCACAAGAAGAGTCAATTTTGTTTAATTTTCATTTTTAGCACAATGATTCATGAGCAATTGAAGGACTCTAGCATGGATCAAACTAGTTTCACCCAAGTTGCTATAGGGACTCTAGAGAACTCCAAAATTTCTCAAATTATGGCACAAACCTCTAGAGAAGAAACCTAGCAAGTAAAAGCAACAAGTTTCATCAAGTTTTTCATTTAAGGCTTATTTCATTTTTAAGCTTAGCAAGTTAAATGAACTTGGACATACCTAAGCTAGTGATTTTCTTCAAATGATGTAGCATGGTGTATAGCATGAAGAAGAAATCAATTGCATAATAGACAAAGCTCATAAAATGTAAAATGCAGTCTAAATGCAATGCATGAACAGATTCCCAAACTCCCCTCAACAAATGAATCAATTTTAAGCTCAAATCTGGTTAAAGTTGAGTTATTATCAAGATTAGGCATAAAGAAAACCGAATGAACTCAATAACAACGAGAAAAAATGCAGAATGAGGAGAAGAAGTCGAGAAACTGCAAAACTGGATGGCTATTGAGCATAGATAAGATAGAAGAGACTCACTACGGCTTAGACTCGCTCTTATCTTCCCAGTGACTGACATAGGGAAGCTGACTCTAGATCCCAACTAAGGAGTGCACACAGACCCTGTCTACCCAAGAGGCCCAATACCTGCTAGACTTATAAGACTGTGAGGGAACTCAACCTAGAGAGAAGAGAGAAGAGCTAATCACGCATGATAGCAACCTAAAGCACAAGATAAGAGGTCCATGGAAGGCATGCCAGAAGTCTAAGTGAGTGAACTCAACTCAAGAAAACAAGCCCAAAGTCACCCAAAAGAAACACAAAGAAAAGAAAAGCTGGAAGAAAACATATAATACATAATATACAAACCAGCTCCCCTCACGAAAGGCCGTAAGGGCTCACGACTCCAAGCTCACTCCTCAAGGCAACAAATCTGGAGCTATCCAAAGGCTTGGTGAAGATATCGCTAATCAAGGTCACTCTCTGAATCAAGCGCGATATCTCCCTTCTCCACATGGTCTCTAAGGAAGTGATATCTAATATCAATGTGCTTGGTCCGAATGTTGCACTGGTTTTAGCAATGCAAATAGCTGAAGTGTTGTCACGAAAAGTGGCACACTCTCTATCTCTAACCCATAGTCCCGTAAGGTCGATCTCAATCGAGCACTGCTATAGCAATCGGTCAGAAGCAACATACTCGGCCTCGGTGGACTGCAACCCTGCATCGCTTCCTAGATGACCAAGAAACAAGAGAAGTGCCAATGAATTGGCAAGTGCCGTGTGCTCTTCCTATCTATCCTACACCAAGAAAGTGGTCATCGGAAAAGGCTCTAAGAGATAGACAAGAAGACGAAGAGTACCAAATACCATAATCAGTGGTAGCACGAAGGTACCTGAAGATGCGCTTGACCGCTGGCGGTGAGAGGCGCGAGGAGAAGCTTGAAATCGAGCGCACGCACACACAAAGAAATGTATGTCCGGCCTCGAGCGTTGAGGTACAAGAGGAGCCGATCATGCTCAAACTCCTTTTGATCGCAGGGCTCACCATCCTCATCGGGCTCGAGGACGAAGTGGTGGCCATAGGAGTCATCACCGTCTTCCCATCAGACATGTCGAAGCACCTCAGGAGGTCACAGATATATTTGCCTTGATGCAAGAAAGTACCCTCCCGAGTCTGCTTGATTTGCAAGCCAAGAAAGTAGCTCAACTCGCCCATCATACTCATCTCAAACTCAGGCTCATCACCTCGTAAAACCGAGACACAAGCGAATGAGACGAGCCACCAAAATGATATCGCCCACATAAATCGACAAGAAGAAAATTAGACTCATGGTGTCTGATGAACAGAGTTTTGTCTACTATGCCCATTTTGAAGTCATGGCTGAGAAGATAAGACTTGAGCCTCTCATACCATGCTCTGGGGGCCTGCTTGAGTCCATACAAAGCTTTGGAGAGCTTGTATACATGACTCGGAAACTTGGGGTTCTCGAATCCTGGAGGTTGTTTGACATAAACCTCTTCCTCAATATAGCCATTGAGGAATGCACTCTTGACATCCATTTGATAGAGCTTGAAGCCCTGGGATGCAGAGAATGCAAGCAGATCCTAATAGCCTCTAGTCTAGCTACAGGGCAAAGGTCTCTCAAAGTCAAGACCTCAACCCGAGAAAAGCCTGTGCAACTAGCCTAGCCTTGTTGCGAATGACAACCCCATCCTCACTCTGCTTGTTTTTGAACACCCACTTGGTCCCAATGACATTATGACCGGATGGGGCTCGACAAGCTGCCATACCTTGTTCCTCTCAAAGTTCTCAAGTTCTCATGCATAGCATTAATCCACGATTCATCGGATAATGCATGAGAAACATCCTTCGGCTCAAAGGAGGCAACAAAGGCGAGTGGAGGCAGAATCGGACAAACCTGATTTTGAGCGAGTGACCGCTCAAACAGATCACCAATGATCCGATCGGTGGATGAGCTTTCTGGATATGACGGGGAGGACCAGAAGCAGAAGTGGCCTCTACCTCATGCACAGAAGAGGTAGGAGCAGAGCCACTCGCCGAAGGAGAGTCGGAAGGCAAGGGCTGGTCTCCCTGAGGTGTAGAAATGGAAACAGGAGGCACCTCGGTGTAGAGGGACTGGATCCGTGGAACACCATCATCTCCATCATCCTCATCTTCTACAAAGATGGTCTCGGAGGGATAAGAAGAGCTCAAACATCGGGTCTAGCTCTGGCTAGCCTCATCAAAGGTCACATCACAGTCTCTATGATCCTATGCGCATCAACACTCCGGACCCTATAGCTACGAGAACAAGTCGAGTAACCTAGAAAGATACCATCGAAGAGCGAGACTCAAACTTATCTAGGTTACGGACTTCAAGATAAAACACTTGCAACCAAAACGCGAAAATGAGACACACCGGGCTTTCGCCCATACCTCAACTCATAAGAAGTGCGATGCAAATGTGCTCTCAAAACACGCGATTAGAAACATGGCAGCGGTAGCTATAGCCTCACCCCAAAACTTCCTAGAGTCTCAGACTGCCTCTAGCATCGTCCCGGCCATCTCAACCAGTCCTGTTCTTCCTTTCCACTACGCCATTCTGCTGAGGCGTAGGAGAAGAGAACGATGCTCTAAACCGGACTCCACACAAAAACTCTCAAAGTAGGAATTCTTGAACTCCGTGCCATTATCACTGCAGATAGCTCGTAATGCACCAGGACCTCAATAGACAACCTCTCGATCAAACCCCGAAGTGAGAAAAGGTCTCATCCTTCGAGGCCATGAAGAATACCCAAGAGTATCTAGAAAAGTCATCAACGATGACAAGAACATACCACTTCCCTCCTGCTTGATCGCACTCTAGCCGGACCAACGGTGTCCATATGTAAAAGCTGTCTGGTGCATCAGTCATCACTACGGTGACTGGAGGATGAGAAGTAGTAACCATCTTGCCATATCAGCAAGGAGAGCAAACTAAGTCTTTGACCATCTTTAGTTTGGGCAAACCCCGAATGAGATCGTGGCTGCTAACTCGGGTCAAATGATCAAAACCAATGTGACCAAGTCTCCTATGCCGAAGGAGAGATCACGGACTCGAAGCAATCAAACATCGAAGAGAGTCTCCAAAAGAAGCAGAAAAATCAGCACGAAAGACTCTCCCAAATCTAGAAATCCCGCAAACTAACCCTCTTGATGAATCAAGGATTCTACAGGCATTACTCTTGAAACTTACCTCGAAAGAGTCATCGATAAGCTGAGAAACAGAGAGCAAATTGTATTGCAGCTTACTTACTAAGGCAACATCTTTAAGAATGAAATTTTTGTTAATGCAGATGGTACCTTTAGCAATGACTCTACCTGAAGATGCATCCCCAAAAGTGATTAACTCATCACCGGGGGCTCGGACTAGGAAGAGAACCAACGAGAATCTCGGTCATATGACGAGAACAACCGAGTCAACAATCCAAACATCGCCCTTCCCATCCGATTTAACCTGATCAAGACACAAGAGAAAAGATGACTCGATCTTGGGATAGAGTGAAGACTTAGGAACCCAATCTCAACCATACGACACCTCAGAGTACCAGCCACAAAGAAGACTGGACTCGAGTGTCTCTCTGACGCTCAACTCTCACACGATCAGGAGCAACTCGTAGATAATCTAGGAGTCAAAATCGGGTTGTACGCCGTGGTGCAAAAGCCGACCATCCCGATGAGGTCGCTGGATCTCCTACCGGAAAACACCTCACGCCGCTGATATCTACCTCGATGGGAAAAATGAGGAATATCAAGAAGACGACAGAAAGACTGACTACGAACAGCTCTAGGGCTAAAACTCAAAGAACTAGCATGAAAACCGAGTCCTGGACACTGCCCAAACACAGGCGACTCTCTAACCTGTCTAGAAGCAGTGTGTGTCTTAGGAGCACTCAAAGTCTGGGGATGACCCTGAATACCCCTAAGAGCAACAACACGCTCACGCCGAGTGATCTTGGCGCGCCTGAAGCAGAAATCTACTAGGTGACCATCCTTCTTACAGAAGGTGCATGTGTACTTAGCCTT
This sequence comes from Otatea glauca, assembly GCA_036346275.1. Taxonomy (NCBI): domain Eukaryota; kingdom Viridiplantae; phylum Streptophyta; class Magnoliopsida; order Poales; family Poaceae; genus Otatea; species Otatea glauca. The sequence goes on along the minus strand of CM070717.1, from coordinate 7,850,299 downwards.
GCTAGAGGCAGAAGCAATAGGAGTAACACCCTTCTGGTTAGAAGTCGTATGGACAACCCCAGCAGACCTAAACTTGGTGGTGCTCACTCTGGGAGCTACCACAATCTCACCACTCTTGGAGCCGTGCACAATGGTGGGAGGATGCGCGGCGTGCTCAAGGATCAAATCCTAGACCTTGATTGAATCTACTAATCTTGGATTGGTCTAGAATAAGATTGAGCTTCTTCTTTCCTCCAACAAACTTCTCGAGAGTGCTCATAAGATACTGGCAATCTCGGAAGAAAGAAGCATAAGAAGAACAGGGGGAAGGAGAGGAAGAAGAAGAACTAGAAAGAGAAGATCTCTCAGCACGTGCTTTTTGTTGCCTTAGCACGGCTGCCTCAATCTTGAGGGCCTCACAAGAAACGCAAGGAGCATCTCTAATCCTAAGGGTTTGGTCTTTTAACTTCTTCTTAAGCTCGACATGGATTTGATCCACATCATCCTTAACCCCAACACACAAACAAGCAACCAGTTTGTGACTTAACTAGTAAATCCTTAGCAAGTTGATCACACTTGACATTCAAAGCATCATTGTCAAGTTTTAGTTGCTTACGCCCTCACATGAGTATTGGGTCCTTAGAAGCATGCAATTCAAGTTCATCATTTCTAGCGAAAGCTTTCTAAGGTGTTCGCTCATGGCATCAATTTCGGCAAGCAATTTAGGGCAATTAGCACATGATGGAGTGGAGTGAGCATGAAGAAAACTAGCCTTAACAGGAATAGCATCAATAGAACTAGTGCTAGCATTCTTCAACCTAACACCATCAAGTTCAGCAAGCACACTATCATGTATGGTCCTTAGGTTCTCCAACTCCACAAGAATAGCATCACACAAAGAGCAATCATCAGTGACTCGGGAGGGAGAAGATCTAAGTGAAGCTAACTCCCGAGTTAAGGTACCTACTTCCTTCTCAAGCTCCGTACACCTAGCTCTAGCTCTAGCATGAAATTTTTCTAATTTGCGGAAAGCTTCGTTGAGCTGGTCATAGGAGGGTACCTCATCCGAGTCGCTGTAGAGCTCGGAGTCGCTGATGTCGTTGGTGTCGGCCATGAAGCACATGCCGGAGAAGTCATCGCCGCCCTTCTTCTCTTGCGGATCATCCTCGCCCTCGTCGCTCCATGTCTCCGTGTCGGAGAGGTTGATGTCGCTCAAGCGCGCGAGGACGCGTGGAAGAGCTTCTTGTTCTTGGAGAAGTTGCGGTACTTCTTCTCGTGCGCCGGTTCACGAACTGGAGGCTTCTTGTTGCGGTTCTTGTCGGTGTAGTCGTTCTTGCCCGAACCGCCAACGTCGTTCTTGCCCTTCTCCAGCTTGGGACAGTTCGCCTGAATGTGGTTGGGGCCACCACACTCGAAGCAGGTGATCATGCCACCTCTCTTCCTCTCTCTCACCCTCTTGTATGCATGAGAAAACTTGCGAGCGAGAAGAGCAAGCTCATTTTCTGGAAATTTTTCCAGTTGGTCATCGCTTAGCTCGCAAAGGGCGGAAAGAGAGAAACCAATAGAAGGATCAGAAGAAGAAGATCCAATGGGATCGGTGACCAAAGCCATCGACTGAGATTTCGTCTTCCGAGAGACGACATCGATCTCATGAGTCTTGAGGCGGGAATAAAGCCCGTCAAGAGTCAGAGTCGATAAGTCGGTGGTGTCCTTGATGGTGGTCACCTTCATCTCCCAAACCCGAAGGTCGAGTGCGGTCAAGAAATGCCGAGCATTGTCCGAGTCAGGGTATATGCAACCAACTGCTCGAGGTCGCTCAAAATCTTTGTAAACCGACCAAAACACTCGTCGAGACTCTCACCAGCGTGTTGATCAAACTTGTTGTACTCGCGCTTGAACTGGTCCTGCCTCACAGTCTTGATTTGAGTAGAGCCCTCATGGTAAGCATCGAGGGTTACCCAAATCTCGTGAGCGGAGCGAAGGTGAGAAATCCTATCATACTCACCATGGCTAAGACCACCAGTATGAGAATGTTCCTTGCCTTAGCATTCGCCTCAACGTCAACCATATTGATGGCCGTGACATTTTCATCGCCAGAACCTCATACGGAGTTTCACCTTCGCCATATCGTAGCCCAGGCGTGATGTATGACTCCATCCGGGACTTCCAAAAAGGAAAATCAACTCCATTAAAGATGGGAGGCTTGGTGGAATATTTGTCCGTCGCCATGGCTCTTGAGACCGGTCAAGATCTAGAAAGAGCAGAACCGGCTCTGATACCAATTGAAGGACCGAGATGGCGAATGAGAGGGGTGGTGAATGGTCAGAAATAAAAATTCCCCCAAAATACTCCAACAAAAACCTCGACAAGATCGCTCAAAGGAAATTGTGAAAAACCCGAAAAACTAGACAACTATGTGTACCCCAAGCTTGCATGGATAAGTAACATAAAATATGTGGGGATTTTTGAGTCACAATCCTGGTTGTCTAGTGTCCAAGATAAAGAGGAATCAATTCAAACTCTTGCTTTTAGAAAGGACATCAATTCAAATCACAAAAGTCACTTTCAGAAAAGCGAAAGCAGAATTTCCAGAACTTGTCCTCAATTTGCACAGGAGGTTGGTGGGTTTCTGCAGCTTACAAAATTCTGAGAATTTTTCTCCCCATGAGCATCAGAGTCTTGAAGAACTCCACCAAATTTCTCCTCAAAAAGCCTTACAAAAAAAACAGGAAAAATCTAAGAACACAGTATGCTCAAGAAATTCGAGCAGAAAGTTTGGGGCTCGGTTTTCACCTCATGGCGCCCAAACGGTGCAACAAGTGAACTCCAAAATTTTTCTGAAGGTGTATATCAGAGTTCCACACCTCTTCCAATAAGAATCACTCAAAAAGGGTTTTTATATATTTTTAAAAAAATCAAACACTGACTGCTGCGCGAAGAACAAGTTCTGAACAAAGTTGGAACTTGAAAGAAAAGATGTTCTCTACTCAATCCAAGAGTGCAAAAGAGATGTAAAACCATATGAACACACTCAAAACATCCAAGATCAGCAGCATTTAGAAGGAGGGGAGGCAAATCCAAATTACTTGAAAGTAAATTGGAATGTAATTGCGGAAAGTAAATGCTGAATTTAAATTATGTAAAGTAAAGACTTAATGTAAATGCGCAAAATAAATTCAGAGGTGGATGGATAAAACTTTCATTTCTGGAAGGGAGGTTACAAAGCCTCACATTCATGTGGGCAAAGCTCAAATGAGCATCAAAAACCTCAACACCTTCAAGGGAAGGAGGCTACCCCACCACCCCTATTTATACTACTCTTGGGCCACCTACCACCCTTGGATGAGTCCCTCAACCCTAGAGCACTCATCTAAGGGCTAGGATTAACCCACACACATATCGGGTTTTCTTGCACGGTTTTCAAAGCATACTACCTAGACCCGCTAACCTATCAACTAGACCTCAATCCGACGGCCCTCATTGATCCACGCGGCATGTAGCTAGCATCATCTCCTTTCCTTGTCTTCTTGACTTGCCCGGACTACGTCTTCGATCATCTTCTGGTGATCTCCCAACCGTCTGGACCTCCGACGCTCCTCGCTTAGTCCCGGTCATCCTTCGCCTCACCATGACCTAGCACCGTCGCCCTGCAACCATCAAAGACAAGGAAAAACCTCACATAGCAATGCCCACAATGATATGCAATAAACCATCCAACTCATCACTACCGCATCCATACGACCGGTAGTGCCACTTCTGACAGAGACAACTCAAAATGCTTCATTTTGAAAATCAATCCAAATCAAACTCAAACTTGAGCACACCTTGCTCAAATAAAGTCAAATACTCATCACAAACATGGATGGACCTCCACATGGTCCTTCACTTTCGGATTGACCAATGCCCCTGCCTACTTCATGACCTTGATGAATAAGGTATTTATGGAATATTTGGATAAGTTTGTTGTTGTTTTCATTGATGACATTCTGATCTACTCCAAAAGTGAGGAAGAGCATGAGGATCACTTGCGCCAAATTTTAACGAAGCTAAGAGAGAATCAGCTTTATGCAAAGTTTAGTAAATGTGAGTTCTGGATGAAAGAAGTTGCTTTCCTAGGACATGTCATATCAGCAGAAGGAGTCGCTGTTGACCCTCGAAAGGTACGAGATGTGTTAAGTTGGGAGTCACCGAAGACGGTACCCCAATTCCGAAGTTTTCTTGGAATGGCGGGATATTATCGCCGTTTCATAGACGGATTTTCTAGAAAGGCTAGACCGCTCACTCAACTCTTAAAGAAGGAGAAGAAATTTGTTTGGACACCAGAGTGTGAGCAAAGTTTTCAAGAATTAAAGAAGTGTTTGACAACTGCTCTAGTGCTTATTCTGCCAGATAATAGGAAGGATTTTGAGATATTTTGTGATGCATCCCGACAAGGACTTGGTTGTATGTTAATGCAAGATAAGAAGGTTGTAGCGTATGCTTCGTGACAACTAAGGCCACATGAAGTTAATTATCCTACCCATGATTTGGAACTAGCAGCCGTAGTGCATGCTTTGAAGATTTGGCGACATTATCTCATTGGTAATCGTTGTGAAGTTTATACGGATCACAAAAGTTTGAAGTATATCTTTACCCAAGCCGACCTCAATATGAGACAAAGAAGATGGTTGGAATTGATCAAGGACTATGACATTGGGATTCATTATCATCCAGGCAAGGCCAATGTCGTAGCCGATGCTTTGAGTAGAAAGAGCTACTGCAATACTCTGATAATTAAGGAAAGTCAGCCAGCCCTTTATAAGGAATTTCAGAAGCTTAGTTTGGAATTGGTTCAGGAAGGGTATTTAGCTACTTTGGAAGTACGCCCTACGTTGGAAGATCAGATTCGAGAAGCACAGGTAGATGATGCCGATATCAAGGAGATTAAGAGCAATATGAAAAAAGGAAAAGCCCCAGGTTTCACCGAAGATGAACAATGTATTATTTGGTATGAGAAGCGTATTTGTGTACCAGATCAGAAAGAGCTTAAGGAGTTGATTCTCAAGGAAGCGCATGAGACTTTATATTCCATTCATCCTGGAAGTACCAAGATGTATCAAGACCTCAAGGAAAGGTATTGGTAGCCTAGTATGAAGCGTGAGATTGCAGAGTATGTTGCACTTTGTGATGTCTGCGAGAAGGTCAAGGCAGAGCATCAGAGGTCAGCAGGATTGTCGCAGCCCATTGAAGATTCCAGTGGAAGTGGGAAGAAATCGGTATTGATTTCATTACAGATTTCCTAAGACCCAAGCGAGTTAAGACTCGATCCGGGTAATAGTGGATCGATTGACTAAGGTAGCTCACTTCATTCCAGCTTAAGACTACCTATGCAGAGATAAATTAGCGAATTATATATGTCAAGGATCGTCGGTCTTCACGGAGTGCCTAAGAAGATAGTGTCCGATAGAGGAACCCGCCACCTCTCGCTTTTGGCGAGTCGCATGAAGCCATGGGAACTCATCTCGTGTTCAAGATCGCTATCACCTCAAACCGATGGACGATCAACGTGTGAATCGATTCTTGAGGATATGTTAAGAGCTTGTGCTTTAACTTATGGTGCTAAGTGGGACAAGTGTTTGCCCTATGCCGAAGTTTTCGTACAACAATAGTTATCAAGCCATCGCAAATGTCGCCTTTTGAAGCCTTATATGGAAGAAAGTGCAGAACCCTCTCAACCGGAAGGAGTCGGAGAAAGACAATTGTTTGGTCCTGCCATACCGCAAGAAGCCAAGAGCAAGTCCAATTAATTCGAGACAAAGTTGAAGATAGCTCAAAGCGCACAAAGAGTTATGCGAGATAATCGTCGCCGAGATTTGAGTTTCGAGCCCAATGATTATGTTTATCTCAGAGTCACCCTCTCAAAGGAGTTAAGAGATTTCAAATAAAAGGAAAGCTTGCCCTAGATATGTGGGACCGTTTAAAATCTTGGAACGAAGAGGAGAGGTTGCCTCTGAGTTAGAATTGCCTCGATCTTTTGCCTAATCCATGATGTGTTCCATGTATCGCAGTTGAAGAAATGCCTCCGTGTGCCAGAGGAACAGATGCCATTGGAAGCCATTGATTTGCAGGAGGATCTTACCTACAAGGAGCAACCAGTGAAAATTTTGGATATAGCAGAGCGTATCACGAGGAGCAAGATCATCCGTTTTTGCAAGGTCCAGTGAAGTAATCATTCAGAAGAGGAAGCAACTTGGGAGCGCGAAGAGGATTTGAAGTCCGAGTTCCCCACCTATTCCCTAGCCAGCCAGAATCTCGGGGTCTAGATTCCATTTAAGGGGGGAGGTTTGTAACATCCCAAAATTTGAGTTTTGGAATGTTTGATTTCAAAAATAAACCATTTGCATTTTTCTTGAATTAATTCTAGCTTAATTTGAATTTTCCATTAATGAAAGGATTTAATTTGACTAAACTATCCATCAAACTAAAGATTTTCAGTTTTAGTTGGGTTCATTGTATTTGCTCCAAGGAATTTTTCTGTATTTTTGGGGATTTTTCTGAATTTATTTGATATTTATTTGAATTTATTTGATTTTATTTGAAATTCTAGCAATTTCTTAAATCGGAAAACATTTTGTTTTTCAAAAGACCCTTCGGGCCGAATCTTTCTCTTCGACACAATTCTTTTTCCCTCCGGCCCGCTCTGCTCCGCCTCGGCCCAGCCCACGCCTCCGCTTGGCCCACCTCTCCTGCGTCGGCCTCCTTCGCCAGCCCAGCCGCGTCGGCCGTCCGATCGATGCCACGTGAGCGGCTGAGATCGTGTCCCGCGAAACCCTAGGGACGGAGTCCCGCCGCCGCACGTGTCGCCGCCGTTCTTTGAGTCCGGGTCGGACACGGCCTCCGAGACCCCTATTTAAAGCGCCGCACCCCTCCCGAGGTTCCCCTTCACGCGCCGCCCCTTTTGCCCCACTTCTCGCCGCCCGGGACGCCGCCGCTTCTTCGCTTGAGCACGTCGGAGTTGTCGCCGTGCCCGAGCTCTTCCGCCGCCACAATCGCCGCCACCGGTCCCCCTCCGCCGATGCCACTTGCTCGCCTGGACTCGTCGCATCGCCCTCTCCCCGGTCCGCCTTGCCCCGGGTCCGATCCGCCGCGTCTTCACCGTCGGCCGCGGTTTCTTCCTCACCTCCGGTAAGCCTTGCGCCACCGCCTCGTCGTTGTTTCTCGCCGCGAACCTCAGCCGTCCGATCGGTGGCGTCTGCTCCAGATTGCGCCGCGTCGTCTCCGCTGCGCCCCCGCTTTCTGCCGTCGGATCTGATCATAGCCCCTGATGCGCGACGCGTGTTCTTCACATCGGCCGCCCGCGTCGACCGCCCGCCAGCGTGTCGCCTCGTCGTGGCCAGCGCCATTCGTACACCGGTGCACGGTGAACCGAGCCCGTGCTGTGGACCCAGTCCACCGTGAACCCGACGACGTCAGCGTTGCGCAATAAATCCTTTTTCAGTACAAAAATAAATCCAGAAATTCTGATTTTCGATTTTCTGTATTTTCTCTGAATTTAATCTTTCGGAGGCCCATTTATTTTCAGTTTTGAGCTTGTTTGAGTCTCTGTTTTGTATTTATTTGATTTCGTTGCTTTCTTTTCTGGTAGATACTAATTCTGAGGGAGCGAACGAAGACTTCGAGGACCAAGATTCAGCATTAGATCAGCAAGGCAAGTCATAATCCTCTGATCATATTGATCCTATGTTTGCAAAAGTAATTTATTTTATTACAATTGCATGCTACTTTGTGTATCTATGCTATTTAATGGGAGTAGATGTATGCCTAGTTGACATTATGCCACCTTGATTAGTTGTATGCCATGTATCCATTGTTAAACCTAGGTTGGGACATTACTAGTTGGACATAATCATTATACCAACATTGGGTTATCGTAGCTATGCTTAGACATGCTTAGATATACGTTGGGATTCATACCACATGTTGAATAATGTTAATCTTGACTTAATGAGATATTGAATCGTGGCGTTAGCCATTTGTTGTAAATTTGTTGTACCATGGCGGGGTTTGCCATTGGTCTTGGTTGAACGAATTGTTTTCCCTCGGGCAAGTGATCGTGAAGTAAAGGGGGTGCTTTCTAGCACATTGGGATGTGGATGTCTTGCCTGAGACAACTTAAGGACTTAATCTTGTGCGCCATTGAACTGGGCCTAACCGTACTACCACATGTCTGGAATGGGACAGACCTAGCTGATTAATTTGCAATGTCTAGTCTTGAGTACTGCCAGTTGGTGGTGTGGGTTCCGGGATGGACGGGTAGATTCGCAAGGCGCAAGAGGGGGCCCTAATGGGCGAAACCTTAGCGGGCAGTACCGAGTTTAGACAGCGCATTGTAAAGGCTTTGTCATGATATCTCTGCGACACACCAAAGGAAGTGTGTTAAGATCGATTGCACAAAGAGATGTTCATGTCTTGTGGGTAAAGTTGTACAACCTCTGCAGAGTGTAAAACTATTCGAATAGCCGCGTCCGCGGTCATGGACATGCCCGGGAATTTCACACGGGGTATAGAGTGTTTCATAAAATGTGGAATGTGGATTTGTTGGGATGTGAACGGGGAGTTCACTGTTGTTTTGTTGTCTATCATCGTTCTACCAGTTATTTATTTAGTTTTTCATAAATATGCTTTCAATCTATTTATTGTATTTCAATTCAAGTATTGCTTTCTGCAAATGAACTATATAGCCATCCTTGTCAGGCCGTGCATAAATATATTACATCAATTCCCTACGGCTTGCTGAGTACCTTTGTACTCACGGCTTTATGCCCTTGTTGATCAGTTGCTGAAGGAGATAATGAATATCATGAGGAGGAATTCTATGAAGACTACGTGGATTAGGAAGGCATTCCCCAGACGATTGCCTGTGGCATGTCGAATGGCTCAAGTTATGTTTTCCGCTGCAATAGTATTTGTTTCTTAAGCCCTTAAGGCATAATGGTGTAAACTTTGACCATAAGGTCATTTGCTTTATTTAATAATAATTTGCTTCTTCTTAGTTAATTCGTTGTATGGAATGATATTTCATCTATGTTTCCACTGTGTGCACTAGCGTGATACTGGTCTAGTGCGGTATACACAGAGGGTTTCGGATTTGCAAATCCGGGTCCCGACAAATATGCTTCTGTTTCTTATAGCATGTTTTATTTGATTTTCTGTATATCTTCTTTTTGCCTTTATTGAAATTGTTGTTTCGCTATATTTCCATTGACCGACGTGTAGAACCCGACGTCATTAATTCTGTCATTGACAACACAGGCTTCGACCACGATTTCGTCGTAAACAACAATTAAGCAAGGCAAGCACCCCCTTGATCATATTGATCCCAGTATTTAATTTTCATTGTGTTTATCAAAATGTTTCATGCACGCGTTTATTTTCTGTAAATACGCTATTTTGTGGTACTGGTAGATATACCTGTTGTCTCATCAAACTTCCTAGATAAGTATGGACAAGTGAACCTTGATAACCATATAAATGGGTTAGACAATACATAATGTCAACTTGGGTATATGCAAATATTAACCATGCTTAGCCATGCTTTAGAACCAACGTTGAATATGATAAGATCAAAATTGATTCTTGAGAATTGAAAAAGGTTGGTTATGACATGATGTCAATTGTTGGTATTTTGACTAAAAACCCCAAAATAGAATTATGGTTTAGATGCGGGCGATTATTGGCAATATCCGGTTGTGCAAGAGATGGACTTGTACGTATTGTAGGGGGAGATTATTGCTCGTGTTGGATTAAGGACCGAGCTATGGGTTATTTTCAAGCCAAGAAAATGGTACAACCACGAGTGCTGGTATGGGACAGCCTTAACGTATTAAGTTGCTTAGGTTTGGCTTTGCACATTGGTAGGCGGGAGATAGTATGAGCAATCCCTGCGAGGCTTGCTTATGAGGGGCTTCCACACCGAGGTGTGGGTAAATGCATATCGGTACAACGATGTGCGCCTTGTTATGGGAAGAAACCGTTTCTGGCAGAGATGGACTGCCAATGTTAATGATCTACATATAGAGATAGACTGTTATGTTTTACCTAATTATGTTTCTTCTCCATAACAAGGATTCAACGTCATTGGGCTGGTGCAAGGCTAGGTCTATGTAATGTAACAGTTATGTTATGATCTCTCTACGGCACACCAAAGGAAGTGTGCTAATAGCTTGCAAAAAGAGCTGATCATTTCTTATGAGTAAAGCTGTACACCTCTGCAGAGTGAAAATCTAATTAATTAGCCACGCCTATGGTCAAAGGCACTTGGTAACGTCATCACATGGTTAGCAATTTTACTATTTTCAGAATGGGATGATTTTCACCTGATGTGCCTTGTTTTGGCAAAGATTATGGTTACGCCACGTGTTGGCAAGGAATGGATATGTCAGAAATGGATTATTGGATCATTGAATTATTCAATGCTCACGAAGGGCTGTGAGTATTACATATGTTTTACTTATTTCTTATCAGTTAATTTGCTTTATTAAATTCTGTTTGCAAATGACAACTTGATTTACAAATTCAATTTCGCTTTATGCAAATTAACCATAGAAGCCTTTCATTTGAAATGGCCTGCATATATTATAGGATTTGCTAAAGTCTTGCGGAGTATGTAAAGTACTCATCCTTGCTTATTATGTTGTTTTTGGTGGAAAAATATAGCGAAGCTTCGAAAGATCTCTTTTTGTCGCAGGATGCGGGATTTTCAATAAAAGCGACCTTTCTAGGGATTATGCCATGTCAGTTGCCTGAGGGATTGGATGGGCACTCTACAAGACTTTGCTTCTTCTGTTGCTATATTTATATACTCTGAGTTGTAAGAATATATTGTACAAATAGCTTCCGCTTGAATAAAATGATGTATGGATGTGATTCCTATTGTTGAAAATGTACGTACTAGCCACTGATCATGGGACTAGTACTATATGCGCATTAGATTTCCATTTTGCATTTATGTGAAAATGGGGTCGTATAATTGGTATTTGAACCGTAGGATAAATCTTCAGAATGGTCATTAGTAATAAGATTAGGCCAATCTCAAGATTTTAATTGCAAAAAGTTACTATATTTGAAAAATGTAGTTTTTGCTATTCTTTCCTCTTTCTTATGATCTTGTCCTTACCCCACTCTCATTTTGTTTTATATCAAATTCCACATTCCTTAAAAGTAGTCTTCGCCTACGATTCATCTTCGTCATTTGCTTTCGATGACATCGAAGATATGTCGCTACCATTCTTCATACTGAGCCAAAGAAGACTATAGCAACTACGCTGACATCAAGATGGACATAACGCCTCGCTACATCTGGCAAGGCAGAAGTAAAATATGAAGATCCTACTTCATGAAGAGTCGACGTCACCCAATAGTAAAATGTAGAAGAATAGATTAGATTCCCCCTTAAGATAGGAATCCTTACGCGTAGTAGTATCATTCTACTTTAGCTATATAAAGCATTCTTATGTAGTGTTTATATCTTGCCATTTGTAATTGGATTTTGTTTTCCTTGTCTGGATGATTTACGTATAAACTTAACCTTTAGGTTAAAGTTTTATGATAAATTGCTCCTAAATATATGAATCTAGAAATCCTAACATGTAGGTTAGAAGAAAATTTGCATAAAGAGTTTCTCTTCTTTTATAAAATTTCTGTCAAGCTTATCCTTTCTTCTATAGAAATTCTTATCTACATATCCTTTTAAAATTTCTAGCCCTCCTTGCAAATTTAGTTTCATCAGGATTAGCAATACGGCCTCTCTCTTCTTCTCTCTTATAACCAAAATTAGCCACCTCTTTTTCCTGCCACAACACCCTAGTCATCTCTTCTATACAAAGCCAAAGCACTAAGCTCTTTTGCTTTGTCCGCCATAGCCACCAGCCAAGCCAAGAAATGAAGTTTTAACTAGTAAAATGTTTGCCCTGACAACCAAAGCCTGTCACCATCCGAGTCCCAGCTATAACCACCTTATCTTCTCATTTGGACACTAAAAAAACAAGTGAGCTTGCTTTTTCTCCGTTGCACCGAAACCAGTCAAAGCAGCATGCCCCTGCTAGCTTTTTCTCTACCATAGCAATAAAAATAACCCATTGCTGCCATGACAGAGCTTGGCTCTGAATCTTCTGCCATGATCGCAAAACCAAAAATGCAACCACACCTTGCTCTAGCCATGCGTCGTCGCCCATCGCTGCCACAACCACTACAAATAATGCCTCGACAAAACAAAACCATGCCAACTCAGTTAGTAAACATTGCTGTCCAAGCTTCTTTCTAGTGAACTTATCTGTGCGCTTGACAATCGAGGAAACGGCAACCTTGTTCAGTTTCCTTTGCTCAACCATGCCAAAACCACCTCCTTCCTTTCACTCTTTCTCTATCATAACAGAGAACTGCCAACGAAATGCCGCCAAAAGTTGCCATGATCAACAAATTGTGACACCAACCAAATTGCCCCAAGTACGTATGACAAACATTGGTATCTATCCTTGTTTCATCACGTTGCCAACTATCCTCGTTTCATCCATATGCAAAGAACTAGTCCAAAAATATATATATACCCGCACCTGTCATCCTCAAAATTCTCTAAGTAAACCAACACTGCAAAACTACCTCTATTACTTCAGGAAGTACTTCTACTTCATTACTAGAATAGAAGATATGACTAAATAATAATAAGTAGAAATAGTGAAAACTTTTGCTGTAATGTAAGGAGATGCATAACTCCTATATATATAATAAAATAAAAAGTGTGTTACCTTTTTATTAATTAGAGGTTTTGTGTGTATTATTATGGGATACTCTCGTAACACTTAACCAATAGGTTAAAGAATTATGATGATATGACCCAAAACAATATGGAACCCATAGTTATGAAGCCATTAAAACATAAAATGTTATTTTAGAAGCATGAGCCTTCCAAAAATATTATATATTGCACAAGTAAGATTATGACAACTCTCTTCCTCCCATTTTAATCTCTTTCTTATCTAAATTATCATAATGACCTCTTTCCTTATAAAAAAAATTAAGCCTTGAACATGGAAAGTATGCACCTGTTTATGATACCAGGCAAACCCGATTAGGCCATGGAACTAGTTATAAAGTTAGAAGCATGTCATCACTCAATTAAGAAATCAAGTTCGATGTCACTACGCAAAGCATCATGACGATACCAAGATTCAAAGCTATCCAAGAGACTGGACGCAAGCCTCTATGCCGAGTGTGTAAAGCTAATGGAATTAACATTAACACTTATGTTCATGCATACAAAGCTCGCACAAGACTTCAAGATCCTTCCTTAGCAACTCGACCAAGACGTCAACAAACAAGTAATCATCAGAAGTACTTACCACATTTCTAACTAGCTGTCGCAAGGAATTCTCCACCGACCTATTTGGCATGGGTCGTGTATAGCAATTCTGGGCCAGAAGAAATAGAATCCCATAACTCAGAATTGGAATGGAAACTTTAACTAGACTAGAAACCTTTCCCTAATTAAGAACAATATTTAGTTAGCCTATAACTTCCTATATTGTTAGAGTATATGAAACTAGATTAAATGTATATTAATCAGTGTGGTAATTGGTGTTCTTTTGAACTTTTGATACTTAAAGTGCTTTATATTGTTGTTCGGATTACCCTCGCGAATGAAAAACCTCTCGGTTGAAATTCACGATGAGTTAATCCTTGAAAATGATAGTAATAATATAAATTAAACTTAGAATGAAATGATGTCTTATAACCTAGCAGAATCTCATCCCAATAACCTTATAATCATTGTTGCAAGATGCTTGTGACAAAATCCCTCGGCAAAATCCTTGAAAGTGAAGTTAAACAAAGCTTTCGACCTCCAATTGATAATCCTACCCTACTCCAACCAAATTCCCAACAGCTAGCGCAAAACATATCCAACCTTGGCTCAATCCTCACCAGAAGAGGAAATAGTTCAGATCAAAAACCTACTTCTACTTCCTATTCGACACCTAAATGTTGTTCCTTGAAATGATGTTAGCCGAACCAATCTGAAGTTCGTGCGTGCTTTCGATGTGGAGAAATAAGTCATACTGCTGATGAGCATGCAATCAATTGCTCTAGCTGTGAAAGAAATCATTCTCCCAGAAAATGTCCTGTCAATAATATCACTTGTTACCTTTGCAAAAGTCAAGATCATTGCCCATCCCAATACCCCCTTGATCCACTAGTCACCGCTGCAGTTCAGCATCAGCAAGAAAAACTACGAGCCTTAGTTGCTCAAGAATTGGCAAATAGAAGAGAAGCTGCACAAGAAATATCATTAGAAGAATTGGAGAAGCAGCATTTCAACCTTGCCAATCATCATCAAGAAAGCATTAATTGGCCATCGCCAACAGCATGCTTCTTGTGTGGTGAAGAAGGTCATTGGGCAAGGGAATGCCCTAATAATCAACAAGTTAAGATTTTGAAGGAGAACATCATGGAACCGACATTTCTGCCCAACAAAGCGTCATGAAAGAAACAAAAGTGCTTCAATTGTCACAAAAAGGATCATCTTGCGAAGAAATGCCCACAAGAAGAACAAATACCTCCTGCAACTTTAGTCATACTAGAAGTTACAACAGTTAAGATTATAACTCCAAGAGTAGGAGGAATAAGATTTGTAGCAAGTCGACCGAAGAATCAGTTAAAGAAGAGACGCTTGAACAAGGCCACTTGTTCCAAGAAGAATTCAACTAAATTCTACTCCTAGTCTCAATCACCATGTGCTCATCCCTCCAATAACACCAATGAACAGCTATCTGGTGCTCAAAATCAAGCAATCAATGTTACTTGCTTTTGTTGTCGTGAACGTGGGCATTATGCCCACAAGTGCCCAAAGAAGAAGAGAAATCAACCTTATGCTCAACCCCATGAAGCTATTCAACAACCGCAAAGATGACCTCAAGATTTTGAAGGCCAACAAGCCCCTTACTCTGCATCTACTCCAACTCAAGACATTATAGCATACCTGACACAATGCCAGGTACATCCCTTATGAATAGAGTTTCTACTTGAAATAAGATTAATTTGAAATCATCTTGTCTCTTTGGACCTAATTGAAGTTAACCGAAAATTCATTTAGAAACTATACATAAAAGTAATGTTTTGATAAGCAGAATGTTGCCTTATAACTGAACTCTCATCAAAATATATCTTACCTTAATCATTCCAAAAGGCTGTTAAAAGTACAAGTTTTAAACTTTCAATTTTCCCCTTTAACCATTACCCGATAAATCCTCCATCTATTCCCTAATCAATGAAAAATCGAACACCTTGACTTTAGCTACCTTCTACTTATGCTTGTGAAAGTCAGCCCAAACCAAATTTATTCGCAACTAAAATCATCAACCCTTGTTGAGTTATCCAAATTAGCCTTTATATTTAAATACTCTCCTTGATGTCAACACTCAGTTCTTCTCAAATAATTCTAGTTGCTATTCATCTTTTCATTTCTATCATATTCCATACCTCTCCTTAAAAATAGCTTAACCTTGCTAATAATCTAAAAATTGGTTATTCAATCAAAAGATATATATAATAAGTGCTAATACCTCTCATCTACATATACGAAACCCAAATAGAAGTCTTTTATATTCTTGACACATCACTTCGGAATAACAAGAAGATCCAGTGAAGCAGCTACACAGAAGATGAAGTGATGAGAACGACAAGATCACCTCCAAGGAATAATTCCCTAAACCCATCTAGTCCTTGCAAATCTCGAGGACAAGATTTCTGTAAGGGGGGTAGATCTGTAATATCCCAAAAATTCTAAATAATAAAATATAAATATAAAAAGTAGTAAATGAAATTGAATAGAATTTTGAATTAGAATATCAAGAATGAATTAAAATATTATCTTCTATTTCAATATCTTCAAATCCAACCATATTAAAAGGATGAGTTGCAAAATAAAACTTCAAATCAAAAAAATGAAAATAAGTTGTAAATAAAAATTTACATTGAAATTCCAACTAATCTAACATTTTATTGAATTTTGGTTCTTAAGATAATCTTTAATTATACTAATTTCATTTTCTCTACAATAAAATACTTAAAGTACAACAATAAAATAAAGTTCAATATTAAAATATATTTATTGATGATTTTAATGATTTTTTCTGAACTGTTTTTGATTTTATTGAATTTCCTTGACTTTTGTTCCAAAGGAAAAATCTTTTAATATAATCATAACAATAGATAAAGAAAAGAGTAAAAAGTTTATAACAAAAAAAATTATTTAAACATATAAAATTATTCAAAATTAATTTTGGAAGTTAAAGATCATATCAAAATATTTAAAGAAGTTACAAGTCACATGAAAGCAATTAAGAGTGCAATTAATGAATTCTTGAGTAGCAACAGTGAATTTTGTCATATTTAAATGAAACAAATACTGCATTAATTCGACCTGAATTTTTTATATTAGCCTCATTCTGGATCATCCCATGAACAGTAA
Organism: Otatea glauca; assembly: GCA_036346275.1. NCBI lineage: Eukaryota > Viridiplantae > Streptophyta > Magnoliopsida > Poales > Poaceae > Otatea > Otatea glauca. Next base: position 7,833,819 of record CM070717.1, on the reverse strand, counting down.
AAATATCATAAAATAATGATTAATTTGATAATTTTAAAAATTCGAAAACAGAAAAGTTGAAAATTTGGAAATGTCAATGTCAGAATTTTAATAAATAAAATATATAGAATTTGAAGTTGAAAACTTTACAAGATACTAATATGTCCATAAGGAACCATCAAAAAAATTTCACAAATATTTCATAAGTTATATACTCCCAGATAAATTAAATATATAAAACTCAAATCTGTGCACAGTGCACTGTTAGAATTTTTATAAAATCTACAGGCATCAGATAATTCTGAAAATTTAACAGTGCCATCTATCCTATCTTTTGTATACACCATAAAATCCTCATTAAATTAACACCACGATTGCTAACTGAACCATTGAATCCAACCTAGCTTAATAAATCATGATCAAGATAAGGTAGTTTCATCTCTTGTCAATAAATCAATGCAATTCGTGTAGATGACCTCACCTGGCCGCTTAATCTTGCCAAGGAAACCACTAATTCATTGTCACAGCAATGATTCAGCTCAATCAATTTCACTGCCATGGCAATTAAAAGCCAATCAATTCATTGACCTTATCCCTACTCAGTTAGTTGTCACAATCATGACCTCAACCACAGGATTGAATAACCGCCACTCTAAAATGTTGCCACGGCATGAACTGAGAGATACTTGCTCTGATTGCCATCAAAGCACGAAGCTTCCTCGCGCCTGCCTCACTTCATCTGTATAAGATGAAGAGTGCTTCAAGTTAAGTAGCAGCTCACTTCACTCCCTTTTCTATCCAAGCCATTGCCCAGTCGTGCCAGAACTCGCCCAAACCACCATTTTCGCTGTGAAAACTGAGGGAGAGGAGGAAAACCGAATCAAGCAATCCGGTAGGAATTAATAAAATTCATTGCGCATAGAGCATCCTCATTCATCCTAAACCACACTGCCGCTACCATTTTTAGCTCATCACATCCGTAGTTTGCCACCACCGTCGCCTTCATTCCCGGATCCGGTTGCACGGTGGTAGCCCAACTCGGTGCTTTTCCGATCGAATCAACAGGCAAAATGGAACATTGTAAGGTTCCTGATGCTCTCACAATTAATATTACTTTTGAATCAATCTTTCACTATTTTTGCTCGCACCTATCTAGCCATGGCGTTCGCCGCATGAGCTCGATGGCGACCCACCTCCGCTCACTGCCGACGATTGAGAAGCCTGTCCCTAGATGCGCAATAAGCTGGAGATGCTCTCCCCACTACCCATTTGCCGATTCCGACCACTGCTCGCCGCCGCTGACACTACCCTAGTTTCCCTCTGTTTTGTGTAGCTAACAGTGGGGCCTCGACATTAGTCATAGGAAAGCCCAAGCAAGCAAATCAGTCAATGCGCTTCCAATGTAAGAAAGCGTATTTTCCATTTTCATCTAATTTCCAAGCTAATTTACAATCAAATACTTGTAACTTTTGAATTTTCCAACCAAATTGAATGAAATAAATTTCTATATTCATGTAAAATCAAGTTCATTCAGAATATGTAAAAATGTTTGCAAAACTATTAATGGGTAAATTTGAAATTCAAATTTAAAGAAAAGGATGAAAGATAGGCTATATATATAAATGATGCAAATGAACTGAGAATTGAGTGAAACCAATTTTATTAGAATCCTTAGACTTCTAGGAACCTAAATATATAAAAATATTTAAATATAATCTTTGCTTGGATCATTTTCTATTAAAGGTTGTTCTCAATACATTAAATAGGATATACCTTGTGCAAAACAAATCTTAAATAAGCAAGAATTGATGTTTATACATATGTGTCAGTAGGACTCCAGAGTATGTCACAATGTTTAAATAATAGATTCAACTTGAGAATATAAACTAAATGAAAAAGATGTATATAGGCATATGCATAAGTAGAAGTACTAGTGCATATAAGGGATAATATACTACGCGGTAGTAATATACATGTATGAATATGTAGAATGGAGCATGAAACAGATTTATTTGACAGCAACAAAATGCTTAGGAGCTTGATTTAGAATAAGCCTAATAATTGGAAATAAGTCAAATGTGAATATATTCCAGAATAATCATGAAACTGATTATTTGCTATTAAACTGTTTTGAATACAACAAAAGTAGTTTGAATAGGCATAAAACCTCATAAATTAAATATCAGATTAGGAAAAGTTAATCTTAGTATACTCTTTGAGATAAGCTCATAATAATCAGCCAAATGAACTAATCTGGATTACTTTCATAATGGATTTCATAATTCATTGCATAGAAAACACCTCGACCAAAATCAAAATAATGCCAAACTAGTTCTAAAATACTTTTAAGATCATACCCTATTAATACAAGAAAAATGATTGAAAAATCATGTATAGTGTAGCCGCAAACGAAAAACGAAATTCGTCTCATTGTAAAGTAAATTTATGATCATTTAGGCTATTTCAACAGCAAATAAAATAACATGTCTGGATACTAGAATCTAGAAAATCAGTTTGGAAATACTCTCCAAATTACATACTACCACGTTCTGAAGAAAGAAGTCCATTACATCATACTTTGCATAAAAATCGTACTAGCTCAATACCCCTAAGTGTTATGGTCATGAGAAACCTTAATGCCATTTAAGCCATTTCAGCAATGAATAAAGCATCTCGTCTAAATCCTAAAATTTATTAAATCAGCTTAGGATTGGTCCCCAAAGTATAGACTACGTAATTATTAATAAATAATATTCTTTTATCATGTTCTGCATATAAATCCTGTCATCCAAATAACCCTAAGTATTATGATCTCCATAATCCGTAATATGAATAAACGAGCTTTAATAACAAATATGGAATCAATACTTAAGATATTTGTTTTAACCAAAACCTTGTTGAAAACTAGAATATGTAACCAATAGCCCAACCTAACAAGTCTGGTGTGTGTGTGTGTATATATATATATTCAAAATGAATTTTTATGCAAAGTCAGTACCACTCATGTATAACATGATGAATAATGTTTTAGTCCTATTAATCCAAAAAAATTTAGCATCCAGAATTCAAAGTTATAGATACAAGAATACATCATTTTAGCCTCTTGAATTCATAAAACAAGAATAAATAATCTATAAAAGAATATGCATCTGTTTCTTATAGCATGTTTTATTTGATTTTATGTATGTCTTCTTTTTGCCCTTATTGAAATTGTTGTTTCGCTATATTTCCATTGAACGATGTGTAGAACCCGACGTCATTAATTCTGTCGTCGACAACACAGGCTTCTACCGCGACTTCATTGTAAACAACAATTAAGCAAGGCAAGCAAACTGTTTCGTGCACGCATTTATTTTTTGTAAATACGCTATTTTCTGGTACTGGTAGATATACCTGTTGTCTCATGAAACTTCCTTCATAAGTATGGACATGTGAACCTTGATAACCATTTAAATGGGTTTGACAATACATAATGTCAACTTGGGTATACGGAAATATTAACCATGCTTAGCCATGCTTTAGAACCAACATTGAATATGATCAGATCAAAATTGATTTTTGAGAATTGAAAAAGGTTGGTTATGACATGATGTCAATTGTTGGTATTTTTACTAAAAACACCAAAATAAAACTATGGTTTAGATGCGGGCAATTATTGGCAATAGCCGGTTGTGCAAGAGATGGACTTGTATGTAGTGTAGGGGGAGGTTATTGCCCATGTCGGATTAAGGACCGAGCAATGGGTTGTTTTCAAGCCATGAAAATCGTACATCCACGAGTGCTGGTATGGGACAACTTTAACCTATTAAGTTGCTTAGGTCTGGCTTTGCACATTGGTAGGTGGGAGATAGTATGAGCAATCCCTGCGAGGCTTGCTTATGAGGGACTTCCACACCAAGGTGTGGGTAAATGCATATCGGTACATTGATGTACGCCTTGTTATGGGAAGAAACAGTTTCTAGGAGAGATGGACTGCCAATGTTAATGATGTACATACAGAGATGGACTGTTATGTTTTACCTAATTATGTTTCTTCTCCATAGCAGGGAATCAACATCATTGGGCTGGTGCAAGGCTAGGTCTATGTAATCTAACGGTTATGTTATGATCTCTCTGCGGCACACCAAATGAAGTGTGCTAATAGCTTGCACAAAGAGCTGATCATTTCTTGTGGGTAAAGTTGTACACCTCTGCAGAGTGAAAATCCGATTAATTAGCCGCACCTACGGTCAAAGGGACTTGGTAACATCATCACATGGTTAGCAGTTTTACTATTTTCAAAATGGGATGATTTTCACCTGATGTGCCTTTTTTGGCAAAGATTATGGTTACACCATGTGTTGACAAGGAATGGATATGTCAGAATTGGATTATTGGATCATTGAATTATTCAATGCTCGCGAAGGGCTGTGAGTATTACTTATGCTTTACTTATTTTTTATCAGTCAAACTTGCTTTATTAAATTTTGTTTGCAAATGACAACTTGATTTACAAATTCAATTTCACCTTATGCAAATTAAATGTAAAAGCCTTTCCTTTCAAATGACCTGCATATATTATATGTCGACTTTTATGGTCGGTAATGAATTTATGGGACAGGCGCTAGATCTAAAACTCGAAGGTTACACAAGACAAAGGTTTAGACAGGTTCAGGCCCTCGACAGAGGAGGTAATACCCTAGTCCTGTGTGCTGGGATTATTTGGATCTCGTGGATCTAGGATTTCTCATCTCCCTATTGTTGCCCGCCCTCTCCCTTATATAATGGGGGTGGGGCGGTTTACAGAGTCCCGATCGGTTAAGGGATTCCGATCGGTTATTGGATTCTAATCGGTTACAGGATAGAGTTTACATCTTTATCTTATCCTGCTAACAACTCGGATTACAATCATATCTCTTATATCTAAACATTTGTTCAACTATCTCTAAGATATATCCCCTTGCGCACGGCAGCAAGGCTTGACGCGGAGCTTATCCTCTGGGCCTTCCACTCCGCCCTGTCTCTCACTCAGGCACTTCTGGGCCGGTTATGAAGACACCTGGGTTCTTATATTCCACTGTAGCCCCCGAGTGATTCATGGTCCGATTGCTATATCTTTATCTGGATCTCAATTTTGGATCAACGTTCTCAGCTTCCAGCATAAACCTTTGACTGGTTTCTTCTTTGATTTGAATGTTTCTCCTTGCAGCAAGGGGATTATGAAGGACTCGAATATAACCCCCGGTTTTTTGTTCCAACTGATTATAATCTCCCGTTTGACAGATTTATTATGGGTAGCTTCGTGGATCTGACCCATATCTCATATGAAGATTAGATATTTCTTCCCGCTCGAGGTGAAACCCTAATATCCTTCCTCTTCAAGGATCATACCGCATAGTCTTCGAAGTTGTTTTGACTTCCTGTGCCAATTCATTTTCCAAAAATCTCTTTGGCTTCTGAAACTATCTTAACTCCAAGTCTCCTCGGCTTTTGATGTCATTACATCTTCACATTTACTTCAACCTTACCGTATCAGCTATAAAAGGCGAACCAGTGAATTTATTCTCTCACGCTTAGTCCTCCATTTTCCTGCACCAAACTCAACCTTCTTTTGAGGGATTTCATGGACATCCAGGATCCAGAACTTGCCGAGGAGTGGGCGCTATTCGACCTCTCCATGGCCGAATGGGCTGAAGAAGAGGCTGTTGCCCTCGACCGTGTCGCCATTGACTCCTTCCTCGAAATTATCCCCGCCCTTTATAGGGCTAAGGAAGCTCTCATGGAGGCGCTTGGTCGTGTGCGCCGCGGAGAAGTATAGTAGTCCTGTAATGTAAGAGAGTCTTTTCCCAGGCATAGTGCCTGGGGAATTTATATAATAAATAAATACCTTTTGAGTAATATCTATGACTGTCGTTAGACATAACTTAGAATCAACTTGGGGTATATCAAAGCTTGCATGGCTCTTTGGTCGGGTGATATCCATATCCGACTGTCGTAGGATATTTCCGAGGTCCAACTTGGGACATATTAAGATTTGCGTGGCTCTTGGCCCAGTGATACCTATATCCGACTGTTGTAGGATATAACTCTAGTCCGACTTGGGAAATATCATATTCACGTGGCTCTTGGCCGAGTGATACCCATATCCGACTGCTGTAGGATATAGCTTAGGCTCGTCTTGGAGCGTATCATATTCACGTGGCTCTTAGCCGAGTGATACCCATATCTGACAGCTGTAGGATATAGCTTAGGCTCGACTTGGACCGTATCATATTCACGTGGCTCTTGGCCGAGTGATACCCATATCTGACTGCTGTAGGATATAGCTTAGGCTCGACTTTTAGCATATCATATTTACATGGCTCTTAGCCGAGTGATACCACGGCTGTAGGATATAGCTTAGGCTCGACTTGGAGCGTATCGGGATTTTCTTGTCTCATGACTGAGTGATACATATATCCGATTGGGTAGGATATAGCTCTGGTCCTTCTTGGGACATATCAAGGTTTATCTGAACAGTATCCGTACTCGTTTATTACAATGCACAACTTATCGACCCATCTTGGGGCATACCATTAGAATTGTGCCTTATCAGGCTCAACCCGTGATATATGATTCCACTATGTGGTAACCAGCTAGCGACCAAACGTGGGGTATATCAAAAGAAGATATTTTTAATCCACACTGGAGGATACCCACGTCCCGCTTAGCTTGATAAGTGGTTAAACATCCCATCGTGGGGAGCAACGTGTCTCAAATATGACTTGGTCAAACCATGACTGCCTCCGTATGTCAGGACGTCGAGCTAGCGAATCATTATGAAGCATAGAGTAGGGTTAGGTGTTCTGCAATGTTTTTCCCACCGATTCGGCGAAAAACTAATTTTTACCTCCTTTTAAGACTAAGCCATGCATTGATCGATGGTTCATTTTTTTTCCACGACACACTCCTGCCCCTTCTGCTTCCCTGTCTCTCCGACTTCTCCGCCGCTAGGGTTAACTGTTGCTGCGCTCGCATTCTTGTGCTATCGTTGATCTTTCCTCCGAAATGTCTTCTCATTCTTCCAAAGACACCTCCTCGCTGCCTTTGCACCAAGATTGGACCACCTCAATAACGATGGAAGAGCGGTTGAAGTCTATGGCGGATGACGGTGTTCTTCCAGCCCTACTTTAATTTCTGCACGACCGGCCGCAGGTGAATCCATCCCTACCCCTCTTTCTGAAGAGATTGTGGTTTTCGAATCTTTCTTCCAACGCGGGCTGGGCCTTCCTGCCTGCGCTTTTCTTCGCGGTCTTCTCTTTTTCTATGGTTTTGAATTAGTGAACTTGAATACCAATTCTATCCTGCAAATCTCCATCTTCGTTCACCTCTGCGAGGCATTATTGGGTATCCGCCCTAATTTCAATCTCTTTCGCCACTTTTACCTTTTAATGCCTTATCCCTCAAAAAGCGACCCCAAGGTAATTGGGGGAGCCGGATTTCAATTGCACGAAGGATTAAAGAAAACCTACTTTGCCATTCCCTTCAAATCTTCAAATAAAGGCTAGCATCAGGAATGGTTCTATTGTACCAATCCTGATCCTGCTCTCCCTTCTTTTGTCGGGCGCCGGCCAAAGGTGTCCCTTTCTTGGACATCTGTTCCCAATGCTGGTGATATGGATCAGGTGCAAGATCTCTTGGTGCTGATTGATAAATTAAATGAAGACGGTCTCACAGGAGTTGGTCTGGCCCTCCATTTTGTCGCTCGCCGGATACAACCTCTAAAGGAGCGAGTCCATCTGGGATATGAATTTGAAGGAATGGTCGATCCGACCCGGGAACTGCCCGAAACAGCGTCGAAGGAGCAGGTATATGCTCGGGTAGGCGATTTTTTCATCCCAAGTGTAGAGATGTCCACCGCCAGATGCCCAAAGTCCTTTACTGCATCAAATCCTCATCCTGAGGTAAGAAAGTTTAGCTGATAAACTTCCACATTCGTCTCTGAATGACTTTTAACAGTTTTAATACTCCTTTTCAACATCGATTGGCTTTCTTTAGTGACGCGCCTCTTCCAGAAATGCCCGTACATAAGAGCGCCCACTGGAAGCGACCTGCAAGCTCCAAAGCCGGAGACCCGGCCGCCAAGAAGGGGAAGAAAACGATTATCAAGGACCCTCCGAAGCCTCGACGCCCGACTGGTGGTCCCAAAATCCAAGAGCCGCTAGCACAAGCCCTGGTGCCTTCAGTTCCCCTTCCACATAAGCCCGTGGTACAGCCGAGTCCAACTCCGAGTGACTAGAGCATTCGGGAGGAGCCCAGGGTTCTAGATCATAGCACCCCGACTGGTCCTCCGGAAGTGGTTCTGCCACTCGAAAGAAACCCCCGATGAGGATAAAGAAGTCCGACAGGTTGGATGTCCAATTGATTCTTATTCGACGCATTTTGCCAGCTTATTCACCGATCGTTCTTCTTATAAGAATCCTTCTTATGATATTCCCGTCGAGGTACCATCTGGGGCTGTAACATCCAGAAAAATATAACAAATGAAAATGAACATTTTGGATTTTAATATATTTATTTCTGAGTTTTCTTAGTGTTATTGGTTTTATTTGGATTTTCTTTGGATTTATGCTTTGTATGAAAAGTCCAACAAATAGAATTATCAAATGTAAAATAGTAAGAAGGTAAAGAGGTAAAAGTAAATATGGGAAAAATTACCATGAGACCTTATTTATGCTGGTAAATCAGTAAAACCATCTAGTAAAAGTCCTAGGTGTTGAAATGTAAACAAATAAAATAATTAATCATCTCTTTTTGACTAAAAACAGTGAAGTCAGAATTAAAGAAACATATTAGAAACTTATCTGGAGCCACAAAAATTACCATAGCACCTTCAGAGCAGTATATACATCTGGTAAAAATCTCAGGAATTTATCTTGTCGGCAAAGCCTTTTAAAAATTCAAGAATAGAGGAAATAGGAAAACTGAAAATTATCATGTCAGAATTGTTATAAAATATTTAATTAATATTTTGACTGGAAATTTTTATGGAGATATCCATAACCAATAATTAACTCTTATAAAAAGTTTACAAAATAATTAGTATGATTTACACCATTAAATAAATAAAATACCAAAATGCAATTTTTGGACAGTGCACAGTGTCATAATTTTTAATTAATTCATTATAGGGTATTTTAGTCCGAACATTTTATTAGAAGATTAAAACTTCCAGGAGATGTCGGTCAAAAAGTTTCAGAAAAATCTACCGTGATTTGATAGCAATTTTAATGCTCACATGGGGCTGTCCAAGCTGAGGTGATATATTGACTCGTCTTCACTCACCGACATGCGGGCCCGGGCGCTGTAGCGACTCGACGCGCTGGCAAGTGACGTTGGAATGTCTCTCTCGCTGCCAGTGGGGTCGGACCCACCCATCAACCTCCGGCTTTGCCTTCCCCTCTCCTTTTTCCTCTCTCGCCGAGACGAGCTCAAGCTCTCCCGAGCCTTCGCCGCCTCTCCCCGTCTCAGCGCCAATTCCACCTAATCTGCGATCACGCGCTGCCACGGCTTGTCCTTGGACTGTCCACGCCATGCCTCGACCAGGCCTCGTTACCCTGAGCCACAAACCGCACGCCAACTCGCCCCTCGCACAGAACCGAGCAGCCGCACTTCCCTCTAACGTTCAAACACTGTGAGCCATCTCGAGCCGCCTATAAATACCTATGTGGCATTGCCATTGATACCCCCCTCTACTTCTCATCATCCACTGAACCCAGCATTTTAGCCGAAGATGTTCTCTTCGCCATTTTCGCAAGAAAACCGAAAAGAGGGGAAACTTCAAATTGAGCCAATCGGGTAACAACCTCTCGGATCAATTCATTCTAGTGCTTCATCTAGCATCCTAGTTTGCTAAGCCCACCTTAATTTCAGTTCTTCACCTGTGCATTTCCGCCGTAGCACTCGCCATCTTCTCCACGACCGGCCGCTCGACGCCCCATCGTTGCGACACTTCTCCGACCAAGCAAGGTGAGGAAATGGAGTCCCCTTGGTTCCCTGATGCTCACTATGCTACCCATTCAACCTATGGCACTGTCGTTCTTGCTTCGTTGAGCCGCCATTTCCGCCGCCGCACGAGCTCGGTGGAGCCATATCTCCGGCCAATCCCGAGACACAAAAGCTAGCCCCCTAGGATCGCCGTGACGCATAGTAGCTCCACGGGCTACCGATTCATCGCCTCTGGCCGTGAATCGCCGCTGGTGAGCTTCGGCTCCGCCCCTCTGTTTTGTGCAAATGACATGTGGGACCCGCGAGTCAACCTCACGAGCCGCCGCGCCTCTCACGCAGTCACTGCAGCTGGGTCCCACTGGTCAGCCGCGTTTTGAATGCCATGCCAAAAAAGGAAAGACGCTTTCCCAGAAGGAAAACGCATATTCCGTAAATGGCAAAATTTCTAATTTACAGTATTTCCAGATCCTTAGCACATTCACTTGCAAATATCTTTCGCATTTTAACTCCAAAATAAATGAAATAAATTTCTATATTCATATAAAATCCAGCGCGTGCTTAATATGCAATAAAATTTTGAAAATGACCACTGGGTGATTTTGAAATTCAAATTTGAATAAAAAGCCTAAAGAGATGCTTTATACAAAAATTTTGCAAACAAACTTAGAATTTAATGAAACTAAATTTTCTAGGATCCTCGTGTTTCCAGGAGCTCAAATACATAAAAATATTTAATTTTCATGCATGTTTGAATTACTTTCTATTTAAGTTTTGCTTTCAATACAATAAGAATTTAAGTATGTATAATGGTATGGAAAGACTAGGAAATAAGAGAAATTTAATTCATAAATAATAGGGTGGCAGTAGAATAATTGAGCTTGCCAAAATAATTATGGTTTAAACTTGTTGGGACCTGCCATTTGAAATATGAAGTAAACCTTGTGCCAAATGCACTCACACATATATATGCATATATATGTGCATAGGGGATTAAATAATTAGGATATAGATTAAATGGTTTCAAGCCATGAGCAACCTAGTATCATAGCTTAATAAGATTTAGTGCAATCAACCCTTGATCTTATGTCTTAAATTTCATTAATCTGGATAATTTTAGCATCTATAATTCGAAGTTATAAATATACGAAGTTATAATTTTAGCCTCTTGAATTCGTAATTTAAGAATAAATAATCTCTAAGAAAACTCATGTTTGTTCATCGTAAAAATCATTAACTTTGTGAATGTGTAATTATTTTCATCATGAAGTCTTAAAATTTTACAATCCAAACCCTGCGATATACCCCTATTTTCTGCAGTTAATCTTTATTTGGCTTACTGTCTGTTTTGTTTTTGCCCTTATTGAATTCAGATTTTACTATCACTACACTAAAAAACGTCATCAGTGGCGGTTCATAACCGCCATCAGTGGCGGTTATTAAACCGCCACAGATATAGTGCCACTGATAATCGAGGATTATCAGTGGCACTTTTCTAACCGCCACAGATAAGTGTTATCCGTGATGGTTCTACACACTAACCGCCACATATAACAATACTATCTCGTGGCGGTTCTATCCACCAACCGCCACAGATAACAATACTATCTCGTGGCGGTTCTATCCACCAACCGCCACAGATAACTACACTATCTCGTGCGGTTCTTTCCTACAACCGCCACAGATAATAATATTATCTCGTGGCGGTTCTTCCCACCAACCGCCACAGATAACTATATTATCTCGTGGCGGTTCTATACACCAACCGCCACAGATCTATATTATCTCGTGGCGGTTCTATCCACCAACCGCCACAGATAGTACTGCCGATCAAAAAATAAAATCGCATTTTGGGCTAGCCTCAGTGCCGCTAGCCATGCCCTCTCAAACATATAATACATCAATCACAGATTTTGCATACACACAGCTATAATGTACAACAATCACAGATTTCGATATACACAACTACAATATAATACATCAATCACAATTGCAATTTTGCATATGCACAATTATAATGTACAACAATCACAGATTTTGCATATACACAACTACAATATAATACATCAATCACAATTACATATAATACATCAATCACAATTACAATCACAGATTTTGCATATCACAATTACAATATACACAATTACAATGTACAATTAAAGTGTCTCATGCATGAGGTGCTCGATCATGGTGATGGTGTAGGGCATGCCTCCCGCTGGACCTGCTCCCTTCTCCTCCAGCTCACCATCTTTGCATCAATATTTCTCGAGTATGTAAATGAAGTCATTATATATCATACTATGGAAAGCTAAATAGATCACTTTTGTTGTATCACAAATCTAGCCGATCCATTGCCGTCTTATTCCATGTGAATGCCGTGGCATCCTCCGGATATTGTACATGCATTAGCTAGTTTATACTCCTCTATTTTTGAATATGTGACATTCTATTTTTCAATTTTTATTCCTAAATACATATCATTCTACAATTTTGATCCTACTTTTACTATTTTTCCTTCTATAATCTCCATTTAGCTATTTTTAATGGCATTTACTATCATACATTAGAGTAAAACACACCATCTAAAAATATAAGGACCATGTAATCAAATATCTTATGAATGGAAGGTAAAGATGCAAAAGGAAACTTCGCAACTAAATCAAGCAATCAAATAAACCTCTCAGAATGGTGCAGTTTTGGGGTGAGCTCTTTCCGTATTCATCCACCACCCACGCCTATAAAAAGCTCTACTAGCCATCATGAAAGGGCACGGAGAAAAGCAATAGAGGGAGCGCCTCGCCTAGAGTGCACGCACACGCACACCACCCATCAACACACACACACGCACGGAGAAGGGCAACAACACAAGCGCAGATCAATCACAACTTCTTAAATGAAATGACAGAAATTAGAACATGTGCAAGCCATGCCATCCAATACTAAACTTGACATTCAATGAAACATCAATTTACACCATCGTAAGAAAAAATTAACTAGTTTTGTGAACTATAAGCCTATGAGTATTCACTGCTGGTAGGGGCCTCGGGAGGTGGCGATGAGTATGGAAGACTTCATCATTATTATCTGGTCATGAAACTCGCCGTTCTTGTTGAGTACTTCCTTCATGATGAGGTAGGCGAGCTGTCCCTCGAATGCCTTGGATTTCATTTGGAACCAGCCTCCGTAGGCAACTTCAAACGCTATAGATAGAAAAAGTTTGTCTTAAGAGCTTATATAGAGAATGAGATGTGCAAATCAATGTGTGATGTTAGCGTGACAAACCTCTACGCCATTGTTTACTATTGTAGAGCCTAAGATTTCGCGCATGTATTGGCAATACAAGTACCCACATAAATTTGTTCTGGCGGCTACTTGTGGCAATCGCAAAAATTGATTAAACTTATACGACATTGAAGGAGTTATTGACTACGAGGTGCGATATAGGAAAATTGTTTTTGTGCGCACGGAAATTTAGTACTGATTGTCGTTGATTTATGGAAAGGACGGTGTCTCGAGCACTTTTACAATATGCTTTGAAGGCCCTATTCACTAGACTTGTCATATCTTTGTAGTCTTTTGGATCTTTGTCCCGTGGGTCCAAGATCAAGATCTTGCTTTTATCCGAGTAATTACTACGAGAATCCAAAGGAAACTACATACACATGTATGATGCCGTAGTCATTAGTCCTAAGTCGAGCAAAGAACGAGATCAACAAGTAGTTGAACTAGCTAGTGAGCCACTTACTTGAAATTGTATGGTAAAAGTATGAACTCCTTGTCTTGGAGTTTGATGAGAGCGTTATATACGTAGTCCTCGACCTCCTTTGGTACTCTTTTGATTTCCTACGGCAAACCGCTCCCTGATCGAGGAACGCCATCGCCCTTTGGTTCTTTTTAATTCGATCAACTCGTATCTACATAACAAATGATTTAGACATCACATTTATCGGATTACATGAATGTAGACAATGATTTTTATATTGACACTTACGGTGACCAAAGATCTCATAAGAGACACGCCGAGGGCATCTTGATAGTACATGTTGTGCAACTCATTGAATTCTATCATGAAGCACCAATCCCTCATGGTGGAAATGTTCCTCTCTGAAAATGGCGGTGATCACCTTCGGAGTACATGTTGGTTCGATCGCCCATATACCATTCATGTAATCGCTTTAGCCTGCATGTTAGACTATGAAGCTCAAGGGGTGACAAACGGCTTCCCAATTCGTATTTCGATTTTTCAAAGACTTGTCCTTTGGAGACCGCTTTACCCTTACTTTTCTCGCACACAACATCATACTCTGTTCTGGCTTCGCCTGACCTCGCTGATATGGCTTGTCTATTTTGCCATGCCTTCAGAGGAGGGTTTTTAAGTCGGTCAACTGAAGTTGTCGCACTAACTTTTGTACGCTGATGTGTTGGTGACGACTGTGCGAGGTTTATTGTAGGACAGGCCGGCAGGTTCACTACAGGAGAGGCCGACAGGTTCACTGCAGGAGAGGCTGGCAGGGTCACCTCAGGAGGGGCTGGCAGGTTCACCTCAGGAGGAACAGGCACTTCATGATGGTCCAAGTTGATGTCACGTTTGCGCCACTGGATGAATGTGTGGACGGCACTTCCTAGAGTTGTAACCTCGCTGCTCGGGGCATTTCTAGCCCGAGGTTGGCAACCGGGATTAACCGTGTCCACTCGACCTTTGCGTATCCCGCGCTATCGCAGAGTTGTGCAATACACCTCCTTCTTGGCATGGGTACGCTATGCCCGCATCACCTGAATGAATATATTCATGACGGGCAAAGTGAGTCCGCACGTGTGGGATCATGTATGTCGCCCACGTGATAATGACCCATGTCCCGTTCTACAATTGGGGCGGATGCGCAATCGCCGCGACGATTCAAAGGGCTGGTCGTAATAATGTTCTCGCCATGCATCGCTCATGGCTTGTTGTACTTGTCGTTGTACTTGTTGTTCTATTGTGCCTTGTAATTCTCAAGCATCTTTTCCTTCATCATTTCTATTTCGCAAACGCTTCTCTAGCTCTCTTTCGACTCTTGTAAGTGTGAAGGTGCTCGGGAATCTCGCCTTCCACGGAACCTTAACCCCGACACCTCGTGTCCGTCCGTGATGCTCCTTGTTTCCAGGGCACGTGTTAGTTCGTCGCTCTCCTATCCGGTTGGAATGTTCCTTGGGAAGACTCGACGTACGACTCCCGGACCCTTTGTGACATTGCTTCGTCATCGCTATTTCAAGGATAAGCCCCACCGACGTGACACTTGCCCTCGCTAGCACGTAGTGCTTGACTCGGTCCGTAGTCCGCCAATTGACTTGTACCAATGATCAGTAGTGATTCTGCTTTCCTGCCTCTCCCATTGAGGATTTTACCAGCCGCACCCACCCGCACCAAGTCCGTGTGGATGGATGTTCCTTCTTCCGATGTTTATGTGGTCCTCGCCGACTTCTTTGTCGCTTCACTTTGCTTCATCGACACGAAATCATCCCAATATGGTTCTAAGTTTGGGTAGTCCCCGATGGTCGATCGGTTTTTCTTCACATAAGTAGTATTCACCGCCTTGAAGTTCCTCCATGCCGCATCCATGGTCATCAACGCATCCCGACGCACGCGTGTTCATCTTCTTCGGGAATTCAAGGTTTGTTTCACTCACCATAGATCCGCTTTTGATGGTATCAGCACTCTGTGCCAATCCAAAAGGTGATTGGCACTCTCTCCTTGCGATATACCCGCAGTTGTTCTGCAGACTTTGCTACTGAACTTTGGCGGTGCAATAGGGGCCCCACTTCCGAGACCTCCGAGATGGTATACCGCCTTCGGCTTTTATTTCTTCCTCGGCCACGAGGTCTTGCCACGGTTATGTCAAGATCGGCGGCAACACCGTGGTTGGGTTGAGGTTGAGAAACTCGCTAGGGCTAGGGCTCGGGCTTGGGGTGGATTGCTCCTCCATATCAGCCTTGGATGTGCGAACTGAAAGAGGTAAAGTATGAATTTTGAGATTTTGGCGATCATTTCGGTGCCTCTTCAAGGTTCCATACACTGAATTTTGAGATACTATGAAATACCAATGCTAGAATCGACCCACGATAGGCACTAGGCAAGAGTATTCCATCAAGTTGTATTCCCTCACTAGTCACTACTAACTTAATAGGAAAAATTCAATATCTTGTTGACCCATCGTTAACTATCTTTTTCTTCCATCCGAATTATGGGATATGAAAGATAAAATATGTATGATGTAAGAAAATGCTATATTTGTAAGCACATATCTCCTGTTGGGAAAAACAATTGCACCATTTGATCTCACATGTGAACTGCTATTGCTTTCCCTTTGTGCAACGATCCCGTAGGACCTAGATCAAATCGCTTTTAGCTTAAGCTACGCCAAGGCCAATCATTTATCTTACTATGTCCGTGAAATTTGAACAAACCATTTTCCTCCTTTAAGTAAGCTTAGATCCATGTTATAATCTAATGCCATTGTTTGGGAAAATTAATAGATACATCGCTCAGATTAATACTCGCATTGAGCATTACGGATACTAAATACTACCCTTTGAGATTGAAAGGAGTAATACTATGTGCTAACAAAGAAGCTTTGATGCAAATATAGAAATGCTTTGTGGCTTGAAGTAAATGGGAATTTTCCTCCGTTGTGGTCTATATAGAATGGTTGGCATCAATCAAAGTCCACCATCCATGGGATGCGAAATTATTATTCCAAAATTGATGCTTAATGCAATCTGTTGTGCATTCAAATCCAAAACATCAGATATTACCATGGTTGATTACCTTGTTGGACCTGAAACTCCAGTCTTGCGCTGCCGAGGGCGACGCTGGGCGCGGGCGCAAGGCGACGGCACCGCAGCGCGCCGCGTCGGAGGGCGCGCGTCGTCGGCGCGCGCGCGCGGCGCGGGCGGACGCGCGGCGCGAGGGCGGCGCTGCGTGACGGCGGGCGCGCGCGGGCGCGGGCGCGAAGCGCGCGGCGTGGGGGCGGCGCGTCGGGGACAGCGTCGTCGGGAGGGCGGCGTCGCTTGGGCAGCGTCGCGCGGCGCGGGGCGGCGACGTGGCGGCGCGGGTCTGAGGTTTAGGAGTTTATGCGCGCCGGCGGCGGGAGTTTAAAGGTTCAGGCACTTAGAAGATCAAGTGTATCCATTTTACATATATATGGAGATTATCGCGGCGGTTCTTTATACGAACCGCCACAGATAATCGCTGGCTTTTATCGAACCGCGATAATCGTATTAAGAACCGCCACGATAATTTTATTATCAAGCGGTTATTCACAAGAACCGCCATCGATATTACTTATCTGCGTGGCGGTTCGTGATAAAGAACCGCCACGATAATTTGTATTAGTGGCGGCTATTTATACGAACCGCCACAGATTTGTAGATCTGAGGCGTTCTTGTGAAGAACCGCCATCGATATAATTATCCTTATATATTAATCCATACATAATCCTAATATAGTAATATACCCTATATAATACTAATATATTAATAACCCTATATAATCCTAATATAGTAATGACCTTACATAATCCTAATAATTATTATATACCCTATATAATCCTAATATAGTAATTACCATTTATAATTCTAATATAGTAATAAACCCTATATAATCCTAATATATTAATGACCTTTTATAATCCTAATATATTAATGACCCTATAATCCTAATACAAGAATGATCATATATAATTCTAATATAGTACTATACCCTATGTAATCCAAATATATTAATGACCCACATTTCCATTACTCCACACAAATGCATAACACCATATTTCCATTACTCCATACAAATGCATATTGTTTACATCACATTGCCATTACTCGTATATAGCTAATTATTTTCTTTCACAATTTGCCCTTCTTCATGATCGTCGCGATGATAGGTAGCTTCTGAGTGGTTTCTTCCTCGAGCCCGATGTTGCCATCTACGAAAGGAGGCAACTCGTCAAACCGGTTGTACTCATCCTCATCCACGACATTCTCAACTCCGACGATCCTTCTTTTCCTCAAGAACTACATGGCGCTTCTTATCTGCCGGTCGATTACATAGAAGACTTGTGCTACTTGCTTCGCAAGTACGAATGGTTCGCTCTCAGATCCGACATGTTCGATGTCCAAAGTAGTGAAGCCGCATTTGTCCACCTTGACACCCTTTGGGAGTTGTACCCAACGACACCAAACATCGGGATCTTAAAAATACAATAGTCGAGCTCCCAAATCTCTTCTATGAACCCATAGAAGCTAGTCTTCTTCTCGCTGTGTTGTCATAGGCATCTATGCGACACCACTATTTTGGTAAGTGCTTTTGCTATCCCGAGATCTCGTGTAAAAGGTATATCCATTTATGTCGATCCTTGCCATGTCAAGATTGTACCGATGGCCCTTTGCCAACCACCTCAACATAACACTCGCTTTCTTTCCAGTCATATGCTCTTTGAACCAATGATTGAACAAACGGTTATGCTCTTTTGTTACCCAAGCCTCGATCGTCCACGATTTCCTCTCGTAGCTTATCCTTGTGCATGTCCATATACGAGGACACCTCAACCGATCAAGCAAGACTGTGAAATGAGCTTTTTCAACAATCCATGATCGTAAGAATTTGTTGATTTCCTTCCAATTGTCCCTTTCCCGCATAGCCTACCCTCATGGCGAGATACAGCACTCCTACCGGTTCCACCCTCCATGTAATCCACGCAAAACTCGATAACCTCCTCGCTTGCATAACCTTCCACAATGCAGCCCTCCCACGAGATCGATTGCGTACATACTTCTTCAGGATACCCATGTACCTTTCGAACGGGTACATCTGATGCAGGAATACGGGGCCACATACATTTATCTCATTCACAAGGTGAACAATGAGATGAACCATTATATCGAAAAATGATGGAGGGAAATACATCTCTAGTCGGCATAGTGTCTTCACCACATCATTCTGCAGTTCAGAAAGTCCGATGGGATCGATGACCTTCTGTGAAATCGTGTTGAAGAAGAAACACAACCTCATGATTGACTCTCGGACCTTTTCGTGCAAAATACCTCTAATTGCAATAGGAAGCATTTGTGTCATCATCACATGACAATCATGAGACTTCATGCCGTTAACTTCAAATCTTTCATCGACACCCGCTTGATGCTTATGAGTAACCGGATGGAACTTTCACACCATGCAAGCATTTGCAGAGGTCTTCTCTCTTTCTTGGAAAGAGTGTAGCAAGTCGGGGAAGGTAAAGTCGGCCTTTCCGTTGTCTCGAGGATGTAGCTCACTCGATTTTCATATCTTCCAGTCCCTTCGTGCCTTCATCAGTCCTTAGTTTTGCTAGGAATATTCAAAGAAAATACCAATCAAGTCATCACATACATTTTCTCTACATGCATGACGCCTATGCAAAGGTCGAACTTCTAAGTCCTTCCAATAGGGCAAGTTCCAAAATATCGATCTCTTCTTCCACGTGATCTTCTCAAGACGAGACCTCGATTTATTATTACTCTCTCCTTTCCAAGTACAACATTAATATCCTTAACCATATCATATACCTCTTCCCCACGAGGAGGCCTTGAGCTATACCATCCTCTTTTGTCCCGTCAATTGTTTCTTCATATTGCGGTAGGGGTGATTCTCACAAGGAACTGCGCGTGATGCATGTACACGCTTTCCTCGAGTTATTGAGCCACACACTTGCGGTTTCATCCATGCAATGGGGCATGCTTTGGCCCCTTTACAAGACGACCGGATAGGTTACCAAGGGCGGGAAATCATTGATGGTGCAAAACAACAATGCGCGTGAGGGTGAAGTACTCGCTTGTACTCATCCCATACTACACCTTCGCTCCACAAGATCACTAGATCTTCCACCAATGGTTGTAGGTATACATCAATATCATTGCCAGTTGTCTCGGCCCTTGGATAAGCAAATGACATCATAATGTACTTTCGTTTCATACACAACCAAGAAGGAAGGTTGTAGATACAGAGTCACGGCCAAGTGCTATGAATACTACTCATGTTACCGAAAGGATTCATTCCATCCGTACTCAATCCAAACCTTATATTCCTCGGTTCATTCCCAAGTCATTCCTAAAGAGTCTATCGATGGTTCTCCATCGCGTAATCGGCAGGTGTCTCACCTTTCCATCCCTTTACGCTCTTCCGAAAGTGCCATCGCATCAATTGGGCATGCTTTTTGTTTCCAAATAAACGCTTCAACCGAGGTATTACCTGTAAATACCACACCACTTTAGCGGAGCTCCTTTCTTCACCACGGTGCCCTCGTTGTCATGGCCTTTACGCTTGTATCGCGATGATTTGCACATCGGACATATATGCATGTCTCAGATACTCTTTGCGATAGAGTATACAATCGCTTGGACATGCATGTATTCTTTCTACTTCCAATCCCAATGGACATACAACCTTCTTAGCTAAATAAGTGGTTATCGGCAATACGCTTCCATCCGAAGCATGTCCGCTAAGAGATGTAATAGCTCAGTGAAACTTTTATCTGACCAACCATTGCTTGCCTTCAATTTTAGAAGTGAAAGCACGGTGTGCAACTTTGTGTATTCCTCCTTGCAACCCGAACAAAGGTGTGTCCGAGTCGCCCAACAAACCCTTGAATTGATTAAACTCTCTCGACTAGTGTAGTTCCCTTCGCATCGCGCAACATCCGAGCAAGATTATTATCGTCATCAATGTCCAACCTATCCTCATTAGATCCATAATCGATTTCACCGCCATAATGCCTTCTCCATCATCCAATACGTTATCACCTTCATGTATGTTTTCTCTTCACCGTGACTTGTCCAACGTGTATAGCCAAGTACAAAACCCTTCAATCAAGTGCAAGTGGATGTGCTCTTTGTCCAAAACATTTTCTCATTCTTGCAATCAATGCATGGACAATGTATGTACTCGCCTTCTTGTGCAACTTGTTCTCCTCAATGCTCTTAGAAAAGCAGATACCCGTCGATGTAATCTCTACCAGAACGGTTCGCATTGTACATCCATCTCCTATCCATCTAAAATTAATTAACATATAAAAATTGATTAAAAACTAATCTAATTACTTATCATCTAAATGAGCTAGATAATAAATTCATCATCTAAAAATGATGAGCATCCACCTACCAAATTAGCTAAAATTTCATGTATATTAATATCCAATAATCTTAATTAAATAAATTTAATATATGTCCACACTAATGGAACCAAATTAATAGTAATTAAAAACTAATCAATACTTTTCCCGTAAAGAAGCTAGATAATAAATTCATCATCTAAAATGATGAGCACCCACCTACCAAATTAACTAAAATTTCATTTATATTAATACCCAATAATCTTAATTAAATAAAGTTATTATATGCAAGATGTATATGTCCGTACACTAATGGAACCAAATTAATAGTAATTAAAAAA
This sequence comes from Otatea glauca, assembly GCA_036346275.1. Lineage (NCBI taxonomy): Eukaryota > Viridiplantae > Streptophyta > Magnoliopsida > Poales > Poaceae > Otatea > Otatea glauca. Next base: position 7,812,422 of record CM070717.1, on the reverse strand, counting down.
CTAATCTAATTACTTATCATCTAAAGGAGCTAGATAATAAATTCATATATATGCAAGATGTATATGTCCGTACACTAATAGAACCCAATTAATAGTAATTAAAAAACCAATCTAATTACTTATCATCTAAAGGAGCTAGATAATAAATTCATCATGTATCAAATTAACTTAAAATGCAATTAATATTAAATATATGCTTAATCATAATTCATCATCTATAAAAGGAACACAACATCATCTAATGAACCAAGCTAGTAAATAAATTCATCAACTACAAAATGGTAGCTAAATAAAAATAAACAAAATCTAAACTTTTCATCTCATCTACATGTAAACCCTAATTAAACTTGGTTTAAAAATTAAATTGCAACAAGATTAACACAAATCAAGAGAGGAGAAAAAATAACTCACCAAGGAACAACTAGAGGAAGTACAAGCACAAGAATTGGAGAAAACGAAATCTGAAATTTAGAAGTTTTGGTTTGCTCTTGGGAGGAAGAAGACCAGTGCTACTACTGACCACCTATTTATAGGCAATATTATCATTGGCGGTTTTTAACTAGAACCGCCACTGATAACATTATCTGTGGCGGTTCATTATCAGTGGCGGTTCGAGGATAGAACCGCCACGGATAATCCAATAGAATCAGTGGCGGTTGGAGGATAGCACCGCCATCGATAATTTAGTTATCGCGATTTGCCTAGCCTCCAACCGCCATCGATAATGTATTTATTATCGCGGCGTTCTATCCTCGAACCGCCACTGATAATTCATTATCAGTGGCGGTTCGAGGATAGAACCGCCACTGATATTCTTCCCGCCATTTTCAATATAGAACCGCCACTGATAATTATATTTGTGACGGTTCGAAAAACCCGCCACAAATAGACCGTCACCTATTGCAGGTTTTGGCGTAGTGTATGTTTCCGTTCGATCGACGTGTAGATTCCGACGTCTCCGAAGAAGAAGACTACTCCGTCGCAGATCCAGATCCTGACCTAGACAGCGAGTTGCAAGGCAAGCACCCCCTTGAACATGTCGTGCCTGATAATTTACCTACATTATGTTGTTTTTTTCTATGTACTATGCATCCGGACAATTCTCCCTAGAAATGCTAATTTGGGTTGGAACTGTAGTTAATCCTGTAAATTATGGTTTACCTCAATCTGTATGAATGTGTGAACCTTGTAAACCTTAGTTTGAACTAGACATGCTTAATGTCATTTTGGTTATAACCACTAGCATATTATACCTGCTTAAGCTACTTGTCGTTTGCTTTCAGTCTTTTCAACAAATGTATGATCCTCATTGGGAAAATGTTGCTGGTACTTTGGTTAAAAACCCAAAATAAAACTATGGTTTGATGCGGGCGATTATTGGCAATAGCCAGTGGTGCAAAGGGAGTTGCACGTAGTGTAGGGTGGAGTATCGCCCGTGTCGGATTAAGGACCGAGCAATGGGACGCTATAGATCCAAGAATTTCGTACAACCACGGGGCCTGGTGTGAGACAGTCTGAGCCTATTAAGTTATTTGTGTGTGGCTTTGCATCTAAGGAAGGCGGGAGTATAGCGGAACCTTTCCAGTCAGGACTACTTGTGAGGGGCTTCCACACCGAATTTTCTAACCCTCGGTGTGGGTAAATGCATACCCGCGCAACGGTGTACGCCTCGTCATGAAACAGAAATGGGGGTTGTGTTGCGTGAAAGGAACCACGTCTTGTGTGGGTGTGTGTTTCTGTTTTATGATGAGGATTAACGTCCCGGCTGGTTCAAAACCATGCTCAAGAAATGTAACGGCTCTGTATGATCTCCTTGCCGACACACCAAAGGAAGTGTGTTAATGTGGCCTGACAAAAGAGGTTGATCATTCCGTGTGGGTAAAGTTGTACACCTCTGCAGAGTGTAAGACCTAATCGATTAGCCGCGTCCACGATCAAGGACACTTGGTGAAGTCATTCCAATGTTAGAGTTTTGGTATTTTCTGGAAAAATGGATTTGGGATGGAAACAAATTTTTTCAACTAGCTTTTGTGTCAAAGGATAGACACCGGGGACTTTTGCAGTCAGGTAGACTGGGTTGAAAGACTTGAATATTTGCTTATCACTTTATGTTTCAACTGCCTGTTAAAAAATGTGATGTTTCAATCTATTATATTCATACTTTTAAATGTTATGCAACTGCAAAATAACCTTTAACCTGCCTTTGCTTAGCCTGCATGATTAATTATTTGCATTTATCAAACACTATAAGTCTTGCTGAGTACCAATGTACTCAATCTTGCATCTGCTGTCTCAGAGGACGAAGCCTGCGAAGTGCCAGACGATTCTTGCTTTCACGCAGGGCATGGGGTATTTGACGATGATTTCCCCTAAGTTTGCCTAGTCAGTTGCCTGAGGGTTAGCGGGCAAACCATGAGGCTTTTGGAGTTCTTGAACTCTCTTTATTTTTCGCTGTTCAGTCTTTGTAAATTTTAAACTCTGTATAATTATTTCTGCTTGTAATACATACTTATCAGTTTATTATCTCGTGGTTGTGATATGAATGTTGTAAACATGTGAGTGCTAGCCACTGATCATGGGACTAGTACAGTAATCACATGGAGGTTCCTGTTTGCAAGAACGGGGTCTCACAGGGGCCCCTGAGGGAACTGAGTCCCAGGACGTACCTGACCTTGTTGAGGAGGCCCCACAATCTGCCTCGCCTGGAGACACAGGGGCGCCCTCCGAACCACAGTCGCCTTCATCGACACCCTGTGCTTCGGCATCGGGTCCCGCTGCTCGAGAGCCCGTCTCCCGTCCATCCCCCAAGATAGAAGAGATCCGCCGACTCTTGCTCACCCCCACCTCATAATGCAAACCACGTGGGTTGATGAGGAAGACGGCTTGAGGTCCCTCGATGACCCGGCGGAGGAGAAAGAAAGGAATGACTTTTATAGTCATGCCGTCGCTTGTGCTCGCCTGGCCCGAGTAATATTTTCACTACTCTTGTCACCTTCTTGCTTGTGCCGGTTAGCATGTTGTCACCTTTCCCTGTGATGATTACAGAAATTGGGACAATGTAAGGACCCGAATCCACTGATTCGAACCTACTGTGTTTACCGCACTATTCCCAGGATCAACGCTAGTGCACACAGCTCAACATTGGTACATATCACATCATACTCAACGATAATAGAATAATAGTTCATTCATTGATATAACTAAAGGTATGATCTTATGACCAACTTACATTATTAAGCCACGCAGGGCAAGACTGAAAATATAACTAATGATTAAGCAAATGGAAAATAGAAAACGAGATAGTTCATCATTCACCACAGGCAACCGACAAGGCTCTAACCCTAATGACTCATGCCTTCTGGACTTCATCTTCCAACACAGTGTAGATTCCTCAATTGTTGATTATTGTTGTTTGGCAAGGGTGAGTACTTAAAGCACTCAACAAGTTGTGCATGTAATGCAATTCTATGTATCTATATGTAAGGCTTATTCCAATGGATAGGCTATCATGGCTATTTTGCAATAAGCAAGCATTTATGAACAAATACATAAATAGATTGTAAAGAATGTAAAACAAATAACAATAGTAAATAAATTCAGATTTCTCAAGTAAACCAAGTTTCCAACCCTAAGTCAAATTCCATCTTCCATATGGCATTCCGCCATCCCAACCATGTTGTCCAATTAATTAAGCTAACCCTTAATCAGAATTCCGAGCATTGCTCAATACCATGAGCACGGCTATCCGAATAGTTTCACACTCTGCAGAGGTTATGCACTTTACCCACGTGATACAACCAAACACCACCAAGGCGAGTGATTATAACAAAGCCTTTACAATGCTCGCTTAACCCGATACTACCCGCTAAGGTTTCAACACGGGTGGACTGGTTACCACATCCGTGGCCCCCTCTTGCGCCATGTGAATTACTCCATAACTCTGAACTCACATCGACCACGATAGTACCAAAATTAAGACATTGCAAATTACTCAGCTAGGCTGGCCCATACCAGACATGTGGTTGCATGATAGACTCAGGTCAAAGGCTTGCAAGGTTAAGTCCTTAGTGTGATCGAGGCAAGACATCCACATACCCTCTGCCCATCGGGCCCACCTTGGCCTCCTCGCCCCTTGCCACTTGCCCCAATCTAAATTATCATCACCCAGTTGATTACCAAGCACCCCGTGCCATCAACAATTCAACATCGCTATGTGACATGACTCGCCACAACAACTCAATCTCATCGTGTGATCCCACATGACACACAAGTTCATAACACTGTTCCATATTCCATTAATCAAGATTAATTATCAATGATTCTGACACATGTGATGACGTGGCACGGCTAAGCAACTAATACGGTCTAAACCTCTAACGTTGATCGTAATTACTAATCAACTATATTAAACCAATCTAGGGTGACAATGGATCATGGCATACAATGACAAGGTAGGGTATAGATCAATCTGGTATATTAGCTAATCCCAATCTAATTTGAAACAATTGTATATTTGAAACATATATAATAGGGTAAAACAAATATAGCAATTTTATAAACATGGGTTCAACATGATCAAAGCACAACTTGCCTTGGAATAGGTCCTGATCTGGTTCTAGAACTTGCTCTTGAGTTGCTTGATCTTCCTCCGAAGCATCGCACAATTCAACGTCTACGCGTACCGAAGGAGAAAAGCAAATAAATACCAAAACAGAGAGCAATTGAACTCGAAAAATCTAATAAAATTCACCATTAAATAGATCTCAATTTTACAAATTTTTAGAAATTTGAATCACTCAAATCCGAGTTAAATTGCAAAAGATATAGCCTTTTGGAGTTTGAAATAAATACTGAATTGAGAAAATCAGAAATTCGGAATTAACAGATTTATTTTTAAAACGAAAACTGATTTATTGCGTCATCATGATGTCGCATGACGCCAGCGCTGAACCGACCAATCGGAAGCCGACGCGTGGCCTCGGTGCAAAGACACGGTCCACGAGACCTCCTCCGTCTCACAGTGACCCGGTCCCACGACGCCTCGGCTCGCACCACCACGCCGGCCCCGATTGGTTGCGGCGACGGCGAGATCTAGAGCGCACGAACTCGACGGACGGCTACGGCAAGGGTGCACGTGGCGTGTCTCGGTTCGTCCGATTAGATCCAACGACCTCCGACACCCGAGACGCTTACCCACTTGGCGCGATCCGAGCGTTCAACGAAGATCGAACGGCCGAAAGCTTGAATCCGGCGATGACGATGCGGCGCACAGCTTCACCGGCGATGGAGAAGACGACGTCGGCGATGGCGCCCGCGATTTAAACGGCGACACGGCTTCACTGGTCCGACGCGACGAAATCCGGGGATCTCGGTCTGGCCCTTGGAACGGCGGAAACGGCGAAACGGCGGCGGAAACGATCGGAAACCACAACAGGGCTTTGGCTAACTCCGGCGAGCTTCTACGCGACAACGACGACGGCTCGGGGCTTCGGGATTGCGGCAGACGCGCGGCGCGAGGTGAGGAGTTCAACACCCGCGTCGGCGCCTTAAATAGCGGCACGGGGAGGCGTGCAAAGCCCGGACTCGAGGACGGCTCCGAGGCGGCGGCGGACTCCGGCGGCGACACGGAGAGGTGACGCAACAAGATCCGACGCGCCCACGCGGCGCCATCGAACGGCTCGGACGATCGACGACGCGCAAAACGCGCCGTTGGATCTCGATCCAACGGTTGTCCGCGATGAATCTTAGGGTTTCACACGACGGGCGACTTGGGCCGCGACCGACGAAGGTTTATCACGCACGTTGTTGGGCTCGCCCAACACTGCTCACAAGGTTTTTTAAAAGATTTCTCATTTAAAATAATTCCTGAAATTCATTTAATTTGTTTTAGGCAATAAAATAATCAGGAAAAATCCAATAAAAATCTCAAAAATACTTTGAGACATTCTAAACTCAAATAAAATATTTTTGGCAAAACTTTATTTGGACTTTGCACAGATTTAAATAGATTTGAATAGAAGGCAATAAACTTGAAATAGGAATTAATTCAGTTAAATCTAGAAAAATCCAAATAAATTCCAGAAAATCACAAATGCACTTTTAAGAAATAAAAACTTAATTAAACCAAATTTTGGGATGTTACAGACAACACTCTACAAAAAAGTCCGAATACCTCCAAAAGATGCTCCCGGAGGTCAGGACGCGCTAGGAATATCTGGCCGACTTGGAGCAAATCAAAGCTAAACATGCAGCTGAGCTGCAAGATCTTCGGTCAGAAGTCCAGGCCTTACGGGAAGAGAAGAAAATCCTGTGGCAGGAGAAGTTAGACGTTGTTGGCTCCCTTCAAGGTAGATATTTCCTGGACCATCCCATGCTCTCGTTTAATCATCTGGTCTTTAGATTTCCTTATCTCCGAGTCAGTTCAGGATTCTACTATTGCAAAGCTCCAAGAGCAACTTAAGGCCTCGGAGGCCTCCAATTTGAAATCGGAGAAGGATTTAGAAGGTACGCTCAGCAGCTTGGCCCTCCCTTGCCTTCGTTGTCTTCTTGGTATTTCTTAATAATCTGTTTTGCTTGCAGACTACAAGTTCAAGACGCAAGTGCAATACGCCGCTTATAACGAGAAAGTCGAGGCCCTTGAAACGTCTTGTGCTAAGCTTCGCTAGGCCTCTGAGCCATTGTTGAGGTTGCTTCATCCCGGAGGCGAGAGGCCGCTCAGTAGGGACCACGTTCTGTCCCAACTGGAGGAAGCCCCCAACAAGCTTAAGAGACTCTTGAAGGAAACGGCGACCAACGGTGCTTGCCAGGCTCTGGCGATCACCAAGTCGCTTTATCCCCAAGTGGATCTTGAAGCCATTAAAGATGGCTATGCCTGCAATATGGATGAAGATCGGGCCGACGAACTCTGGGAGGAAGTTAAGGATGCTTCTTAATTCGGCTGTCGCAGAAACTTTGGACCTGTGAACAAATATTTGAAAGTGTTTCTTTGACCTTGCATTTTTTCTTTTAAATATGCTGCTATGCTCGATGAGGCCATCTGAGTATTTTTGACATCTTAAATATCATGTCCGACTAGCTCAGCCCCCAAGCTCTGGGGCATGGTTCATGACGCATGTCTTAGAATCTTAAAATTTGTAGGAGCGAAGCATTCAGACACATAATTTCGAGAAGATTATACGAGAACAACTTTAAGAGTGAACATTCATTCATAAAGAAGCAATTACAAAGTTCAAGTGAAAAAACGATGTAGCTGTTATATATTCCAGGTGTTGTTAACAGTTGTGCCGTTTTTGCGCTAGAGCTTATAAGCTCTAGGACGTATCACCTCATCGATGATGTAAGGGCTCTCCCAGCTTGGGGAGACCTTATGCTCGCATTTCTGATTCTTTCTAAGGACTAGATCTCCTTTGGAGAATGCACGGCTCCTTACATTGCAACCGTGATAGCGACGTAAGCCCTGAAGGTACTTTGCCGACTGAATTGTTGCAACGTCCCTGGCTTCTTCCAGTCAGTCGAGGTCTTCTAGCCGGCTTTCTTCCGAAGCAACCCCCTCATAGCTCCGAACCCGCAGGGATCCGAATTCTAACTCGGTGGGTAAGACCGCCACTAAGCCATACACCAGAAAGAAAGGTGACTGCCCGGTTCCTCTGCTGGGGTGGTTCACAGCCCCCAGAGTACCGAAGGCAATTCTTTGACCCACCGAGTGGCATATGGTTTGAGATGATAAAAAATCCTTGCCTTTAGGCCTTGTAGCACCATGCCGTTGGCTCGTTCGACCTACCCATTACTTCGGGGGTGTGCTACTGATGCGAAGGAAATTTTTATGCCGAGTTCACTGCACCAGTCTTGAAATATGCCACCTCTGAATTGGGTGCCGTTATCCGTGATGATTCGGTTTGGCACGCCAAATCTAACCACGATTTCATGGAAGAATTCTTTGGCCTTTGCGGCTGTGATTGTGGCGATTAGCTTGGCCTCAATCCATTTGATGAATTTATCGATGACCACGAAGAGATGAGTATAACCACCTTGAGCCTTCTTCAAAGGTCCCACCATGTCAAGCCCCGAGACTGCAAATGGCAAGGTGATTGGGATGGTCTGTAGTTCCTATGCCGGTTTGTTCACCTGTCGTGCAAAGAATTAATATCCTTCGCATATCCGGACGATGTCCTCTGCATCAGTGAAGTAGTCAGCCAGAAAAATCCTTGACGATAAGCCTTGCCGACTAGGGTTGTTGACTCCGCGTGATTCCCACAAATTCTCGAGTGGATTTCTTTGAGAAGATCTCTTCCTTCTTGTCCTGATATGCACCGTCGTAGTACACCAGAGGAGCTCTTGCGATAGAGTTCTTCCCTGACTACCACATAGCTCTTGCTTTGGTGCATTATTCGTTCGGCCTACATGCGGTCTTTGGGTAGCTCACCCTTCATCAAAGAGTCCAGATACGGAGCTGTCCAATATGGGGTAATGATCAGGACTTCTGCCTCTACGCTCTTCTCCACTGGGATGTCTGACTTTGGCCGAGTGCTTATTGTGGGCTTATGAATTTCTTCGACGAATACTCCCATGGGCATTGTGGTCCGGCCAGATCCCATTTTTGCTAGCTTGTCGGACGCTTCATTGTCTCGACGGAGCACATGAACAAGTTCCAAGCCGTCAAAGTTGCCTTCTAGCTTGCGTACCTCCTCGCAATAAGCAACCATGTTGTCTTCGATGTAGGACCATTCTTTTTGCACCTGATTGACCAAGAGTATTGAATCTCCGCGAACCATCAAACGTCGGATACCGAGTGATGTAATGTAACAGAGGTTCCCCTGGCATCGATGAAACCAAGACCGGGGGTGTCGTTAAGAAGGTCTTCAAATCTTCAAACGCTTGTTGTGCCTCAGGCGTCCATTGAAACTTGTCCTGCTTCTTGAGGAGTTTAAAGAATGGCATACCTCGCATACCCAGTCGGGAAATAAACCTGCTGAGTGCGGCCATGCACCCCGTAAGCTTCTGGACGTCCTTTTGGCAAGTCGGCGGTTCCATATTTGATATGGTCTTGATCTTTTCTGGGTTGTCCTCAATGCCTCGTTGGGATACGATAAACCCGAGCAGTTTTCCTGAAGATACTCTAAAAACACACTTCTCGGATTAAGCTTCATGCTGAAAGTCCTTAGACTTTCGAACGTCTCGTTAGGTCGGCGATGAGGTCCCTCCTCTCCCGAGTCTTTACCACGACATCGTCCACATATGCCTCCACATTGCGTCCGAGTTGGGCATGAAAACACCGCTGTATTGCGCGTTGATACGTTGCACCAGCATTTTTCTACCCGAACGCCACCGTGGTATACTAAAAGGCCCAAAAGGGCGTGATGAATGAAGTCTTGATATGATCTTCCGCCTTTAGGCGAATCTGGTGGTACCCTGAGTAGGCATTGAGGAAACTCACGATCTCGCACCCAGCGGTTGAATCAACCACCTGATCAATTCGAGGTAGCCCGAATGGATCCTTCAAACATGCCTTGTTGAGATCAGTATAGTCAACGCACATGCGCCAAGTTTCATTCTTCTTTTGAACTAGTATAGGGTTCGCCAACCAGTCGGGATGATACACTTCGTTGATAAAACCTGCAGCTAATAGCTTGGTGATCTCCTGCTTGATGGCGTTCCGACGATCTGGAGCGAACCGCCGGAGTCTTTGCTTGATTGGCTTTACCTTTTCATTGACGTGTAAAGAATGCTCGATCACCTCCTTAGGAACACCCGGCATGTCGGATGGTTTCCAGGCAAAGATGTCCTTGTTAGCTTGGAGGAAGGTGATGAGCATGCCTTCCTATTTATCCTTGAGCCCTATCCCGATCAGAGTCCTTTTGGATGGGTCGGATGTTGCAGGAAGAAGGTGACAGCCTCTGCTTGGATATTCTTCCCCTCAACGGTTGACTCCTACAGCTCAGCAAGTTCATAGTTCTCACGGTCGCATTCCAAAGATCGCTTGATGTCACTGCGAACCGTGATGACGCTTTTGGGTCCCGGCATCTTCATCACCAAATAGGTGTAGTACGGGGCGGCCATGAACCGAGTCAGACCGGGCCTTCCCAAGATAGCGTGATATGCTATCTCGAAATCCGCTACCTCAAAATTTATATACTCGGTCCGATGGTTGTTTTTGGTACCGAAGGTGACGGGCAAAGCAATCTGCCCGAGTGGAAATGAAGACACCCTAGGTATCACCCCGTGGAACGCCTGTGAGCTCAACCTTAGCTCGAAGCGGGCGACGTTCATGTCGTCGAAGGTTTTGGCAAACAAGACGTTGAGTCCGCTCCCTCCATCAATCAAGACTTTCTTGAGCTTTACATTGCGAATAACAGAGTCGAGCACTAGAGGATACTTACCCGGATGTAGAACATGGTTGGGGCGATCCGAGCGATCGAAGGTGATCGGGACTTCAGACCACTTTAGATACTGGGGGGTTGCTGGTTCCACCGCATTGATCTCCCGAGCGGTAAGCTTTTGCTTCCGCTTGGACTCGTATCCGGTGGAGCCCCTGTATATGTAGATCAGCTCGTACTCGGGTTCTTGGTAATCGTCCTCGTCGGGAGTGTCTTTCTTCTTGGCAGCCTCATCCTTCACTGGAGCCGGTTGCTTGTTGCTTTCACGTGCAAAACGCTTCAGGGTAAAGCAGTCTTTAGCGGCGTGCTTTCCCTTAGGGTGGAAAGGATAGATCGCATCCATGACAGTATTGTAATCAGGCACTTCCCTCCGTGTGGCTCGGGGCCGGTTGCGTTCTACTACCGTAACTAGCTCCTCGCCTTTCCATTTTTTGTCTTCGTACTTGGAGGACTAGGCCTAGTCGCCTTTGCTCTTCTATTGTGGGCGATCTTCTTGGCGCTCGACCAAGGCGTTTAAGGCCGTGGCATAGCGATTGGCCAATGCAAACATCTCCTTCACGGAGGCCGGTGGTTTCCTGGACATTTGCTTGATCAGATCAGGATCACTGACCCCTTTCTGAAGGCTGCTACCACCACTTCATCAAATAAACCCCTGATGGTGTTTTTCTTCGCATGAAACGCTGGATGAAATCTCTCAGCGTTTTGTCTTTCTTCTGGTGAAGCTGATATAGGTCCCATGGGGTGCTAGGCCTCTCATAGGTTCCCTGAAAGTTCGCGATAAATTGATCGCAAAGATCGCTCCAGGAGTCCACCGAGTTCGCAGGAAGTCCTATGAACCATGATTGAATTGAAGGGGTGAGATTGACTGGCAGATAATTTGCCATCACGTTTTGATTGCCCCCAGCAGCTTTAACCTCCAGGGCATAGACCTGCAGCCAAGCTTTCGGATCTCGATCCCTGTCAAACTTAACGATGCCCTTGGGGTTGAAACCTTCAGGCCATACTACTCGGCGTAACAGAGAAGTAAACGCTCGGATTCCGTCAATGGATCTGTCGTCATGATGAGGGGGAGTCCGGCGTGGCGAGCCTTTGGCTCGGCGATTGTCATCAACGCGTCGGGGTGGAGTTCGGCGCGGCGAGCCCATGACTCGGCGATCGTTGTTGTCGTTCTAACCCCGGTGATGAGGGTCTCTATGGTTGTTGTAGTCGTCGTACCGTTGATCACTTCATCGATCGTGGCTGGTACCGAAACGTTCGTGGTCGTCGTAGCGCCAGCGTCGTTCTTCCTCGTCCCGCTCTTGCCGTATGGCGGTGATGTCTTGGCGGAGGTCGCGGTTGAGATTCCGACGGGCGTCTCCGACTGGTTGTGTGGGGCGCCGACCGTTGGTACTCCGACTAGTATCAGTCTGGCTGCTAGCGACGCGAGTAGCCGCGTGGGAGCGTTAGTGCGCTTCTCATACCGACTTTTCCTGATTCTACTGAATTGCTGCCGCCGTCACCATGGCCTTGATCTGGGCCACGATTGGGGCCGCCGGGCTATCAGATGCAATCATCGGGTCTAGCGTGTCGAGAAGCGTCCTGGAGGCGACGACGTTCTGCAGCGGTGTATGGAAGACAACTTGGTCTCCCAATTTTGATTGTAGGATGTCCTCATGGACATTGCGACCGCGAGATCGAAGCAATCGCGCCTATGCCTCCTTAGCCTTACGAACAAGGCGATCTTCCTCCGCGGCTTCTTGAATCTCTTATTGGCGTTGGAGATCGGTCTTTTGCTCTTCTATTGTGAAGATGCCACGAAGATTGTAGCAATTCCTCGCGACGCCGACTGGTTCGCTGACCGAGTCGGAGTGGCACACCTAAGATGGGTCGGCCTGATCTTTACCAGATTGGATCTGGTTTAGGTCTAGGCAAACAAGTTCTCCGAGTGCATCTGCGATGAAGTCCAGGTTTCCAAAGTGGAAAGCCTGGCCGGAGATGAAGGTGGTGATGATTCCGCTGATTGCTGTCATCGAGTTTGTAGGAAAAGATTATAGCGCTTCCCCTATCTGGCGCGCCAACTATCGACTTTTGTGGTCAGCAATGAATTTATGGGGCAGGCGCTAGATCTAAAACTCGAAGGTTACACAAGACAAAGGTTTAGACAGGTTCAGGCCCTCGACGGAGGAGGTAATACTCTAGTCCTGTGTTCTGGGATTATTTGGATCTCGTGGATCTAAGATTGCTCGTCTCCCTATTGTTGCCTGCCCTCTCCCTTATATAATGGGGGTGGGGCGGTTTGCAAAGTCCCGATCGGTTAAGGGATTCCGATCGGTTATTAGATTCTAATCGGTTACAGGATAGAGTTTACATCTTTATCTTATCCTGCTAACAACTCGGATTACAATCATATCTCTTATATCTAAACATTTGTTCAACCGTCTCTAAGATATATCCTCTTGCACACGGCAGCAAGGCTTGATGCGGAGCTTATCCTCTGGGCCTTCCACTCGGCCCTGTCTCTCCCTCAGGCACTTCTGGGCTGGTTATGAAGACACCTGGGTTCTTATATTCCACTTATAGGATTTGCTAAAGTCTTGCGGAGTACGTAAAGTACTCACCCTTGCTTATTATGTTGTTTTAGGTAGAAAAAGATAGCAAAGCTTCGAAAGATCTCTTTTCGTCGCAGGATGCGGGATTTTCAATAAAGCGACCTTTCTATGGATTATGGCTTGTCAGTTGCCTGAGGGATTGGATGGGCACACTACAAGACTTTGCTTCTTCTGTTGCTATATTTATATACTCTGAGTTGTAAGAATATATTGTACAAGTAGCTTCCGCTTGAATAAAATGATTTATGGATGTGATTCCAATTGTTGAAAATGTGTGTACTAGCCATTGATCATGGGACTAGTATTGTATGCGCATTAGATTTCCATTTTTACATTTATTTGAAAATGGGGATCGGTACAAATTTGGAATGCTGCATCATAGACGGTTTTCATATTTAATCGTCTGAGATGATATGCGCAAGGTGAGGCAGTAGGAATCGTCTGTGATGAGTGTCATCACAGACGGTATTTATTGTAAATTTGTTTCTTTAAGTAGATTTTTGTCTGTTAAGCCTATTTTTTCTTTAGTAGTTTTTAAGCCTGTTTTGGTAAGTAGTTTATTTTTAAGTAGTTTTTTCAAGCATGTGTTTTGTAAGTTGGTTTTTCAGATTTTTTTGTTAAGTAGTTCACTTGTAAGTAGTTTTTTAAGCTTTTTGTTTCAAGTAGTTTTTTAAGCCTATTTTCAAGTAGTTTATAATATGTACATATAATACAAACATTTACGGTTTATAATTTCCATCTACTACCAAATTAATTTTTTACTCAAGTTAATTCTTAATTTTGGTCAAGTTAATTTTTTATACCCAAGTTAATTATAATTAATTGTAACATGTACATCTCATTAATTATAATTAATTGTAACACATACATGTCATTAATTATAAATGGTGCATACATCTCTCATTAATTGTAACACATAGATACATCTCATTAATTATAATACAAGTACACTTGAAATAAACATGACGACCTCATCCTAACTCCACTTGCTTATTTTTTTATAAAAATTAGCCCTTCATGATGATCGATCATGTGTAGCTAGCTTCCTAATGTTGTTCTTCCCGAACCGTGACGCTAGTACCAATAGGAAGCAACTCATCAAATTGATTGTATTCTTCCTCATCTACCACATTCTCGACTCCGACAATCCTCCTTTTTTTCCTGTAGAACCACGTGGCGCTTCTTGTTGGATGGGTCGGTTACATAGAAGATTTGAACAACTTGGTTAGCGAGAACAAATGGTTCGTCTCGGTATCCGACACGTTCGAGGTCTATAGTAGGGACGCCGTACTTGTCAACCTTAACATGCTGCAGGTGAACCCAACGGGACCGAAATAAGGGGATTTTGAATAGTATGTAGTCGAGCTCCCAAACTTTGTCAATGAACCCATAGTAGGAGCTCCTCGTCGACCCAATGGTATTGAGCGCATCTATGCGAACACCGCTGTTCTAGTTTGTGCTCTTCATGTCCTGATCTCTCGTGTAAAAGGTGTACCCATTTAAGTCGTATCCTTTCCATGATAGAACTATAAATGTTGGCCCTTTTGCTAACCATGTCAGTGTATCACCTGACGAGCTTTTAGTGATGGACTGTTGCTCTTTCAACCATCTGTTGAACTCAAGGTTATGTTGTCTGATGATCCAGGACTCCTATCGTGACAAATTCTCATGCCATAGTGAGTTTTTGGGCTCGTTGATATACATGGCCACAACAGCCATGTGTTGCAAAACCATGAAATGGTCTTTAGCACATGCAGCTAGATCAAGCGTGATTGCTTTCCTTCCGATGGTCCCAGTACCCTCCGGTCGAGATCAATTCCATATGTAGGACATAAGAATTCCCATGTACCTCTCGAACGGGTACATGCTACGTAGGAACACGGGCCCGCACATCTTTATCTCCCTCAAAAGGTGAATAATAAGATGGACCATGATATCGAAAAACGACAGAGGGAAATACATCTCAAGATTACATAGTCATGACCACCTCGGCTTGTAGAGTATCTAGTCCTTCGGGATCGATGACCTTCTGAGCAATTGTGTTAAATAAATAACATAGCCTTTTAATTGTCTCCCGAACCTTGCTCAGTAAAATACTTCTAATTGCGATAGTGAGCATCTCTGTCATAAGCACATGGCAATCATGAGACTTAAAGCCAGTTAAACTCAAATCTTGTATCGAAAAAAGTCTCTTCATGTTGGAGGAGTAACCAGACGGAACTTTCACACCTTGCAAGTGCTGGCACAATTCATTCCTCGGCCTTGGACAGAGTGTAACAAGCACGGCCTTTGTCGATCTCTTTTGGCGCTAACTTAGGTCTAATACCCATATGGACCAAGTTAAGCTGTGCATTGATGTTGTCTTTTGTTTTGCCCTTAATGTTCAGTAAAAGACCAATCGAGCTTTCATAGACATTCTTCTCTACATGCATGATGTTGAGGTAGTGCCGAACTTCTAGGTGATTCCCATAAGGTAGGTCCCAAAATATTGATCTCTTCTTCCACATCCTTTTCTCATGGGTCCTCGATTTACGTCCCTTTCCAAGCGCAACATCCAAGTTCATAACCGTATCATGAACATCTATCCTGCTTAAAGGCTATGGAGCTAAACCGTATTCGTTAGTTTCGTCGAAGTGTTTCTTCATCTTGCGATATGGGTGATTCCTCCAGAGGAACCTACGGTGACGCATGTACACGGTTTTGCACGAATGATTCAGCCACACACTCTCGGTGTCATCTAAGCAGTGAGTACATGCTTTGGCTCCTTTTGTACTCTGGCCCTACAGATTAGCAAGGGCAGGATAATCATTCATGGTGCAAAACAACAGGCATTGCAAAGTGAAGTACTCTCTATTCTGAGCATCCTAGACCTGTACCCCAGTAGCCCACAGTGTTTTTAGATCTTCCACCAATGGTGTTAGGCACATATCAATATCGTAACCAGGTTGCTTCGGGCCTTGGATAAGTATAGACAGTAAAATGTACTTCCGCTTCATAGACAACAAAGGAGGAAGGTTGTAGATACAGAGATTCACATGCAAAGTGCTATGATGGCTACTCATGTTACTGAAAGGATTCATTCCATCTGTACTCAATCTGAACCTTATATTCCTCAAATCCGCTATGAATTCTTAAAACCTCCTATCGATGTTTCTCCATTGGGTGGAATCAGTAGGGTGCCTTATCATTCCGTCGTTCTTACGCTCATCCGAGTGCCACCAAAGCAGTTTTACCTCCTTTGGGTTCGTAAATAAACGCTTCAAATGGGGAATTACAGGGAGACACCATGCCACCTTAGCAGGAGATCCTTTTTCACCTCGATACCCTCGTCGTTGTCATCTGATCTATCTTTAGACTTGTACCGAGATGCATTGCACACCGGACATACATGCAAGTTTGCATACTCTTTGCGGTAGAGGATACAGTCATTCGGACAAGTATGTATTCTTTCTGCTTCCATTCCCAAGGGACAAAGAACCTTCTTGGCATTGTAGATGGTTGTCGACAACTTGTTTCGCTGAGAAAGCATGTTCGCTAACAGACCTAACAGCACGGTGAAACTCTTGTCGGACCAACCATTGCTTGCCTTTAATTTCAGCAGTTCAAGCACGGATGACAACCTTGTGTATTCGAACTTGCAGCATCTGATACAGATTGTCATCGTGAAACCTATCCTCATCGAAAGCACAGTCGATATCATCGAAGTATCGTTGACTTTGTTGACGATGTCATTGGAGTGTGCTTCAATCTACGCTGGGTTTCAAAATATCCTCATATTCTTGCAGTCAATGCATGGACAAGGCATAAAGTCCAACCCCTTGTTCAACATATCTTTCTCTACATTTCCTCTAAAAGGGAAGGCCCCATTAATGTACTCAGTGCTCGCACGATTCTCAGCTTATATCCAACTTTGGTCCATCTACGCTACGTATATAACAATAGGTGTTAAATAATGAATTAAGTACATTAGGAGTGCACATGCACACATATGCTACATATAAGCTACGTTTGAACTTGCCGACTAACTTATATAGCTCCTTACATCACAAAGAACAAATGGATATATATACATATGTAAACTACATTTAAACTCGGCATCTTCAATTCTCTCTTTACAAAGCTAGCTACATCTTGAGTATAATGTAATTAGAACGAATTACTACCTTTAGAACAAAAAGAAGAAATGGATCTACACCAAGCTACATCAAAACCATCTTCAATTCCCTATTTACCAAGCTAGATGTATATACCTTGAATATAATGCAATTAGAAACAATTATTAGACTAGATCATCTTCCTTTAAGTAACTATCTTAACATTGAGTATAATGCAATTAGAACCAATTACTACTTTACATCACAGAGAACAAATGGATCTACACTAAGCTAGATCAAGAAACCATCTTCATTTCCCTCTTTACCAAGCTAGATCTTAAATGTAATGCAAATTAGAACCAATTACTAATATTAGATGACCTAGAATAGAAGGATCTACAATCATACCTTCAAATCTAAGGTTTCTTTCCACTAGGTCGCCTAACAATCGCAGCCACCTCAGAAATAGCTCAAGAAACCCTAAAAATACAAACGAGGTCAGGGCTCTCTATTCTTATTTCCTAGAAATGGTTATCACAAACAGTTTTAGCCAAAAACAGTCATTGATGAGTCTCGGGCACATCACAAACAGTTTTTGGCTAAAGTCGTCTGTGATGTGCCCCTCATCTCATACGGTTTTAGCCAAAAACCGTCTATGATGTGCCCGAGACTCATCTCTGATGGTTTTTGTAAAAAAGAGTCAGTGATGAGGTGTCTAATATAACCCCTTTTGTAGTAGTTCCTGTTGTAAAGGGAGGTCACGGTGGCATTG
Source organism: Otatea glauca (assembly GCA_036346275.1). Classification (NCBI taxonomy): domain Eukaryota; kingdom Viridiplantae; phylum Streptophyta; class Magnoliopsida; order Poales; family Poaceae; genus Otatea; species Otatea glauca. Next base: position 7,794,595 of record CM070717.1, on the reverse strand, counting down.
CCCCAACGATGGGTGGTGGCAGAGGGTTGTTGGTAGAGGCGGATGGGGAGGCAAGGGATGAAAGAATATTAGGTTGGGAGGGTTGTCCTGTGGGGAAGGATAAGCCAGCAGCATGGCTAGACGGTGAGCTCGCCGCCGGCCGCAAGGGAGGTGGAGGTGGGGTGGTGGAGGAAGCTAGCATGCGGAGCTGTGGCTGGCGCAGCGGCGTCAGTGACAAAGTAGGAAGGCAGTGGATGTGAGGGAGAGGGGATGGCTATACTGTGTTTGGTAGTTACTCTCTAAATACAAATATAATGGAACAATGGTATATTATCAAGGATCAAATGGTATATATTTTATTATATTGGGGGCAATGAAATATCATGAAGTGCCAATGCAAGGCTGGCATATAATTAATTCCCCCATTAACAAAGGCAAGAGAGACCGATACATTACCTCCCAAGGGCTTAGAAGTTCCCACATAAATCGAGGAAAAAGAAAATGATTTACACCACTTATCACTACTACAGAATGGTACAACACTATCGCTTCATCTGTGTCGATTCTTAAGTTTTTAGGAAAAAACGATTGTGATAGATGACTTAGAAGAGGCATTAATAATAATCTCTATTGGTTCTCAAGTAGAAGTGATTGTGATGTAGCACTGGGAACATCCCAATCGGTTCTTTGCGAGAAGTGATAGTGATGTGCATGATCATCACTATCGGTTCCCACATAAAAAGCGATAGTGATGAGCACGTGCACATCACTATCGGTTCTTATTTAAGAAGATATAGTGATGAGCACGCATATCACTATCTCTTCTCACAAAAGAAGCAATAGTGATGAGTCTTCTCATGTAAGAACCGATAGTGATATGAACATGCTCATCACTATCGCTTCTTATGTGGGAACCGATTGTGATGACAACCCTTGTGACTATCACTTCTCGCATAAGAACCGACTGTGATGTGCGTGATCACATCACTATCGCTTTTCGTATGAGAACCGATAGTGATGTGCACTGGGAATATCACAATCGGTTTTTATGTGAGAAGTGATAGTAATGTGCATGATCATCACTATCGGTTCTCACATAAAAAGCGATAGTGATGAGCACGTACACATCACTATCGGTTCTTATTTAAGAAGCGATAATGATGAAAATGCACATCACTATCACTTCTCACATAAGATCCGATAGTGATGTAAACGTGGTCATCACTATCGCTTCTTATGTGGGAACCGATTGTGATGACAACTCTCATCACTATCGCTTTTGGCATAAGAACCAACTGTGATGTGCATGATCACATCACTATCACTTTTTATATGAGAACTGATAGTGATGTGCCTCGTTATGTTATTTATACCACTCGAGCTGTACTCTTCTATATTATTGTTCCAGAGGAGATTTCTCCGCCGCCACCCGAAAAAATAGCTCATATTCTGTAGTTGGAAGCAATACTTGTGTGAGAAAAATTGAAATCCTCAAGGGTGAGTGTTAAGAGGGTAAATTTGAAGCCCTAACTTGAGGAGATTTCCCCTCGTTTTGCAGAATTTGTGGTTTTCTTCAAAATGTGAGCATTCCTTGAAACCCATTCATTTTTGCGGTATGTGGTGCTTGGTAATCAACTTGGGAGATAATCATTTAGATTGGGGCAAGTGACAAGGGGCGAGTATGCCAAGGTGGGCCCAATGGGCAGAGGGTATGTGGATGTCTTGCCCTGATCACTCTAAGGACTTAACCTTGCAAGCCTTTGACCTGAGTCAATCATGCAACCACATGTCTGGTATGGGCCAGCCTAGCTGATTAATTTGCAATGTCTTAACTTTGGTACTATCTTGGTCGGTGTGAGTTCCCGAGTTATGGAGTAATTCACATGGCGCAAGAGGGGGCCCTGGATGTGGAAACCAGTCCCACTAGTGTTGAAACCTTAGCGGGTGGTCTCGGGTTAAGCCAGAGCATTGTAAAGGCTTTGTCATGATCTCTCCGCCGACACACCAAAGGAAGTGTGTTAACCCGGAAGGCACCCAGAGACGATCATGTTAGGTGGGCAAAGTGAATAACCTCTGCAGAGTGTAAAACTATTTGAATAGCCTTGCTCGCGGTATTGAGCAATGCTCGGGAATTACAGTTAAGGGTTAGTTTAATTAAATGGAAAACTTGGTTGGGATGGCGGGATTGCCATATGGAAGGTTGGAACTTGACTTAGGATTGGAAACTTGGTTTACTTGATAAATGCTAAATCTAATTACTACTGTTATTTGTTTTACGGTCTTTGCAATCTATTTATTGTATTTGTTCATAAATGCCGCTTTGTTGCAAAATAGCCATAATAGCCTATCCTTTGGAATAAGCCTTGCATATAGTTATGGTAGAATTGCATTCTGTGCACAACTTATTGAATGCTTTAAGTACTCACCGTTGCCAACAATAACATCACCAGTTGAAGAGTCTACATCAATGTTGGAGGAGAGGTTCCAGGAGGAGACGAATGTTTAGGGTGCAAGCCTTGTCAGTTGCCTGTTGTATACTGAGGGGTTGTCTACGTTTTCATTCCGCTGCAGTTTAATATGTTGTTCAGCCTTGCAAGGCGTAGTCATGTAAGTTGACCATAAGGTCATTCAACTAGTAGTATATATCATATGATGTTTTTCATAATATTTCCGCTATGTACGATTGTGATATTTACTGATGTTGAGCCTGTGTGCACTAGCGTGATCCTGGACTAGTGTGGCATACTCGGAGGGTCCGGATTTGCATATTCGGGTCCCGACAGAAGTGGTATCAGAGACATACTGACTGTAGGCCTTGACCCTAGATGGTCTGGTCGTCCCTATAGGAACTTCAAAATTATTTTCTAAAGAAAAGAATTAACTTGGAAGAATAATATGTTCTTGACTTATCTTATTCTTCTATTCCTTTCCTCGTCAGAATTTCTCCCTTTCCCCTGCTGAATTTCTTTCTCTCTCCATTGTTGGATCGAGTTAAAAACCTTATCTGAGTGTCTTGGTAGTTGACGTGCCACACCTTAGAGAGAGCATCAAGTGCTTGCTGTCAACACTGTTTGCTTAAGTTATTGGGTTAAACCTATCTCCCTTGCTTTAGGATTCCTGCTTCTTACCTATGCTATTTCCCTCTTCCCTAACCCAGTGGAGCAATCAAGCGGATGGTTCAGACTCTTGGAAACAACAGAATCAGTGGAAGTGAAAATCAATCCAAGGAGAACCTCAATGATGGATCAGTTCTTCAACCATCATGATAGCTAGATGTGCAGAGTTCCAGAGAGTTCTTGACTGCTCAGACTCAGTTGATGCATGCAATGATGAAGCAAATGCAGAATATGACTGACCAAGCCAATGTCAACCAAGAGCCCCAAGCTGCTACCAATGATTTCCGTTCCTACTCAAGGTTATTAGAATTCATAAGGTCTCGTCCGCCGACATTTTTAGGAAATGTGTTACCCTCGGAAGCGGATGATTGGCTCAAGACCATTGAGAGGAAGCTGCTCATTGCTCAGTGTGAAGACGATGAGAAAGTCCTGTATGCTTCTTATCAGTTACAAGGAATTGCTGCGAAATGGTGGGAGAAATATTGTGCTGTTCATGAAGCCCCGCGGAGTATCACATGGAATGAATTTGTTGTTGCTTTTCGTAATCTCTTTGCCTCTCCTGGAGACAGTATGGTCACAGTAAATACGGAGCATAATACTATCCATGCACCTTGTTCGACATCTAAGCGTTGCCCTCTGAAGTGCTGTCAACCAAACAAGTTAGAAGATCGTTGTCGATGTTTCGAGCACCGGCAAGTAAATTTGTAAGTCTAAGGGGCCGCGCGTTCCCTCTCCCTGAATGGTTAGACTCGGAAGCTCAAGATGTATACTGGCTCGGGTCGAAAGTCCCTACTCCAATTCGTGTGGTGGTGTTGTATTGCCTTCGGTGCAGATGACTGCACAAAGTTTACAAGCGAGAGTTATTGGACCCTAGCGCGAAGTCTTGACGGTTTTTATCGAAAAATTCCCCCTCTTCCCGGGTTCCTGCCTTCCTTTATACTGATGCGAAGGCGCAGTTACATCGAGAGTTGGGAAGGCGAGGTGACCCATGCTAAGAGCTTCGGTCCTTCGTTACCGATCGGTCATCGCTCGTCCTGCCCACGTTGGGTCGGTAGTCCTGTTGGGCAGGGCGGTTAGCTGCTTCGTTGGGAAATGGCGCACCGCCTTACGCGAGCTGACGAGTCTTGGCGTTCTTTGTGCATGACGTAAGTCTTGCCTCGGAGGGAGCGTGTCTTCGTCTTGTCGTGGCCGGTTGATGGGATGGAGGCATGACCGGCAGCCATTAAACCATCTTGGGAAGGGCCACTGCTCGTCTGATCCGCTTGACCGACCCGCCGTGGGGCATGTGGCTGTCGGCTGGTGGAGGTCTCGACACGCGGCCCTTGGCGGGAGTTGCATTGGCTTAGTCGGAGTCGGGGGATCCCGACCCGCTGCGGAGGTCGGGAGCCCTGGTTGGTCGGAGATGCCTTCCCCGATCGGTCGGGAACGGGTGTCCTGTGTGGCCCCGCAGGTACTTTGGTCGGTAGTGGGCCTGGAGCGGCCTGTTAGGCCCGAGCTATACTTGAGGCGGCCTGCTCGTCACTCCGGGCCATTGGGGTACCCTTGTTATAAGTATTCGTCAGTAGCCCCCAAACCCCCGAGCGAGTTCAGCAGATTCGGTTGGGGGTTGAGCTTGAATGTGAAGGGCGACTGGGCCCGATTGGTCGGTCCGACCAACTAGGTCAGCTGGTTTCCTCCAGGTGTACGTCGACGCATCCGACGGCTGCCCTGGAACTTGGCGGGGGCATTCGAACCGCCGGGGGCTTTAAATCGCTTGCCCGCCTCGTTCTTTGAGCACGGCTTGACTGCCGCTGCATCCGTTCGTCCGAGGGTTGCTCTTCCACTACAAGGCGGAGGTACATCATCTCAACCCCAACGGGGTCCTCCACATTGCCATCTTCATCACGCTTTGTGAGGCCTTCTTGGGGATTGAGCCGCACTGGGCGCTGTGGAGGCACTTTTTCCACGCAAGGCTCTCGAAGGACAAGCCAACGGACGCCACGGCGCCCATCGGTGGCCTGGCCCTCCAGCTTCGGTCCGGCCGGAGCTCGAGTACCTCGACGTTAAGCTGCCGTCGTCCAACAAGGGATGGCGCCCTGAATGGTTCTACGTTCGGAACGCTGGGGACAGCGCCCCGCCTTTCACCGGCAAGCTCCCTGTGGCGGGGGAGGAATGGACCTGGGGCGCTGAAAAGAAGGAGATGAAGAAGGTGGCCCTGATCGCGGAGCAGGTCAGGGCCTTAAGGGAGCAGAGGCTCACCGGGGACGCCGTCGTGCGTGCCTTCATGGGGATGCGCGTGCAACCCCTTATGCACAGGTCGCGCCCCTTGTTCCGGTATGAGGGAGCGTCCGATAGAATGAGGATGGCGGAGCCCGAGCTCACCGCGACCGAGGTCGAGGCCAGGGTGGCCGCCGTTACGGCGGAGGCACCACGGAAGCTGCGGGCGGCCTCCCGGAGCCATTTTCGGCGGCCCACCCCCCAAATCTGGTAGGTTGGGCGGACTTCTTCTCGCCTCTCTTCCCTTTGACTTCGGCGCCCGGTCTGACCAGTGTTTTCCTATCTTCTAGGGGCTCTCAGGAATGGTCTCCCGGGCGTTGCTCCCGGGAGAGAAGGAGTCGAGGCAGCGGCCCGAGCAGAGGCCGCACAGCTCGACTCCTCCCGCAAGAAGCGGAAGGAGGAGAGGAAGAAGAAGAAGAAGGAGCACGCGGCGAGGTCCGCGTGTGGTGAGGACGTGTCTGAGTCCACCGCTCCGGGGGCGACCTCTACCGACAGCAGCGGGGGCAGCCCCGGTCACCCATACCGTGGGCTCTTTTCTGACTCGTCGGTCGGCGGTGGCCTGAGCGGGGGCCTGACGGAGGGCGATGCGCTGGCATCGCGACCGGGAGCCCCAGGCGGAGGGCGACCGGGCGGTCGGTGTCGTCGGCGTTCCTCCAGTGGAAGCACCCCTTGCAGAGGCGGTTTCGGGGAAGCGGCCGGCGGATCTGCCCCTTGGAGGGGGGCCGGCAAAGAGAGCGCGCTTGCCGCGCACCCGCTCGGTTTAGTAAGTACCCCTTTTTCTTGTTCGGATATTATCGCCACAGGGCCGCCCGAACAGCTCTTAAGTGTTTGTGATGTGCAGTGCGTATACGGGCGTGACCGTGGCTGCGGTTGCGGCACACCCTGTGGTTGCTCTGCAAGGGACGGCGCCGTTACTGCTGCCAGAGGAGTCGCAGGGCGGTGGGGCGCCGCAGTTGGTGCCGGGCGTCAATCGGTTAGCGGCGGTCGGGCACCGCGCCGAGCTGGCGCGTCGGCGTGCTTGCCATCGGAGGGACGGGGCCTCACTCGGAGGCTGAGGTTGGTGAGGAGCTCCCGCCGCCTCCACCTGGGACGCCGCCGAGTGGCGCGGTCGTCGTTACGGAGAAAGAATCGACGACGTTACCGGCGAGCTCGCTGGCAGGGGAGACGTCGGTGCTGGAGACGTTCGACCCCTTGCCCCAAGTGGAGGCATTGGTCGGGGCCCCGCAAGCGCAGGTCACCGAGTGGATTCTCGAGGGGCTAGTTCCACCACCCTTGCCCGTGGTGGTTCGGTCGGGGACCATAGACGAAGCGGAGGAGTGCGAGTGGGCCGCTCTCCAGCAAGGCGCTCGGGACGCCGAAGCTGAGATGGACCAGATTCGAAAGGGGCTGGTTCTCGCTCTTGAATCCTCCGGCAGGGCGTTGGACGCAATGGCCGGGCAGTCCGGCCGTTTAGCATGGTAAGTTGACCTAAAACCAGACTTCTCGTAACTTTTGATGAGCTCGCGGCGAGACTTAATGGAGTGTCCACATTTTGCAGCATCTGCGGGCCCGCTCCGAGGGCAAGTCCGAGCACTCTAGCGCTCGGACAGCCAGCGGGTGGCTGCTGTGGAGGAGTGCAATCGGCTGCGCCATGAGCTACGCCTGGCTCAAGAAGCTCTGACCGTCAGGCGGGCGGAAACGGCGGAGACCCGCCAAGAGCTGGAGCAGGCCACAAAGACCCTCTTCGATGAACGCCTGGGGGCCAAGTCCTTGAGGGCGAGGGTGGCGGAACTTGAGTCCCTCCTGGCGGAGGCCACCAGCGCCAAGGACGCCGCCGTCACCGCAGAGGGGGGCGCGTTAGTGCAGGCGACCTGCCTGCGAAACGAGCGGGACCAGGCCCGGAAGGACGCCGACCGAGTACGCTCTGAGCGGGAAACCGCTCAGAAGGAGCTGGCTTCCTTAAGGACCTCATACGAGGGAGTCAGGGAAGAGGCCAGCAACCTGGAGAGCTCGGCGGCTGGTAAGTATCTCAATCTCTCAGTTGATTCTGCCAGCGCGACTCATAAGTTGTGCTTATCTGGAGATGTTGTAATCCGCAGAGCTGCAGAAGAATCTGGGCGCCGCTATAGAGGCGCGGAAGGACGCCCTGCAGGCTCGTGATGAGGCGGTCACGGCGCGGGACGTGGCGCAGTGGCGCTGAAGATCGCTGAAGGTGGTCGGGCCGAGCTGGCCGTAGAACTGGAGGCCCTTCGCAAGGCCGACCAGGATGTCTGCGACCGGGTCCTTGGAACCGTGGCGGGCCCGAGCGCTCGCCCCATGCTGGCCCGAGTGCCAGGGCACGTTGAGAGAGCGGTGATCGTAGGTGCCGCACTTGGAGCTTCCTCGGCGCTGGCCAACACCATCTCCTACTACGACGGCATTGACCTCGCAGTGGTGAGCAGCGGCGTCACTGGGAACCGAACCGACGACGAGATCTACAGGTTCGAGCTCCTAGTCGAGCCGCACGCTCGGGAGATCGCCAGCCACATCTCGCCGCAGAGTGCCCTCCAAGAAGAATAAGGAGAAGTTAGATTCGTCTCCCTTTATTGTAAAGACTATTGTTCGTAAATAATCTTAAGCTTAGCAAGTTCCAGCATGCCTCCCGCCCTCTTTTATGTTATGTGATTGTTTAACTGGCCATGGCCTTAAGGACCGCTGGGGTCGCTTGTGCGTTAGGCCAGGTTACTCTGGGAAGGGCGAAAAGGACAGGAACTTTGGCTGCGCAGCGTTTACACGCGCTTGTGCGGGATAGGAATGTTCCTGACCGGTCAAGGGTCGCTCCGCTCGGGTACTTCCTTCTTCCGCGAAGTGCCACAACCATAGCCGCTGGGGCGTAGGCCGAAGCACTTGGGTCGAGAGGGTTACCGCTCGGGGAGGACCTTGTGACCAGTCGGGTCACCGACCCGCATGAGCGTGTGAGTTAGCCGAATTTGCGCGGGAGAGGAGTGTTCTCGACCAACCAAAGGTCACTCCGCTCGGGTACTTCCTTCTTCCGCGAAGTGCCACAACCATAGCCGCTGGGGCGTAGGCCGGAGCACTCAGGTCGAGAGGGTTACCGCTCGGGGAGGACCTTGTGACTAGTCGGGTCACCGACCCGCATGAGCGCCGACCAGAAGCAACCTGAATGGGGGCGCCATCGGGCAGCCCCCGAGCGTCACACGGTGACCAGGTGTTCGGAAGGAAAAGGTAAAGAAGACGCAAGGAAAAAGAAAAGGACTTAGGGATAGAATCGCCTTAACTTTTCTATGTTCCACGCGTTTGGGAGGACGCGACCGTCCGCGTCCTTGAGCAGAAAGGTGCCGGGTCGAAGAACTTCCACAACGGTGAATGGGCCTTCCCATGGCGGCGAAAGCTTGTGCTTGTCTTTGCTGGTTTGGACTCGGCGCAGGACTAGGTCGCCAGCGCTGAAGGATCGCCCTCGAACCTGGCGGCCGTGGTAATGCTGCAGAGCTTGTTGATACTTGGCCGATCGTAAGATGGCCACATCGCGTGCCTCGTCGTGCTGGTCGATGGCGTCTTGTTGTGAGGCGAGCCCCCGAGCCTCGTCGAAGGCTTGTAATCTTGGGGCGCCGTATTCCAGGTCGGTTGGCAAGATAGCTTCGGCGCCGAACACCATGAAGAACGGCGTAAATCCGGTCGCCCGAGTCGGTGTAGTCCGCAAACTTCAGAGGACGGAGGGTAGCTCGGCCACCCACCGCCCCGCGAAATGCTTCAGTCGACTGAAGATCCGCGGCTTGAGCCCTTGGAGGATCATGCTATTCGCGCGTTCGACCTGGCCGTTGGTCCGTGGATGGCCCACGGCTGCCCAATCGACGCGGATGTTGAAGTCGTCGCAGAACTCGAGGAATTCCTTCCCCGTGAACTGCGTTCCGTTGTCGGTGATGATATAGTTCGGGTCCCCGAACCGAAAAACGATGTTGCGGAAGAAGATGGCCGCTTGTATCGACGTGACGCTTACGACCGGCTTAGCCTCTATCCATTTGGTGAACTTGTCCATCGCGACGAGTAGGTGGGTGAAGCCCCCGGGCGCTTTCTTCAAGGGCTCGACCAGATCGAGTCCCCAGACTGCAAACGGCCATGTGATGGGGATCGTCTGCAGGGCTTGAGCCGGCAGATATGTCTGTCGGGCGAAGAACTGGCATCCTTCACAGGCGCGTACAATCTGCTCGGCGTCGGATACGGCGGTCGGCCAGTAAAAACCTTGTCGAAAGGCCTTTCCTATCTGGGATCGGGGGGCAGCATGGTGACCGCAGACCCCGCCATGGATATTGAGCAGCAGCTGTTTCCCTTGGTCGGCCAGAACACACCTCTGGAGGATCCCGGAGGGACTCCTTTTGTAGAGGTCCGGCCCAACCAGGGCGAAGGATTTTGCCCGACGAGCGAGGCGCCGGGCCTCGGTCGGTTCGGACGGCAGCGACCCGTCCGTCAGGTGGGCGATGAAAGGCCTCCTCCAGTCGGACTCAGTCGTTAGCACACTGTGGTCCGACCCGACCAGGTCTACGCCCGACCGCGCGGCGGCTGGCGTGACCGTGCTTGGCTGATCGGGAGACCGCTCGACCACCAAGTCCGTCCGGACGGAAGGCTGCAATAGGTCGCAAACGAAGATACCAGGTGGGACTGGCCCTCTGCTGGAGGCAAGATTGGCTAGGTAATCGGTCTCACCGTTGTAGCGTCTGTAGCTATGGTGGAGCTCGAAACCGTTGAACCGCTCCTCGAGCTTGCGCACTTCCCGACAGTACGCAGCCATGCGGGCGTCTCGGGGCTCCGAAGCCTTCATGACCTGGTCAACAACAAGCTTGGAGTCCCCATGGATGTAGAGTCGACGAGCGCCGAGGTCGGCAGCGATCCGGAGACCGTTGACGAGAGCCTCGTACTCGGCGACGTTGTTGGTCGCATCGAAGAGCAACCTGATGGCGTATTGAAGTCTGTTCCTGAGCGGGGAAACGATGACGACTCTCGAGCCCACGCCGTTCTTGGTGTAGGACCCATCGAAGTACATTGTCCAGTACTCGGGGTTTTCAATCACCGGTGGCGCTTGGGCTTCGGTCCATTCGGCGATGAAGTCGGCCAGGGCTTGCGACTTGATTGCCGTCCGAGGGACGTATGATATACCGTGACCACTAAGCTCGAGCGCCCACTTGGCTATCCTTCCTGAGGCGTCGCGGTTGTGGACGATCTCGCCGAGTGGCGATGTGGTCACCACGGTGATGGGGTGCTGGTCGAAGTAATGGACCAATTTCCTTTTCGCGATGAGCACTGCGTAGAGCAGCTTCTGCACCTGCGGGTACCGAGCCTTGGACTCGGAAAGCACCTCGCTGATGAAGTAAACTGGCCGTTGTACCTTGAGTTCACGGCCTTCTTCCGCTCGTTCCACCATAAGGGCCGCACTGACGACTTGGGTGGTGGCGGCGATGTAGAGGAGCAGCGGTTCGTCTGGTGCTGGAGCCACCAGAATCGGGGGTGAGGACAAGAAGACCTTCAAACGGGTGAGGGCTTCCTAAGCCTCCTGGGTCCAACTGAAGCGGTCGGATTTCTTAAGCAGCCTGTAGAGCGGCATTCCGCGCTCGCCAAGGCGGGACACGAAACGGCTCAAGGCTGCAAGGCATCCAGTTAGCCTCTGGACCCCTTTGAGGTTGTCAACCGGGCCCATCCTTGCCATTGCCGAGATCTTCTCCTGATTGGCCTCGATGCCGCGCTCGGATACGATGAAGCCGAGGAGCTTCCCCCTGTAACGTAGCAGAACGCGCCAAACGAAGTGATGAAGGAAGTCGCGAGCTGGTCGGAGTCCTTCAGCGCTATCTGGTGGTAGCCTGAGTAGGCATCCAGAAAGGAAAGAGACTCGCACCCTGCGGTGGAGTCGATGACTTGGTCGATACGGGGCAAGGGGAACGAGTCCTTGGGACACGCTTTGTTGAGATTCGTATAGTCAATACACATCCTCCATTGCCCGTTCTTCTTTTTTACAAGTACAGGGTTGGCTAGCCACTCAGGGTGGCGTACCTCTTTCACAAACCCTGCAGCCAAAAGCTTGGTGATCTCCTCCCCTATGATCCTGCGCCTCTCCTCGTCGATGTGGCGCAGGCGTTGGGCGACCGGCTTTGAGCCTGGTCGGATGCTTAAGGAGTGCTCGGCGACTTCCTTTGGGATTCCTGGCATGTCGGAGGACCTCCATGCGAAAACGTCTTTGTTGGCGCGGAGGAAGTCGACGAGCGCGCTTTCCTATTTGGCGGGGAGCGTGGCTCCAATCCGCACGGTTTTGGCCAGATTGCTGGGATCGATCTCAAACTTCTTTGTGTCCTCGGCGGACTTGAAGGATCCTGCCCCCGACTTGCTAGATTCGGGGGCGGACTCGGAGGCCTCCCTTCGGAGGTAGGTGAGCTCGGTGGATGCGATGACCGCCGAGGCTAGCTCACAACTGCTGCGCTCGCAGTTGTAAGCAAGCTGAAAAGATGAGGCCACAGTGATAACCCCTCGCGGCCCAGGCATCTTCAGCTTGAGATATGCTGTGAGACCCCGTTCTGATGAACAGGAACCTCCATGTGATTATTGTGCTATTCCCTGGATCAGTAGCTAGCACTCACATGTTTACAACAATTGGAATCACAACCACACCACAATTAATTACAGCGGAAACTAATACATAAAGGGAAAGCTACAACTCGTAGAATAAAGCGAAGAAAAGAAATAATATCTTGTAGTTTGCCCATCCAACCCGCAGGCAACTGACAAGGCATAAACTCCAGATAGAACACGACGAAGAAGATCCCGCGACTGCGGCGAAAAAGAGACTCAAGCCTCGCTAACTCATCCACCTAAAATAATAATTAAGCAAGGGTGAGTATTTTACGTACTCAAGAAGACTTGAGCAAAACCTACAATATATGCGAGCCATTACAAAGGAAAGGCTAATACGCTTAATTTGCATAAAGCGAAATTGAATTGTAAAACAAGTTATCATTTGCAAACGGAATTTATAAAAGCAAGTTGATTGATAAGAAGTATATACAACAATAAGTAATACTCACGATCCTCCATGACGTGAGTTCAAATAAACCAAACCACAAGGTCCATCAATGTCATCCCTTCGACATAAAACAACGATTGCTAAAACAAGTTTAGACCAAACCCATTTTAGAAAATACCAAAACTCTAACATTGGGAGGATTTTCCCAAGTGCCCATAACATGGGCGCGGCTAATCGATTAGATCTTACACTCTGAGAGTGTACACTTTACCCACAAGGAATGATCAACCTTTTCGCGAGATCAATTAACACACTTCCTTTGGTGTGTCGGCAAGGAGATCATACAAAGCCGTTACATTATCTAGACGTGGCTTTACGCCAGCCCGGGACATTAACCCTCGCCCTGAAGACAGAGACACTCACCCAAGCCGTGGATCCACATTTATCACACACACACCACGTCTCTGTCCAGGGCAAGGCGTACACCGTTGCATTGGTATGTAGAAACCCCTACGCATGCACTGGACCGGAATGTCTGTGCAATCTCCCACCTTCCATAGATGCAAAGCCACATCTAAACAACTTAATAGGCTAAGACCCGCCCACACAAGCCCTTGTGGTTGCACGAAAACATGGATCTACAACATCCCATTTGCTCGGTCCTTAATCCGACACGGGCGATACTCCACCCTACACTACGTGCAAACCCGTCTGCACATCCGGCTATTGCCAATAATCGCCCGTATCAAACCATAGTTTTATTTTGGGTTTTTAACAAACTACCAGCAACCATTTTCCCAAAAAGGACCATTTAGGTTCCAGATAAAACATTTCAGGAAACAATTTTAATCATGATCATTTGCCCCACAAAAAGCTAAAGAATGGCTAAGCAGGTTTAACATGATCACATATACCCAATTTGGTATTAAGTAATGTCTAGCCCTATTCTATGGTTATCAAGGTTCACATTTCCATAATTATCAAGGAGTTTCATCTGACAACAGGTATATCTACCAATACCACAAAATAGCGAATTTACAGAAAGTAAACGCATGCATGAAACAATTTAGTAAACATAGTGCAAATCAAATACTGGGATCAAGATGGTCAAAGGGCGCTTGCCTGCTTAATCATTGCTTATGGTGAAGACGAGGTCGCAACTGACGCAGGAAGGCACGTCGAATTCTACACGTCGATCAACCGGAAATATAGCAAATATCCAAGTTTAATAAGGGCAAAAAGAAGACAGACAGAAAATCAAATAAAGATTCACTACAGAAAACAAGAAAACTTTAGGGTTTAATTATGATTTTAAGATCTCATGAATTAGATAATTACATATTCATATACTTAATAGCTTTTATGATGAACAAAACAAGGTTCCTTTTATATATTATCCATTCTTGAATTACGAAATCAAGAGGCTAAAATTATGAATTCTTGTATTTATAACTTTGAATTATAGATACTAAAATTATTTGGATTAATAGAATTAAAACATTAGTTAAAGGATTACGTGCTAAAAGCATTTAATTCCTTAAGTGATTTTGCATAAGAACGGTTTTGACTATGTTATACCTGATAAGTTAAGCTACTGATTATATATTCAAGGTTTTAAGAAGGTTCTGGTGATACAAATATATTAACTATGTATTTCATCATTATTGCCAAGTTGCTTATTCATATTATGAAGTTCATGAACCATAAAACTTAGGGTTATTTGGCTGCTAGGATTTATAAGCAAAATATAGTGAAATAAGATTATTTCTTCGGAATTGGATAGTATATACTTTGAAGAACATTTCTAAGTTGATCTCATACATTTTAGTGTTTAAACGCGACATTATATTCATTGCTGAAAAGCTTATATGATAATAAGGTTTATGTTATAAGGAATTGGATTAGAAGTGTAGTGCACAATTACAACTTAGGGTTATAGCGCTAGCTGGATTCAGATGAATATTAAGCTATAAACAAAATATTTTTCCAGAATATGATAGTCCATATCCTAAATATCATTTCTGAACTGATATTCATAATATTAGCATGTAGGCGAGATATTCTGCGGGTTGTTGAAAATGCTTAAGTGTTTCATTTATTTAGAAAACATAACACTTTAGGGCTATGTGGCTAGTTCAATTTATATGTAAACCATAGTAAAACAAAATACTTTCTTTAGGATATTGAAGTATGCACCTTATAGAGTATTTCTATGCTATTTTCATAAATCTTTTCATTTGGATGATATACTTTACAAGCTTCTGAAAAGGCTTAAGTGATTACAATACTAACACAAATAGGCTCAGTTTTCAACATAAGTTTTGAAACTGGTTTCTCGATATTTGGCAGTTATCCGAAACGTTTTCCATATAAGTGATCATTAGGGCCTAACAAGGAATTAATTCAGATTAGCACAATCATAAGATATTTTTGCATAATCAGCATGGGCATTATTTTTCAAGGTTATAGGATTTGGCTTTGTCAAATTTGAAGTTAGTTTGAGGAAGTTATGACTATTTGGATTATACAAGCATTGAAATTTCAACTACTAAATATTTACTGTTTCCTATGGTAATCCTTATACATTTTTATATATCTGCGATCCTTGTAATGTCAGGAGTATAACAAAACTGATTTGGTGAACAATCGAATTCATTTGATCCATATTTTAACTATTTGATTCTCTATGCAAGGGAAGTTTCTTTTGCTTACTTTTAAACACAAACTGAGTTCAATCTTAAATATTTTTGTAGAAATGGAACATTTATAGTCTCAGGGTCATGTGAGAACAATTTCATGATTTTAGGAGCTATAGTTTGCATAACTACTATATGTTACATAAAAGGGACTTTAAACAAACTTGTTTGAAATAATTTGAATTGTAGTGATCATCTAAGTTTGTTACATATTCCAAATCCTTATGGCTTAATTCAAATTTATAAACTTATTTCATCTTATTTTGGATTTCTTTTATATAAGTTATGTATATTTGAGTTTTTAATGTATTGAATGAATCCTTTAATAGAAAGTAGCTCAAACATAAATGAAATCTAAATATTTTTATATATTTGAACTTGTGGAAGCATAAGGATTCCATAAAAATTGGTTTCATTCAATTCTAAGTTTGTTTGCAGAATTTTTATACAAAGCATATCTTTAGCCCTTTTTTTTCAAATTTGAATTTCGAATTCACCCAGTGAAGATGTTCAAAATATTATTTCATATTCTGAAAGTAACTGATTTTACATGAATATAGAAATTTATTTCACTAATTTTGGAGTTGTAATGCAAAAGTTACAAACGATTGAATTATTTCGGGTATACTAAATCAGGAAAAATTGAAAATACGCTTTCGGTATAGAGATGGCGTATTTTACCGGTTTGACTGGAGGAGCTCTCGCTGGCTGACAAAATAGGCCCACTGAGCAGTGAGCCGAAGTAGGGGAGACGCTAGGGCAGCTCGCCGGCGACGAAGGAGCGGCGAAGGGTCTCGGCCGATGGCACCTAGAGCATCAGTTCGACGACGTGCACTCGATGGCGGGGTTGGTTTTCACCGAAGATGGCTGGAGTGAGCTGCCACCAAGAGGGGGGCGGCGGCAATGGTGGAGCTCGTCGGAGAAGAAGAAGAGGTAAGTCTCCGGCCGAATCGGTAGCGATGTGAGCATCAGTGAGGCTAGGGCGTACCGTTTTGGGGGTCGATTCATCCGGAGAAGCGGTGGGTTGGGCTTGAATTGCTTTCACCCCTCTTCTGCGCTACGGCGATAACAGAGTTGACAGCTGAACTCGGCAGTGTTCTGGGAGGAACGATCAAGCTGCGAGATTTGATATTGGTGAAGAGGCAGCAGAATGATGATGCTTCTCCGTCGCTACTCCTCTTCACTAGATGGCTGGTGATCTTTTGGTTGAGCTTCTTGCTCCCTGGGTCCTCCTGAAGGCCTTCTGATCTTTCTTGAGTTTTGCTTCAGGCTATTGGGATGTGATAAGGCTTTCTGATCTTCATGAGCTTTGGCGTGGGAATGGAGACTCAGTGGCTGGCTTTGGCGTGGGAGCTCTGCATTTGGATTGTGTGCTGATTTGGTTGCCTAAAGGATGAAGCTTCTGGATGAGGTGAGGTGTCCCCAAAGAACAGCACACAGCATGGCTCTAGTGCTGGACGTGAAAACTGCTATGAACCAAGTTGGAAAATTTCGAACCTTTTTGACCATGGTCTACTGGGAGTTCTTAGATTTCAGTAAAATTTTGAGGTTAAAATACAGCATGGTTAATTAATTAAAATTCTGACACTGTGCACTGCTCAGAATTTTAATTTCGGATTTTGATTTAATTAAAGGTGAAAAGTTTATTATTTATTTTTCAAACTTTTTTTAGTAGTTTGTATTTGGTTACGAATGTCTATATAAAAATTTCAAGTCAAAATATTGGTTATTTATTTTATAAAAATTCTGACATGGAAATTTTTAGATTTTCAATGCCTCTGTTTTCGAATTTTTAAATGGTCTAAATGACATTATTAATTCCTGATATTTTTACCACAGGTAAATATTGACTTAAGGATATTATTGTAAATTTTTCAGGAGCATATGAGGTTCTAAAATTTTATAATAAATCTGTCCTTGCACTATTTGGAGGTCAAAGGGATGTCTTTTCAACTATTTAATACTTTCTTATGTATTAAACTTTATTTGCTGGATAAACTCATCCACTGCATGCTTAGAGTTACCATGGTAAAATTTTCTAACTTTTACTTTTACCATTTTACCATTCCCATTTACTAATTCTAATTGTTGGATTTCCATACAATACAAAAATCCAAAGAAATTCAAATAAGAACCAATAAATTCAATAAAACTTATAAATAAATATTTTCAAATTTAAAATATTTATTTTTATATTACTTTATTTTTCGGGATGTTACAAATCTACCCCCCTTACAGAAATCTCATCCCCGAGATTTGCAAGGACTAGGTAGGTTAAAAGAATTTCTTTCTCACAGGTGACCTTGTCGTTCTATTTTCTCTTCGTCCTCGTTGTCGTTGCTTTATGGGAACTTCTTGTAATTACGTGTTGATAATCTAAGAATAGGGAAGGTTTCTATTTGAGCTTTATATAAGCAGATAAGGGATATTACTATATATCTCTTTTGACCGAACATCCTAGGATTATTAATAAGGATGATCAAATTTAGAGAATAGCACTTAGTATGCTTAGGATACTTGAGGTGAAAGAATAGATGTATTGTCATTAAATTCATTTGTAAAGAATTGAATGTTATCATCAAGAAATGATATTTGAATACAACAGTTGATCTATATAGTCAACATTAGTTGACGAGATTAGATGAGAATGAATGTCATTCAAAGTTGTCTTTAGATTGAAAACAAGGTAAGATAATTCAACAATTTGGGATGAGATAGGAGGATTATAATATGATCATGATGATTTAATTCGTTTGGTCATCTTGGTAAACATAGGGTTTTGATTTTCTTTGTTTGGCAATTATGAAGGAATATATTGCACAGAGTCAAAAGGGTTGATTACAGGATTTAACTACATAAAGGACGTACTCATTATTACATTAAGTGTAGGGTGTAATTACATAAGGAAGATGATTACATTTAAAGCCTTACTTCGAGGCAGGAGTTGTTCTGGGTACTTGATATTTCCTAGATCCTCGAGATAGCTTGGAAATTACTGATGTCATCCTTGACGAGATGAAGAACTCTACTTGGCCAGATGTTGGCGAAGTGTTGAGGTTCTTCTCGGTTGATGCAGGCGATGTTCTCCATCTTATTTAAAACAACAGAAAGGTTATTCGCTGATGTTATAAAACAGATGGAAGGTTTATCGAGTAATGGTTAAAGATGAAAACTGAAAGTTTAGCACTTGACATCTTACCGGCCATTTGAATAGATTAAGATAAGATATATTTTGATGAGAGTTCAGTTAGATTTATAAGGCAACATTCTGCTTATCAAAATATTATTTTAAGAACAGGTTCTATATGAACTTTTGGTTGACTTCAAGTAGATCTAAAGAGGACAAGATGATTTCAAGTTAATCTAAAGTCTGGTAGAAACTGTATTTAGGAGAGATGTACTTGGCATTGCGTAAGGTATGCCATGATTGACATCTTGAGTTGGAGTGAAAGCAGAGATAGGGGCTTGTTGGTCCTGAGATTGTCCTTGCAGTTGTTGCTTGGGCTTCATAGGGTTAAGAACGAGGTTGATCTCTCTTCTTCTTTGAGCACTTATTGGCATAATGCCCATGTTCACCACAATAAAAGCAAATAATACTGACTTTCTGGTTTTAAGTACCGCATGTACCGTCTATTGGTGTTGCTGGAGGGATGAACAAATGATGATTGAAACCGAGAACAGAGTCGAGCAAAATTCTTCTCGGGACAAGTGTTCTTGTTCAAACGTCACTTCTTTAACTAACTTTTTATGCGAACTGCTTCAGATTTTATTTCAAGTTTTATTCCTTCTACTCTTAGAGTTATAATTTTGACCGAGTCTTCTATGAGATATGGTCATGTTTCAAAGCTTGATGAAGATCCAAAAGAACAAGATATTCGGTTTTGAAACGAACATGCGGCATGACAGAGTTTGAAAGGAATCATAACTCAAAGATGACAAGCTGTCTTTAAAGGAAGAACAAGCTAGGACAGCAACTAGTTTCAAGTTCATCAGACAGCTGGTTTTTCATCTTACATGCAGATTTGTGGAGAACGTTTTCTGCAAGATGCAGGATAGGGAAAGCGCTAAAACATTTGAGATCATCGTAAAAGCAATGGCTGGCTGAGCACGATCCTTGCCAACATAGAGAAGTTTGTGGTGTTTGTAGAAAAGAAGCGGGGTAAACCAAGAGAATCATGGTTAGGTGTTTAAAAAGGAATGGAAATGTTTCCACAAAATGTGAACGGGCGTGAGCAAAGGTAGTCAAATTGCCACGGGTCTGTGCAACAAGTGATGTTTCCACTTTTTGATTGACCAAAGAAACAGGAAAGCTTAACGGTGAACGATGACGGTTTTGTAGTCGGTCAAGCGATGACATTGGGAATTTAATGGCGAGGACATAATCGAGACAGAGATAAGAGTATAGCGGCTGTCTCATCATCATTACTGGCATTGGTGAGTCGGCCATTGTGTTGGCCTGCTACTATGGGGTGAGGGAGACGGCGCACCCTACCGTGGTGATCATCGTGTAGAGGGAGCAAGCCATCAAAGTAGGCGCCAAATGTGAACACAAAGAAAAATTGCGCTCTACTTTGTACCTGGCTTGTTCGAAAGAAAGACAAAGGAGAGGAGAAGGAAAAGACTAGGTGAACAGATGCAGTGTCGAATTGATCCCTTTTGTCGTGTGTGCAGTGGAACTACGTGATCGGTGCAATGAATCGCACTAGATGTTTGGTTTTAACAAAAAAACTGGCTACTTGCTGTCGTGGAGAAGAAAAGTATGTGTCTGGTGATTTTGTTTGATTACGGCGAGTACTTGTGCTAAGGTTGGGGATTTGGCATTCACTTTTCTTGGTTGGGTTTCACGAAGTAGATGAGGAGTGTTAGCAATTTATACCAAGAATCTTTAGCAAAATTTTAAGCTAACTTAAGGAGAGATACACAGTGTGTTAAAATGTTTGAGATGACTGAAAGGATACATCTCAACTATGAGTTATTTGGGGAGAGCCGAAGGTCGATTATAAAGGCTGAAAAATTTATTACTCATTACTTTCAATGGATGTATTAATGGATTGTGTCGCAGTAATAATCAAACAACGTTCGACAAGATGTTGGAATTGGGGAAAGATGGTTAGATAAGGGTTATCCATTTTACAAAGTAGCATGTGATTCTTTCTAATTAACTCTAGTTGTGGTTTTTACGGACCTTGATAAAGTAGAGAGTTATGATGATTGCTATGTTGAAAGGGAAGTGCCTTAGTTGAATTTGGTTGGACTGGGGTAGTATTATAAATTTTTTTTTTGGTGGTTGAGAACTTTGTGCGGTTTCACTTTGCATAATTTTGCTAATAGTCCTTGTCATCGGCATCCTACAACAACGTGTGATAAAATGTTGGAATCAGAGAGAGACGGTTAGATAGGGGTCAACTAGGTCATGAGACAACATGTTGTTCATTAAAATTTTATTTTGAGAATAGCATATATATGGATTAAGTAATTGCTGGTTAGTTTATAAGGCAACATCTCATTTATTAAAACATTGTTTCAAGGGCGGTTATTAGGTAGTTATTAGTTCATAAGGCAACTTTTCGTTCCTTAAAATTTTCTTATTAAGTAAGGGTTAGCACATCGTAAATTTCAACCTAATGGTTTAACATTTACGAGAGTAACCCGAAAGCAATACAAAAGGTCTACAACAAAATTTCAACAACACGGTAAAATTATATATGCATTCAACTTAGTATATGGGAGGGGTACCTAAGGTTTTTCTTCTATTAGCCTAATCATACGTATTTATGTTCAAGAGGTTTACTTAGAATAATACGTACTTTAGATAAAACTGTCCTTTAAAGTAGACTATTTGGTGGCGAGTTTCTTTTAATGTTTGCACCACTTGCTGATGTCAATATTCTAGGACTTCTATGAAGTCGGTGAAGTTATGATTTTTTTGCTACTTCCATCTTCTTAAGGTTATTAACGCGAACGTCATGATGTTGTCGACTTACTACCAGAATTACTTTCAAAAAGATTTGTCGGTAGTTTTTATTAAGCATAAGGAGAGAATTCCTTCTGGAAAGAATGACTAGAAGTGAAAAAAGAAAGCTCTACAGAGGGGAATTGAGTATATGAGATAGCCAATAGGAGGAAACAATATACAGATAAGGAAATTAAATCTTATAGATGGAAATAGAGTATATACACAACTAATACTACTCTCTTTATATTTCTTTTTAGAAAACAAGGCTTTTTTTTAGTTCAGGCTCATGGTATCTAATTTAGGCAAAGCAATGAGGTAGGTTTTTAAGGCACGATGAGGAGCTGTTATTGGAAAAATTAGATTTTAGCTAGCATAGAGTGACTTAGGTTAATTTAGTGGTTACTAATATGGTGGGATCTCGGCCTTGGCTTATTCACAGAGGGTGAAATCCCAAGAAGTTAGAAGTAGTCATGAAGACTATATTACTAATCTTGATAAGGCTTGATTTTGAGAAAAGTTAATGACCAAAATTGTTACACACATGAGCAGTTCTACAAGAGGAAAGGCAAGCTTGTATAAAATCTTATAGAAGGAAGAGATAAGATATTTTATGATTTCCTATTTATCATATGGTTGGAATTTTCCACATTCATACATAAGGACAACTTATTGTGAAACTTTAACCTAGAGGTTGAGTTCACATATAAATCACCCAGACAAACAAAATAAAAACCAATTTACAATAGCAAGAGAAAGACACCACATAAAAATGCTTTATATAACTCGAGTGGAATAACATGCCACGTATAAGGGTTCCTTTCCTAACGAAGAACCTAATATACTCTAATCTTCTGCATTTCACTATCGAGTGATGTTGGTTCTTCATGAAGTAGAATCTTCGAGTTTTACTTCAACTTTGTCGAGGTTAGTGAAGCATTGTCTGCTTCCTTGAGATTGTCGGCGTAGACATTCTAGCCTTCATTGGTAACATGAAGGGTGGTAGCGACATGCCCCAACATCTTCAAAAGCCAATAGCGAAAACAAACTATTTTTGAGGAAAGAGGAGTTTGTTTACAAATCAAATTGGAAGTAGTGGTAAGGATGAGAACTTAAGAATGAGGAAAGAATAGCAAAGCCTACATTTTGCAAATACAGTAGCTTTTGGAAATAAGATTTTGAACTTACTTATTCCAACACTAACGACCATTCTATCTAGGGTTTACCTGCGATCAAGATAGCTCGATACCATCTGTTTGTGAGACCCGCTCGATGAACAGAACCTCCATGTGATTACTGTGCTATTCCCTGGATCAGTAGCTAGCACTCACATGTTTACAACAATTGGAATCACAACCACACCACAATTAATTACAGCGGAAACTAATACATAAAGGGAAAGCTACAACTCAGAGAATAAAGCAGCAAAAGAAATAATATCTTGTAGTTTGCCCATCCAACCCGCAGGCAACTGACAAGGCATAAACTCCAGATAGAACACGACGAAGAAGATCCCGCGACCTGCGACGAAAAGAGACTCGAAGCCTCGCTAACTCATCCACCTAAAATAATAATTAAGCAAGGGTGAGTACTTTACGTACTCAGCAAGACTTGAGCAAAACCTACAATATATGCAGGCCATTACAAAGGAAAGGCTAATACAGTTAATTTGCATAAAGCGAAATTGAATTGTAAAACAAGTTATCATTTGCAAACGGAATTTATAAAAGCAAGTTGATTGATAAGAAGTATATACAACAGTAAGTAATACTCACAGTCCTCCATGACGTGAGTTCGAAATAAACCAAACCACAAGGTCCATCAATGTCAGCCCTTCGACATAAAACAACAGTTGCTAAAACAAGTTTAGACCAAACCCATTTTAGAAAATACCAAAACTCTAACATTGGGAGGATTTTCCCCAAGTGCCCATAACATGGGCGCGGCTAATCGATTAGATCTTACACTCTGAGGTGTACACTTTACCCACAAGGAATGATCAACCTTTTCGCCAGATCAATTAACACACTTCCTTTGGTGTGTCGGCAAGGAGATCATACAAAGCCGTTACATTATCTAGACGTGGCTTTACACCAGCCCGGGACGTTAACCCTCGCCCTGAAGACAGAGACACTCACCCAAGCCGTGGATCCACATTTATCACACACACACCACGTCTCTGTCGGGGCAAGGCGTACACCGCTGCATTGGTATGTAGAAACCCCTACGCATGCACTGACCGGAATGTCGTGCAATTTCCGCCTTCCATAGATGCAAAGCCACATATAAACAACTTAATAGGCTAAGACCCGCCCACACAAGCCCTTGTGGTTGCACGAAAACATGGATCTACAACATCCCATTTGCTCGGTCCTTAATCCGACACGGGCGATACTCCACCCTACACTACGTGCAAACCCGTCTGCACATCCGGCTATTGCCAATAATCGCCCGCATCAAACCATAGTTTTATTTTGGGTTTTTAACAAACTTCCAGCAACCATTTTCCCAAAAAGGACCATTTAGGTTCCAGATAAAACATTTCAGGAAACAATTTTAATCATGATCATTTGCCCCACAAAAAGCTAAAGCATGGCTATGCAAGTTTAACATGATCACATATACCCAATTTGGCATTAAGTAATGTCTAGCCCTATTCTATGGTTATCAAGGTTCACATTTCCATAATTATCAAGGAGTTTCATCTGACAACAGGTATATCTACCAATACCACAAAATAGCGAATTTACAGAAAGTAAACGCATGCATGAAACAGTTTAGTAAACACAAAGGCAAATCAAATATCGGGATCAAGATGGTCAAAGGGCGCTTGCCTGCTTAATCATTGCTTACGGTGAAGACGAGGTCGCAACTGACGGAGGAAGGCACGTCGAATTCTACACGTCGATCAACCGGAAATATAGCAAATATCCAACTTTAATAAGGGCAAAAAGAAGACAGACAGAAAATCAAATAAAGGTTCACTACATAAAACAAGAATACTTTAGGGTTTAATTATGATTTTAAGATCTCATGAATTAGATAATTACATATTCATATACTTAATAGCTTTTATGATGAACAAAACAAGGTTCCTTTTATATATTATCCATTCTTGAATTACGAATTCAAGAGGCTAAAATTATGAATTCTTGTATTTATAACTTTGAATTATAGATACTAAAATTATTTGGATTAATAGAATTAAAACATTAGTTAAAGGATTACGTGCGAAAAGCATTTAATTCCTTAAGTGATTTTGCATAAGAACGGTTTTGACTATGTTATACCTGATACGTTAAGCTACTGATTATATATTCAAGGTTTTAAGAAGGTTCTGGTGATACAAATATATTAACTATGTATTTCATCATTATTGCCAAGTTGCTTATTCATATTATGAAGTTCATGAACCATAAAACTTAGGGTTATTTGGCTACTAGGATTTATAAGCAAAACATAGTGAAATAAGATTATTTCTTCAGAATTGGATAGTATATACTTTGAAGAACATTTCTAAGTTGATCTCATACATTTTAGTGTTTAAACGCGACATTATATTCATTGCTGAAAAGCTTATATGATAATAAGGTTTTTGTTATAAGGAATTGGATTAGAAGTGTAGTGCACAATTACAACTTAGGGTTATAGCGCTAGGTGGATTCAGATGAATATTAAGCTATAAACAAAATATTTTTCCAGAATATGATAGTCCATATCCTAAATATCATTTCGAACTGATCTTCATAATATTAGCATTTAGGCGAGATATTCTGCGGGTTCTTGAAAATGCTTAAGTGTTTCATTTATTTTGAAAACATAACACTTTAGGGCTATGTGGCTAGTTCAATTTATATGTAAACCATAGTAAAACAAAATACTTTCTTTAGGATATTGAAGTATGCACCTTATAGAGTATTTCTATGCTATTTTCATAAATCTTTTCATTTGGATGATATACTTTACAAGCTTCTGAAAAGGCTTAAGTGATTACAATGCTAACACAAATAGGCTCAGTTTTCAACATAAGTTTGCGATTTCACCCTATAAGATAATCTACCCATTTTTCAGACATAACCAGGGGATGCCTTTATGAGTGTTTTGAAACTGTTTTCTCGATATTTGGCTGTTATCCGAAACGTTTTCCATATAAGTGATCATTAGGGCCTAACAAGGAATTAATTCAGATTAGCACAATCATAAGATATTTTTGCATAATCAGCAAGGGTATTATTTTTCAAGGTTATAGGATTTGGCTTTGTCAAATTTGAAGTTAGTTTGAGGAAGTTATGACTATTTGGATTATACAAGCATTGAAATTTCAACTACTAAATATTTACTGTTTCCTATGGTAATCCTTATACACTTTTATATATCTGCGATCCTTGTAATGTCAGGAGTATAACAAAACTGATTTGGTGAACAATCGAATTCATTTGATCCATATTTTAACTATTTGATTCTCTATGCAAGGGAAGTTTCTTTTGCTTACTTTTAAACACAAACTGAGTTCAATCTTAAATATTTTTGTAGAAATGGAACATTTATAGTCTCAGGGTCATGTGAGAACAATTTCATGATTTTAGGAGCTATAGTTTGCATAACTACTATATGTTACATAAAAGGGACTTTAAACAAACTTGTTTGAAATAATTTGAATTGTAGTGATCATCTAAGTTTTGTTACATATTCCAAATCCTTATTGCTTAATTCAAATTTATAAACTTATTTCATCTTATTTTGGATTTCTTTTATATAAGTTATGTATATTTGAGTTTTTAATGTATTGAATGAATCCTTTAATAGAAAGTAGCTCAAACATAAATGAAATCTAAATATTTTTATATATTTGAACTTGTGGAAGCATAAGGATTCCATAAAAATTGGTTTCATTCAATTCTAAGTTTGTTTGCAGAATTTTTATACAAAGCATATCTTTAGCCCTTTTTTTCAAATTTGAATTTCGAATTCACCCAGTGAAGATGTTCAAAATATTATTTCATATTCTGAAAGTAACTAATTTTACATGAATATAGAAATTTATTTCACAAATTTTGGAGTTGTAATGCAAAAGTTACAAACGATTGAATTATTTCGGGTATACTAAATCAGGAAAAATTGAAAATACGCTTTCGGTATAGAGATGGCGTATTTTACCGGTTTGACTGGAGGAGCTCTCATTGGTCAAGCGGGCCCGAGAGCCGATGCAGGGGAGACGCTAGGGCAGCTCGCCGGCGACGAAGGAGCGGCGAAGGGTCCCGCCGATGGCACCTAGAGCATCGATTCGACGACGCACTCGATGGCGGGGTTGGTTTTCACCGAAGATGGCTGGAGTGAGCTGCCACCAAGAGGGGGGCGGCGGCAATGGTGGAGCTCGTCGGAGAAGAAGAAGAGGTAAGTCTCCGGCCGAATCGGTAGCGATGTGAGCATCAGTGAGGCTAGGGCGTACCGTTTTGGGGGTCGATTCATCCAGAGAAGCGGCGGCTTGGGCTTGAATTGCTTTCACACCTCTTCTGCGCTACGGCGACAACAGAGTTGACAGCTGAACTCGGCAGTGTTCTGGGAGGAACGATCAAGCTGCGAGATTTGATATTGGTGAAGAGGCAGCAGAATGATGATGCTTCTCTGGCTGCTATTCCTCTTCACTAGATGGCTGGTGATCTTTTGGTTGAGCTTCTTGCTCCCAGGGTCCTCCTGAAGGCCTTCTGATCTTTCTTGAGTTTTGCTTCAGGCTATTGGGATGTGATAAGGCTTTCTGATCTTCATGAGCTTTGGCATGGGAATGGAGACTCAGTGGCTGGCTTTGGCGTGGGAGCTCTGCATTTGGATTGTGTGCTGATTTGGTTGCCTAAAGGATGAAGCTTCTGGATGAGGTGAGGTGTCCCCAAAGAACAGCACACAGCATGGCTCTAGTGCTGGACGTGAAAACTTCTATGAACCAAGTTGGAAAATTTCGAACCTTTTTGACCATGGTCTACTGGGAGTGCTTAGATTTCAGTAAAATTTTGAGGTTAAAATACAGCATGGTTAATTAATTAAAATTCTGACACTGTGCACTGCTCAGAATATTAATTTCGGATTTTGATTTAATTAAAGGTGAAAACTTTATTATTTATTTTTCAAACTTTTTTTAGTAATTTGTATTTGGTTACTAATGTCTATATAAAAATTTCAAGTCAACATATTGGGTATTTATTTTATAAAAATTCTGACATGGAAATTTTTAGATTTTCAATGCCTCTGTTTTCGAATTTTTAAATGGTCTAAATGACATTATTAATTCCTGATATTTTTACCACAGGTAAATATTGACTTAAGGATATTATTGTAAATTTTTCAGGAGCATATGAGTTTCTAAAATTTTATAATAAATCTGTCCTTGCACTATTTGGAGTTCAAAGGGATGTCTTTTCAACTATTTAATACTTTCTTATGTATTAAAATTTATTTGCTGGATAAACTCATCCACTGCATGCTTAGAGTTACCATGGTAAAATTTTCTAACTTTTACTTTTACCATTTTACCATTCCCATTTACTAATTCTAATTGTTGGATTTCCATACAATACAAAAATCCAAAGAAATTCAAATAAGAACCAATAAATTCAATAAAACTTATAAATAAATATTTTCAAATTTAAAATATTTATTTTTATATTACTTTATTTTTCGGGATGTTACAAATCTACCCCCCTTACAAAAGGACTAGGTAGGTTAAAAGAATTTCTTTCTCGCAGGTGACCTTGTCGTTCTATTTTCTCTTCGTCCTCGTTGTCGTTGCTTTATGGGAACTTCTTGTAATTACGTGTTGATAATCTAAGAATAGGGAAGGTTTCTATTTGAGCTTTATATAAGCAGATAAGGGATATTACTATATATCTCTTTTGACCGAACATCCTAGGATTATTAATAAGGATGATCAAATTTAGAGAATAGCACTTAGTATGCTTAGGATACTTGAGGTGAAAGAATAGATGTATTGTCATTAAATTCATTTGTAAAGAATTGAATGTTATCATCAAGAAATGATATTTGAATACAACAGTTGATCTGTATAGTCAACATTAGTTGACGAGATTAGCTGAGAATGAATGTCATTCAAAGTTGTCTTTAGATTGAAAACAAGGTAAGATAATTCAACAATTTGGGATGAGATAGGAGGATTATAATATGATCATGATGATTTAATTCGTTTGGTCATCTTGGTAAACATAGGGTTTTGATTTTCTTTGTTTGGCAATTATGAAGGAATATATTGCACAGAGTCAAAAGGGTTGATTACAGGATTTAACTACATAAAGGACGTACTCATTATTACATTAAGTGTAGGGTGTAATTACATAAGGAAGATGATTACATTTAAAGCCTTACTTCGAGGCAGGAGTTGTTCTGGGTACTTGATATTTCCTAGATCCTCGAGATAGCTTGGAAATTACTGATGTCATCCTTGATGAGATGAAGAACTCTACTTGGCCAGATGTTGGCGAAGTGTTGAGGTTCTTCTCGGTTGACGCAGGCGATGTTGTTCGTCTTATTTAAAACAACAGAAAGGTTATTCGCTGATGTTATAAAACAGATGGAAGGTTTATCGAGTAATGGTTAAAGATGAAAACTGAAAGTTTAGCACTTGACATCTTACCGGCCATTTGAATAGATTAAGATAAGATATATTTTGATGAGAGTTCATCTAGATTTATAAGGCAACATTCTGCTTATCAAAATATTATTTTAAGAACAGGTTCTATATGAACTTTTGGTTGACTTCAAGTAGATCTAAAGAGGACAAGATGATTTCAAGTTAATCTAAAGTCTGGTAGAAACTGTATTTAGGAGAGATGTACCTGGCATTGCGTAAGGTATGCCATGATTGACATCATGAGTTGGAGTGAAAGCAGAGATAGGGGCTTGTTGGTCCTGAGATTGTCCTTGCAGTTGTTGCTTGGGCTTCATAGGGTTAAGAACGAGGTTGATCTCTCTTCTTCTTTGAGCACTTATTGGCATAATGCCCATGTTCACCACAATAAAAGCAAATAATACTGACTTTCTGGTTTTAAGTACCAGACAACCGTCTATTGGTGTTGCTGGAGGGATGAACAAATGATGATTGAAACTGAGAACAGAGTCGAGCAAAATTCTTCTCGGGACAAGTGTTCTTGTTCAAACGTCACTTCTTTAACTAACTTTTTGAGCGAACTGCTTCAGATTTTATTTCAAGTTTTATTCCTTCTACTCTTAGAGTTATAATTTTGACCGAGTCTTCTATGAGATATGGTCATGTTTCAAAGCTTGATGAAGATCCAAAAGAACAAGATATTTGGTTTTGAAACGAACATGCGGCATGACAGTGCATGAAAGGAATCATAACTCAAAGATGACAAGCTGTCTTTAAAGGAAGAACAAGCTAGGACAGCAACTAGTTTCAAGTTCATCAGACAGCTGGTTTTTCATCTTACATGCAGATTTGTGGAGAACGTTTTCTGCAAGATGCAGGACAGGGAAAGCGCTAAAACATTTGAGATCATCGTAAAAGCAATGGCTGGCTGAGCACGATCCTTGCCAACATAGAGAAGTTTGTGGTGTTTGTAGAAAAGCGGGGTAAACCAAGAGAATCATGGTTAGGTATTTAAAAGGAATGGAAATGTTTCCACAAAATGTGAACAGGCGTGAGCAAAGGTAGTCAAATTGCCACGGTCTCAGGCAACAAGTGATGTTTCCAACAAGTGATGTTTCCACTTTTGATTGACCAAAGAAACAGGAAAGCTTAACGGTGAACGATGACGGTTTTGGTAGTCGGTCAGCGATGACATTGGGAATTTAATTGCGTAGGACATAATCGAGACAGAGATAAGAGTATAGCGGTTGTCTCATCATCATTCGGCATTGACGAAGGAGAGCGGCGAAGGGTCTCGGATTACAATGCTAACACAAATAGATGGCACCTAGAGCATCGGTTCGACGACGCACTCGATGGCGGGGTTGGTTTTCACCGAAGATGGTCGGAGTGAGCCACCAAGAGGGGCGGCGGCAATGGTGGAGCTCCAAATTTTATGGCTTAATTCAAATTTATAAACTTATTTCATCTTATTTTGGATTTCTTTTATCGTTGGAGAAGAAGAAGAGGTAAGTCTCGGCCGAATCGGTAGCGATGTGAGCATCGGTGAGGCTAGGCGCACTGCTTTGGGGGTCGATTCATCCGGAGAAGCGGCGGGTTGGGCTTGAATTGCTTTCACCCCTCTTCTGCGCTACGGCGACAACAGAGTTGACAGCTGAACTCGGTAGTGTTCTGGGAGGAACGATCAAGCTGCGAGATTTGATATTGGTGAAGAGGCAGCAGAATGATGATGCTTCTCTGGCTGCTACTCCTCTTCACTAGATGGCTGGTGATCTTTTGGTTGAGCTTCTTGCTCCCAGGGTCCTCCTGAAGGCCTTCTGATCTTTCTTGAATTTTGCTTCAGGCTATTGGGATGTGATAAGGCTTTCTGATCTTCATGAGCTTTGGCGTGGGAATGGAGACTCAGTGGCTGGCTTTGGCGTGGGAGCTCTGCATTTGGATTGTGTGCTGATTTGGTTGCCTAAAGGATGAAGCTTCTGGATGAGGTGAGGTGTCCCCAAAGAACAGCACAAAGCATGGCTCTAGTGCTGGATGTGAAAACTTCTATGAACAGGGTTGGAAAATTTCTAAACTTTTTTACCATGGTCTACTGGGAGTGGTTAGATTTCAGTAAAATTTTGAGGTTAAAATACCGCATGGTTAATTAATTAAAATTCTGACACCGCAATCGCTTTAATTTTGATTTCGGATTTTGATTTAATTAAAGGTGAAAACTTTATTATTTATTTTTCAAACTTTGTTTAGTAGTTTTTTTTGGTTAAGAATGTATCTATAAAAATTTCAAGTCAAAATATTGGGTATTTATTTTATAAAAATTCTGACATGGAAATTTTTAGATTTTCAATGCCTCTGTTTTCGAATTTTTAAATGGTCTAAATTACATTATTAATTCCTGATATTTTTACCACAGGTAAATATTGACTTAAGGATATTGTTTTAAATTTTTCAGGAGCATATGAGTTCCGAAAATTTTATAATAAATCTGTCCTTGCACTATTTGGAGGTCAAAGGGATGTCTTTTCAACTATTTAATACTTTCTTATGTATTAAAATTTATTTGCTGGATAAACTCATCCACTGCATGCTTAGAGTTACCATGGTAAAATTTTCTAACTTTTACTTTTACCATTTTACCATTCCCATTTACTAATTCTAATTGTTGGATTTCCATACAATACAAAAATCCAAAGAAATTCAAATAAGAACCAATAAATTCAATAAAACTTATAAATAAATATTTTCAAATTTAAAATATTTATTTTTATATTACTTTATTTTTCGGGATGTTACATATGCGTAGCTGGGGACCGCCATGAACTTGGCGTAGCATGGCCTTCCCAAGATAGCGTGGTAGGAGCCGGGGAAATCCATGACCTCAAAAGTGAGGGTCTCGGTGCGGAAATTTCCCGGTCCTCCAAAGGTGACGGGCAGGTCGATTTGCCCGAGCGGGTGGGCCTGCTGGCCAGGGATGACACCGTGTAAAGGGGCCTTGCTCGGTCTGAGACTCGAGCGAGGGATCCCCATGGCGTCGAGCGTCTCAACATAGAGGATGTTGAGGCCGCTGCCGCCATCCATGAGCGCCTTGGTGAGGCGCTTCTTCCCCACGATGGGGTCGACTACCACCGGTATCTTCCCGGGTCAGGATGTGGTCGGGGTGATCAGTCCGATCAAAGGTGATCGAAGACTCTGACCACCGAAGGTATTGAGGGGTGGCAGGTGAGGCGGTGTGGACCTCACGGTAGGCGAGCTTGAGCCGACGCTTGTCGGCGTAGCACGCCGGTCCGCCAAAGATCATGAGGCAGCCGTCGGGTTCGGGGAACTCGTCGTCCGCCTTTTTCTCCACGGCCCGTGGGGCCGTGGCCGGCTTCTTTCCTCTGCCTTGCGGCATCATGGGGGCGCCGGAGAGGAAGCGCCTCAGGACCTCGCAGTCCCGATACTTGTGTTTGACAGGGAACCCGTGGTTTGGGCACGGGCTATCCATCAATTTTTTGAAGTGGTCGGGCGCAACGGTCGGCCGTACCTGCTGCTTGGGAGGGCGGTCGACAGCTGCGACCACTTGGGCTTCGCGGACCTGCTTTCCATGCCGCTTCCGTTTGTCGGAGCGGTCGGAAGGACCCGGCTCGGCGCCGGGCTCTTGCTGGGCCTTTCCTCCTTCGAAGATGGCCCCCACAGCCTCCTCGCCGGAGGCGTGGTTAGTGGCGATGTCCAGAAGCTCCTTGGTGGTCCTGGGCTTGACACAGCCTAGTTTGTTGTAAGGACCCGAATCCACTGATTCGAACCCACTGTGTTTACTGCACTATTCCCAGGATCAACGCTAGTGCACACAGCTTAACATTGGTACATATCACATCATACACAACGATAATAGAATAATAGTTCATTTATTGATATAACTAAATGTATGATCTTATGACCAACTTACATTATTAAGCCACGCAGGGCAAGACCGAAAATATAAGCTAATAATTAAGCGTGAAAGTAGAAACGTAGATAGCTCATCACTCACCACAGTGCAACCGACAAGGCTCGGACCCTAATGACTCGTGTCTTCTTGGACTTCATCTTCCAACACAGTGTAGATTCTTCAACTGTTGATTATTGTTGTTTGGCAAGGGTGAGTACTTAAAGCACTCAACAAGTTGTGCATGTAATGCGCTTCTATTTATCTATATGTAAGGCTTATTCCAAAGGATAAGCTATCATGGCTATTTTGCAATAAGCAGCATTTATGAACAAATACAATAATAGATTGTAAAGAATGTAAAACGAATAGCAATAATAAATAAATTCAGATTTCTCAAGTAAACCAAGTTTCCAATCCTAAATCAAGTTCCAATCTTCCATATGGCAATCCCGCCATCCCAACCAAGTTGTCCAATTTATTAAACTAACCCTTAATCAGTAATTCCGAGCATTGCTCAATACATGAGCACGGCTATCCGAATAGTTTCACACTCTGCAGAGGTTATGCACTTTACCCACGTGATACAACCAAACACCACAAAGGCGAGAGATTATAACAAAGCCTTTACAATGCTCTATCTTAACCCGATACTACCCGCTAAGGTTTCAACATCAAGGGTCTCAGAAACCACATCCGGGGCCCCCTCTTGCGCCATGTGAATTACACTCGACCCGGAACTCACACCGACCACGATAGTATCAAAATTAAGACTTTGCAAATTACTCACCTAGGTGGCCCATACCGACATGTGGTTGCATGATTGACTCAGTCAAAGGCTTGCAAGGTTAAGTCCTTAGTGTGATCAAGGCAAGACATCCACATACCATCTCCCCATCGGGCCCACCTTGGCCTCCTCGCCTTGCCACTTGCCCCAATCTAAGTTATCATCACCCGCTTGATTACCAAGCACCACGTGCCATCAACAATTCAACATCGCTATGACATGACTCGCCACAACAACTCAATCTCATCGTGTGATCCCACATGACACACAAGTTCATAACATTGTTCCATATTCCGTTAATCAAAATTAATTAACAATGATTCGACACATGTGATGACGTGGCATGGCTAAGCAACTAATACGGTCTAACCTCCAATGTTGATCATAATTATTAATCAACTATATTAAACCAATCTAGGGTGACAATGGTTCATGGCATAAAATGACAAGGTAGGGTATAGATCAATCTGTATTTTAGCTAAACCCAATCTAATTTGAAACAATTGTATATTTGAAATATATGCAATATTGTAAAACAAACATAGCAATTTTATAAACATGGGTTCAACATGATCAAAGCACAACTTGCCTTGGAATAGGTCCTGATCTTGATCTGAAGCTTGCTCTTGGGTTGCTTGATCTTCCTCCAAGCGTCGCACAATTCAACGCCTACGCTGCATCGAAAGAGAAAAGCAAATAAATGCCAAAACAGAGAGCAATTGAACTCCAAAAATCAATTAAAATTCACCATTAAATAGATCTCAATTTTACAAATTTTTAGAAACTGGAATCACTCAAATCAGAGTTACGATGCAAAAGATATAGCCTTTGAAGTTTGAAATAAATATCAAATCGTAAAATCGAAATTCGAATTTAACAGATTTATTTTTATACTGAAAAAGCGATTTATGACATCAGCGTGACCTCATGATGACGTCATCATCACCGAATTTCCAATCGGATTATTTTTCCAATTGAAAATATGATTATGACGCAAGCATGACGTCAGCGTGACATCAGCGCTGGACTGAGCCAATCAGAACTCGACACGTGGCCTCGGCGCATAGACCTGGTCCACGAGACCTCCTCTGGTCCACTGTGGAACGACGGCCAAGACGACGCCTGCTCGCGGCCCACGCGGCGGCACCGATTACCGCGCGACGGCGCCATCTGATGCATTCAGAGCTCATCGGGCGGCTGCTGATCGAAGCACACGCGGCAAGATCTGAACCGCAGGATTAAAATCTAACGGACCGCGATTAACGAGGGCTTACGAATCACAGAGACCACGCGGCTGGATCGGAGACGTTGAGCGATGATCCGACGGTCCAAATCCTCTCCCGCTGCAAATGGCGCCGCCGAGACGAGATCCACCGGCGATGAAGACGACGATCCTCCACACGGCGCTCCGGCGAGCTCTGGACGACGAGACCTTGCGCTCGCCGCTGCGGTGCGGGACAAGGACCTCAATGCACCCGTCGGTTCCTTAAATAGGCGGACGGAGGAGCGTGCGGGCGACGGACACGGACTCCGAGTCCATCGGCGACACGGCGGCGCGGCGGAGGAGTTCGAAACGGAGACGACAACCAAGAACCCTCCGATTGCCAACGAACGGCCCAGATGCGACCCGACGCGGCACGATCAGATCTGTCCAACTCCGAAACGACGGATGAGATCTCCTCTTACTCTAAACGCATCGGCTTAACTGGCGCCGCTTGATCTTGATCCTACGGTCCTCTGCGCTAGGGTTTAGGTTTTACGCGCGATTGCTTCTGACCGCCCGATTCAAGATCAACGGCTGACGCTAAGCTTCTAGAAGCCGGCTTTCGTGGGCTGCGAGCGGCCGGCTCACCACAGAGATGGGCTACGGCCCGACATCGTTTAATTTGATTTTAAAAGATTTCTTATTTAAAATAATTACAAAATTCATTTTATTTGTTTTAGACAATAAAATAATCGGAAAAATCCAAGAAAAATCTCAAAATACTTTGAGACATTCTGGACTCAAATAAAATATTTTTGGCAAAACTTTATTTTAACTTGGCACAGATTTAAATACTTTTGATTAAAAAGCAATAAACTTGAAATAACATTTAATTCCAATAAATCCAGAAAAATCCAAATAAATTCCAGAAAATCACAAATGCACATTTAAGCAATAAAATAATATTTGGAAGATTTTTGGGATGTTACAAACCTCCCTTAATGTAATCTCGGCCGAGATTCGTGGCTAACTAGAGAATAGGTTCGAATTCGACTTCAAATCTTCTTCTCGCTCCCAAGTGGCTTCACTTTGGAATGATTGCTCCAATCAACTCAAAGCGAATAGACTTGCTTCGGTCTTGCGCCCATAACATCCAAAATTCGATCGGTTGCTCTTTATAAGTCAAATCTTCTTGCAAATCTATTGCATCCAACTGGTTTGTTCTTGGCACTCGAGACACTTCTTAAGTCGCGACACATGGAATACATCATGCACTCCTGCCAAGGACTGAGGCAACTCTAACTGATAAGCTACCTCTCCTCGACGGCTCAGAATCTTGAACGGACCGACATATCTTGGTGCAAGCTTCCCTTTAACGTGAAATCTCTTAACGCCCTTAAGAGGGGTAACCCTGAGATACACATGATCTTCTGGTTCAAAACTCAAATCTCGCCGACGGTTGTTCTGCGTAGCTTTTCTGCCTTGACTGTGCTATCTTCAACCTCTCTCGATCATTGCGACTTGACTTTCGGCTTCCTCGAGAATGTCCGCCCAAACACTAAACGCCTCTCTGTTTCATTCCAATTCAACGAGTACGACAAGCACGCCCATACAATGCCTCGAATGGTGACATCTCAGAGGCTAGCTTGATAACTATTATTGTAACTGAATTCTGCATATGGCAAACATTTATCCCATGACGTGGCATACGCTAAAGCACAGGCTCTCAACATATCCTCTAAAATCTGATTTACTCTTTCACCGACCATCCGTCGCGGTGATATGTCAGATCAAATTCAGACGGGTTCCCATTGCTTCATGCAACTTATTCCAAAACCTTGAGGTAAATTGGGTACCTCTGTCTGACACAATCTTCTTTGGCACTCCATGCAAACATACAATCCTTGACATGTACAATTCTGCCAAACGATCTCCGGCGTAAGTGGTCTTTACTGGGATGAAATGAGCGACCTTGGTTAGACGATCCACGATAACCCAAATGGAATCGTAACCTTTACGAGTCTTAGGTAAACCGTGATAAAATCCATTCGATTTCCTCCACTTCCATTCCGAATTTTTAACTACCGCAATGCATCAATGGGTCTTTGATGCATGGCTTTTACCCTCTGACATACGTCGCATAAAGCAACATGTTCAGCTACTTCACGCTTCATATTTGGCCACCAGAATCTCTCTTTCAAATCTTGGTACATTTTAGCACTTCCTGGATGAATTGAGTACTTTGAATCATGCGCTTCCTCAAGAATCAATTGTTTTAATTCCTTTTTATCCGGCACACAAATTCGGCCTTTGAAGAACATAGTTCCTTGTTCGTCCAGAGTGAAATCTATGGCTAGGCCTTCTTCCTTTTTAGCCTTGATTTTTGAAATTTTATCGTCATCTTGTTGACCTTCTCTAATCTGATCCTCTAATGTTGGTTTTACTTCTAGCGCAGCTATCATTCCTTATGAACGACCTCCAATCTTAACCTCTGAAATTCCTTGCATAATTCTGGTTGATCCTCCATTGACAATGCATTTGCGCTATGGCTTTTTCGACTCAGGGCATCTGCCACCACATTGGCTTTTCCAGGATGATAATGGATTCCCACATTATAATCCTTAATTAGCTCAAGCCATCTTCGTTGTCTCATATTCAGGTCAGATTGAGTGAATATGTATTTCAGACTCTTATGGTCCGTATATATCTCACATCTATTTCCTATGAGATAATGACGCCATATCTTTAAAGCATGCACTACGGCAGCTAACTCCAAATCATGCGTTGGGTAATTCACTTCATGCGGTCTTAATTGTCTCGATGCATAAGCAACGACTTTGCCTTCTTGCATTAACACGCATCCCAAGCCCTGCTTCGAAGCATCGCAGTAAATGTCAAATCCATTCTGCACATCTGGCAACACTAATACGGGGGCTGTTGTTAAACGCTTCTTTAATTCCATGAAACTTTTCTCGCACTCTGGCGTCCATGCAAACTTCTTCTCTTTCTTTAACAACTGCGTAAGGGGTTTAGCAATTGTCGAGAATCCTTCTATGAACCGACGGTAATATCCCGCCATTCCCAGAAAACTACGAATCTGAGTAACAGACTTCGGTGGCTCCCAATGCAACACTGCGTCCACTTTGCTGGGATCAACTGCGACTCCTTTGGTAGTCATTACATGACCGAGAAATTCAACTTTCTCCTTCCAAAATTCACACTTGCTAAACTTAGCATATAGTTGATGCTCTCGCAGCCTGTCTAAAACCATTCTCAGATGTTCTGCATGCTCTTCCTCTGTCTTCGAGTAAACCAAGATATCGTCTATGAAGACTACAACAAACTTGTCCAAGTAATCCATGAAGACTTTATTCATCATGTTCATGAAATATGCTGGGGCATTAGTCAATCCGAATGACATGACTGTGAACTCGTAATGTCCATATCGCGTAGAAAACGCAGTCTTAGGTACATCCTCTGCCGGATCTTCAACCGATGGTATCCTTGAACGAAGATCTATCTTGGAGAAAACTCCAGCTCCTCTTAACTGATCAAATAAGTCGTCGATCCTGGGCAACGGATACTTATTCTTGATCGTTACTTCATTAAGTGCACGGTAGTCAATGCACATTCTAAGACTTCCATCCTTCTTGCGGACAAACAAAACCGGGGCTCCCCACGGTGATGAACTTGGTCTAATGAAACCTTTTTCTTGCAGTTCCTCAATCTGCTTCTTCATTTCCACTAACTCGCCAGAGGCATCCGATATGGTCTCTTTGATATCGGTCTTGTACCGTGCTAACTCGATGACAAACTCGATATCACGATCTGGTGGCAATCCTGGCAAATCTTCTGGAAATACATCCGGGTATTCTCTGGCCACTGGCACATCTTCCATGCTGATGGCTTTCACGCTGTTGACCATTAACTGCCCATCTCAATGCGGTCGCTGAAACTCCACTTTCTTGCCACTAGGGCCTTTCAAAGTTACAATCCTTCGCCACAATCCAAAACGACCTTATGCTTTGACACCAATCCATTCCAAGGATGACGTCTAGGGATTGCGCATCTATCAAGATAAGATTCGCTAGAATTCTATCCCATTCATAAGCAACTTAGCTCCCAAACACCCAAGGCTAGATCTAAGCTCGGATCCGGGCTTGGACTAAGAGCACACACTTAAGATTCACCACTTTAAATCCATTCTTGGTTGCAAAACTTTGAGAAACAAGCGAATCACGAAGCTCGTAATCAAACAAAATCAGAGCAGTAATCGAGTTGACCAGAACTTACCCAAGACGACGTCTGTAGCTTCCTCGAGCTCCATCGTGGTGATGTGGTTGATTCTTCCACGACCGTTGATCGCGGCGTTGCTCGGGCTTGGTGCACGATTTCCTCGATGTTGGTGCTTTAGCGGGTGTTGTTCCCAGTGTTGAAACGAATCGTGTGATGCCTCCTTCCGTGGACACCTATTTGAAAAGTGCCCGGCTCATTGCAAGTATAGCATCTCTTCACTGCAGATCTTGATTTCCCCTGTGCATTGTTGCCTTGCGCTGGGTCCGAAATTCGATTGGCGGCGAGGTGTAGGGGTTGATGTCTTGTTCCCACCGGTGGTTGAAATCTAGCAAATTGTCGGGTGACATCCTCAAGCGTAGATGGTTTGGGCGCCCACCTCGATTGTTCATCAAGCGCTTACGGTTTTCACCTAGCTCTTTGCGCTTGTCCTCTAGGATTAAAGCCTTATTTACCACCTCCCGAAAATCCGGAAAATTGTGGGTAATCACCCCACTGCGCCCTGAATTCAGTCCTTCATGAAACGAGATCGCTTAGCTTTATCCGTCGCTACGCCCTCGTGGGCATAACGAGCTAATTGAGTGAATTTATTCGTATTCGCCACCGGTTGGCCTCCTTGCTTCAAAGCTCAACTCCTCCTTCTTAAGATCCATCATTCCCTCTCAGGACATGATATCGCGCGAAAGCATTAGTAAACTCCTCCCGTGTTATTTCTTGCGGGCTCCATGAGCGCACAAGAATTCTCCCACCATTCTGGCGGTTCCTTCAAGTTGATGAGGCGAGAGCACCTTCTCATTGCCCTCACACTGAGTGATGTGCAGCTTCTTCTCAATGGTCCTAAGCCAATCATCGGCTTCCAAAGGGTTCACGTTTCCAGAGAAAGTTGGTGGCCTAGTCCTCATAAAATCCGATAGCTTGGACATAGGTCGAGGTCCACCATGATTGTTCTGAGTTGCAGGATTGTTGTGGTTTATCACGCATTGGTCATCTCACGCATCTGATTGCATCATTGTCTCGTGATCGCTTGAGTCTGTGGCTGCAAGGAATGCTCCTGATTCTCGCATGTCCATCGGGCGGTGGTTGAGGGCTGCCTCCATCATTGGGATTGTCATTCGGACGCAGTCCACTTCCTGAAGCACCGTTGTTTCCTCGAGTATTCACCATCTGATAATTGCCTCTTAGGTTAGGAAAGGTAGATGTAGCATAGATGAGAAGTAAGAATTTCTAAAGCGGGGAGATATGTTATACCCAAACTGAACAATTCTTTATTTAACTTGGTATGGTGCTTATTTAAGCCTACAAGCTTTGCAACACATACTGCACACTCAAAGAATACAAAGAAGCAAACTAAACACGAACCTTAACGTCAACTAGAAAGGTAAAGGCTAACTTAAAGACGCGACTCACACTCGAGTCTCAACACAGCTCCAAGGCTGACACTCACTCATCCAGCCACCCTGGCTGAGACTGATCCGGCACATACACCGGCGGGTGGGCTAGCATCGGAGCAAACCTATCCCGATGACCTATTCGGGTCCTCTGCAACAACGGGGTCTGCACTCCCCTCTGGCTCCCACTCTCGCTCCTCTGGATCCTCCTCGGACTCCTCAGCTGGCTCCTGAACTCTCTGAGTCACGCGCTCCAGCTCGTCCTCAACTGCCTCCTCGGTAAAGTGGACGATAGAAACCTCCGAGCGTCTGAAGTACTCTCCACAGCTCCATGGCGTAGCCGCCAGCTGTCTCCTCAAAGGTCGGAACGATCGGCATCTGCTCCACAAGAACTTGAATAAGTTCTCCACCAAACGGCAAGTAAAACGGGTAAGTTTAGCAAAGGCTAGAAGTAGAGAATGAGATGAGTCGAGAGGGTTTTATTAGTCAAGCTTAGATTTTCTTTTAGAAAATAATTTTGGACACACTCAAGACACCTCCAAACTATCTAGGCCAAGACCTACAACAAGTATGCTCGATGCCACCTCTGAAGGACCCGAATCCACTGATTCGAACCCACTGTGTTTACTGCACTATTCCCAGGATCAACGCTAGTGCACACAGCTTAACATTGGTACATATCACATCATACACAACGATAATAGAATAATAGTTCATTTATTGATATAACTAAATGTATGATCTTATGACCAACTTACATTATTAAGCCACGCAGGGCAAGACTGAAAATATAAGCTAATAATTAAGCAAATGAAAGTAGAAACGTAGATAGCTCATCACCACCACAGCAACCGACAAGGCTCGGACCCTAATGACTCGTGTCTTCTTGGACTTCATCTTCCAACACAGTGTAGATTCTTCAACTGTTGATTATTGTTGTTTGGCAAGGGTGAGTACTTAAAGCACTCAACAAGTTGTGCATGTAATGCAATTCTATTTATCTATATGTAAGGCTTATTCCAAAGGATAAGCTATCATGGCTATTTTGCAATAAGCAAGATTTATGAACAAATACAATAATAGATTGTAAAGAATGTAAAACAAATAGCAATAATAAATAAATTCAGATTTCTCAAGTAAACCAAGTTTCCAATCCTAAATCAAGTTCCATCTTCCATATGGCAATCCCGCCATCCCAACCAAGTTGTCCAATTTATTAAACTAACCCTTAATCAGTAATTCCGAGCATTGCTCAATACCGCGAGCACGGCTATCCTAATAGTTTCACACTCTGCAGAGGTTATGCACTTTACCCACGTGATACAACCAAACACCACAAAGGCGAGAGATTATAACAAAGCCTTTACAATGCTCTATCTTAACCCGATACTACCCGCTAAGGTTTCAACATCAAGGGTCTCAGAAACCACATCCGTGGCCCCCTCTTGCGCCATGTGAATTACACCTGACCCGGAACTCACACCGACCACGATAGTATCAAAATTAAGACTTTGCAAATTACTCACTAGGGCTGGCCCATACCGCATATGTGGTTGCATGATTGACTCAGTCAAAGGCTTGCAAGGTTAAGTCCTTAGTGTGATCAAGGCAAGACATCCACATACCATCGCCCATCGGGCCCACCTTGGCCTCCTCGCCCTTGCCACTTGCCCCAATCTAAGTTATCATCACCCGCTTGATTACCAAGCACCACGTGCCATCAACAATTCAACATCGCTATGTGACATGACTCGCCACAACAACTCAATCTCATCGTGTGATCCCACATGACACACAAGTTCATAACATTGTTCCATATTCCGTTAATCAAAATTAATTAACAATGATTCTGACACATGTGATGACGTGGCATGGCTAAGCAACTAATACGGTCTAACCTCCAATGTTGATCATAATTATTAATCAACTATATTAAACCAATCTAGGGTGACAATGGTTCATGGCATAAAATGACAAGGTAGGGTATAGATCAATCTGGTATTTTAGCTAAACCCAATCTAATTTGAAACAATTGTATATTTGAAATATATGCAATATTGTAAAACAAACATAGCAATTTTATAAACATGGGTTCAACATGATCAAAGCACAACTTGCCTTGAATAGGTCCTGATCTTGATCTGAAGCTTGCTCTTGGGTTGCTTGATCTTCCTCCAAGCGTCCGCACAATTCAACGCTCACGCGCATCAAAGAGAAAAGCAAATAAATGCCAAAACAGAGAGCAATTGAACTCAAAAATCAATTAAAATTCACCATTAAATAGATCTCAATTTTACAAATTTTTAGAAACTGGAATCACTCAAATCCGAAAGTTACGATGCAAAAGATATAGCCTTTTGAAGTTTGAAATAAATCTCAAATCGTAAAATCGTAAATTCGAATTTAACAGATTTATTTTTATATCGAAAAATCGATTTATGACGTCAGCGTGACCTCATGATGACGTCATCATCACCGAATTTCCAATCGGATTATTTTTCCAATTGAAAATATGATTATGACGCAAGCATGACGTCGCGCGACATCGTACCGGATCGAGCCAATCGTAACTCGACACGTGGCCTCGGCGCATAGACCAGTCCACGAGACCTCCTCCGTCCACCGTGAACCCGGCGCCGACGACGCCTCGGTGCTGCGCGGCCCACGCTGGCACCCGATTGGCACAAGCGACGGCGCCATCCGATGCATTCGAGCTCATCGGGCGCGGCCGATCAAGCACACGCGGCAAGATCGAACCGCAGGATTAAAATCTAACGGACCGCGATTAACGAGGGCTTACGAATCACGAGACCACGCGCCGGATCGAGACGTTGAGCGATGATCCGACGGTCCAAATCCTCTCCTGCGCAAATGGCGCCGCCGAGACGAGATCCACGGCGATGAAGACGACGATCCTCCACACGGCGCCCGGCGAGCTCGACGACGAGACCTTGCGCTTCGCTGCGGTGCGGACAAGGACCTCAATGCACCCGTCGGTTCCTTAAATAGGCGGACGGAGGAGCGCAGGGCGACGGACACGGACTCGAGTCCATCGGCGACACGGCGGCGCGGCGGAGGAGTTCAAACGGAGACGACAACCAAGAACCCTCCGATTGCCAACGAACGGCCCAGATGCGACCCGACGCGCGCACGATCGATCCGTCCAACTCAAACGACGGATGAGATCTCTCTTACTCTAAACGCATCGGCTTAATCGGCGCCGCTTGATCTTGATCCTACGGTCCTCTCGCGCTTAGGGTTTAGGTTTTACGCGCGATTGCTTCGACCGCCGATTCAAGATCAACGGTTGACGCTAAGCTTCTAGAAGCTGGCTTGGGTCACATGAAAGGGCCGGCCATGCCATGTAGATGGGCTACGACCGACATCGTTTAATTTGATTTTAAAAGATTTCTTATTTAAAATAATTACAAAAATTCATTTTATTTGTTTTAGACAATAAAATAATCGGAAAAATCCAAGAAAAATCTCAAAATACTTTGAGACATTCTGGACTCAAATAAAATATTTTTGGCAAAACTTTATTTTAACTTGGCACAGATTTAAATACTTTTGATTAAAAAGCAATAAACTTGAAATAACATTTAATTCCAATAAATCCAGAAAAATCCAAATAAATTCCAGAAAATCACAAATGCACATTTAAGCAATAAAATAATATTTGGAAGATTTTTGGGATGTTACATTTGTGCACCAAGGCCTTGCAGGAGGTGCCATAAATGAACGCCCCCACAACGTCGGCGTCGGAGAAGTAGGGGAGCTCGTTGCATTGGCGGGAGAAGCGCCGGATGTAGTCCCAGAGAGTTTCCCCTGGCTGCTGCTTGCAGCCCTTCAGGTCCCAGGAGTTGCCATGGCGCTTGTAGGTGCCCTGGAAGTTGCCGACGAAGAGGGTCTTCAAGTCAACCCAGTTCCTGATGGTTTTCATGGGCAAGTACTCGAGCCAGGCTCGAGCCGAGTCCACAAGGTAGATGGGGAGGTATTGGATAATGAAAAGATTTTCCGTTGCTCCCCCCGCCCGGCATGCGAGCCGGTAGTCTTCAAGCCATACGCCGGGGTTTGTGGCCCTGGTGTATTTGGCGATGTTGGTCGGTGCCCTGAATCTTGCAGGGAAATCCGCATGGCGAATCCCCTGGCAGAAGGCCCGTGGTCCTGGACCATCGGGGCTCGGGCTGCGGTTGTA
Source organism: Otatea glauca (assembly GCA_036346275.1). Lineage (NCBI taxonomy): Eukaryota > Viridiplantae > Streptophyta > Magnoliopsida > Poales > Poaceae > Otatea > Otatea glauca. The sequence goes on along the minus strand of CM070717.1, from coordinate 7,750,230 downwards.
GTGGCGTCCGCTGTCCGCGATACGCGAGTGAGCAGCCTCGTTCGCCGCCTTTCTCCGCGCCTCGAGAGTGGCGCGAATGTCATAGGCGTCGCCGAGGCGCTGGCGCACCGGGGTGCGCGAGGCCTGGGGTGGTTCGTGGTGCACCGCTGCCTTTGCCGAACCCAACCGGCTTCGAGCAGCGGTACGGGCCTGGCGGCCAGAGGTGGCGCCCGAACGATAGGAGCCGGAGGCCTGCATGTGTTGTACGGCTGCACGCTCCACCAGCCCCCGGAGGTTCTGGTACGTGGCTTTGGCCTCCGGGTCAACCGGTTCGGGAAGGCCTCGGAGCAGCATCGCAGCCGCAGCCACGTTCTGGCTTGCGTGAGGGAAGAACTGAGGGCCGTCAGACTCTTCCACCGGCCTGCGGTGCACCTGACGTGCGCGCCCACGCGCGTCGCCAAGCATCTACGAGGGCTCGGGCTCATCCTGCTCTAGGTTGGCCTGGAGCTGGTCGAGCTCGGCCCTTTGCTCCTCCAGCTCTTCGCGCCGTCGCTGAAGTTCGACGCGGCGAGCTTGAGCACGTTCAGCACGCTTGCGTTGGTATTCTTCCTCCTGCGTCTTAGTGCGTCGGACGGGGGCCCCCGTGGCCGCGGGGGTTACGGTCAAGTTGACCGTGCCCACCATGTTGCACTCGCGGGAGTGCTGCCTGCGGGCAGGGTGCTCCGTGTCGGAGCTAGAGTCGTGGTTGGAAGAGTCTTCTAGCAGTTCGTGGACAGAGGCCGGCATGTAGCCGGCCATCGCCACAAGTTGCAAGCTCGCGGGAGGTGACAAGGCCGCCCGCCCGGACTTACGGGAGCTATTGCCAGAAGTGGCAGAGTGCTCCTCGGGTTCCGGCTTTGGGGCCTGTAGAGGCACCCCAAGCCGGAGTTTGGCGAAGTGGCTAGAGAGGGCGGCCAGGCTCCCAACGAGCGCCTGGTCTTCGGAGACGGCGGGAATGAGCACGAGCCCTCCCGCCGAGGTGACGGCGAAGTTGAGGGAGCCGAAGCGCATCTGGCTCACCATCGCAGTCATGCCGTCATGGGTGAAAGATGCCATCAGGGAGGCAAACGGGAGTCCAGAGACGTTGATGAAGACGCGCAAAGGCCCCTACCTGGCGCGCCAACTGTCGGCGTTTCGAGCACCGGCAAGTAAATTTGTAAGTCTAAGGGGCCGCGTGTTCCTTCTCCCTGAATGGTTAGACTCGGAAGCCCAATATGTATACTGGTTCGGGCCGAAAGTCCCTACTCCAGTTCGTGTGGTGGTGTTGTATTGCCTTCGGTGCAGATGACTGCACAAAGTTTACAAGCAAGAGTTATTGGACCCTAGCGCAGGAGTGCTGACGGTTTTTTATCAGAAAATTCCCCCCTCTTCCCCGGGGTTCCTGCCTTCCTTTATACGGTAGGAAGGGGCAGGTTACATCGAGAGTTGGGGAAGGGCGAGGTGACCCATGCTAAGAGCTTCGATACTTCGTTCTGTCGACTGGTCATCGCTCGTCCTGCCCACGTTGGGTCGGTAGTCCTGTTGGGTAGGGCGGTTAGCTGCTTCGTTGGGAAATAGCGCACCTGCCTTCTGTGAGCCTGACGAGTGCTGACGTTGCTGTGCATGACGTAAGTGCTGCCTCGGGAGGGAGCGTGTCTTTGTACTGTACGTGACCGGTTGATGGGACTGGAGGCATGACTTCGGCAGCCATTAAACCATCTTGGGAAGGGGCCACCGCTCGTCATATCACTTCGATCGACCCGCCTGGGGCATGTGGTCGTTTACCGGTGGAGGTCTCGACACGCGGCCCTTGGCGGGAGTTGCATTGGCTTAGTCGGAGTCGGGGGATCCCGACCCGCTGCGGAGGTCGGGAGCCCTGGTTGGTCGGAGATGCCTTCCCCGATCGGTCGGGAATGGGTGTCCTGTGTGGCCCCGCAGGTAATTTGGTCGGTAGTGGGCCTGGAGCGGCCTGTTAGGCCCGAGCTATACTTGAGGCGGCCTGCTCGTCACTCCGGGCCATTGGGGTACCCTTGTTATAAGTATTCGTCAATCGTGCGTGCATTCGCTATGGAGAAATAGGACATACCGCGGACAAGCATGCAATTAATTGTTCCAGCTGTGAAGGAAGTCATTCTCTTGGAGAGTGTCCTATGAGTGACATCACATGTTACCTGTGTGAAGGTCAAGATCATGGTCCAGCTCAATGTCCCTCGGATTCAAGAGTTACTGTAGTAACTCCAAAGATCGACAAAAGAATCTTCGAGCCATAATTGCTCAAAAGTTGTCAAGAAGAGACGGAACGTCAACTACAAAAGTGGTGCCGCTCAAAGAGCTAAGGACACAATACCTTAATCCTGTTGGCCCTCATCAAGAAAGTAGTAATTGGCAATCACCAACCACATGTTTCCTGTGCGATGAAGAAGGTCATTGGGCTAGGGAATACCCTATGAAGCAACCAGTTCTGACGCAACAAGAAGACAACAATGTACCTGTAGCTGCACAACAGCGAACACGGGTGTGTTACAACTGCCACAAGGAAGGCCATTATGCTAATCGATACCCACAGAGAAGAAAATCATTGCCTACTGCCATGGATGTTCTAGAAGTTACCTCAGTCAAGTTCATAACGCCAAGAGTGAGCAGTAAAGGCGTAAGAGAAGTTTGTACGGAGAATCAGTTGAAGAAGAGGCATCTGAATGAAAACACTGCCTTAGTCGCCGAATGCTCAAGGAAGAGAGGTGGACCTAAGCTTTGTTACACCTGCAACAAGCCTGGGCATTTTGCTAACAATTGCCCTCATAAGAAAGTGATCGCACCAGTGCAAGTCAATCTCAATTCTATTCCAGTCAAAACGTCAGTGCCAATGCCAATCGATGAAGTTTAGATCGATGATTTTATCCTATGCAAGTGTCATACCCTCGTTTGTAAAATAAAAGTGACTAGTGATGAATTCCATGTAAAGATTTTCTTGCCTAAATAAATAAAGTAAAGATGGTTGAGAGGTTGATATGTGAAGTGTTGGAATAAAAGCATTAATGATAAAGGATGTTTCTGAGTATTCACCTATGTTGACGGTTCACCTGAAAATATTGCGTGTGCAATGATGATCAGTTTAGTGGTGTTTGTAAAGCTTGTCAGCCCGAGGAATTATCGTTGTCAGAAAGTACAGTATTGCTTGATTTAACCTAGAATGTGATGGAGTTAAGTTGGAGAAAAGTTCTAGCGAACGATATTGGATATCAGACCCGAGATGCTACTCCTGAAATGAATTGTTCGTCCGGGCATAATGCTGTCCTCGAGTTTGGTCGAAGAATTGTGTCAGTTAAAAGCCCTGAAAGCGGGAAAATGGAATTTCAAACGACTACGGTTCGTGTTGGTCAGCGGAAGGTCAATAGCGTGAAAGTTGTCAGCCTTGAAGAGGTGCCAGTTGTTAGAGAGTATCAAGATGTGTTTTCTAAGAATCCCACCAATCGAGAGATCAAGTTTGTTATTGAGTTAGTGCATGGTACAACGCCAAAAGTAAAGAGACCTCATCGAATGCCTATTGATGAGCTAGTGAGATGAAGAAGCAGATCGAAGAGTCATAGAAAAATGTTTCGCTAGAGCCAGTTGTCACCATAGGGAGCGCCTGTTCTGTTTGAAGAGGGGAGCTTAAGGATGTGTATCGACCGTCGAGCATTTAACGAAGTGATGATTAAAAGGGTAAGTATTTGTTGCCCAGGATCGTAAATTGTTTGAGCAGTCAAAAAGGAGCTGGAATGTTCTCAAGGATAGATCTTCGATCGAGTTATCATCAGTTAAGAATTAGTGCAGAGAATGTTCTTAGGTCAGAGTTTTCTACGCAGTATGGACAGTATGAGTGTTCAATTGTGTCTGCTAGAATGATCAATGCCATTACAGAAATTATGAACATGACGAATGGAGTTCCATGGGAAAATTGGTCAAGCAGTTATGGTGTATAGGTAGGATGTCTTTGTTACTTCAAGTCAAAAGGAAAGTATGCGGAACAAGTTGGGATTAGTTTTGGAAAGGCTGCTAGACCAATGGCTGTATGCTAAGTTTAGCAAATGTGACTTTTGGAAGGAGAAAGTTGAATTTATTGCCATGAGATGACTGCTAAAGGAGTTACCGTGGATCCAACCACAAACGATGTTACGTGGGAGCAACCGAGACCGCTTAGGCAATTAGGAGAAGAAGTTTGCATGAACGCCGCAGTGCGAAAAGAGTTTTCTGTGATTGAGGAAACGTTTGACGATAGCACCTGTCTTAGTGTTGCCAGATGTGCAAACGCAGTTTTGATATATACTATGATGCCTCAAGACAAAATCTTGGATGTGTGTTAATGTAGAAAAGGCAAAGTTGTTGCCTATGCGTTAGGACAGTTGAGGCCACGTGAAGAGAACTATGCTACGCATGAATTGGAAATCACTACCGTAGTGCATGCTTTGAAGTTATTGCATCATTATATTGTTGGAGATATGTACAGACTATAAGAGTTCGAAGTGCAGACCTTAATAGGGAACGAAGAGGATGATTGGAGTTGATTAAGTATTATAAGGCTGGGATTTGTTACCATCCTGGTAAGGCTAATGTGGTATCCGATGTCATAAGTCGTGAAGGCTATAGTGCCAATACACCAATATCAAGTGATCAATCGAAATTGTGCAAGGAGTTTCAAAAAGTTGAAATTAGACATGGTTTCACAAGGATTTATAGCTGCTTTGGAAGTTAAGCCAATGCTTGAAGATCAGATCAAGGTGGGTCGAAGGATGAAGGCTTAGCGGAGAATTTTATCGTGGATGACCAAGGAACCACAGAGTTTAAAAGTCAAAGCTATGTATCGAATAAGAATGAGCTTAAGCAGTTGATTTTGGAAGAAGCTCATGATTCTAAGTATTCAATTCATCCAGAAAAGTGCTAAGATATATCAAGGTCTCAAGGAAAGGTTTTGGTAGCCTAAGATGAAGCGTGAAGTTGCTGAAAGTATCGCTTTGTGTGATGTGTGTAGAGAATAAAAGCAATGCATCAGGAATCAGCAAGTTTGTTGCAGCCAGTGCAAAGTTCTGAGTAGAAGTAAGAGGCAAAACAGTAATAAGATACCTAGCGTTGAGAATGGTCGAGAGTCCAGAAGGGATATGGTTCCGTTTGGGCCATCGTTGACCGTTTGGCCGAAGTTGCTCATTTCACACCATTAAGACTACCTATTCAGGATATCAGTTGGTAGGACTATTTATAATTTTCTGTTTGCATGGTATGTCTAAGAAGATTGTGTTAGATATAGGTACCCAATTTACCTCGAGGTTTTGGAAAAAGCTGCATGAAGCATTGGGGAACTCGTTTGCATTTCATTACATCGTATCATCCGCAAACAGATGGTCAGAATGAGGGAGTTAATCAGATTCTTGATGATATGCTGAGAGCTTATGCTTTAGCCTGTGCTATTTCGTGGGATAAGTGTTTGCCGTATGCAGGATTTAGCTATAACAACAGTTACCATGCTAGCTGTCGGGACCCGAACCCGCAAATCCGGACCCTCTGTATTCTGCGCTACCTGATCACGCTTAGCACACACACATCATACAGGTTGCACATCACGAGCATTCACGAAGATATAAGAATAAATAGTGCAAACATGTATATAAACCGAGTTGTACGACCTTATGGTCTCCTTACGGATAGGTCACCACACAGGCTTACATTATTCAAAGTAAAGAAATAGCAATGAACATAAAAAAAGGTCGTGGAAGCCTTCATCTTGCCACAGCAACCGATGGCTTGCCCCTAGTTCATCGTGTCCTCGATGTACTCCTCCTCCCAAACTGTGTAGTCTCCTCCACCGATGTTGGGGTTGAAAGCAAGGTGGGGTGAGTACACAAGGCACTCAACAAGTAATGCATGTAATGCAAGACTATTACTATATGCGATCTTGTTCCAAAGGATTGGCTTAAATGGTTCTTTTGCATCAAGCACATTTTTAACCAATATCTTAGTTAGATTAAAGCATAGAGAACGCTTATATGTAATAATAATTTCAAATGGTTTTTCCATGAGGTTTCTCGGCACACACCCTTAATAGCTCATTTTAACACTTGGCACACACCACCCCTTCCATGTTTTGTTTATGAAAATCTACCCTTGATCAGTAATCCCGAGCAATGCTCAATTCCGTGAGCACGGCTATTCAATAGTTTTGACACTCTGCAGAGGTTGTACACTTTACCCACAAGATACAAACCGCCACCACACAGTGATTGTCCGCAACAAAGCTTTTCAGAACCTCTACCTTAACCAAAGAACCTCTCCCAGTATTGCCTTCACTATCACTTCCCTCACACAGAGCCAAGTATAGGACCGCCAATCACCGTTGGATGGGCACCAAGCCGTAGCACAGTGCGCGCCCCATACAGATACACCCTGTGTATCGTCACCCCGAGGTATCGGAGGAAAGATATCGTAACCTTAGTCAACTAGGTCTGTCCCATATCGGATATGTGGTTGTACGGTGACTCGGATCAAAGGCTTGCAAGGTGAAGTCCTTAATCGACCAAGGCAAGGCTTCCAACACTCAACAAGGCACACACCCAATGTGGCACATGACTCACATCACTCATCAACCCAATGCCACACAGCCCACCTGCACACACGACCTCTTACCACTTGCCCGGTCTAAATCATTTCCCACCCCATTGATTATTGTGCAACACATGCCAAGAATAACTCAACATCAATATGGAACCACACAGTCACCATACTTCCATATCATCATGTGGCATCATCACACCACTTTCAAAATACATTCAATATTCCATTAGTCAATTTTGTAGCATTTCTCGAAAGATCATTCATGACTCATTGCAAGGCTAAGCATCTACTCACGGTCCTAGCCTCCCGTGTTGGCACCATATTAACATCCAACTAATATAATCAAACTTAGGGTGACAATGATTTAGGCATACAATTAATAATTCAAGGTGGCATAACAAAATGGGTTGATTAACTACATTATCCCAAATTAATTTAAATTCATTTTAAATAATTAGCATGCATAGTTTCAAAGCATAAATTACATTTTAAAATCTGGGATCAAAATGATCAAAGCATCACTTGCCTTCAAAGAGTTGCTGGTCGTGTTCAAGCTTGGTCTTGAGCGACTAATTCTTCCTCGAAACTTTCCGACAAATTTGCGCTCACGCTGCATAAACAAAAAGATACAATAAATAGCTAATACAGAAGACTAGATGACCTCAAAATTCAAATAAAATTCACCATTAAATAGCTCATAATTTTATGAATTTTAGAAATTTGAATCACCCAAATCCGAGTTAAAATGCAAAAGTTATAGTCATTTGAAGTTTGAATAAAATCAAAATACGTAAATTAAGAAAATACGATTTTTCTGAATTATTTTATACTGAAATTCGCATAAATGACGTCAGCATCGCGTCATGATGACGTCAGCACAGAAATGAATTTCGTCGAAATATTTTTATATATAAATATTTATGACGCGTCATTGTCGACGTCGGCCGACGACACGGGCGCCTCTAGTGCCGCCACGCTGTTTCTTGCTTCATGGATGGGTCCACGGTTCGCTCTCGTCCACCGTGGATCGGCAAAGACTATGCTCATGCACCGGTGACGCAAGCCGTGGCGCCGCCGACGATCGCGCACTAATCCCGACGCGACACGCGCAAGATCCGCATCGCTTCGCTCATCCAACGGTCGGATCTCACCTCGCGCGGCCGGCGACGCCGCCTCCACGCCCACGCTGTCGCACATCCAACGGCGCTGGCGGATCCAACGGCCAAGACCGCGCCGCCACTGCGACGTCTCGGTTCATGCGACGACACGCGGCGCAATCGCGACGATGACGCTCGAATCGACGGTGGATCTCGGTCTCCGCCGATCAAAATGCCCACGCGTCAACACGTGATTTGGCGAGGGTACGGTGCCATCTCCGCCGACGCTCAAATCGAACGGCGCGGATCCTTAGGGCAAAACCAGATCCAATCTCTACCGCTTAGATCTAATCTAACGCCTCACGGCACCCGAGCGGTTTATCGCTCATGGCGCGACGTGGCTCAATCCTACGCATCCACTAACGATCCAACGGCTAAGACAAAAACATATCGCGAAACTAGATCTAATCCAAGCCGCATACATCAAGATCCAACGGCCACGATTCAATCTAAACATCTACAGAGATGGAGGCTACGCGGACTCACCGTAACCGAACGATGCAAATCGGACGGTCGGCGCCGTTCGACGAGGTTGACGGCGCGGCGAAGCGAAGGTTGCCGAGCTGGGAAGATGACCTCGGCGACGGCGCCGCGGGCTTCTCCGGCGAGAAGAAGTGGTCCACTGATCGCGCTTGCTTCGTGAACTCGAACGGGTCGAGCACGCGGAAAGCGACGGACGGCGATTTAGAGGAAGCAAAAACAACGGCGGCACAAAGATGCAACTACGGCGAGCTCGCCAGCGCTAGAGAGGGTCTCGGCGTGCGTGCGAGGAGTCAAAAGACGCAGCGAAGGAGCTCACGGACGCGCTACTCGATGCACTTAAGGGGCCTCGACGTGCGCTCTGGCAAAGCGGCGAACGAGCGAAACGGCCGGCGCATTAGCTCCGGTGATCTCGCGAAGACGACCGACGTGGCGCAATCCCGCAGCTCCGTCGGCGGCGACGATCCGGGCTCACGCGCGCGACGTGGCACACTCACAGCGCTCGATCCGGATCGGACGGCTTGGTGGCGGCGCTAGGGTTTCGCGCGGTTGGGCCGACGACACGCACAAGAATGGGCTCGGCCATTCTCGCTCATGTGATTTTAAAACATTTCACATTTAAAATAATTCTAAAAATTCAATTAAATCATTTGGAGCTTTTAAAATAGCAGAAAAATTCCAGAAATTACTTTGAGATGTTTGGAACTCCATTAAAATATTTGCAATAAAACTTTGCAAAAACTTTTCCATTATTTAATTGTTTTCAAGAAAAGTTCTATTTGAATAAATCCAAATAAATTTAAATAAATTCCCAAAAAAAAATCACAAAAATAAAAATACTCCAAAATTCAAATTAGAGCAAAAATTAGGGTGTTACAAACCTCCCCCTTAATGTAATCTCGCCCCGAGATTCGTAATGCCTGTCTACAGAAATAGGTTAGGAAACTCCTTCTTCAGGTCTTCTTCGCGTTCCCACGTGGCTTCACTTTCCGAATGGTTACTCCATTGAATTCTGCGAAACGTGTTGACTTGTTCCTTGTCTCTCCGCCCATTACGCCCGTAATCTTCATCGGATGTTCTTTGTAAGTCGATCTTCTTGCAGCTCAATTGCCTCCAAAAGTGTTTGCTCTTCCGTACTCAAGACACTTCTTCGCCAGATACATGGAATACATCATGCACTCCGCCAAAGATGGCGGTAACTCCAATCGATAAGCAACTTCACCTCTGCGGCTCAAGATCTTGAATGGTCCGATATATCAGGTGCGAGCTTTCCTTTTGCATGGAACCTTCGACTCCTTTGAGAGGTGTGACTCTAAGGTACACAAAATCTTCGGTTCAAAGCTCGCTTCCTCTGCGACGGTTGTCGGCATAACTCTTCGCCTCGATTGTGCAATCTTCAATCTTTCCTTGATCGAGGCGATTTGTTCTTCCGCTTCTCAAGAATGTCGGTCCAAAAATATGTCGTTCTTTGTCTCATTCCAATTCAATGGTGTTCGACAGACCGACCATACAAAGCTTCAAATGGAGACATCAGTAAACTCGCTTGATAATCGTTGTTGTAACTAAACTCAAAGATAAGGCAAACACTTGTCCCATGAGGTTGAATATGCTAAAGCGCAGCTCTCAACATATCTTCCAATATCTGGTTAACCCTCTCGCTTGACCATCCGTCTGCGGATGGTAGGTCAGATCAAGTTCAAACGAGTCCCCATTGCCTCATGTAGCTTACCCCAAAATCGGAGGTAAATTGGGTACCTCCGACACTATCTTCTTCTGTACTCGTGTGCAAGCGCACGATCCGTGCCATATAAAGTTACGCTAACCGGTCTCCTAATAAGTGGTCTTCACGGTATGAAATGTGCCACTTTAGTTAAACGATCTACTATGACCCATATAGAATCATATCCACTTTATGCTTTGGGCAATCCGGTTATGAAATCCATACCAATTTCTTCCCATTTCCATTCGTATCTTTAGGGTTGTAATAGCCTGTGGTCTTTGGTGCATAGCTTTGACTCTTTGGCATATGTCACATAATGCAACATATTCGCGACTTCGTTTCATGCTTGGCCACCAAAATCTTTCCTTTAAATCTTGATACATTTTCGCACTTCTGGATGAATTGAGTACTTGGAGTCATGAGCCTCCTCGAATTAATCGCTTCAACTCCTTTTGTTTGGCACACAAATGCTCTTTAAACCACATAGTACCTTGTTCATCCAGTTTGAAATCTTTTGCTTTGCCTTCATCCATTTTGCCCTTAATTCTATTGATCTTATCATCATCTTTCGCCTTCCTTGATCCGATCTTCCAGTAGGTCTTACTTCCAAAGTTGCTAGGAATCCTTCCGTACCATTTCTAGTTCTAATTTCTCGAAATCCTTACACAATTCCTTTGACTGCTTCCAACAAAGATATTTACACTGTGGTTCTTTCTGCTCAAGGCCCGCCACTACGTTGGCTTTACCAGATGGTAGTGAATTCCCACATTATAATCCTTGATTAACTCTAACCATCTTCTTTGCCTCATATTTAGGTCACTTATGTGAAGATATACTTAAGACTTTTATGATCTCAGATACACTTCACATCTATTTCCGATGAGATGATGACGCCATATCTTTAGTGCATGCACTACGCAGCTAATTCCAAATCATGGGTCGGATAGTTCTCCTCATGTGGTCTCAATTGCCTCGATGCATAGGCAATTACCTTCCTATTTTGCATCAACACGCATCCCAATCCTCGACGCGATGCATCACAATAGATGTCGAAGCCTTGATGAACGCCGTAAAACTAATACAAAGCCGATGTTAATCTCCTCTTCAACTCCACAAAACTCTTCTCACACTCAGTGCGTCCATAAGAATTTCTTTTCCTTTTCAACAATTGCGTAAGTGGTCTCGCAATCGTAGAGAATCCTTCGATGAATCGACGGTAATACCCGCCATTCCAAGGAAACTACGGATCTGGGTTACCGACTTGGGTTGCTCCCAATGCGAACTGCTCCACTTTCTTTGGATCTACCGCAACTCCCGCTGCAGTCATTATGTGTCCAAGAAATTCAACCTTATTCTTCCGTAAATCACATTTGCTAAATTTCGCAAACAACTGCTTGCTCTCTCAACTTTTCAAGGACTAGCCTCAAATGCTCGGCGTGCTCTTCTCTCTTTTGGAATAGATAAGGATATCATCTATGAATACGACGACGAACTTATCCAAATATTCCATAAAAACCTTATTCATTAAGTTCATGAAATATGCCGTGCATTTGTCAAACCAAAAGACATCATCAGAAACTCGTAGTGTCCATATCTTGACGAAAATGCGCCTTGGGATATCCTCCGATCGGATCTTCAATTGATGGTATCCCGATCGGAGATCAATTTTGGAGAAGACTCTGCTCCTCTCAATCGGTCAAACAAATCATCGATCCCGGTAGCGGATACTTATTCTTTATCGTCACATCATTGAGTGCACGATAGTCTATACACATCCTAAAACTCCGTCCTTCTTCTTGACGAATAGGACAGTGCTCCCCATGGCGATGAACTAGGTCTTATAAATTCTTTTTCCAGCAGTTCTTCAATTTGCTTCTTCATTTCCACCAATTCCTCTGTGGACATCCTGTAAGGTCTCTTAGCTATTGGAGCTGTCCTCGAACCAGCTCTATCACGAACTCAATATCTCTATCTGCGGCATTCGGTAAATCTTCCGGAAAACATCCTGATATTCATTGACTATGGAAACTTCTTCTAAGTCGACAGCCTTCATGCTTTGTTGGCCATCAATTGTCCATCTCGCATCGATTTTGCTTCAAATTCAATCTTCTTTCCATCCGGCTCTCGACCGATATGACTCTTTTTCCACATCCAAAGACCGCCTTGTGTTTGGTTAACTAATCCATTCCTGTGATAACATCCAAGGTTTGGGTATTAAGGATGATTAAGTTCGCTAGAACTCCACTCCATTAATTATTAGTCTTACCCCGAACATCCTACTTTAGATCGGAGTTCGATCCGAGGATTGGACTATGAGCACACATTTAAGATTCACTATTTCCATATCATTTTGAACAGCAAAATCTCGGAAATAAAAGAATGCGAAGCTCGAAATCAAATAAAACAAAGAGATGGTGATCGAGTTTACTAGGAACTTACCCAAGACAACATCCGTGGCGCTCGCACTTCATCCGTCGTAATGTGGTTGACTCGGCCTCGTGCAGTTCCTTGGGATGGAGTTGTCGCTGCTGATGCCCCGCGTTCACGATTGGCGCGGAGTCCTTGTCGGTGTGTTCCCGTGTTAAAGCGGACCGGGTGACACCTCCTTCTTAGGGCAATTGTTGGCAAAATGCCCCATTTCATTGCAATGATAGCAACGCCTTCCCACTTGCTCGAGAGGTTCCTCCACTGCGCCTACGCTTCTGGCCGAGTCCGAACATTCGACCCATCGGCGATTTGCGGCGGTGGTGCCCTATCATTGCCTCTCGGGTGGTACGGATGAACTGTTGAGGTGCCGTCCTTCGCCTCTCTGCCGCCCTCGACGACCTCCTTGTTGCGCCATTCTGCGCTTCTGTTGTCATCCAACTCTCGGCGCTTGTCCTCTAAGATAAGAGCTTTGTTAACTAGCTCTTGGAAGTCGTGGAATGTGGGTGATCACCCACTGCAACCCTCGCATTCAATCCCTTCATGAAGCGGGATTGTCGGCCTTATCCGTAGCCACGCCCTCCAGTGCGTAGCGTGCCGCTTGGGTGAATTTGTTCGTAATCGGCCACCGACCGCCCCGCTTGAGGCTCCGAATTCCTCCTTTTGAGATCCATGATACCCTGGGTACATGGTAATCGCGGAAAGTCGAGGTGAATTCCTCCCACGTGATACTGTGGGTCCTCATGAGCTGCGCAAGTTTTCCCACCATTCTGCGGCGGTTCCTTGAGTTGATGAGAGGCATAGAGTACCCTCTCTTGTCCTACACACGGGTAATGTGCGGCTTCCTTTCAATTGTCCTTAGCCAATCGTCCGCTCCGGTGGATTGGCGTTGCTCGAGAAGGTAGGTGGACGGGTTCTCATAAACTCCGACAACCTTGAGTAGGGGTGTGGTCCATGGTTACCCCAGCTTGAACATTCGCAGCCTTGGTTGGATATCTGCTGCATGGTTTGAACCATCGTGTTCATAAGTTGAGTCTGGGCAGTCAAGAAGGCTCCCAGGTTCTGCATATCGACCTGCGGCGGTTGAGGAATCGGCTCTTCATTCTGGTTGTCCGCCTGGTTAGCTCCACTTCCGCTGGCTCCAACATTTCCACGTGTCCTCACCATCTGTTGCAAGCTTCCAAGGTTAAGAAAAGAAGAAAGCATAGACGAGTAAAAGAACTTATGTGGGGAAACAGGTGTAACTTAAATTATTTAGCCACTTTATTGATATAATATAAAGCTGTATGGTTGCTCACAAGTGCCTAAGGGCAATGCAACGCATACGAGACACTCACAACCAAAACAAGTAAGCAAACATAGGAACCCATGACGACTCACACCTAATGGTGACTCTGAAGAAAAGACGCGACTCAACCTTCGAGTCTCGACACTATACTCTACTAGACTCAATCACTCATCGAGCCAACCCGACTGCGGCTCCCCCGGAGCATACATTGGTGGGTGCTCCGCATCGGGCGAATCGGTCCCGTGACCTCTCGCACTGGTGCAAAAGACCCCATCGACTCCGTGGTCCTGTGGCTGCTGCTCCCGCAGATCGTGCCTCCTGCCTGCTCCTCCGGATCTGGATCGTGTAACTCCAGGACTGGCTCAGGCTCGGGTCCATACAGAGCCATCTCCAACTCCTGGATCTTCTGCATGGAGTGAGCTAAGCCCTCCCGCAGCTGGATCCTTGCCTCTGTGACCTCGGCGCGGGTCCTCTGCAGCTCCTGGACTGTCTCGTCCAAGGCGTCCTCCTGGGCGATGACGTACCTCGCCAGGTGGGTGATAGTGGCGTCCTCCTCCACGAGCTCCATCCTGTCAAAATGGTTGTCCCGACGCGGATGGTGACGAAAGACGGTGCCCTCCAACTCTGCGGAGTAAGTGCGGGCAATCTGCCGACGCGCTGTCGCGCCGCCTCTCGGATTCCGCCTCAAAGAAGACCTCCGATCGTAATGTAGATAGGACGGCTCGCCTCGCCCTTTCCCGAGCATACATCGTGATCTTGACATCCCAGCGACGTCAAGTCCTGCCTGCACCACCAAGTCCTCGACATGCTGGTCTGTCAAAACCTCCGAGCAATCGCATCATACGCCATAACTCTGCAGCGTATCCCGAGCGCTCTCCATAGGTATGGATCATCCTCATCTGCCAAAACAAACCTTGTTTAAATTAAACAGAGAATAATAAAAATTCAAAGATAGGTATGAAACAAGAGAGAAGAGATAAGTCAAGATTTCATTGATATTCTTGCTCAAGTTGATTAGGTCTTTAGAAAATAGTTTTACCCTCCTAGGCACAACCAAACTAGGGTCAAGGCTCAGATCACCTGCTCGATACCACCTCTGTCGGGACCCGAACCCGCAAATCCGGACCCTCTGTGTATTCTGTGCCAGTCCAGGATCACGCTAGCACACACACTCATACAGGGTTGCACATCACAGGCATTCACGAAGATATAAGAATAAATAGTGCAAACATGTATATAAACCGAGTTATACGACCTTATGGTCTCCTTACGGATAGGTCACCACACAGGGCTTACATTAATCAAAGTAAAGAAATAGCAGCGGAACATAAAAAAAAGGTCGTGGAAGCCTTCATCTTGCCACAGGCAACTGACTGGCTTGCCCCCTTGTTCATCGTGTCCTCGATGTACTCCTCCTCCCAAACTGGTGTAGTCTCCTCCACTGATGTTGGGGTTGAAAGCAAGGTGGGGTGAGTACACAAGGCACTCAACAAGTAATGCATGTAATGCAAGCACTATTACTATATGCGATCTTGTTCCAAAGGATTGGCTTAAATGGTTCTTTTGCATCAAGCGACATTTTTAACCAATATCTTAGTTAGATTAAAGCGATAGAACAGTTTATACGTAATAATAATTTCAAATGGTTTTTCCATGAGGTTTCTCGGCACACACCCTTATGATAGCTCATTTTTAACACTTGGCACACACCACCCCTTCCATGTTTTGTTTATGAAAATCTACCCTTGATTGTAATCCCGAGCAATGCTCAATTCCGTGAGCACGGCTATTCGAATAGTTTTGACACTGCAGAGGTTGTACACTTTACCCACAAGATACAGCCGCCACCACACGGTGATTGTCCGCAACAAAGCTTTTCAGAACCTCTACCTTAACCAAAGAACCTCTCCCAGTATTGCCTTCACTATCACTTCCCTCACACAGAGCCGAAGTATAGGACCGGCCAATCACCGTTGGATGGGCACCAAGCCGTAGCACAGGTACGCTCCCCCATACAGATACACCCCTGTGTACTGTCACCCCGAGGTATCAGAGGAAAGATATCAGAACCTTAGTCAACTAGGTCTGTCCCATATCAGACATGTGGTTGTACGGGTGACTCAGATCAAAGGCTTGCAAGGTGAAGTCCTTAACTGACCAAGGCAAGGCTTCCAACACTCAACAGTGGCACACAGCCCAATGTGGCACACAGACTCACATCACTCATCAACCCAATGCCACACAGGCCCACCTGGCACACAACCTCTTACCACTTGCCCCAGTCTAAATCATTTCCCACCCCATTGATTATTGTGCAAGACATGCCAGCAATAACTCAACATCAATATAGAACCACACAAGTCACCATACTTCCATATCATCATGTGGCATCATCACACCACTTTCAAAATACATTCAATATTCCATTAGTCAATTTTGTAGCATTTCTCTGAAAGATCATTCATGACTCGCTGCAAGGCTAAGCATCTACTCACGGTCTAGCCTCCCGTGTTGGCACCATATTAACATCCAACTAATATAATCAAACTTAGGGTGACAATGATTTAGGGCATACAGTTAATAATTCAAGGTGGCATAACAAAATGGGTTGATTAACTACATTATCCCAAATTAATTTAAATTCATTTTAAATAATTAGCATGCATAGTTTCAAAGCATAAATTACATTTTAAAATCTGGGATCAAAATGATCAAAGCATCACTTGCCTTCAAAGAGTTGCTGGTCGTGTTCAAGCTTGGTCTTGAGCGACGAATTCTTCCTCGAAACTTTCCGACAAATTTGCGTCTCTGCGTACAAACAAAAAGATACAATAAATAGCTAATACAGAAGACTAGATGACCTCAAAAATTCAAATAAAATTCACCATTAAATAGCTCATAATTTTATGAATTTTTAGAAATTTGAATCACCCAAATCCGAGTTAAAATGCAAAAGTTATAGTCATTTGAAGTTTGAATAAAATCAAAATACGTAAATTAAGAAAATACGATTTTTCTGAATTATTTTATATCTTTGAAATTCGCATAAATGACGTCAGATCGCGTCATGATGACGTCAACACAGAAATGAATTTGGTCGAAATATTATATATAAAATATTTATGACGCCATTGCCGACGGCATGACACGTGGCGACCTCTAGTGCCGCCACGCTGCTTGATTCATGGGTCGGGTCCACGGTTCGGCTCGGTCCACCGTGGATCGGCAAAGATCGTGCTCATGCACCGGTGACGCAAGCCGTGGCGTCGGCGGCGATCGATGCGCAGCCAATCCCGACGCGACACGCGGCAAGATCCAGACCGCTCGCTCATCCAACGGTCGGATCTCACCCCCGCGCGGTTCGGCGACGCTTCGCACTCCACGCCTCCACGCGTCGCACATCCAACGGCGCGCTCAGATCCAACGGCCAGCACCGCGCCGCCACTGCGACGTCTCGGTTCATGCGACGACACGCGGCGCAATCGCGACGATGCGCCGAAATCGATGGTGGATCCGGTCTCGCCCGATCAAAATGCCCACGCGTCAACACGTGATTTGGCGAGGGTACGATGCCATCTCCGCCGCACGTTCAAATCTGAACGGCGCGGATCCTTAGGGCAAAACCAGATCCAATCTCTACCGTTTAGATCTAATCTAACGCCTCACTGTACCGAGCGGTTTCTTTGCTCATGGCGCGACGTGGCTCAATCCTACGCATCCACTAACGATCCAACGGCTAAGACAAAAACATATCGCAGAAACTAGATCTAATCCAAGCCGTACACATCAAGATCCAACGGCCACGATTCAATCTAAACATCTACAGAGATGGAGGCTACGCGGACTCACCAGAACCGAACGATGCAAATCGGACGGTCGGCGCGGTTCGACGAGGTTGACGGCGGCGGAAGCGAAAGGTTGCCGAGCTGGGAAGATGACCTCGGCGGCGGCGCGCGGGGCTTCTCGGCGAAGAAGTGGTCCACTCGATCGTCTTGCTTCGTGAACTTCGGGCGGGTCGAACACGGCGGAAAGCGACGGGCGGCGAGAGGAAGCAAAAACAACGGCGGCACAAAGACGCCTTCTGGCGAGCTCGCTCAGGCGCTAGAGAGGGTCTCGGCGTGCGTGCGAGGAGTCAAAAGACGCAGCGAAAGGAGCTCTGCCGGACGCGCTACTCGGTGCACTTAAAGGGGCCTCGACGTGCGCGCTACAGGCGGCGAAACGAGCGGAAACGGTCGGCGGCATTAGCTCCGGTGATCTCGCGAAGACGACCGACGTGGCGCAATCCGCGCGTCCGTCGGCGACGATCCGGCTCACGCGCGCGAGCGACGTGGCACACTCACAGCGCTCGATCCGGATCGGACGGCATGGTTGGCGGCGCTAGGGTTTTGCGCGGTTGGGCGACGACGCACGATAATGGGCTCGGCCCATTATCGCTCATGTGATTTTAAAACATTTCACATTTAAAATAATTCTAAAAATTCAATTAAATCATTTGGAGCTTTTAAAATAGCGAAAAAATCTAAAAATTCCAAAAATTACTTTGAGATGTTTGGAACTCCATTAAAATATTTGCAATAAAACTTTGCAAAAATTTTCCATTATTTAATTGTTTTCAAGAAAAGTTCTATTTGAATAAATCCAAATAAATTTAAATAAATTCCCAAAAAAATTCACAAAAATAAAAATACTCCAAAATTCAAATTAGAGCAAAAATTAGGGTGTTACACTAGCTTGTAAATGTCACCAATTGAGGTCTTATATGGACGTGCTTGTCGTACTCCGTTGAATTGGAATGAGACAAGAGATTGTATGGTATTTGGACCTGATATTCTCAAGGGAGCCAAAGAGCGAGTTGCTATGATTAGAGAGAGGTTGAAGGTAGCTCAGTTAAGGAAAAATAGCTACGCTGATGACCGTCGTCAAGATTTGAGATTCGAGTCAGATGATTTTTTGTATCTCAGAGTTCGCCCTCTTAGAGGTGTCGAAAGGTTTCACGTTAAAGGAAAGCTTGCACCAAGATATGTTGGTCCGTTCTAAATTTTGAGCCGTCAAGGAGAGGTTGCTTATCAGATGGAGTTGCTGTAGTCAAAGGCAGGAGTGCATGATGTGTTATATGTGTCATAGTTAAGAAATGCCTCGAGTGCCAGCGAAGCGGATGCCATTAGAAGCAATTGAACTGCAGGAGGATTTGATCTACAAGGAGTAGTCGATTAGAATTTTGGATGTTATTGAACGCAAGACCAGGAGCAAGTCTATTCGCTTTTGTAGAGTTCAGTGGAGCAATCATTCTGAAGGTCACTTGGGAGCGTGAAGACGATTTGAAGTCAGAATTTCCAAACCTACTCTTTAGTTAGCCCTGAATCTCGGGGTCGAGATTCTGTTAAGGGGGGGAGGTTTGTAACATCCCAAATTTTCCTTTATTAATCTTTTATTGGTTATTTGAGCATTTTATATTTTCTGGAAATTATTGGATTTTTCTGGATTTATTTAAATTTACTTTAAATTAAGTATATTGACCTTTTGTTTAAAACTATTTAAATTTATGCAAAGTTAAAATAAATCTTTATCAAAAATATTTTATTTGAGTTCAAAATGCTTCAAAGTATTTTAGTGAATTTTCTTGGATTTTTCCTGATATTTTTATTGCCTAAAACCATTTAATCGAATTATCAGAATTATTTTAATTAATAAATCAGGGAAAAATCTTTTGAACAGTGTCAGGCCGAAGCCCAACACTGTGCCTTTGCGGCCTAGCGCTGTGCGGCCCAGTTTCTCTGAGCCGTTTGATTTCCATCCGACGATCGCGATCAAGGCCGAAACCCTAATCAATCTCGTGCGCCCGTTTCATTGATGGCTCGGATCAAATCACAGCTAAGTGCATCGCGCCGTTCATCGCGCCACGTGGATGGCTATCCAACGTCGTCTTCATGGAGTCCGTCGTCGCCACACTATCGGAGTCCGCCGCCGTGACGACACCGGACATCTTCATCGTGTAGGGCTCGAACGCCTAGGCTATAAATAGGGGCGGGTAGTCCCCGAGGTTCCACGTGAGTTGCCGCACCGTTTCTCTGTCACACCGTCGCCGAGGAGACCTGTAGTAGCCGCTTGACCTCGCCGGAGTGGAAAACTGAAGCCGTCGCGGTTTTGCCCGAGCACGTCGCCGTTCAGCCAATTCCGCCGCTTCGAAGACCAGATCTGAGCTCCCCGTACCGCGTTGCGTCGGATCCGTGGAGTCTCGTCATCATAACGTCGCCATAATGCCGTTGAGCTCGTCGTCGTCTCCAAGTCCGGCGAAGAAGCGCCACCGCGTCGCCATCGCTAGACCCGAGAGGTATCAGCTGTCGGATCTGTGCGCAACGGTAAGACCGCGCCACGTTGTAGCCAGCCGTGTCCGTTCGATTGGAACAAGCCGTGGATGCACGCCGCGTGTTGTGCATCGGCGGGGGCGGCGCTGTGACCAATCGGGTGCGACCACGTGTCTGCACGTTCTGCGAGGCGCCGTGGACCGCGTCTGCGGTGGACCAGAGGCGGTCCTGTGGACCGAGTCCATGGACCGGGACTACATGTCAAGCTCTGGTTGGTCTAGGCCAGGGCTGACGTCAACGTGACGCAATTAGTCGGTTTTTTAATATATGTATTTTCAGTATTTATTCAAACTTCGGAAGGCTATAACTTTTGCATTTTAACTCGGATTTGAGTGGTTCAAATTTCAAAAATTTGTAAAATTGAGATCTATTTAATGGAGGATTTTATTTAATTTTTGGATTTCATTTGCTCTCTATTTTGGTATTTATTTGTTTTTTTTCTTCGGTACGCGTAGACGTTGAATTGTGCGACGCTTCGGAGGAAGATTCAACAACTCAAGATCAAGTTTCAGAGCAAGACCAGAACCTATTCCAAGGCAAGTTGTGCTTTGATCATGTTGAATCCATGTTTATACAAAAGCTATATTGTTTTACTTTATTGCATATTATTTCAAGTATACAACTGTTTCAATTTAAATTGGGATTTAGCTATTACGCCATTTTGATCTATATACCCTAGCTTGTCATTTGTAAGCCATGATCTATTGTCACCCTAGATTGGATCACTATAGTTGGTTGATATTGAAATCGACATGGGATGGTTAGATCGTCATAGTTGCTTAGCCGTGCCACGTCATCATGTGTACATGGATCATCAATGATTAATCTTGACTAATGGAATATGGAACAATGATGTGAACTTGTGTGTCATGTGAAGTCATACGATGAGATTGAGTTGTTGTGGCGAGTTATGTCACGCAACGAAGGTTGAATTGTTGATGGCATGTGGTGCTTGGTAATCAACTTGGGTGATAATCATTTAGATTGGGGCAAGTGACAAGGGGCGAGTATGCCAAGGTGGGCCCAATGGGAAGAGGGTATGTGGATGTCTTGCCTTGATCACTCTAAGGACTTAACCTTGCAAGCCTTTGACCTGAGTCAATCATGCAACCACATGTCTGGTATGGGCCAGCCTAGCTGATTAATTTGCAATGTCTTAACTTTGGTACTATCTTGGTCGGTGTGAGTTCCCGAGTTATGGAGTAGTTCACATGGCGCAAGAGGGGGCCCTGGATGTGGTAACAAGTCTCACCAGTGTTGAAACCTTAGCGGGAGGTATCGGGTTAAGCGAGAGCATTGTAAAGGCTTTGTCATGATCTCTCCGCCGACACACCAAAGGAAGTGTGTTAACCCGGAAGGCACCCAGAGACGATCATGTCAGGTGGGTAAAGTGCATAACCTCTGCAGAGTGTAAAACTATTTGAATAGCCGTGCTCGCGGTATTGAGCAATGCTCGAGAATTACAGTTAAGGGTTAGTTTAATTAAATGGAAAATTTGGTTGGGATGGCGGGATTGCCATATGGAAGGTTGGAACTTGACTTAGGATTGGAAACTTGGTTTACTTGAGAAATGCTGAATCTAATTTCTACTGTTATTTGTTTTACAGTCTTTGCAATCTATTTATTGTATTTGTTCATAAATGCTGCTTTGTTGCAAAATAGCCATAATAGCCTATCCTTTGGAATAAGCCTTGCATATAGTTATGTTAGAATTGCATTCTGTGCACAACTTGTTGAGTGCTTTAAGTACTCACCCTTGCTAACAATAACATCACTAGTTGAAGAGTCTACATCAATGCTGGAGGAGAGGTTCCAGGAGGAGACGAATGTTTAGGGCGCAAGCCTTGTCAGTTGCCTGTGGTATACTGAGGGGTTGTCTACGTTTTCATTCCGCTGCACTTTGATATGTTGTTCAGCCTTGCAAGGCGTAGTCATGTAAGTTGACCATAAGGTCATTCAACTAGTAGTATATCACATATGATGTTTTTCATAATATTTCCGCTATGTATGATTGTGATATTTACTGATGTTGAGCCTGTGTGCACTAGCGTGATCCTGGACTATTGTGGTATACACAGAGGGTCCGAATTTGCATATTCGGGTCCCGACTTGTGCTCCCACCATGTAGCCGTGGTTGCGAAAATGATAAGTCCGGTCTCCAGTTGAAGGTAATAATTAATTTTTCTTAACATAAAGGTGCGAGGGTAACTTCATATGTTTTCTCTCAAGTTGCACACTTTTTGCAGGCGCCTGCTAAGTGCCAGCTCACCCTGATGGAAGACGGATTTCCTATTGAGGCTGCACGCGGGGTTGCATTTCCTTGTAAGGAGATCGACATGGTACATGGTCAGCCTTTGGGGAATAGCTACATGAGGGTTCAGGTGGACTACGTCCATGAAGCCTTCTTTTCACATGTGCTCGAGTTCCCCCCAACGAAGACATCACCACTCTCGGGCAAGCGCTGATGTCGTTCGTCAAGTAGCCCACAATAGGCATCGTACTGGTCAAGGTAAAAAACCTCGCATCTTCTGTACCATTCCAGTAGTATTGCAACAAGTTACTTAATTATGCGCGTGCTTTGTAGGTTCCTACCGTACCTGCGCCTGCTCCCACGACCGTGATGAGTCTTGCACAAAGTATAGAGCTGGTGCATAAAAGGATTAGCACGACAACCACAGAACCACTAGACGCCTCTGCTAAAAAGGCAAGGCTCACAAAGGCCACAGCGCCCCCTCAGGTACATGAAAAGCCCACTGCCCCGGCCTCGGAGACTCCTTCAGCCTAGAAAGGAGAGCGGCATAGGCCACAAGAAGCCTTATGAATTTAAAGCCTATGTACATGGAAAGCCCCTTCTGCCACCTAGCAAATTGAATGCTCTAAGCATATGGACTTGACAGCTTCGTGGATGGTACGTTGACAAAGTGAAAGAGAGCAAGCGGCGTGTCGACTTCAATGTTAGATACAGAAAGGGGCATTTCTACCGCGAGGCGGATGGGACATTCCCAGTTAGTTTTGAGGATCTGTTCCGTCTGTACCAACTGATAGCCATCGATATTTCGACTATACGATCTTGGACGCTGTGAGTATCGCCCCATGTAGCACGACCTTATGACTTTCATAGGATTTTGCATTACGCTTTTTAACATTCAATACGAGTTGTAGGGCAATGAGGCAGCGAGTCATGACGAATTGACAACTAGTTGGGTTCGTTGACCCTGAGCTTGTGTCCGCGATGATGGCTAGGCTTCAACCGGAATGGATTGCCTCCTACATCAAGAGGGCATTGCAAGCTGAGTCGAAGGACTTGATTCTACTCTCGTACCACGAGGAGTAAGTACTACTTCACCATTCAATTACTTCTACGCACTTAAACCGTATGTGCACTGATTTTCTTCGCTGCATACCATTTAATAAGCAACCATTGGGTTCTACTCGTGCTCCTTCCGAGTGACAACAAAGTGTACACTTTTAATTCGATTGAGAAGAGACCGATGGCCTACGTGATCAAGCCTCCTTTAGAGCAGTAAGTGCACTACCCTTATCTAACATTTTATGTATTTAACTACATTCATTATTTTTTTACTCAACGGTATCTTTCCATTGTATATATGGGTTTCAAGGAATACGTCGAAGCAGGAGAGACACACGACGACAAAAAGGGCTCCAAGCTGGAGTATGTCCACTTCAAGGTACAAGTGGTTACCATATATAAGATTTAGATTTTCTGACATACTTTTTACATCTCTTAATTTATTTATTTTCTTCATAGTGTCATCAATAGGGCAGCGACGACCTCTGTGGTTTGTACGTCATACAACACATGGTAATCTTGATTGCCGGCTCAGACCGTTTCCCTAAGGTATATGTACATGTATAATAATACAATTAACCTTTCACATAGAAATTTGAAAACTTAAATTAGAGCACTCGTTTCTATTTTGCAGCATACCAATATCCTCCAGAAGAGTGTAGATAGCACTGCACTCAACAAGATACGAGACCACTTATGCCAGTGGTATTGGATAGAATGCTTGTCGGAGGACGGACGGTTTAGAGATCCCGAAAGCTCCTACTAGGTCATATGTGAACAATATAACATATCTGAATGCGATTGCATGTGTACTTATGGTTAAGCATGTTTGCATTCTATTTTGTTAACGAATGTGATATGTGTTTGTTGTAACAAAGTGTTCGTGTTCTTTGAATGTGATATGTTGTCTATAATTGCTGTGTGAATGTGATTTGTGCATATTGTGTGAAATATGTGCTGATTGGAGGATGAATTAGAAATAGCACACCACACCCCTTCATCTCAATCGGTTCTCACAAGAAAATGATAGAGATGTGGCGGTCATCTCTATCGGTTCTTTGTAAGAAGCGATAGAGATGATGGACTCATATCTATCGGTTCTTTATAGAAACCGATAGAGATGAGAAGCGATGGAGATGAACCATTATCTCTATCGCTTCTAACAAAGAACCGATAGAGATAATACCCTTATCTCTATCGCGTCTTATAAAGAACCGATTGAGATGAGTTCATCATCTCTATTGCTTTTTACAAAGAACCGATAGAGATGATCGTCTCATCTCTATCGGGCAAGAACCGACTGTAATAGTGCCTCATCTCTGTATCATGACTTTGTGTCACCACCAGAACCGACTATGATGATAAAAAAGAACCGATTGTGATGTATATTTGTGTAGTAGTGTATTTTTAATAGGTCTAGATTATGGTTGTACAGATTCACATTGTATTGTTACAGTTGTACAAGAAACTAACTTTTTTTTCAATCATGGGCATTAGAGTTTGTAGGACAAATACTGATCCATTTTCAAATAAAAACATGTGTATTAAACTAGCAGGCTATGCATTTGCGTGACAAATTCAGCTAGTTATGGTGTCTATGTCATTTTGTGAGGAACTACTGAACCACCGTGTAGCCGTGAGGTTGGTTGCGCCTGGTAGGACTGCTGGCCGCACCCGACAGAAGCGGCCGAGTAGTTTGAAGAACAATGATTTGTTGGGCCATAAGCGTGGAATTTTTAATTGTTTTGTTTGACCTAATGGGTCACATATACTGTGTCCAACATAGATACACGAACATGTCGCGGACCGACATGGGCATCAGTTTGGGCCTTATATTGGGCTGTCACATAGGCATTAGCCTAGACTCCTCTTCTTCCACGGTGCTCTGTCCCCTAAACTGTAATGTCCCTTCTTCCAATTCCCGGTCTAGAATTGCTCCCGCTAGTCCCCTTCTTCAAATTCCCAGTCTAGAATTACTCCTCCCAATCCATCCTTTCTATTCTTCTCAATCTGTGTCCCAAGTAATTGTCTCTTGTGTTGGATTGGCAATCTAGCTCTTGACGTTGGTGTGGATCGATGTTCATGGTAAAGGATACTGACAACTGAACACTCTTTGTTGGGAAAATGACAATGAAACAATTTCATCCTAAAATATAATATGT
Organism: Otatea glauca; assembly: GCA_036346275.1. NCBI lineage: Eukaryota > Viridiplantae > Streptophyta > Magnoliopsida > Poales > Poaceae > Otatea > Otatea glauca. The sequence goes on along the minus strand of CM070717.1, from coordinate 7,724,745 downwards.
ACACACAAAATATCAATCGGAGTTCAACGCTAAGGGTGAACTCAGCTCCATTGGTTCATGGTAGTATCGTGATCACATTAGACCTGTTCCTCTATCTCCCCAGTAATATCCTCGAGGGACAGCCCTTTGGACTCTGGCAAGAAAAGAGTGAACACGATACCTACTAGGTTGCAACAAGAAAGCATCAACAATTTGTGCCGGACACTTTGCTTGGAATACAAGAACCAAAGCACGCCAATGATTGCTCCGCCCTTCCCCCCTGCTCCGGAGATACCGTGGCACGTCGACCTCAGTCGAGTTGGGAAGATCTCTGTCGGCACGATGAATGTTGTCGAGTTAGGGCCGAAGTTCGCGAAGAAAAAAATGAATCCATACATGATAGCGAAACCGACAGGCTTGTTCTTCCAAAAGTCGTATGTCATGACTAGGCCGAGCATAAATATGGTCATCATGGTGAACCCCATTAGCTGGATCCTGATGCGGCCTATGTGATCGACGAACATCATAGTGAAGAAGTACCCCGGAAGGGTTCCACTGAGTGCAATGATCGCCTGTGTCCACGCAATTTTGTATGTTTGCTCAAGAGGCTGGTTCTTCTCGCTCGCAACATGGAACCACTTGGTGTCACTGAAGATATGTATCATGAACAGATTCAGTGAGTAGAAGACCACATCAAGCATGAACCAGCACACGGTAGTGCTCAGTAGTTGCCGGCCGTGACGGTGTATGAACTCTGCGGAGAGAAGACCAAACTCGTTTTGTCTAGCAAGGGCGTCATCCTCTTCATTCTCTGCGGCTATGTCGATGTCGATGTCAAGGACCGCAGTCATGTCGAATGCTGCTTGTTTCGGGTTCTTGGCGACGAGCGCGGTGTAGCGCGCCGTCTCGGGCATCTTCATGCGCCAGTAGAAAGTGAGAAGGGCAGGAATGGTGCCAAACATGAGAACGATGCGCCACACGTAGTCGGCCTGCCCCAACATGTCTGTCTTGTAAGCAGGCATGCTCTTGAAGCTCAAGGTGGTGATTAAAACAACAGTACCAGCAGCAAGATTCCCCAGACCCTGTGTGTGAATATGGGAAAACAAATTTAATTTGAGACAAGAAATGAAAATTAATGGCTGTACTCGATTGATCACCTGCATGGCAAAAACGGCGGCGATGAAGGCGCCGCGAGTCCTCTTGTTGGCATACTCCGACATGATAGCCGCCGAGAGTGGGTAGTCGCCACCGATACCGAATCCCAACCAAAATCGAAAGAAGCACAGTGTCGTTATGACAGTCCTAGGAGTGTGGTGGAAGGAGAGGCCGGAGGAGATGGAGCAGATGACCATGAGCATGAGCGTGACACCGTAGATGCGCTTTCTACCCATGTTGTCGCCGAGCCAACCGAAGAAGAGCTGCCCAAACATGGTGCCGCAGAGCGCAACGCCTTTGACCGCAGCCTCGACGTCTCTGGGCAGGGAACCGGGGGTGTCAGTGTTTGGATCGTCGTAGTAGATGCGGCCGAGGAGGTCGGTGATGAGCGAGATGGAGAAGAGGTCATAGGCATCGGTGAAAAAACCCATGCCGGCGATCACGACTGCTGTGAAGTGGTACCATTGCGTCCTGGCGACGTCAAGAGCCTGGAGCACATTGATCTGCCTGCGAGACCTCCGTGTCTCGTGTCTCACCGATGTCACCGCGTTTAGCATACGGTAGAACATTGCGTTCCCCACGCCATTCAAGTGGCAGATTAGCCAGCCGCATGAGTGCCGCCTAACCCGCCATATAGAATCACCAGCAGCGAACATTGTAATCGAATAAACCTCAGTTTTGGGGGCTGTTATCTGATTTGCCTGGATAATTAGTGGTTGAAGCAATATCAAGATTTTGACTATATAGTGCGTTTGGACAGAGGGAAGTAAACTAAAGGCATTGTCGAGGTTTTGACTAGTAACAGCAGGTGGTTAATAATTTAATACATGTAAGATCAACAAATAGGGTATCTATATATTCTTGTACAACAGTACGTATATCCTTTGAAGATGCAATCTCGGAAGAAATGTGCAAGTTACACTCAAGACATTGCCAAGCTTTGATAATTACGTACGAGGACGGCTAGATCGAGGAGAACTGTTCGAGTAAATAGTCATCGCCCCGTACACCCCGACGGGTTAGGAAATGCTCACTCCCTCAAAATTTATAGGGCATATTTGTTTAATAATCTTGTTCATAAATATAACGTTTATTTCATGTTGTAATGCAAAAATTAGTATGGTCACTACTACAAAACACCCCTTTCTTGCCAGTAAATCACTGCTGGTTCGGCTATGACCGACAGTAATAACACTATCACTGTCGGTTCATAAGCTAGCCCGGCACAAATGCTCGACCGAAGAAGAATCGGTAATGATAGTAACTTATCACTGTCGATTCTAAAACAAACCAGCAGTGATACTATCATTGCCGGTTCCTCTTAAGAACCGACAGTGATAATGGAGGTATCACTGCCGGTTCGTAAGCCGAACCGACAGTGATAATATTTTTGAAAAATCATAACTTTTTCATACGGAGTCGAATGGAGACAAAATTTCTATGAAAATTGTAGCTCTCGATGAGATCTGCAACTTTTTAGTTAACAATTTTTTTTATTTGAAGCCATTTAGATGTCCAAACAATCGATTAAACTTTCGGATACGAAGGGATAAAAGAAAAATATATCTTATAGTAGTTGAGAAGTGTATGGGTGGTGAGATCACAGGTTCGAATCGTAACAACTGCGTACGCGTATTTCGCACGAAATTCACGTCACTTGTGACTTACGACGTAGTAAATACAGGGTGGTCCAGGTGCAAATAATTTTTTTTTATTTTACCGAGTGATTTTTAGATTTGCAGTGATACAGACTATCACTGCCAGTTCAAATGTGAACCGGCAGTGATAGTCCGACTATCACTGCCGGTCTTGCGACGCGCGACGTAGTAAATACAGGGTGGTCCAGGTGCAAATAATTTTTTTTATTTTACCGAGTGATTTATGGAATTACAGTGATACAAACTAGCACTGCCAGTTTAAATGTGAACCGGCAGTGATACACATATCACTACTGGTTCTAGAACCGGCAGTGATAGTCAACTATCACTGTCGACCGGTCACTGCTGGTTCCAATATCCGGTAGTGATGACAGTTTGGAACCGACAGTGATCACGGTTTCTGTAGTAGGGGATGGTACCTTTATACCTCTAATAAATATCTATATTTACTTAATATTCTCTAAATGCAAGTATTGAATATAGTGCTTAGAGATAATAATTAGGGGTAGTCTAGTCATTTTAATTACCTCCTTGGTCTATGTGCCAAGAGAAAATATGCCATATAAACATGGATGGAGTATTAAATATGCTTAAGTATTGAATAAGTACTTAGAGATAATAATTGGAAGAGAAGTGCTTCTATGCTATTCTTTTTTTACAGTTGCACAAATATTAAAGCATGAATAAATAGTAGATAGTGATTATTTACCACTTCTCTTATTTTAAGATTTGTGCAATTTGTTGTAAATCCGGACCATTTTTGTATATTGCAATAGTCCAGGATTACGTTAGTGCACACAACGATAACATAGATGAATATCAGAATCATACACAGCGAAAACATAACAAATGTAACATCCCAAAAAATTTAAAAATAGATAAAAATATAAATTTTAGTTGGAACTATGATTTTATTTTGAATTTCCATTCTTTTCTCTATTTTTCTTGAATTTTGGTCTTTAAGGAAACCATTTCTATTGATTGAATCCTTGTTTTTCAACCTTTGAAATTTAAAATCCTATAAAAATAAAATATAGAGAAAATATATTTAAATTTAAATATAACTCTAGAACCATCCCAAATAATTTTAGAAATATTTGAAAGCATTAAATGCCTTAACAAAATCAGTTTGTATTGTTTATTTCCTCTCTTCTAAAATATGAAGACCAAAAACCCTTAAGGTTAAAATGGGGAAAATTTTTATTTAAATCTCACGGTAAACATCAGAACACTTTAAAAAAATTTCAAAGAAATATGAAAGCATTTAATACTGATAAGAAATCAAAAACAGTGACTAAAGACTATGAACAGAGACATTATCAGAATTGTTCAAAAATATGTAAGAATGATAAACCTCTAATATTTTTATTCTGTCATCTACAAAATCAATGGAACAGACATAAAAAGTTTCAAAGGAATTAGAATATATTTAATGGTATTTTAAAATCAAAAACTCTATAGAATGACTAGCAATAGTAACAATATCAGAATTAATTAAAAATGTAAGAACAATATTATGCTCTCAATTTTTTATTAAAACATCTAAAGAAAGAAAAAAACTATATAATTTTTTAAAAATATTAAACTTAATCTTTGCATTTATAAAATCAAAAATAGTAATATTAAATAAACAACATACACAATTTTAGAATTTTATAAAAAATAAATAGACTTGATCAGCTTTTGAAAATTTTGTGGTAACCTATGAATATCCTTAGGAGCACACCTAAAATTTTTCAAAAGGATTGAAGCTAATTTGAAATCTCAGAAAAATAAAAATCACAAACAAATAACTAACACAGAGGTATTATTGTCAGAATTTTACAAGATTGTACAGATAAGATTACGATCTAAAATTTTTATCAGAAGATAATAATTTCTTTGGAAACGTACAAAAAAAGTTTTAAAATTTTTCAACAACCAGTTAATTAAAAGACCTTGTCCTGTCTAGTGTCGAGAATTCAAATGCATTCACTCGCTTTTAGTGACATGTGGGCCCTTCCTATACCCAGACCCACTTAGCAGCAGCACAAAACCACAGTAGGGATGCAAACGGAGCGGATAGTTCCCGACCGATTGTCCGTCCGAATAAATTTGGATAGTATTCGGAGCATAAATTCGGATATCCGAGGTTTTTTTACGGATATCGGATTCGGATTCGGATAGTTTTTTTCAGATACAGAAACGGATACGGAATAAAAATATCCGTCGGATTCGGATATATCCGGAAATAAATTTGAATCTATCCGTATAGTATCTGGTTGACTATCTGCATTTTTTGCTGAGGTATTCATTATCCAACCCCAGCCGCGCAACTGCCCAAGGGCCAAGGCCCAACAGGACCACTCACCTCGTGAGTCCCGGTCTCTCGTGTCTCGTGAGTTCTCAATCTGGAGACTCTTTCCAGTCTCTAGTCACAGCCCGCATGGCCACCACTCACCATGTCCATGCCCTAGCCAGCCAACCGCCGCCGCCGCTCTGGGAGCCCTTCGTCGCCGTCGCCAGTCCCCTCCACGCCACACTCTGTCCCCACTCCCTACTTCTCGCCGGCGCTCTTGGTCTCGCACCCCTCGCAAGTCGCCACTGTGCTCTGCTCGTCCTACGCCCCCTCGCCGGTCCTGTGCCGCCTCGTCACCAGAGTTTGCCGCCGGCAAACCACACCCCTCGCCGGACCTGCGGAGGTAAGAAATTCTTGCAAGTCATTTGTTAGGACTTAGGATTTGCCTCTAGTTTGGATTTGTCGCGCTCTCCAGAAAACCCTCTCAATGCCTGGTATCATGGTTAAGAATGTAATCGGATGAACATTTTGCTGTGATCAAGTATAAACGACTGATCCTTTTGTATAAATTGGAGTGGATTAGGCTATTGAGTCCTGGATGGTGCTTTGATCCCCAAATGTTTTTGGGAAGTTGCAGTGATCTACTCTGTAAAATTTGCTTCATCATTTGTTGGTCACTACACAGATAGTCGGATCAGCTTTGTGATATCTCAAATCGTCACATAGGCCTTCTTGTCTGTGTGAAAATTTTAAAGCTGTTCACAGAATAGTAGTGAATCTGAACCAATTGCGCATGTAGAAATTCTACATCCAGCAGGGGTACGTACTATCCGAAATTCTGCGGACCGAACTATGCTAGGCGCATTGTACTACTGGCTAGCTAGTCAGACTAAATGATTCAGACAGACAGAATGGTCACTAATTGATTGATTAAGATCGACTCTCTTGATGACCAAAGCCAAAAACATACAAATCCTAGTGGTTGGTTACAAGTCCAGATCTCACCAGAATTCCATCACTTGATCAATAGCTACTTGTGCTAATAAGAATTGGACCTTCCTGCCATTTTCAGAGAAAATGCCGCTATACTTGTCCTCCTGAGAAGCTTGATGTTTTGTAAGTGGTAGGGCCATACGAAAAGAGGGAAAAATAAATCTTGTCAGTTTGTTAGTAGTCCAATGCAGTAAGTTTATTAAAGGCTGTTGCTTGTGCAATTTGCTCATTCCTCTCACTCACTTTCTTTTGGAAAATGTTGCTTGTTGGTGTTGCAATTCCTAATCGATTTCTGTGTTTCTGCAGAGCCGGAAGGCTGTGGAGGGGTCGCTCTTCGTTGTCAAGACTCAAGAGGTCTGTGCTGTGATTCTGTGACCCTAACTAATGGACTATTGATTGTAACATTGGGTACAGTTGATCATAGGTTGTTGGTTATTGATTCAGTGATGCAGTGGTGCATTTTCTGAAATATCATAGGGTAATTGCCCAGTGATAACCTATAGCTAATAGAAAATGCATGACTGGTAGACAATAGTTTCAGGAAAACATTTCTCTTGTAAATGTCAACACAAAAGGGCATCTTGTTTTATGCAAGTATCATCCTAACAATTTTCTGCGTCAACAAGTATTTACATTTTATTTAATACTCACGGCAGGATGCCCTTTTGTGTTCTTTTGAGAATGCACACTTGTTGGGTCTATGAGCTCTAAAGAGGGTGCATGTGCAAAGCATGACCTGAATAGGGTAGATAATCTTCGCAACAAAATTCAGGTCTAGTTTGCAACCTAGAAGAAAATAATATGCATGCCTGCTAGAACCGAAATGCAATTCTTATTCTATGCCACTATGAAAAGAATCTATTGAGCATATTTTACATAATTTCAGCAAAGGAAAGGGTTAGAAAAATGCCTAAGCATCCGATACTGTCATCCTGAATCCTGATTTTCATTTTTATTGTGCCTGTGTTTTCCATCAGCAAGCATGTATTTCTGTTTAGTGAAGATTTATAATTGCTATTTTGGATGTACGTTCTTGATGTTTGTTTTGTTGCTATTTGCAACCTATAGGGCATTAAGAATTTGAGATGGATGCTGCAAGTGCAAGTGCGAGCATTTGTGGAAGCACAGGCGCCTCCCCTGCTGCTACCGCCACAGCAGTTGGTATGGGTCACTCGGCGCCACCGCCAGTGCCACTGCCACCGAATGCAAGTGCATTGGCGGCATATGACTCTAAGACTTGCACCGGAGAAGTTGAGCCTGCTCTAAAGAAACAGAAGAAGTGTACATCCAAGGTTTGGGAACACTACACTATGTATGAGGTGATAGCTAAGACAAAAGATGGTGGGGAGGAGAAACAAGTTTGGGTGAAATGCAAAAAATGTCTGCACAAAGCTAGAGTTGAAACCTCAAGGGGCACGAAAGCCTTGTGGAATCATTTGGAATTCAAGCATGCCGTAAAGCAAGGCCAGCAACAACTCCAACTTGAGAAGGGTGAAGGTGAAGAAAATAGTGCAATTGTTCAGACTTACAGGTATGATGCTGAAGCTAGTCTAAGGAAGTTCTATTTGGCAATAGTTATGCATGAATATCCCTTTGCTATGGTTGAGCATGAGTACTTTATTGATTTCATCAAGTCTCTACGTCCTGGTTTTTCATTCAAGTCATGCACAACCACTAGAAAAGATATATTGGAAATGTTTGTGGATGAAAAGAAGAAGTTGTATCAACAATTCAAAACTCTCATGCCGATTTTCTGCCACTATGGACATGTGGACTCTAATCAAAATAAAGGCTATATGTGCATCACTGTGCATTGGATTGATGATAATTGGAATATACAAAAAAGAATAGTTAAATTCAGTCATGTCAAAGGGAGCCATACAGGAACTAATCTAGCAAATGAATTTGTCAAGGGTGTCATGTCTATGAACATTAAGAAGAAGTTATTTGCTCTCACTCTAGACAATGCATCCTCCAATGATAAATGTGTTAGTGAAGTTGTGACCGAGCTTAATAAGCATTCTCCCTTGTTTTGTGATGGGGCCTTTTTTCATGTGAGATGTTTCTGCCACATACTAAACCTTGTTGCCCAAGATGGTTTGAAAGTAATTGCATCTTCAGTTCAAAATATTAGAGCTACTATTGCAATTGTGAAGAATTCTCCATTGCAATGGGAGTAATTTCAGAAGTGTGCATCAGAATGTGATTTAGACAACAAATCTGGTCTTCCTTTGGATGTGCCTACAAGATGGAACACCACATATGAAATGTTAAGGCAAGCTATTTACTATAGGAGGGCTTTTGATAGGCTATTGTACTTGAACAAGGGTAAATATGAGAAGTGTGCTCTAACATATGAAGAATGGGATATGGCAGAATTACTATGCAAGTGTTTGCAAAAATTCAATGATGTTACTCTTATATTTTATGGAAATCAATATACCACATCAAACCTATTTTGTTGGAAATTTTGTGAGATTAAGATTGCACTTGCAGAATGGTGTGATAGTGTTGATGATAATATATCTTCTATGGCAGAGGCTATGAAAGCCAAATATAACAAGTATTGGGACAAGTCCAACATAGCTCTTGCTGTTGCATGCTTTCTTGATCCTAGATACAAGAAAAGGCTAGTTGAATATTTTATGGGGAGGATTTATCATGAGAGAGCAACCCATGAAGTTAATCACTTTATTGATGTTGTCGAAAAATTATTCGAAGCTTACCAATCCAACACACCTAAAACATCAAAGTCTAATCCTGAAGAAGGGCCTTCTCAGCCACTTGGTGATGCCGACTTTGACATTGAACAGTTCTTGTATGAGGATGCAGCTTTGACAACACATAGTGGTATAAATGAATTGGAGGTATACATGAAAGAAAAACCACTTCGGTGGGTTGATCCTAGTGGTAAGGATGCACGGTTTGATATATTGTCATGGTGGAACACACATCAACGGACATTTCCTGTTCTTTCACGACTAGCCCGTGACGTGTTAGCTATTCAAGTATCAACTGTAGCTTCAGAGTCGGCTTTTAGTGCTGGTGGACGTGTTGTTGATCCATTTCGTAGTCGACTAGAGCCTGAGGTGGTTGAAGCTCTAATTTGTACTAAGGACTGGGCATCTTCATCTAGGAAAGGTAATAATAAGTAATTAAGTTCATAGTTTACACCACTTTCAACTTTTGTTTACTATCTTCATGACATTTTTAAATTACAGGTTCTAAGGAGAAGATAGCATCACTTACTGATGAGTTGGATTTGCACCCAGAGGATAAAGAATGTGCTACAACATACATGAACGAGGAGGTTTGCTAATTGTCAATTTGTAGTTGGACTTAGTCTTTGTTTTTATTTTGAGTTCCTTTACACCATTTTTTGTGTCAATCAAAATATTTTTCGTAGGATGACAAGATGAATGCGAATGATATGTTGGTGATTGGCTAGTGAATGTTAAGCCAATGGTACGCTTTTTTGTTGCCAACACTAAGACTTTCTTACATAGTTTCCACTTTATACTCGGTGCTTCATTGGTGATACTTCTTTTTCAGATCTGCGAAGAGGCCATTGGAACTTTTGCATGTCTCTTGGTGTGCAGACCCTTATCGTTTTTTAGGCCACCTTTTTGCCCTAGATACACTTTTCTTATACATGCTGATGCTTCCTAGGATTCACAATCACAGCTTGTGTAAGAACTAATCACTCTATATTGCATATATAATGCACTATGTGAAACCAGCTACCACTGTGGCACTGTAGCTGATTATGTTTGAATATGCAGTCCAGTTACTACCTCGTAGTGTAAATGAAACGTGGAATGTTTGACATATGGTTTTTGAAAAACAAAAAAACAAAAACGCTTGATTGCGGTTGGATGTGCTACATCATATAAGTGTATATGTTGATTGGAATTGTACTTGCTTGCATATTATTCTTCTGTAGGGAAGGCAACTATTATTGAATTTGTAACACTTGTATGTCTTGAAGGTTCTAGTAAAGTTTTGTGTATGGTTGATTGATCCCAATATGCGCGAAATATATGATTTCTGCTTTCACGCATTATCCGACTAACTATTCATGACCGAGACTAACCGTATCCGGAATGATTTGTATTCACTCCGTATTCGTGACCGAAGTAATCCATATTCGTATTCGAATCCGGCACTGTCCGTATCCGATTCTGTATCCGAGAAAAAATTTGGAATAGGATACGGGATGAGCGAAATCCGTCCGTATCCGCTCCGTTTGCACCCCTATACCACAGCATTGCCCTCTCTTCAGCCGACTCTGCCTCACCCTTACCCAATTCCTGTCACGGCAAGTAAAAGACACCGATCTTGCTACCATGGCAGACATTGCATGCAAAATCTCGGCGTCAAGCTGCCCATACCATGTGAACTTGATCTCACTTCGACGCCGCCATAGTTGCCCAGTACGTGGTCAAAACCTCTGGCTACTTCCTTCCTCTCTCAGCAAGCACCACCACATGGCTCTCCCCTATTGCCTGTGAGGACAGAGCCTCCCCGTCGCACCAACCGACTTTGACAGCCATATACGGCTAGAATCATGCCATACCTTGAAACGACAGAGCTAGGCCATGCCCTGCATTCCCTTTTCTCCAGGAAACCCGCGCTGCTAGCCTAGTTGAACTGCCATTTCCATTTTGTCGCAGTCGAGTTCGCACCACCATGCTCGCCTATTTAAGGTCGGCAACTCCTCAGTGAGCTTCCCCCCATCTCCCTCATTACTCCACTGCCCGAGACCTCGCTCAATTTGTCACCCAACTCAGCCCTTACCGAAGAACACCGAAAAGGTGGGAAAACGAACTGAGGCCCTTTGGTAAACCAAAGCTTAATTACTTTGTGTTATAGCATCCTCGACTTGTATTTATTGTTTTCCCTCAATTTATTATAGTTCTAACCAGCTGAAACATCACCGTGATGCCTTCTTCTTCCCTAGCTCTGGCCAAACAGTGGCGGAGCTCCTCAGCTGATCCTTGGCACGGAAAACCGGTAAAATGAGTCTCTCCCGAGCGACTGATGCTTTCGCCCCACCTATCTGATCTTACGTCGCCTTCATTTTCTTCCCCGACCAACCGCTGCCATAGCTGCCGCTTGTCGCCACTGCCAGCCCATTCCAGCCTTCCACTGCCATCATCGACCAGTTCCCCCTGAGACCCCCACAGTCCCTCTAGCTCACTGCACCGACGGCCAGGCACCATCGCTGCCGTAGCACCACTGATGGAGCTCGCAACCACTGCCCCTGTCCTATGTTGATGTCACGTGGCACCATAGTGTCAGCCTCTAGCACTATTTCAAAATCACCACAAAAATAAACAGGAATAAGGAAAGGTGTTACCTCTATTTCAAAAGCGTATTTCTGAATTTTATGACCTATACTATTCAAACAGTCATAACTTTTGCATCTTTAGTCAAAATCAAGTCAAATAAATTTATAAATTTATATAAAATCCTAAGCTTTGAGAATATATAAAAATATTTAATTTTTAATCTCATTTTTAAATATTTGAATTTAAAATATGAATATACCTAATATGATCATTATTAGAAGTATGTAAACCCTAACTTCTAAAATTATAAAATAAATTGCCAAGAACATATGAGATCATAACTATCTCATTTATGAAAGAATATTTAGATTTCGTTATGAATTGAACTAACTTTATGAATAAGATACTTTTCAATGCATTAAATATTCCAACAATAGTAGAAGTAACATTTGGTTTATAAACATAATGAAATAAATTCCTGAAAATTACTAGAGCCACAAGAACCTCAGATTTGAAAAATATTTAATGTTCAACTAAGTTGAATCAAGTTTATAAATAACTTGTTACTATACACATAAGAATAGTATATGACACAAAATATCACAAATAAATGCTAATACAAATGAAACTAAATCCTATGCTATGTAAATATGATAATATCTCTATTCATACAAAAATAGGTAATTTTTTACCTCTTTTAATAAATTTAAAATTTAAATTTGAATGGAATATAGAATATACTCTATTAAGAACTTTTGCAAATTAACTTGAAAATGAATGAACTAAATTTGTAAATATTCCAGAGCTCATGAGAACTACATTTCTTCAAAGAAATTTGAATTTAGACTTATATTGTATAAAACTTTAATTAGGGTAAGTGTTTAGTATAAACATTATTCAAATAGTTTTAACTAGTACAAATAAATACAAATCACTACTACAGAATGGTACATCAATATCGCTTCATCTGGGTCTGTTCTTAAGTTTTTAGAAAAAAACGATTGTGATAGATGACTTAGGAGAGGTGTTAATAATAATCACTATCGGTTCTCAGGATTGAAGTGATTGTGATATAGCACTAGGAATATCACAATCGGTTCTTATGCGAGAAGTGATAGTGATGTGCATGATCATCACTATCGGTTTTCACATAAAAAGCAATAGTGATGAGCACGTACACATCACTATCGGTTCTAATTTAAGAAGCCATAGTGATGAGAATGCACATCACTATCGCTTCTCACAAAAGAAACGATAGTGATGTGCTCATCACTATCGCTTCTCACAGAAAAATCGATAGTGATGTAAACGTGATCATCACTATGATTCTTATGTGGAACCGATTGTGATGACAACGCTCATCACTATCGCTTCTCACATAAGAACCGACTGTGATGTGTATGATCACATCACTATCACTTTTTATATGAGAACCGATAGTGATGTGCCTCGTTAGGTTATTTATACCACTCGAGCTGAACTCTTCTCTGTTATTGTTCCAGAGGAGATTTCTCCACTGCCACTCGAAAAATAGCTCATATTCTGTGGTTCGAAGCAATACTTGGGTGAGAAAATTTGAAATCCTCAAGGGTGGGTGTTAAGAGGGTAAATTTGAAGCCCTAACTTGAGGAGATTTCCCCTCATTTTGCATAATTTGTAATTTTCTTCAAAATATGAGCATTCCTTCAAACCCCTTTAATTTTGCACTATGTAATTTTGAGATGTCGTGAAGAAAGTTTAGATTGCACTGTATTGTGTATGTCCTATCAGTCTTCACACCCTTTATTTGACAAGCACACATGTATTTAATTATCTTAATTTGTAGTGCTCTGATATTAATATGGAATTATTATTGTTGTCACCTGATGAATTGTAGAGTTTAGGCTGCGGAACCTACGTCTCCCGTTCGAGGATGCTTGTTTATAAATATACCGAACGAAATGGCATATTTATAAGCGAGCAGTCTCGAATTGTCCAAGTTTTTTGGACAGTTCGAGGATTTGTGGTTCGGATAAGTTCCTAAGTTGTGTTGTATAACTGCAGAGTAGATTTCAGTAGCGTCTCTCTGGTATTCTCCAGATACACACCCCTCTTGACCAGTTGTCGAGACGTGTATATGGAGAATAACGGGGAGATGCTGCTGAAATTTTCTCTGGTGTTGTACAACGGCTTAGGAACTTGTCCAAACCACATATTCTCGAATGGGATTAGGACCAAACCTATTTAGAGATTAGGAGTCATCGTTAGTACCCTTGTTTTGTTTCGTTGTAGTCAAAAGATTTGTAAGCTACTGCACTATATAATTAGATTGTTTGATATCATTGTTGATATTAAAAATTTATGTCTCCTATCTAGGGAATTGGAAGCTCTAAAATAGGGAAGAATCTAGGTATAGATCAGGAGTACATATTTTATATATCTTGGAACTTGTCCTCTATTTTGCAAAGGTAATATTAACTGAAATAATATCTTAATATTTCAAATAGCTTGGTGTGGCTCCAGTTTTCCTTTAATTTATTGTGTGAAGTTTAATTGCAGATGAATCGTAAGGAATGGATGTATGACAATAGTCGTGTGAGTGATGAATTTCAGAGGGGTGTTAAGGAGTTCAAAAAAATTGCCGAAGAGGACATGGTGAGGAGGGGTGTAAACTTCATATATTGTCCTTGCATTGATTGTACCAATCTGAGAAGATTTAACAACTCAGCTCAAATTGAGGACCACTTGATTCGACGTGGCTTCGTGAGGAATTACACGTGTTGAATCCATCACGGGGAGACAAGTAGTACCCTGCCGGTTTGCAACGAAGACACGGTGGAACGGGATGACGAGTTGCAGGTTGATATGTTTGAGGAGGAGAATTTGGAGCAAATGTTGCAGGATGTGGAGGGTAATTACACGGAAAGAGAGTTTGAAAAGTTTAAAAGCTTGATGGAAGACGATGCCAAACCACTATTCACAGGTTGCAAAGCAGAATACACCAAGTTGGGCTCGGTCCTTGCATTGTTTGAACTGAAGGCAAAACACCGTTGGACAGATACAAGTTTCAATGCACTTCTCGTTCTTCTATCGGATCTGTTTCTGAGGGAAATGAGTTGCCAACAAGCGTTTATGAAGCGAAGAAGGTACTATGTCCCATGGGAATGGAAATAGAAAGGATACATGCATGTTCGAATGATTGCATCTTGTACCGTAATGCACATCAGGAGTTGCACGTTTGTCCAGTTTGTGGTGTGCCCCGGTACAAACAAAAGGAGAAGCATAATGACAAGAAGCGAAGAGCCGAGGCAACGATGGTGAAGAGGTCACTAAAGGTGCATCGGCCAAAGTATTGTGGTACTTGCCCATCATTTCCCGTCTGGAATGGTTGTTTGCAAATCCCAGAGAGGCAAAATTGTTGCGTTGGCATTATGAGTATCGAAAGGAAGATGGCAAGTTGAGACACCCTGCTGATTCGGCTCAATAGAGAAACATCGATTGGAAATATGAGGAGGTTGGTGCCGAAATGAGGAACATAAGATTTGGGTTGAGTTCCGATGGAATGAATCCATTTGGTAACATGAACAGTTGTCACAGCACGTGGCTAGTTCTGTTGTGTATCTACAACATCCCTCCTTGGTTGTGCATGAAGCGGAAGTATATCATGATGTCATTGCTAATCTCGGGACCCAAATAGCCGGGAAATGATATTGATGTGTACCTATGAGTGGAAGGCAAGTATATTCACGTGTGGAGGATATCGAACTTCAGTACGGAAAGAGCCATAAATCTGTTCATCCTAGGACCATTTGGAAGAAGAGATCCATATTTTGGGACTTACCATATTGGAAGGAGTTAGATGTCCGACATTGTATTGATGTCATGCACGTTGATAAGAATGTCTTCGACAATTTGGTTGGTATCCTACTGAACATACCTGAGAAGACCAAGGATGGTGTGAATGCTCGTCGCGACATGGCTTACATGGGAATCAAGCCCAGCCTTGCAATGATCGAGGAGGATGGAAAAGTCCCACCGTTGCATGCTACACGCTATCCAAGAAGGAGAAAGAAGGCCTTTGCAAGTGTCTCGAAGGTATTAAAGTTCCATCGGGCTACTCTACAAACATTAAGAAACTTGTGTCCATGGATGATTTGAAGTTGCTGGGCATGAAGTCCCATTACTGCCATGTCTTGATGACCCAAATGCTCCCAGTTGCAATTAGAAATATTCTGCCAGAGCATGTCAGATTTGCAATCACGAAGCTCTGTTATTTCTTCAATGCGATCTCCTACAAATATATTGACCCTGATGTGCTAGACAACTTACAGAGTGAGGTGGTGCAGACTCTATGTCAGCTTGAGATACATTTCCCACCATCGTTCTTCGATGTCATGGTCCACCTTGTTGTTCACCTTGTCAGAGAGATTAAGATATGTGGCCCCGCATTCCTAGTTACATGTATCCGTTCGAGAGGTACATGGGTATATTAAAGTCCTGCGTGAGGAATCGGTCAAAGCCTGAGGGTAGTATTGTTGAAGGTTATGGGACTGAAGAGGTTATTGAGTTCTACGTGGACTATCTGGACAAAGACAAGCAATCGGTGTTCCTCTATGTCGCCATGAGGGTAGACTTGCTAGCAAAGGCCACGGTTTGATATGTATTCCAAAGTGCAACTGACAGTCTTGTAGCATAGCGCAGAAGTTGTAGGGTACATCGAGTATCACAAGTTGATATTATGGGAAGAGAATCCGTATATGTCCATGAGGGTAGACTTGCCGGCAAAGGAACCGTTGGGTCGAAACTAACGAGGCCACGGTTTGATATGTATTGCAAAGCGCATATAACAGTTTTACAGCACAGCGCAGAAGTTGCAGGGTATATCGAGCAACACAAGTCGATATTACGGGAAGAGAATCCACATATGGATGAGCTTTCCATCATGCGAGAACAAAACGATAGATTTTTCACATGGTTCAAACAAAAGGCGGATGTCTCTGTTAGTGAGACTATCAAATGGTTGGTTGACGGACCTAGATTTAATGTGCTAACCTGGCAAGGGTACGATATTAATGGGTACACCTTTTACACTGAAAATCAGAATGCGAAGAGTATTGTTCAAAATAGTGGTGTTAGCATAGATGCTTTGTCTGATGAACATCACTCGAAAGGAGGATCCTCAATGGCAATGAACTCTTACTACAGGGTGATCGAAGAAATTTAGGAGCTCGATTACAGAATATACCAAATTGTATTGTTCCGATGTAAGTGGGTGGGACTTCCACATCTCGCATGGCACTTTTCCCCGCCCACGCACCCTCTTGACCTAGCTTCCCGCCGCATCATCCACCCCGCCATCCTTGGCCTCCACGGGGTGCTTCCCCGACCGACGCTGACTCCCCCCCCTCGACGCCGCCCACACCACTTGCACACTGCCCCCACGCTGCCGACATCGCCACTGCCTCCTCCCGACGCCGACACCTCCTCTTGCTGACGCTGCCACCTCCACCGACACCGTCGCCTCCACCGACATCGCCGCTTCCCCCCGACGCCGCCGCCTCCTCCCCACGCCACCTCCTCCTTCCCCCAACCCTAGAGGTAAACCTTAATGTTAGATTCATATTCTACTGCCTGTGGGATTGGTATTGCTCATTGATGATATTGGGTAAAATAATGATATTGACAATTAGTTTTGGGATTCCCATTTATTCCCACATGCTTCCCCCCTCCTATGGTTCATGGGACTTGTTTGATGATTTTGAAATCATGAAGCATGAGAATTTTGTCTCCTAATTACAATACTAAATCTGCACTCAGTACATCATTTCCAATTTGGTGTTAGCGCACATGGTGCTCTGTGGAAGTCTAGTTACAAGTGTTTAACATTCACTTTAGATAGCTTAGTATAAAGTATGCACAGGCACTGAACTTAATTGCGTTAATTCTGTGATTCCTCTATTGTGCAATTTCCTTTGCCTTACTTTCTTCATCTTTTCTCATTCCCATTGGATTCGTGGATTACTGATCATGCAAATTCCACTTTATTTACTGGTCCTGGTGTTAAGTTGAGATAAATATGAACCTTGTTGGATAGTTTTGTGTTGACAAGGTTAAGAATCTAGCTGTGTACCCTCGAGAGTCCTAAGCTGACCTAATTAGTTAATTGGTTATGTGGTCAACTTCCTATTTCTGTTTTTAGTTAAGATCCATTTGGTTTAGAATCATTAGAAGTTCGGTAGTTTCTATCAACTGATGGGTGAGCATAGCCTTCATTGTTTTCTACGTTATCTATCTTGGATGTACCTCATCAATCCAGAATTGTCGGGGTAACTCTGGTTGCATTTTAAAATTTTCCTCTAATTTAAAGGCAAACTTGTTTTCTTAAATTTTTTGGTTTCCGCTCGGCTTGCCTGCATCTTGTAGATTTTGGTTTGGGGGGATTCAGATGTGGGGATGTGGATGGTCTCGTAAGGCCACAGGGACAACTAGATTACATGGTCACCAATTTGCATTCCATCTTTAGATAGCTTGCAGACATCATATTGTTTCACAACGTTCTTGGTTGAAGATAACAAAAATGACAGTGCAGATTATGGCAGTCCGCATGTTTTCACTTAGGAGATCCCGAGTGTTTATTTTTCCTGCATATTGCATGTTGTTACTCGGGACAAACTAGTATTGGACTACTGGACGCTCATCTCTAGACAGCAGAAAATACAAGCTTGCAAAGCAGCGAAGCTTTATTTTGTCATACGTGGTTCTTTACTCATCATATTATTGTGCAACTTTTGACTCTGTTAATTGAGATAGTTATTTCAATTATAATTGCATATTATTTTTCTTTTTAATCTCATCATATGTTAGAGTTTAGGTTGCGTAACATACGTCTCCCGTTCGATAGTGCTTATTTATAAATATGCCGGTATGGCATATTTATAAGCAAGCAGTCTCGAATTGTCCACGTATTTTAAACAGATCGAACATATGTGGTTCTTGCAAGTTCCTGAGCTGTTGTACAACTCACAGAGTAGATTTCGGTAGCATCTCCCTGGTGTTCTCCGTGTACACACCCCTCTTGACCAGTTGTCGAGACGTGTATCTGGAGAACAGCGGGGAGATGTTGTCGAAGTTTTCTCTGGAGTTGTACAACGGCTTGGGAACTTGCCCGAACCACATATCCTCGAATGGGATTAGGACCAAACCTATTTAGAGATTAGGAGTTATCATTCGTACATACGGAGTAAAGGTCAACAGACAGACTTTTCTTGAAGATCATTCATTCATCTGTTACTCTACTGCAATATTCAGCTGTTGCTTTACATGATTTATTGTCAAGTTCACATAATAGCTACGAATTGCTTTCTCTCATATCAAATATATGATCATGTCAAATAAGAAAAGTCAAAATGTCGCAATTAGAGAGCATCGGCTCATTGCCAGATAGAATAGAAGTTGCTCCTATGGGGCCGAGCCAACTTCCAAGTGTTGAGCCGAGCCTACATCCAAGTGTCAAGTCGATCCAAGTTCCAAATTCGAGGGGTCGAGTAAGGTAAGGAAGATCCGAGGACCAAACAAAGGGGCCACAGGGAGAACGCCGCAGGTTCTCCACTTCAATGCCACGGGGGTTTGCACGGGTCCTCCCAAGTACAAGGGGCGATATCGCTCATTCCACGGCCAATTGGTGAGGAAGAGAGTTCCCATAACGGTTAAGGATTGGAGAAAGAAGGTTAGCATCGAGCAGAAGAACTGGCTGTGGGATGAGGTTAAGGGCAAATGGATTATAGAAGAGGAGGATGAAATCAATGCCAGGCGGTACGCCTTGAAGTGGATGGGTGTGGCTGTGAGGCACTTCAGGGTCTACATGCACAGTGAGTATATGCTAAAAGGCCGTAGACCATTCGAAAGGTATCCGTTCGTGACTCCCGATGTTTGGGAGGAGTTCACGAGGGTCAAGAGTACGCCTGAGGCGGAGGAGCTGAGATAGAAGAACGTTGCTATCCAGAAGCAGAACACGCATGCGCATCACCTTGGTTTAGGCGGCTACGAAGGGAAGAAAGCAGAATGGCGCGACTAGTCGAGGAGTGCGCTCACTATGGGACAACGATGCCTTACTCGCACATATGTGAGAAGCGGGCACATGACTGGGTATTAGCAAGGACAAAGAAAATAGCAAACGGGCAGTTGGTAGTACCAAACCCCACTACAGCGCAAGTCGTCTCCACCATCGTAAGACATCAAACTTAGTACATTGCCGTCGACTATTCCTATTTTATTTTAGATCTAATTCGTACTCGTTTCTTGCAGAAGGAGGTAAGCCAGAGGAAAGAGCAGGGGACCTTTCTTAGCCAAGGGTTAAATGATATCCTGTCTTCTATGATCGGGAAGCCCGACCATAAGGACCGGGTGCTTGCCGCAGGGCGGGCATACAAAGAAGTCCTATTTGCAAGATGACGCTGGGAGTACCAGATCAAGATCATGGGAGGCACGCACGGAGCACCTCAAGGACACGCTCAGGGAGCAGCTGAGGGAGGAGATCAAGGAGGAGATGAGGGGAGAGATGACGGCACGTGAGGAGGAGATGAGGGGGGAGATGAAGGCATGTGAGGAGGAGATGAGGGTGGAGATAATGGCACGTGAGGAGCGCCTGAGGGCCGAGATGATGGCGATGATCTTCTAGAGTTAGAGCCAGATGCCCCCACCTACCGTAGAGAAACTTGTGCACCGACCAAGTAGCTGCGGTTCCAAAAATGATAAGTCTGGTCCCCAGCTAAAGGTAATAATTAATTTTACTTAACTTAATGGTGCGAAGGTAACTTCATATGTTTTCTTTCATGTCGCGCACTTTTTGCAGATGCCTACCAAGTGCCAGCTCACCCTGACAGAAGACGAATTTCCTGTTCAGGCTGCACGCGGGGTTGCATTTCCATGCAAGGAGATCAACACGGTACATGATCAGCCTTTGGGGAAGGGCTACATGAAGGTCTAGGTGGACAACGTCCACGAAGCCTTCTTATCACATGTGCTCGAGTTCCCCCCAACGAAGACATCACCACTCTCAGGCAAGCGTTGATGTCGTTCATTAAGTGACCCACGACAGGCGTCGTATTGGTCAAGGTAAAAAACCTCGCATCTTCTGTACCATTCCAGTAGTATTGCAACGAGTTACTTAACTATGTGTGTGCTTTGTAGGTTCCTAGGTTCCTACCGTACCTGCACCTGCTCCATGACCATGATGAGTCATGCACAGAGTACAGAGCTAGTGCATAAAAGGACTAGCACGACAGCCACAGAACCACTGGAGGCCTCTGCTAAAAAGGCAAGGCTCACAAAGGCCACAACGTCCCTCAAGTACATGAAAAGCCCACTGCCCCGGCCTCGGAGACTCCTTCGACCCAGAAAGGAGAGCCGACATAGGCCATAGAGAAGCCTTATGATTTTAAGGCCTACGTACATGGAAAGCCCTTCTGTCTCCTAGCAAATTGAATGCTCTAGGCGTATGGACTCGACAGCTCCATAGATGGTACTTGACAAAGTGAAATAGAGCGAGCGGCATGTCGACTTCAATGTTAGATACAGAAAGGGACATTTACACCAAAAGGAGGATGGGACATTCTCAGTCAGTTTTGAGGATCTGTTCCGTCTGAACCAACTGATATCCATCGACATTTCCACTATACGATCCTGGACGCTGTGAGTATCGCACCACATAGCACAACCTTATGACTTCCATAGGATTTTGCATTATGATTTTTAACATTCAATACGAGTTGCAGGGCAATGAGGCAGCGAGTCGTGATGAATCGACAACTAGTTGGGTTCGTCAACCCTGAGCTTGTGTCTGCGACGATGGCTAGGCTTCAACTAGAATGGGTTGCCAGCTACATCAAGAGGGTATTGCAAGCTGAGTCGAAGAAGGACTTCATTGTACTCCCGTACCACGAGGAGTAAGTACTACTTCACCGTTTTACTTCTACGCACTTAAACCGTATATGAACTTATTTCCTTCGCTGCATACCATTTAATAAGCAACTATTGGGTTCTACTCGTGCTCCTTCCGAGTGACAACATAGTGTACACTTTTAATTTGATTGAGACGAGACCGATGGCCTATGCAATCAAGCCTCCTTTGGAGCAGTAAGTGCACTACTCTTATCTAACACTTTCTGTATTTAACTATGGCCCTATTTCCAGATTCTGGTTCCACCTCAGATCTGAATCTTGTAGGCTAAAATAAATAGAATTAAGTTTATATTTTTAGTCTAAAATTAAATAAAATGACCTACCTAAACACTCTTAATATACCTACAGATCCAGCTTCACGAATCTGTGGAGCTACAAATACCCAGCTCCACCAGATCCATGAATTTGATGGAGCTGGAGCCGTACCAAACACACCCTACGTTCATTATTATTTTACTCAATGGCATCTCTCCAATGTATATAGGGGTTTCTCGGACTACGTCGTAGAAGGAGGGACACACGATGACAAAAAGGGCTCTAAGCTACAGTATGTGCGCTTCAAGGTACAAGTGGCTACCATATATAAGATTTAGATTTTCTGACATATTTTCTTCATCTCTTAATTTGTTTTTCTTTCTTCACAGTATCATCAACAGGGCAGCGACGAACTCTGTGGTTTGTACGTCATGCATCACATGGTGATCTTGATTGCCGGCTCAGATCGTTTCCCTAAGGTATATGTACATACATAATAATACAATTAACCTTTCACATAGAAATTTAAAAACTTAAATTAGAGCACTTGTTTCTATTTTGCAGCATATCAGTATCCCCAGAAGAGTGTAGACAACACCGCACTCAACAAGATACGAGACCACTTATGCCAGTGGTACTAGATAGAATGCATATCAGAGGACGGACGGTTCAGAGATCTAGAAAGCTCCTACTAGACCATATGTGAACAATATTACATATCTGATTGCGATAGCATGTGTACTAATGGTTAAGCATGTTTGAGTTCTATTTTGTGAACGAATGTGATATGAGTTTGTTGTAAAAAAGTATTCGTGTTCTGTGAATGTGATATGTTGTCTGCAATTGCTGTGTGAATGTGATATGTGCATATTGTGTGAAATATGTGCTGATTGGAGGGTCAATTGGAAAATACCACACCACACCCCTTCATCTCTATCGGTTCTCACAAGAAAATGATAGAGGTGAGGTGGTCATCTCTATCGGTTCTTTGTAATAAGCGACAGAGATGATGGACTCATCTCTATCGGTTCTTTGTAAGAAGCGATAGAGATGATGGACTCATCTCTATCGATTCTTTTTAAGAAGCGATAGAGATGAGTCTCTCATCTCTATCAATTCTTTATAAGAGGCGATAGAGATGATGGACTCATCTCTATCGGTTCTTTTTACGAAGTAATAGAGATGAGTCTGTCATATCTATCGGTTCTTTGTAAGAAACCGATAAAGATGAGAGACTCATCTCTATCGGTTCTTTGTAAGAAGCGATAGAGATTAGGGCTCATCTCTATCGGTTTCTATAAATAACCGATAGAGATGAGGAACTTATTTTTATCAGGCAAGAACCGACTGTAATAGCTGCGCCTCATCTCTGTCTAATCACTTTGTGTCACTACCAGAACCGACTATGATGGTAAAAAAGAACCGATTGTGATGTATATTTGTGTAGTAGTGAATTTTGATGAAAATAGTTTCTAAACGTTATAGAAATCATAACCCCTTTGTTTATGTAAAAAATACTTAATATGTGACTTTTTTGAGTTATGTTTCGTGTGTGTGTATATATATAATTAGAATATGGATAACTTTCACAAATAAAAGATAACATCATGCAAAACCAGTCTCAAGATACTTCTAAGGTCAAGACCTGTTAATGCTACAAAATGGTTGCATATCTGTGTGATTTGCATTCATAATTCTAAAAAGAAATCTAACCATTTATAATTTAAACTTTAGAAATAGACAGTACAAGAAAACAAAATTTAGTAATAAGAAACCAGCCATAGAAACCTTTTTGTCACCAGAACCTTCTATTTCTATTGATCATTGAATTTTATTTTATTTAACTTCTTTTTGCCTCTTATTGTTTTTGTTATACGTAATCACATGTAGATATTGACGTTTCCTAGACCACCTCTGTCGACCTCGACTCCGAGTTAGCTCCTGAATAACTGAGCAAGGCAATCACCCCCTTTGATATTGTTGATCCTATTATTTAAATTAGTTTACATTGTTTTTGTCAAATCTATTATGCATGCGCGTATTTTCAGTAAAATTACTATATTGTGGTACTAGTAGATATACCTATCATCTCATGAACTTCCTTAATAAATATTGACTTGTGAATCTTGATAACTCTAGAATAAGGTTAGATAATACATAATGTTAACATAGGTATATACAATTATATAATGATCATGCTTAGCCATGCTTTAGAAATAGGATGATTAGAATGCTATTCTTTATAATTTTAAAAGGTTGGATATGATTAAAAAAGGTTAAATATGACGTTAAATGTTGTTGATATTTTGGTAAAAATGAAAATAAAACTATGATTTAGCGTGGGCGAGTATTGGCAATAGCTGGATGTGCACGGGACTTGCACGTAGATAAGGGGAGATTTCTCGCCCAGGTCGGTTAAGAACCAACTATTGTGTTGTTATCAGGGCAAGAAAACAGAACAACCACAAGTGCTGGTATGGGATGGCCTTAACCTATTAAGTTACTTATATTTAACTTTGCACATTGGAATGCTAGAGTAGTACGAGCTTTCTAGGAAGCATTGACCGATAGGGTGCTCTCACCGAGGTGTTGGGATAACATATCCTGATACAACGGTGTACGCCATACTATTATCGGGATCGGATTTTCAAATTCGAACCCTCTGTATATAACTTGTGCTAGTCCAAGAAAAGCTAGCACACATAGTGAAAACAGTGATGACAACATATCCATATATTGAATCAAATAATATTAATTAAGCAAAAGGTATCAGCCTTATGGTCAATTATTACAAATAAGCAGCCTTATGGCTTGAATTCAATAAAGTAGCAGTGGAAACAAAAAAACAACTGTAGGATAAGCCCATCCATTTGCCCAACAGGCAATCGACTGGGGTATGCGTCCTAGCAATCCAAATCACCTTCGTCAAAACCACAAGCAAAGAACTCATAGGCACCTTCAGCTTCTGCACACTCCTCTGTGAAAAGTGGGGATGTTGCAAGGGTGAGCACAAATTGTACTCCGCAATTCTTCAAAACATAATCCATTATAACTATATTCAAGCTAAACAATTGAAGGCATAATATGGCTCTTTTAGTATAAAGAAAAATTTAACTTTAAATACAACTACTAATTCCACAAAGCATTGTTTGACCAAAATGTAATAGAATAACAATTGAATTTGATATGACAACTAAACAGGTTCTATTTACCTGACTGGCTCCATCTGCCAAACCATAACCTGAGAGCTTCGTCTACTCACGGACTCCAAAACCATCATTTTCATTTAAAACAAAATCCTAAAATCTACAATGTGCAAGCGTACCTCGCCTGCCCTTGACCATGGGCACAGCTACTTAAGTAGTTTTAACTCTGTAGAGTGTGTACAGTTTTACCCACAAGATATGATCATCTCTTGTTGCCATGCAATTAACACACTTCCTTTGGTGTGTCGGCACAGAGATCATGACAAGGCCTTTACAAAGTTCAACCCCTCTATTAACCTTGCCCACTAAGGTTTCACCGCTGATGGGTTCTAGCTACCCAGTCGGAAGCCCCCTCTTGCACCTGCCATCATCTAGCACTCACCAACTGGCGAAGCTAATAACGGGACGCATAAATTAATTAGCCAGGTCATATCCATATAGACTTGTGGTTGTACGGTAGTGCTCGGTCCATGATAACACACGCTTTAGTCCTTAATTGACTAGGGCGGAACATTCACATTCCAAGGTCTCGTGCTTCTGCACCTACCAAACATCCATCCGCCCTAGTCTAAACTATAATTTCCACCTTATTTAATTTAAATAAAAGCAGCAACACCAAATAAAATAAGTTTAAACAATGTTTGAAATGATTCCCATAATGGCATAACACTGAAACGCTTAAGCTAGAATAATCAATTCTACCGTCCCATGCTACTCTACAGGTTTTCACCAAATAAAACAGCTAGTATCATCTAGGGTGACAAAGGTTCGACATGATCAATACCAATGAGGTTATAACAAATTATGGTATTTAACTATACCCTAAAACTATATTTAAAGTACATTGCATAAAGTAAGCATGCATAATTTAAAACAATGGTACTGAAAGGTATATCTTGAATTTATATGAATTTGGAAATTTGAATCGATAGAATCGGAGCTCGAACGAAGGAGAACGTGCTCCTGGAAGTTCCTCAAATAAAAATTCAAAGAAAAAGAAAAAGGGTGACACGTGGCGTAATTTGATTAGCTGGAATTTTTGGGATTTATGGAAAATTGGAAAAAGGAATTGGGATCTCACCGACATGTGGGGTCCACATGTCGGCGACTTGGCTCACATTGGATTGAGTCCACCGAGGCGACCAAGGTCGATGTGGCAAATCGGCCGACGTGGACGCCACGCGGCAGCTAGGGCTGACGTGGCAGCCGACGCGGCAGCCACACGGTAGGTGACGCGGCACAGGCGCGGGAGACAAGGCGGTGTTGACTTGGCGGCGCACGAGGTGACATGGCTACCACGCGGTAGCAGATGGCGTTGACGGGGCGGTTGCGGTGCTGAAGTGGCGAGGCGCTGGAGGCGAGGAAGACGGCTTCGTTTACGTGCAAAACGTGACAAAAACAGGAGGGGCTTGGGGCAAAAGAATGAGGGCAGCGGGCGAACCCGATGCGACCAAAATCGATGGCGGAGGCTCACCGGTGGGGAAGGAAGACGACATTGAAGAACAGCGGCTAGGGCTTGCGAGTGGCGACTCTCGGTGCGGCAAACCTCAGAACAAGAGAGAGGAGGGGGCGACGCGTTAAATAGGCGGCGAAGCAGACGAGTTCGGCGCGGATACGGGTGCAACAGTGGCGGTGACACGGAGGACGAAGGCCAGACGCTAATAGGTGAGGCTCGTGTGTTAGTGTGCGCGGCGCAGAGACAGGCCGCGCGAAGCTGGGTGACGAAAAGGCGGGGCAGGCCTGGGAAGCGGGCCGGACCAGGCTAATCGGAGGGAGAAAAAGGATCGAGCTGGGTGGCGAAAAAAGAGGTGGGCTACGGGAAATGCGGCCCATGCGAGATTCGAGGAATTAAAAAGATTTTTCAATTTTAAATAATGACAGAAAATAAAAAGGATGAAATAAATAGCAAAAAAAAGCAGAAAAATCTAAAAAATACTTTTAAACATTTTGAACCCAAATAAATTATTTCCAACTCACTTAAACTTATACTTTTGATTCAAATAATTTGCTAGTACTAAAATAAATTTTAAAAATGCTAAAAATGGAATGTTACAAACCTCCCCCCTAAAAGAAATCTCAACCTCGAGATTTGGATGAACTAGGGAAAAAGGTTGGGGTACTATGCTCTAAGATCTTCACGCTGCCAGGTTGCATCCTATTCTGAATGGTTGCTCCAGTGAACCTTGCAAAACTTGTTCGACCTGTTTTTTGTTCTACGCTCTACCTCATCCAGAATTCTAATCTGATACTCTGGATAGGTGAGATCCTCCTGTAGCTCAACATCCTTAATCTGCATCTGCTCTTCTGATACCCTTAGGCACTTTTTCAGTTGTGACACATGGAACACATTGTGCACATTTGACAACTGCGTGGCAACTTCAACTGATAAGCCACTTCTCCACTTCTAGCTAGGATTTGGAACGGTCCAATAAACTGTGGTACTAACTTTCCACAAACTTGGAATCGACGCATCCCTTTAAGTGGTGAGACCTTCAGGTACACATAGTCACCAGGATCAAAGGTTAACTCTCTTCGACGGTTGTCAGCATAGCTCTTTTGCCTAGACTATGTTGTTCTCAATCTTTCTTGGATTATTTTTACTTGTTCTCCAGCCTTTTGCAAACTATTAGGACCAAAGACATGGTGATCTCCTGTTTCATTCTAATAGAGAGGTGTTCTACACTTTCTTCCCTACAAGGCTTCAAATGGTGACATCACAAGCTTGCTTGATAACTATTGTTACATTAGAATTCTGCATAGGGTAAACTTTGATCCCAACTTGTCGTATTGGATAACGCACAAGATCTTAACATATCTTCAAGGATCTGATTTACTCACTCAGTTTGTGCATCAGTTTGAGGGTGATAAGCTGTGCTAAAATTCAGGTTGGTACCCAATGCTTCTTGCAACTTTTGCAAAAATCTTGAAGTGAATTGGGTGCCTCTATCTGATACAATCCTCTTTGGCACACCATGCAAACACACGATCCTTGACATATACAACTCTGCAAGTTTATCTTCTTGATAGGTTGTTCTCACAAGAATGAAATGTGCAACTTTTGTCAATCGATCTACTGCAACCCATATGGAGTCATGACCTGATCTAGTTCTCGGGAGTCCTGTAATGAAATCCATTCAAATTTCTTCCCACTTCCATTCAGGTACCTTTAACAGTTGTAGCAATCCTGCGGGTCTTTGATGTTCAGCTTTAACTCGCTGGCATGTATCACACATAGCTATGTACTATGGAATTTCCTTTCTCATCCTTGCCACCAATATATACCTCGAAGATCATGATACATCTTGGTATTTCCTGGATGAATTGAGTATGCTGACTCATGCGCCTCCTTTAATATCAACTGCTTGATTTCTTTTTGATTCGGTACATAGATACTTTTTCTAAGTCAAACTTTTCCTTCTTCATCTTCTAAAAATCCTGGGCTTTAACTTCCTTTATACTATCCTTGATCTCAGCAGCTTTTTTATCCGACTTTTACATCTTTTTTATTTGATCCTCCAAGGTTGGTTTAATCTCTAAAGCAGCTACGAAACCTTCCTCTACTAGTTCCAAATTCAGACGCTGAAACTCCTTGTCAAGAGCAGGTTGTCCTTCTTGAATCATCAAATTGCTGAAGTAGCTCTTCCGATTTAAAGCATCGGCAACTACATTAGCCTTACAAGGATGGTAATGTATTCCCATATCATAATCCTTGATTAATTCTAAGCATCTTCTTTGTCTTCAGTTGAGGTCTGCTTGAGTGAAGATATACTTCAAACTCTTGTGATCTGTGAAGATCTCACAATGATTACCGCTGAGATAATGCCTCCAAACATAAGACTTTGAGAAAAGAATATCTCTCTCTCAAAGACTCTTATGAGGAGCTAAAGGAAGCTCATGAGACTCTCCTTGTCAAGGAGCATTCAAAATCTCAAAATGATGTAAACATTAGTTGCAATATTATTGATGATATGACTAGTGTACACTACTAAAAACACCCCTTTCTTGCTGGTTTATCATTGCCGGTTCGACTAGAATCGGTAGTGATAACATTTTCACTGCTGGTTCATAAGCTAGACCGATACAAATGCTCGACCAAAAAAGAACCGGCAGTGATAATAACTTATCACTGCTGGTTCTAAAACACACCAGCAGTGATACTATCACTGCTGGTTCCTCTTAAGAACTGACAGTGATAAGTTATTACCACTGTCGGTTCGTAAGAAGAATCGGCAGTGATAATGGAGGAAGTATCACTGCCGGTTCGAAATCCAAACCGGTAGTGATAATATTTTTCAAAAATCATAACTTTTTCATATGAAATCAAATGGAGACGAAATTTATATGGGGAGATCACGCGAGCAGCAGGTCACAGGTTCGAATCCTAGCAACCGCGCGCGCGTATTTTATGCGAAAATCATGTAACTTGTGACTTGTGACGCACGACGTAGTAAATATAGGAGGTCCAGGTGCAAATAATTTTTTTTATTTTACCGAGTGATTTTTGGATTTGCAGTGGGCAGACTATCACTACCAGTTCGAATGTGAATCGGCAGTGATACAGATATCACTGCCTATCACTGCCGACCAATCATTGTCGGTTCCAATATCCGGTAGTGATGCTAGTTTAGAACCGGCAGTGATCACGATTTTTGCAGTAGTTGTCGGGACCCGAATTTGCAAATCCGGACCCTCTGTGTATACCGCACTAGTCCAGGATCACGCTAGTGCACAAAGGCTCAACATAGATGCTATCATAGTCATACACAGCGAAATATAGCATAACTTTAATAATTAATAGTAACGGTTGTCTTACATGATTATTGCCACACAGGGCTTATAAAAGAAATAACAAATAAGCAGTAGCGGAAAAAAAAAAAAAGCGTAGCAGCTCCCCAGTTCACCGCAGGCAACTGATGAGGCTCGGACCCTAAGCATTCGCATCCATATAATCCTCCTCCACGAAGGGCGTAGATTCTTCCTCTTCTGATGTTGTTGTTGTTGGGGTGAGTACATAAAGCACTCAATAAGTTGTGCACAATAATGCAAGTCTAATATTCTATATGCTTGGCTTAATCCAAAGGAATGGCTAATATGGCTATTTTGCAGTAAAGCAGCATTTAACAAGAATACACTAAATAGATTGGAAAGCAGTAAAACAAATACAGTAATTAATAAATTCGGTATTTCTGAAATACACCAAGTTTCTCAATCCTAAATCATTTTTCACTTTACATGGCACCTTGCCAACCCAACAAGTTTTTGTTCAACAAAAGTCTAACCCTTAACTGTAATTCCCGAACATTGCCCAATACCGTGAGCACGGCTATTCGAATAGATTGTACACTCTGCAGAGGTTATGCACTTTACCCACACGATACAACCAAACACCACCAAGGCGAGTGATCGTAACAAAGCCTTTACAATGCTACACCTAGACCCAGTACTGCTCGCTAAGGTTTCAACACTGAAGGGTTAAACCACTACAACAGGGCCCCCCTCTTGCGCCATGTGAGTTAAACCGTAACCCGGGACTCACTATTCACCACAACGATGATCAAATCTAGGTTTCACAAATTATTCAGCTAGGCTGTCCCATTCCAGACATGTGGTTGCAAGAAGGACTCAAGTCAAAGGCTTGCAAGGTTAAGTCCTTAAGGTGATTAAGGCAAGACTTCCACATACCCCTGCCAACCCTGGCCCACCTTGGCACACTGCCCCTTGCCACTTGCCCCAATCTAAAATCATTACCACCCCAGTTGATTACCAAGCACCACATGCCATCAACATTTCAATCTAGATGTGTGACCTCCTTGCCACGACAACTTGATATCACTATGTGACGACACATAACACACCAATTCATAAACA
Source organism: Otatea glauca (assembly GCA_036346275.1). Lineage (NCBI taxonomy): Eukaryota > Viridiplantae > Streptophyta > Magnoliopsida > Poales > Poaceae > Otatea > Otatea glauca. The sequence continues at coordinate 7,694,123 of CM070717.1, read as the reverse complement.
TTGTTCCATATTCCATTAGTCAAGATTAAGTATCAACATTCGGACACATGTGATGACGTGGCATGGCTAAGCAATCTATGACGGTCTAACTAGCCCAAGTTGATTATCAATATTAACCAACTATAATTCCACATCCTAGGGTGACAAATAGATCATGGCATAAAATTGACAAGGTATGATTTAATTCAAATAGGCACATTATCTAATTCCCAGATTAATTGAAATCATTTATCCACATAAAATATCATGCATAAAGTTTAAGAGACAAAATAGCAATTTGGTGAAAATTAGGTGCAACATGATCAAAGCACAACTTGCCTTGGAGCAGGTGCTGGTCTTGCTCTGAGCTTGGGTCTTGGAGCGACGAATCTTCCTCCGGATCACCGAGCAGTTCAACGTCTACGCGAAACGATGCCAAAATAGCAAATAAACACCAAAACAGAGAGCAACCAAACTCCAAAAATAAAATAAAATTCACCAATAAATAGATCTTGATTTTACAAATTTTTAGAAATTTGAATCACTCAAATCCGAGTTAAAATGCAAAAGATATAGCATTTTGAAGTTTGAATAAATGCTGAAAATACAGAAATTAGAAAAACCGATTTTTCTGAATTATTTTTCTATTGGAAAAGATCTTTATTGCGCAACGCTGACGTCAGCCCTGACTCGGACCAATCAGGCGTTGACACATCGCCTGGTCCATGGACTCGGTCCACGGGACCGCCCGTGCCGATGCTCGACACGCGGCGTGCATCCACGCGACGATCCAACGCTAACGCTCTAACGCACACGCGGCGCGATCTCAACCGAACAAATCTGATCCAACGGCCGATGCTTACCCGAGCCGTTTACTGCTCTTACCGAGACGTGGCGCGATCGCAGCGGTCCGACGAAGATCCAACGGCTGATGAAGCTTCCCGCGAAGATGGCGGCCGGCGGCGATGCGCACCGGAGCGGAGGACGACGACCACCCGAACGGCGTTCCGGCGTGACTCCGGCGGGATGAAGTGGCTACCCCGATGCGGCTTGACGCGACGAGCCCGGATCTGGAACCGATTCGGCGAACGGCGGCTTGACGGAGACGCAAACTAAAGAAAACGACCGGCGGCGCTACGAAAAACTGCGGCGAGCTCTCTCGACGCGGCGACGGCGACTCGGCGAAGGCTAGCATCGCGGATGCGCTGCGGGATGGCGATCCTCGAGTGCGGTCCGCGCTTTAAATAGCCTCGTGAACGCCCGAAAAAACCCTAAAGTCACGCGGGCGGCGGCAAGCGCGCGGATTCGAAACCGAATCGAGGCGATGATTGCGGTCCGTCGATCTGCGATGAGCGGCTACGATTAGATCCGGCGATACGATCCGATCCGCTCCTTCCAAATCCAACGGCGAGATCTAAACTTACAAAACAACGCGAAGCGATCCGACCACTTGATCTCGATCCAGCGGCTCGCGGCACTAGGGTTACGTGATGAAGCGGATCGCCCGATCTTCATCCAACGTTCACACGCAGCGGCGCGGCGGCGGGCTGACGGGACGCGCGCGCGATGGGCGCTACGCCGCGATCTTTGGGCTTGGCCCAAGATCTTGTTCAAGATTTTTCAAAAGCTTTTTGATTTAAAATAATTCTCCGAAATTAGATTAATCTATTTTAAGTAATTAAAATATCAGGAAAAATCCCAGAAAATTCACTTAAATACTTTGAGACATTTTGAGCTCAAATAAAATATTTTTGGTAAAACTTTATATTAACTTTATCTATATATATTTAGTTTTCACCAAAGGTTCAATATACTTAATTAAAATAAATTCAAATAATTTCGGAAAAATCCAATAAATTGAAAAATCACAAAATGCACGTGAGCAAAATTATAGGTCAAATTTTGGGATGTTACAAACCTTCCCCTTAATGAATCTCGACCCGAGATTCAAGGTCAACTAGGAATAGGTTTGGAAATTCTATCTTCAGTCCTCTTCACGCTCCCGGTTGCCTTATTCTCAGAATGGTTGCTCCATGAACTCTGCAAAACGAATCGACTTGTTCACAGTCTGCGGTCCATGACATCCAAAATTTTCATTGGCTGTTCCTTGTAGGTCAAATCATTCGCAACTCAATCTCTTCCATAGGCGTCGCTCTGCGGCACCAAGACACTTCTTGAGTTGTGACACATGGAACACATCATGCCGCCGCCAACAATCTGCGGCAATTCCAAGCGATAAGCAACCTCCCTCGACGGCTCAAAATTTTGAGCGGTCCAACGTATCTTGGGGCAAGCTTTCCTTTAGCGTGAAACCTCTTAACTCCTTTCAGAGGGGTAACTCTAAGATACACGAAATCATCGGGCTCGAAACTTAGATCACGACGTCGATTATCAGCTTAACTCTTTTGCCTTGACTGCGCGATTTTCAACCTCTCTCTTATCATAGCAACTTGCTCTTTAGCTTCCTGGAGAATATCAGGGCCAAATATCATACGTTCTCCTGTCTCATTCCAATTCAGTGGGGTACGACAGGCACGACCATATAAAGCCTCAAATGGTGACATCTGCAAACTAGCCTGGTAACTGTTGTTATAACTGAACTCTGCATATGGCAAACATTTATCCCATGATGTAGTATAGGCTAATGCACAAGCCCTTAACATATCCTCCAGAATTTGATTTACCCTTTCTGTTTGACCATCAGTCTGCGGGTGATATGCCGTCTTTGAAGTTCAAATGCGTTCCCATGGCTTCATGCAATTTATCCCAAAATCTCGAGGTGAACTGGGTACCTCTGTCTGACACTATTTTCTTTGGTACCCCATGCAAACACACAATTCTGGCTTTGTATAGTTCTGCTAACCGGTCTCCTGAGTAAGTTGTCTTGACTGGAATGAAGTGAGCAACTTTGGTCAGTCGATCCACGATAACCCATATAGAATCATACCCACTTTGGGTTCTTGGCAACCCGGTGATGAAATCCATACCGATTTCTTCCCATTTCCATTCTGGAACTTTTAACGGTTGTAGTAATCCTGCAGGTCTCTGGTGTATTGCCTTAACTCTCGGCATATATCACATAAGGCAACATGCTCGTGACTTCACACTTCATATTCGCCACCAAAACCTCTCCCTTAAGTCTGGTACATCTTGGCGCTTCTGGATGGATTGAATACTTGGAATCATGAGCCTCTTCTAAAATCAATCTGCTTAAGCTCGTGCATTTGGCACACAAATCGACCCTTGAACCACATGGTACCCGGCCATCCATAGAAAAATCTGCGCTAATCCTTCATCCTTTTTAGCTTTGATTGGTTGATTTTCTCATCATCCTTTGCCCTTCCCAAATCTGATCTTCAAGCGTCGGCCTTACTTCCAAAGCAGCTATAAATCATACGGAACCATTACCAATTTTAACCACGAAACTCCTTACACAACTCCGATTGATCTTCTGTACCATCATGTTTGTAACATAGTTTTTACGACTCAAGGCATCGGCCACTACATTAGCCTTTCTGGATGGTAGTGGATTCCCATATTATAATCCTTGATCGGTTCCAACCATCTCCTTTGCCTCATGTTAAGATCATTGGGTGAAGATATATTTCAAACTCTTGTGGTCGATATATATCTCACATCTATTTCCCATGAGATAATGGCGCCACAATTTCAAGGCATGCACCACGGCACCAATTCCAAGTCATCGTAGGATAATTCCTTCATGCGGTCTTAACTGCCTTGACGCATATGCGACCACTTTACCCTCTTGCATCAATATGCATCCAAGACCCTGTCTTGATGCATCACAGTATATATCAAAGCTGTTCTGAACATTAGGCAAAACCAACACTGGGGCTGTTGTCAAACGCTTCTTTAATTCCACAAAACCCTTATCACAATCTGGCGTCCATGAAAATTTCTTTTCCTTTTTCAACAACTGCGTAAGAGGTCTCGCAATCGTCGAAAATCCTTCTATGAATCGGCGATAATATCCTGCCATTCCCAGAAAACTTCGGACTTGAGTGACAGACTTTGGTTGTTCCCAATGCAACACTGCCTCCACTTTGCTTGGGTCGATGGCAACTCCTTCTGCAGTCATAACATGACCGAGAAATTCCACCTTTTCCTTCCAAAAGTCGCATTTACTGAATTTAGCATACAGCTGTTGCTCACGCAGCTTTTCCAACACTAGCCTCAGATGATTTGCGTGCTCTGCTTCGGTCTTTGAATATACCAAAATATCATCTATGAACACAACAACAAACTTGTCCAAGTATTCCATGAAAATCTTATTCATCAAGTTCATGAAATATGCTGGCGCATTGGTCAATCCGAAAGACATGACCGTGAACTCATAATGTCCATATCTTGAAGAAAATGCGGTCTTTGGAACATCTTCCGCCCGAATCTTTAGTTGATGATATCCGGAACGAAGGTCTATCTTGGAGAAAACTCCAGCTCCTCTCAACTGGTCGAACAGATCATCAATCCTTGGCAACGGATACTTATTCTTAATCGTCACCTCATTAAGTGCACGGTAATCAATACACATTCTAAGGCTTCCATCTTTTTTCCTGACAAACAAAACTGGCGCTCCCCATGGCGACGAACTTGGTCTTATAAAACCCTTCTCTAATAACTCGTCGATCTGCTTTTTCATTTCCACCAACTCATCGGTAGGCATCCGATAAGGTCTTTTTGCTATTGGTGCTGTACCAGGTACTAACTCAATGACAAACTCGATGTCACGGTCTGGCGGCATTCCCGGTAGATCCTCTGGAAATACATCTGGATATTCCCTGACCACTGGCACGTCCTCTATGATGGCTTTCACGCTATTAACAATTAATTGACCCTTACGAACTGATGTCGCTCGGAATTCCACCTTTTCTCCTCTAGGGCTCTCAATGGATACAATCCTTTGACCGCAATCCAATACTGTCTTATGCTTGGTTAACCAATCCATACCGAGAATAACATCTAAAACTTGGGCATCTAGAATAATCAAGTTCGCTAGGAACTCTACCCCATTAATTTTTAGCTTTACCTGCAAACATCCAAGGTTAGATCTTAACTCAGATCCTGGGGCTTGGAGTAGCATCACACACTTAAGATTTTCATGCTCAAACCATTTTGCAAAAGCTGCAAAAATCTCCTGAATCAAATAATCTTATTGCGAGTCCCTGAGTTTACAAAACTTACCCAAGACGACGTCGATGCTTCACAGGCTCCATCGGCGGTGATGTGGTTGACTCGCCTCGAATAGTAGCTTGAGGCGTCGCTCCGCTGTCCGGCTCCTTGATTCGCTCCGTCATCGGTGCCTTAGCGGTGTCGTTCCAAGGTTGAAACGCATTTGGCGTGATACCTCCTTTCTGGGGACATCTATTAGCATAATGCTGACTCATTGCAAGCTATAGCACCTTCGGCGGTGGCTCGCGCATTCCTCCTTGAGCATTGTTACCTTGGACCGGTGTCTGATAACTGTGTCCTGGTGGTCGCGGCGTAGGTGTTGCTTTGGTTTGTTAACGACTTGCGGTTGGAACTTAGCAAACTGCTGCGGGTCATCCTCATTCGCGGTGGTTAGGCGTCCACAGGTTAGTCATCAAGCGCTTGCGATTTTCCCCAAGCTCCCTGCGCTTATCCTCCAGAATCAAAGACTTATTTACCAATTCTTGAAAATCTGGAAAAGTGTGGGTAATCAGCCCCACTTGCAGTCCTGAGTTTAATCCCTTCATGAATCGGGACTGCCTAGCCTTGTCCGTCGCCACATCTTCAGGAGCATAGCGAGCTAACTGCGTGAATTTGTTCAAGTAATCAGCCACCGGTTGGCCTCCTTGCTTAAGCGCCCTGAATTCTTCCTTTTTCAGGTCCATCATTCCTTCTGGTACGTGGTATTGGCGAAAGGCCGTTGCGAATTCTTCCCACGTGATTTCCATGGGTGCCTCGTGAGTAGCACAGTAGTTCTCCCACCATTCTGCAGCTGGTCCCTCAAGCTGATGGGATGCATAAAGAACCTTCTCATGCCCTTCACATTGCGTGATGTACAACTTCCTCTCAATGGTTCTCGACCAATCATCCGCTTCCAAGGGTTGGCGTTGCGAGAATGTTGGCGGTCGGGTCCTCATAAAGTCGACAATTTGGAATAAGGGCGAGGTCCGCCGTTATTAATCTGAGCAATGGGTTGTTGATCGCAGACCATATTGGTCATCTCTTTGCATCATTATGCGCATCAATCGAGTCTGCGCAGCGAGAAAAGCTCCCAAGTTCTGCATATCCACTGGCGGTGCTTGATGCGGTGGTGCTCCTTCGTTGGGATTGTTGCCTGGGCGCAGACCACTTCCTGAAGCTCCGTTGTTGCTGCGGGTGTTCACCATCTGCTTGATTGCTTCTTGGGTTAGGAAAGATAGATGTAGCATAGATAAGATGCAAGAATTTCTAAGGCAGGGGAAACAGGTTAAACCCAACTTAAATAATCTTTATTGATACTTGGTATGGTTGCTTACAATGCCTAAGGGCTTTGCAACACATACTGCACACTCAGCAAACAATTAAGAACCAAACTAAACATGCAACCTTAACGTCTACTAAAAGGTAAAGGCTAACTTAAAGACGCGACTCAACACTCGAGTCTCAACACAACTCTAAGACTGACTCTCACTCATCCAGCCACCCTGGCTGAGACTGATCTGGTGCATACACCGGTGGGTGGGCTGGCATGGGTGCGAACCTATCTTGGTGACCCTCTGCTGGCTCCTCAGGCTCCCACTCACGCTCTTCCGGGTCTTCTTCTTCCTCTTCTTCTTCTTCGGCGACCTCATCTGGCTCCTGGATGACCTGATCTGCTATCTCCTCGGCTACCTGCAAGGCCTCCTCCAACTCACCGATGACTCTGGCTGCGGCGTCACGGGTCTTTTGAAGCTCTCGCTCCGCCACTCTCAGCGCCTCACACGCTGTCTCCAGCTCCTGCGCAGTGTCCCTTAGGTGCTCCTCCTGGGCAGTGGCGAACTCAGCAAGGTGTACCGCAGTAGCACACTCCCTCTCCACGATCCGTCGACGCTGGCATGCTCGCACTGTCGGGTGAAACCGAAACACGGTGTCGCGAAGCTCGTAGGCGTAGTCGTGGCAGATCCATCGTAGAACAAGTCTAGCAGCCTCCTGAACTCCAGCCTCGTAAGTGAACCTCCGGGCGGTGATGTGGATCGGTCTGGTGGTCTCGTCGCACTCTCGAGCGAAGATGATCAGCTTGCAGAAGAATCCCCGATGCACACCGTTGACGTTCCAGTTGCTTCCTCGGTAGAGCGGACGATCAAAGCCTCCAATCACTTGAAGAACTCTCCACAGCTCCATGGCGTAGCCACCACCCTCGACTCGAAGATCGGAAGATCGGCATCTATTCAAAACAAAATTTTGAATAAGATCTCCACTCGAAACGACAACGAAAAGAAGGTAATTTAGCAAGGATGAGAGTAGAGGGATGAGATAAGCCAAGAGTTTCTTATTAGTCAATTTCACCTTTTTCTTTAGAAAATAATTTTGGACACTCCTAAGAGATGCCAACTACCTAGGGCCAAGACCTATAGTCAGTATGGCTCTGATACCACCTCTGTCGGGACCCGAATTTGCAAATCCGGACCCTCTGTGTATACCGCACTAGTCCAGGATCACGCTAGTGCACACAGGCTCAACATAGATGCTATCATAGTCATACACAGCGAAATATAGCATAACTTTACTAATTAATAGTAACGGTTGTCTTACATGATTATTGCCACACAAGGCTTATAAAAGAAATAACAAATAAGCAGCAGCGGAAAAAAAATAAAATAAGTGTAGCAGCTCCCCAGTTCACCGCAGGCAACTGATGAGGCTCGGACCCTAAGCATTCGCATCCATATAATCCTCCTCCACGAAGGGCGTAGATTCTTCCTCTTCTGAAGTTGTTGTTGTTGGGGTGAGTACATAAAGCACTCAACAAGTTGTGCACAATAATGCAAGTCTAATATTCTATATGCTTGGCTTAATCCAAAGGAATGGCTAATATGGCTATTTTGCAGTAAAGCAGCATTTAACAAGAATACAGTAAATAGATTGGAAAGCAGTAAAACAAATACAGTAATTAATAAATTCGGTATTTCTGAAATACACCAAGTTTCTCAATCCTAAATCATTTTTCACTTTACATGGCACCTTGCCATCCCAACAAGTTTTTGTTTAACAAAAGTCTAACCCTTAACTGTAATTCCCGAGCATTGCCCAATACCGTGAGCACGGCTATTCGAATAGATTGTACACTCTGCAGAGGTTATGCACTTTACCCACACGATACAACCAAACACCACAAAGGCGAGTGATTGTAACAAAGCCTTTACAATGCTACACATAGACCCAGTACTGCTCGCTAAGGTTTCAACACTGAAGGGTTAAACCACCACAACAGGGCCCCCCTCTTGCGCCATGTGAGTTAAACCGTAACCGGGACTCACTATTCACCACGACGATCAAATCTAGGTTTCACAAATTATTCACTAGGCTGTCCCATTCCGCACATGTGGTTGCAAGAAGGACTCGTGTCAAAGGCTTGCAAGGTTAAGTCCTTAAGGTGATTAAGGCAAGACTTCCACATACCCTGCCAACCTCGCCCACCTTGGCACACTACCTTGCCACTTGCCCCAATCTAAAATCATTACCACCCGGCTTGATTACCAAGCACCACATGCCATCAACATTTCAATCTAGATGTGTGACCTTCTTGCCACGACAACTTGATATCACTATGTGACGACACATAACACACCAATTCATAAACATTGTTCCATATTCCATTAGACAAGATTAAGTATCAACATTTGGACACATGTGATGACGTGGCATGGCTAAGCAATCTATGACGGTCTAACTAGCCCAAGTTGATTATCAATATTAACCAACTATAATTCCACATCCTAGGGTGACAAATAGATCATGGCATAAAATTGGCAAGGTATGATTTAATTCAAATAGGCACATTATCTAATTCCCAGATTAATTGAAATCATTTATCCACATAAAATATCATGCATAAAGTTTAAGAGACAAAATAGCAATTTGGTGAAAATTAGGTGCAACATGATCAAAGCACAACTTGCCTTGGAGCAGGTGCTGGTCTTGCTCTGAGCTTGGGTCTTGGAGCGACGAATCTTCCTCCGGATCACCGAGCAGTTCAACGTCTACGCAAAACGATGCCAAAATAGCAAATAAACACCAAAATAGAGAGCAACCAACTCCAAAAATAAAATAAAATTCACCAATAAATAGATCTTGATTTTACAAATTTTTAGAAATTTGAATCACTCAAATCCGAGTTAAAATGCAAAAGATATAGCCTTTTGAAGTTTGAATAAATACTGAAAATACAGAAATTAGAAAAACCGATTTTTCTGAATTATTTTTCTATTGGAAAAGATCTTTATTGCGCAACGATGACGTCAGTCCTGACTCGGACCAATCAGGCGTTGACACGTCGCCTGGTCCATGGACTCGGTCCACGGGACTGCCTCTGGTCCACCGTGGACGTGGCCCACGGCGCCTTGCGCCACGCGCCCGACACGCGGCGCGCATCGACTGGCTTCAACGCCGCCCGTGCCGATGCTCGACACGCGGCGTGCATCCACGCGACGATCCAACGCTAACGCTCTAACGCACACGCGGCGCGATCTCAACCGAACAAATCTGATCCAACGGCCGATGCTTACCCGAGCCGTTTACTGCTCTTACCGAGACGTGGCGCGATCGCAGCGGTCCGACGAAGATCCAACGGCTGATGAAGCTTCCCGACGAAGATGGCAGCACGGCGGCGGTCTGGCACCGGAGCGGAGGACGACGACCACCCGAACGGCGTTCCGGCGTGACTCCGACGGGATGAAGTGGCTACCCCGATGCGGCTTGACGCGACGAGCCCGGATCTGGAACCGATTCGGCGAACGGCGGCTTGACGGAGACGCAAACTAAAGAAAACGACCGCGGCGCTATTTAAAAACTGCGGCGAGCTCTATCGCACGGGCGACGGCGACTCGACGGCGCGGCTAGCATCGGCGGATGCGCTCGATGGCGATCCTCGGTGCGGTCCGCGCTTTAAATAGCCTCGTGAACGCCGAAAAAGGCAACCTAAAATCACGCGGCGGCGGCGGCAGCGGCGGTGGATTCGAAACCGAATCGGAGACGATGATCGCGGTCCGTCGATCTGCGATGAACGGCTACGATTAGATCCGGCGATACGATCGATCCGCTCCTTCCAAATCCAACGGCGAGATCTAAACTTACCAAAACAACGCGGCGATCCCGACCACTTGATCTCGATCCAACGGCTCGCAAAGACTAGGGTTACGCGATGAAGCGGACCGCCTGATCTTCATCCAACGGTCACACGCAGCGGCGGCGGCGGCGGCGGCCGACGGGCGCGACCGCGATGGGCGCTACGCATAGCTTCGGGCTTGGCCCAAGATCGCTCCAAGATTTTTCAAAAGCTTTTTGATTTAAAATAATTCCCGTAATTAGATTAATCTATTTTAAGTAATTAAATTATCAGGAAAAATCCCAGAAAATTCTCTTAAATACTTTGAGACATTGTGAGCTCAAATAAAATATTTTTGGTAAAACTTTATATTAACTTTATCTATATATATTTAGTTTTCACCAAAGGTTCAATATACTTAATTAAAATAAATTCAAATAATTTCTGGAAAAATCCAATAAATTCAGAAAATCACAAAAATGCACGTGAGCGAAATTATAAGTCAAATTTTTTGGAATGTTACAGTAGTGCTAGAAAATGATTCTTGTTGTATATCAAAAACTAGCATATCTACATCATGTGATGATCTCATTGACATACCTTGTAGCTCATGTTCTAGCTCTATTTCTATTCATGGAAATTTAATTGTTGAAAATAATGAGCTTAAGGAGGAAGTGAGCAAGCTAAGTAAGGGCTTGGATCGGTGTTTCACAGGCAAGGAAACCCTTGATAAAATGTTGAACAACCAACGATGCTCCTACAACAAAGAAGGCCTTGGGTTCGTGCCCAAGAAGGGTAAGAAATTAAGTAACAAAGCTCCTCGGTTTGTTAAATCAAATGGGCAGCTTTGATATAAATGCCATGATGTTGGACACATAGCAAGTGATTGCCCATTACGTAAAACTACCAAAAATAATATTTATGATTCTTGCTATGTGCTTAAGAAAAATAGTAGTGGTAAAATTATTGCTAAGTTTGTTGGTACTCCTATACTTGGTCGTAGAAAGAATGTCATTTGGTTGCCCAAAGCCTTGGTTACTAACCTCCAAGGACCCAAACAAATTTGGGTACCTAAAAGAGTTTGATTTCCTTTTGTAGGTGAACTACAAAACCGTTGGACGACATTGGGAGTTAGATAGTGGATGAACTGAACACATGACTAGTGATCGGAAAATGTTCACTACATTTGAAGTCGGGAGTGGTCAACACAACAAGATCACTTTTGGTGACAATAGCAAGGGAAAGGTATTAGGATTGGGTAAAATCGATATCTCAAATGATCTTTCCATTTCAAATGTCTCTTTAGTAGAAACATTAAATTTCAATTTTTTATCCGTTCCTCAAATTTGTGATCTTGGTCTTAATTGTACGTTTTCTAGAGATGGTGTTGTTATTTGTAAAGAAAATGATAATTCTTTTGTATTTAAAGGCTTTAGATTTGGAAATTTATATTTAGTTGACTTCACCTCAAATGAGTCATGTCTTCAAACATGCTTAATTGCGAAAACCTCTTTGAGTTGGTTATGACATAGAAGACTTGCTCATGTAGGAATGATTCAACTTAAAAAACTATTCAAAAATGATCTAGTTGTGGGCTTTGAAAGATGTGAAGTTTGAGAAAAATAAACTTGGTAGTGCTTGCCAAGCCGGTAAGCAAGTGGCTAGTTCTCATCCTTCCAAGAGTATCATGTCCACATTTACACCACTAGAGCTCTTACACATGGATTTGTTTGGCCCAACAACCTATAAGAGCATCGGGGCCAATTCTTATTATTTAGTCATTGTAGATGATTACTAAACATTTACTTGGGTCTTCTTCTTAGATGACAAATGCGAAGCCTGTGGTATTTTTAAAAGCATTGCAAAAAAGGCTCAAAATGAATTTGATTTTACAATAAAGAAAATTCGTAGTGATAACGGTTCTGAGTTCAAGAATAAAAGAATCAAAGATTATTGTGATGAACTTGGAATAAAGCACGAGCTTTCCGCCACCTACACTCCGGAGCAAAATAGAGTTGTAGAATAGAAAAATAAAAAATTAATTGAAATATCAAGAACTATGCTTGATGAATATGGTACTTCCGATAGTTTTTGGGCAGAAGCCATAAATACCACTTGTCATGCCACAAATCATTATTATTTGCATTGTCTTTTGAAAAAGATTTCTTATGAGCGTCTCATTAGAAGAAGACTAAACATCTCTTATTTTTGCGTTTTTGTTTGCGAGTGTTATATCTTGAAAAAGGTGTTCAGCTTCCAAAATATCAATGTCATTGTGATGTTGGTTTCTTGCTTGGGTATTCTTCACATAGTAAAGCTTACCGTGTCTTCAACCAAACCAAAGGTTTTGTTGAAGAAACATGTGATGTTGAGTATGATGAGACTAACGGCTTTCAAGACGAGCAAGATAATTTAGATGATAGGTGATGAAGGCTTGAGGCAAGCAATGAAGAATATGACGCCTGGAGACATCAAGCTAAAGGAGGATAAAGAAGATCAACCTTCATCCACTCAAGGTTAACCGTCTACTTCCGCAACGCCAAACCAAGTTCAACCCATTGATGTGAATGACAAGGAAGATGATCGATAACTTCGACCTCTACCTCAAAGAATTCATCATGCAATCTCCAAGGATCATCCAATAGATCAAATATTGGGTGATGTTAGTAAGGGCATTCGAACTCGATCTCGTGTCGCTTATTTTTGTGAACATTACTCTTTTATGTCTTATTTTGAACCCTCTCATGTAGATGAGGCTTTAGATGATCCGGATTAAGTGAATTCAATGCTTGAAGAGCTCAATAACTTCACCTGAAACGATGTGCGGACGTTAGTCAAAAGACCCAAGGATCACAATGTAATCAGCACAAAATGGGTATTTCGAAACAAGCAAGATGAGAACTGTATTGTAGTAAGAAATAAGGCAAGATTGGTTGCACAAGGTTTCTCACAAATCAAAGGTTTAGATTTTGGTGAAACATTTGCACCCGTGGCTAGATTAGAAGCCATTCAAATCTTGGTTGCATTTGCATCTTGCTTTGATATTAAATTGTTTCAAATGGATGTGAAGAGTGCATTTTTAAATAGACAAATATCTGAATTGGTATTTGTTGAACAACCTCCCAGTTTTGAAAACCCTAAACACCCAAATCATGTATACAAACTCTCTAAGGCGCTATATGGTCTCAAACAAGCTCCTAGAGCATGGTATGAGCGACTTAGAGATTTCCTTCTTTCAAAAGGTTTTAAAATTGGGAAGGTTGATACAACACTCTTCACTAAAGTAATAGATGGAGAATTCTTTGTTTGCCAAATTTATGTTGTTGATATTATATTCGCTCAACTAACGAAGATTTTTGCAAAGAATTTGGTGATATGATGTCTTGGGAGTTTGAGATGTCCATGATCGGGGAGTTGAGCTTCTTCCTTGAACTTCAAATCAAACAACTCAAAAATTGTATATCCGTGAGCCAAACCAAGTACGTGAAGGATCTACTCAAGAGGTTCGGCATGGAGGACGCAAAGCCCATCAAGACTCCCGTGGCATCCAACGGGCATCTTGACCTAAATGAGAGAGGTAAACTGGTAGATTTAAAGCTTTACCGCTCTATAATTGGTAGTTTGCTTTATCTTACCGCATCTAGGCCCGATATCATGTTTATGTTTGCATATGTGCACGTTTTCAAGCTTCACCTAACGAACGCCATTTAGTGGCCGTTAAAAGAAGTCTAAGATATTCAAAGCATTCCTCAAATATAGGCTTATGGTATCCTAAGGGTGCAAAATTTTATTTAATTGGACATTCGGATTCGGATTATGCGGGTTGCGAAGTGGATAGAAACAACACCTCAGGAAGTTGCCAATTTCTAGGTAGATCCCTTGTTTCATGGTTTTCCAAGAAACAAAATTCCGTAACCCTATCCACCGCCGAAGCAAAATATATATCTGCCGGTAGTTGTTGCGCTCAATTATTATGGATGTGGAAAACTTTGATGGATTATGGAATACACTTTAAAATTGTGCCTCTTTTATGTGATAATGAAAGCGCGGTTAAGATAGCCAATAACCCAGTCCAAGATTCAAGAACTAAACATAAAGATATCCGTCATCATTTTCTAAGAGATCATGTGAGTAAAGGTGATATTGTGATTAGTCACATTAGAACCAAAGATCAATTAGCGGATATCCTCACCAAGCCCTTAGATGAAGCCCACTTTTGCAAATTGAGGAATAAGTTAAATATCAAAGATATCTCAAATGTGGCTTGAATACTTGCACTATGATAAATTTGCTTATTTGGTGTTATTGGTTTTTATTTGATCAATCTAATCATTTTGTTTGAGAAACACATTATGGGGGAGTATTATACCATTTGTATGTATACTACATCCCTAAAATTTGAAAATATCAAATAAGTGCAAATACCTTTTAAATGGAAGACTCTAGACCATACTAGGTCAAAATATTTGAAATTATCATATTTTGAAGCTTAAAGTATTAATTCTTCAAAATCCTCATTTCCAAAGGATAAATATGTAAACCTCTTCTTTTGAGTATACTAACTTAATAAACTTTTTTTATGTTGAAAATAATTCAAAAGACTTTGAACAAAATCTTGATTTTCTCAAATCTCCATATAATCCAAAATTTGGTCTAAATTGATCTATTAAGTGCACAAAATGAGTAATAGCCTTGGAACTAGATTTCATCATATTTAGTCTCCCAAAAGGTATTTTCAAACTCACATATGCCAAATTTGTTGAATTCTCTCTTGACAAGCAATCAATTTTCAAAAGAACTCCTATTTAATCAAAAGGTTCTACTTTAATAAAAACTATTTGAAAAAGTTACTCTCTTCATTGGTTTATCGAATTGAAGTGCTAAAATATGTTTCTCATCAAGTTATGTGAACACATGAGCTATTTCAATTCAATTGGGGTCTTGGACAGTTTTCAGCTTGTTAGGGGTGGTGCTACCTGGCCTGAGGCCGGTAGCACCGGTGGTGTAATGTCCCATTTTAATTTAAGTCTGTCGTGGGTCATCTTGGGTTGTTCGCGGGCGGTGTGGGTGGTTTTGGGGGGCTCATTCTCAGTCTTGGACCGTTCGGGGCTGTGTTGGGTCAGCTTTTGGCCCAGGTGGGAGGGGGAAACCCCTAACCCTAATTTTTTCCCCCTCCTTTCCCCTCCCAGCCACCACCCTTTCACTTCCCCCTTGGCAGCAGCCACCTCTCCCCTTTCATCCCCTCTAGCTGCCCCTTCCTCTTCCCCCCTTCCTTCTCCTTGCGCCTCCTCCTCCATGGGAGATTCCCTGCCCTTTCCTCCCTCCATGGTGCTGCTCTAGGGTCCCTTGGTGGTTGCATCCTTGGTTGAGTGCAGTGGAGAGGATTGGGCTGCAAGGTGAGGAGAGGTTTGCGCGGCGATTTGAGGGACGGGTTCCGTGTTTGTCATCGATCTATTGATCCTTTGGAAGGTATGATGTTCTTAGTTTGTTTTTGGGGTACCTTGGGTGCTGGAGGTTGGGTAGGGCTCAGTAGTAACCATTTTGTTTGTGCGGTGATCATGTTGGAGAGGGGGAAAAACAGGGGTTGGGGCGTGGTCTGATTCGGCCAGCGCAAACCTCTGTGTTAGGGCTGAGATTAAAAATAGTTCCCGTCATTTCCAGAGGGGTTGTCTGTTGGAAAAGTCATAGATAATCGTCTTAAGTTTATTTAGAGACCAAGATCACGAATTTTGGTTGGGTGGTTTAAACGTTATGGCTGTTTTTCTAACTGCTGTCCAGAATCTGTCCCTGCTGGCAGCAGTCACGGAAATCTGCAGTGTAGGGCTATCTAGATGTTGAATTAATTTTTCTAAAAATTAGATTAACTTAGGAAATTTCTTGTAGATTTAAGAAATGTCCTCCTTTACTTCATTTGGAATGGTAGAAAATTAGTAATGCTATTTGGAAGTCTGCTGTCCAGGGTGGTGGCAGACCGGGTTTCAGGGCTAGTCATGAGTGGCTAAATGTTTTATTTGAGAGAGTTGGTTCACAGGTATTATGTGGGTAATTTTCAGGAGTTTCATATAGGGCTTGGACCCTAGAGTTTGGGTTATAAGGGTGGGATTTATAACCTTAAAACCATCGGGACAGCGAAAAGACGGTTTTGGTTCGTCGAGTGAGAAAGTTATGGGGCGTTAGGAAGGGCGTAGATTCGATGTCGCTAAAGTTTTATTGAACAAGCTGGAATTGTATTGTTGAGTTGTATGTGATTTATTCTCAGGTGGTGTATCTTCAGGAGTGGCCTCAACCCGCGTCACTCCGCTCCTCGTGGTTAAGGCAAGTGTATCATCTAGAGTGATGTTCGGATGTTGCTTGCTTGCTTGCAATTAGGAATATGATTATGCTAACGCTTATGGTTATGTGTATGAGTATGTTTATGATGATGATTATGTTTATGATGATGCAAATGATAAGGTGAGGTATGTAAGTATATAACAATGTGCATGCTTATATTTCTGTTCATGTTTATGTTTATACACCTGTTTATGACAATGTGAGAGTTGAACTAGAATGTAGTTTGTAAATTATTATATCACTTGCATTTGTGCATTCATGATGGAAGATGTGACATGTATGGACCTCTATGTCTCACAAGTAGTGAGACATGAAAGACCTACTTAGGTAGGCCCCTCCACGGGATGGAAGGGAATTAGAGGGTGCACGCCGACGGGTGTGCACTCAGCTATACCGGTATAAGCTATGAGATGACAATGTGCATATGGCATTCTGCATTGCATGAATGGTCTAACCTTTTCATCTGTCCTAGATACGAGTTCTTATGTGTGTGCGAAAAGCATGTGGTGTTGTAATTAATCCATTGCATTTATATGATATGTTGCGGTTTTTATGGTGTACCTTGCTGAGTTTTGAGACTCACGCTTGTTTCTTTGAATGTTTTTTTAGGTACCAAGTGACGGCATGGGGAAAAAAGGTTGTAGCGCCACTTCTTCACTTCACATGAAATCAATATCTTTAGACTATCACTACTTTTAAATTTGTAATATTTTCGTCTTGCGGGAAAGAGCCTTTGGTTTACCTTGGTTATGTTATGCTAAAAGGTTGAATGGAGCTATGGTTTGGCGAGGGGGTTATATTTGGGTAACTGAGTTTGTGGCTTTTGTTCCTATTATTCAATCTGTTTATCTATCCTATGTGAGTAGCTATGGTTACCATGGTTTATCGTCTCAAGTAAACTTGTTTAGTTGCAGCGTATGCTTTATTTAGATGATTCTAGTTGCGGAAGTTCAGTTGTTATGCAATGGTGATCATTCTGGAATCTTTGGTTTACCTGGCTATTTAGTTGTAATTCTTGCCTAAGGTAGTGACATCCGGGGTAGTCGAAATGCCAGGGTGTTACAGGTGGGGTGGTATTACCGGCCCATGGGTGGTAGCACCACTTGTGTCGGTTTTGGCCGAGCAGTTGATGCCTCGTTGCGGTATAACCGAACCCTCTTCTTTTTAGTGCCTAGTCCATGCTCTCCTCTTCCTCCACTCTTATTTCTCTCACTTCATCTCTTCTCCTCTCAAATCCTCCATTAATCCAAGTGAATCTCTACAAATTTCTTGATTCCTCCTCGATCTACGGCTTCAAGGTATCAATCCCCCTTATCTTCTCTTGGATCTCCTTGCATTTTCATGCCCTAGAGTTCATTTTCTCTTTTCTAGGGTTTTATTTAAAATGCGACAAATGTGAGCAAAATAGTTTGATATCTTTGGTTGTTTTGAGTAGATAAGTGATATATAATGTCATTAGATCACTTCTCTTTGATTAATCTACTCAATAATAAAAAATTTCACAAACTTGAGTTAGGGCACCGAATGGCCAATGCTACCAGCCCATAGGTAGCACCGGGGTTGCAGCACAAGGTTTGCTAAATTTGTCACATTCACATTGTAATCCATCTTTAGGGCATCATATCCTTGTTTTCACCTCTCGTATTCCTTGTTCATCTAGAGACCATGCCGAAAACCAAAAATATGCCCCCTCCTTGCGGCGGTGGTGTTATTCGCAAATCAACTAGAGGAAGAAGTGTTTCTGTCTGTCATGATAGTGACAGCAAAGATTCGCCTACAATCACAGCAAGAGAGAGAAATAAGAAGGAAGGTGCAAGCAGAGCTTGGTGGTAGCTCACGAGCAAGCAAAGGAAGACATGTTGCCTCGGAGTCAAGTAAGGAGGAAGCAAAGGAAAATACCGACATTGATGTGGTTGATGAGAGTGAAAATGGCAGTGATGGGTCACAGGACCAAGAATCAGAGGAGGAAGAAAATTTTGATGACTTCGACCCTTCTGTGGACTTGAGAAAAATAAAAGGGGAGAAGTACTATTCCTTGAGGTAGGCAAATCAGTATATGTTGCCTCGTAGTGCCACGGTGGACAAGTTTAGAATGATGTTTTAGCAAAAGGTCTACAATGAAATATATCTGAATAAAGAGTTTGCTGATCACAACTGGGTGAGTTGGGAGCACATCCGGAAGATACCTCTATTTGTTGGTGTGCCCGAGCTTTTTCATGGAGCTAGACTAGCAGACTTCGTCAATATGAGGTGTGAATACAAGGATGACTTGATTCGACAGTTTTATGCCACCTTCCATGTCTCTGATTCCTTTGATGAGATTACATGGATGACTGACACTGTTGTATACACTGCTTCCAACGAAGAACTTGAGCAAGCATGGGGCATCTTCCATAGTGGGCATCCCAGAGTCCATAGCGACAGAGTACTACCTCTTCAGCGGTAGTATGACTTCTATGATCCCACTACATCAACTAGGAGGCTAGGTAAAATGGCAAATCTTCTTTCCACATCGAGCCTCATAAATAGGATTGTGAGAGTTACCGTTCATCCCAAGAGTGGTAATTTTGATGAAATTAGTGGCTATGCTTTGAACCTAATGAGCAAGATTATGAACAAGCAAAAGTTTGATGTGGTTGATTTTATTCTAAGAGATATGTATTCCTCAGCTGGATATCGTGGCAAAAGGATCTACTTTGCACCCTATATCATGATGATTATCAGGAGGGTGATAGGGTACCTTGGTGGGTGTTGCAGCCCCCACAAGCCACAAGAGGCAGCACCTTAGGCCATTGGACAGAGAGGTCAGTCTTCGCAGCAGTCGCAACAGTAGTAGACTGGTGAGGAAGGGCAGCAGGCTCATCCAGCTCAGCAGTTTTTCTCTGGTCTATCTCATGAGAACTTTGGTAGTCTACATAGTGCCATGATGAGCAGCTTCGCGAGTCTCAGGATCGACATGATGAGCAACTTTGCTCGTGTCAATGAGTATCAATTCCAGACTCGATAAGTTGTTGAGGATGTTCGAGGGTGAATGGACTCCATTGATTCCACCATTAAGGAGCTTCGCACCTCCTTCCAGGAGTACCACACTGAGCAGGCCCAAGTCGCTTTTCACCACTTCGGGTGTCGCCGTACTCCTCCTCCACCTCCTCCATCTTCTTGAGCACATCTTGGAGTGCCCCGTTTTTGGTACTTGATGCCAAAGGGGAGAAGTATGAAGAATTGGAGCAAAGCAAGATTTGAAGTTGAACCTCATTGTTCATGGTTGGATGTTGATGTTTATGTTCGTTGTTGCTTGGATATTTAAAATGTTGATGTGTGGATGCTTATGTAGTTTAAATGCTTATCTATGCTTAGTACTAAAATTTCATCCATGGTTTATTATTGCATAATCGTTTCCATGCTTCATATATTCATTGCTTACATATTGTTATCCTCGGACTCAATATTTAAGGGAAACACGCTCAAAATCTATAAAAATCTCAAATTGTGCTAATGTTAACTCTTTACTCGTATGCACACCTTTAGGCAGAGTTTTCAATTAAATATTGTGGTTTTAATAATGTTTTGCTTCAATGCATGTAACATTCCGAAAAATTCAAAAATAAATAAAATAATAATTTAAAATTTAAAAATGACAAAGATAAAAATTTGTGTTTGAAATATGACTTAATTTTTAAATTTTGCCTTTTCTGAACTTTGATTTAAGAAAAGCTCAATATCTTTACTGATCTTTTTTTCGAATAATGAAACTCAAAATCACCAAAATGAATAAAGTGAAAATGTGATTTACTTTGGGTTTTTTAACATCCAGAATTCAGCACATAATTATACTACCCAATTAACTTTCTCTGAGAAGATAACAACCACAAGCATAAGAATACATTTACACAAATTCAAGCATTCTGCATATAAAGTTATATACACCATGTCAACACAGAATCAATACCAGCATGATATAAAGTACTCATCCACACACAATCCCAATTAAAATCAAAACACATTTCACAATTCACGCAGTTAACAACCAAAATGAACATTATTATCTCCATTCAACAAGGAAACACATGATGAGACCATGTCGGCCCAGCAAGCCATGCTTCTATCTCAAGCCAATACAAGGGCCCAAAAACTTCTGATGCTCCAAGCCGAGCCCAAGAACAAGCTAGTTCGTTCACGAGTCCAGTTCGGCCCCAGGTGCAGTCCAACTAAAAATGACCATATCTAGGTCATACAAAGTCCGTTTTAGGTGTTCTTGGACTCTACGGAGAAGTCCATGACGAGAGCTTTCCAACGGAAGTGGTTTCATATCCAAAATATTTCTGGATCGACAGGAATCATCAAATCAATATGACGAGCAGAATCGCAGGTGCTGCGTCACCTCCACTTAGGCCTAAAGGCCTTGTACGACCTAGGGTTGCATGGCCATCCCCTTGGCTGCCTCCCTTGCCCTATTCCTCATATATATTCAATAGCCGTTGCTAGAATAGATGGGTTTTGCTTAGATTACAACTAGATACTTTGTCAGTTTTTCGTCGTTCATCGGTTTGTGGAACCCCAACTCGTGTGCTTAATATTATTCGCAATTTCAGATAGCATCTTCTACGTTCTTGCTTGTCTTCTAGATTTGCATGCAGGGATAAGCCTTCTTCGCAAGGTCAACCGTGTTTGTGCGTGGTTGATAACTAAAGGAGCCATGGTGTAGCAATTGCAGGGTTCGAATCTGTTCTGATTGGAAGCCGGATCATCAATGTCATGTTCTCCACCAATCGACTTACTACTACCTGTCGGAAGATCGGGCCACCGTTCCCATCAAGTGGTATCAGATCCTCGTTTGCCCGATAGGTAATTCTTGTATCCCAACGTTTGTTCTTCCATCGTCCTAGAGTCCAGAAAAATTGCCCTAGAAAAAGTTCCACGTGGATTCCGCTGTCCTACAACCCCTTGTGCCTTTGAAATTTTTGTTTCAGTTTCGCTTTGTTGAATTTGTGTCCATCGTCGTCGTTTTGTTGCTGGTTTGAGGTCATGATCCTAACAGCTAGTTGTCCCTTTCCGTTGCCCTAGTTCTTGTTTGCACCATTAGTCATCCCACCACCGCCAACCCTAGAACCGAACTGAGTCCTACTCGGTTTGTCCTTGCCGCAGCTTTGCATTATATATTTCGCTTCACAAGACCTAGATAGGTCACGAGCCGTCTTGTGACAATTGCCCTACACTGCTGGCCAACTTTTTTCACCCACGATCCTATTGCTATTTTAGCCCTAATCGAAAGGAAGAAGTGAAGTCGCAGGCAATTCTAGATTGCGCAGTGTTCAGTAAAACATCCATAACTTGCATACGAACTCCGATTGGGGTGTATTTTTTTTGTTTCGAAGAGGACAACGACGCGCATCTGAAAAATGAAAATCAAAATCACCAAAATGAATAAAATGAAAATGTGATTTACTTTGGATTTTCTGGCAATATTTATTTGGGTTTTACTCTAAAGAAAAAAACTTCTAATGGTTAAAAGTAGCAAATGCATAATTCCAAGTTTCAAAATCAAACCAACCTAAAATCATTCACAAATATATTCCTAATAATAAAAGGAGAAAGGGCAACAATTTAATTCACAGATTAGTTCTAAGTACATCACAATCCTATAAGAGCCTATCCAAAAATCCAAATCTCTAAGCCATGCTTGTGTCTTCTAATACATACCTTTAGCATCTAGAATTCAGCACATAATTATACTACCCAATTCACTTTCTCTCAGAAGATAACAAGCACAAGCATAAGAATACATTTACACAAATTCAAGCATTGTGCATATACAGTTATATACACCATGTCAGCACAGAATCAATACCAACAAGATATATAAGTACTCATCCACACACAATCCCAATTAAAATCAAAACACATTTAACAATTCACACAGTTAACAGCCAAATTGAATATTATTATCTTCATTCAACAAGGAAACAAAAGATGAAACCATGCCATCATAGCAAGCCAAGCTTCTATCACAAGCCAATACAAGGGCCCAACAACTTCTGATGCTCCAAGCTGAGCCCAAGATCAAGCCCAATTCGTTCAGGAGTCCAGTTCGGGCCCTAGGTGCATTCCAACTAAAAATGACCATATCTGGGTCATACGAAGTCTGTTTAAGGTGTTCTTGGACTCTACAGAGAAGCCCATGACAAGAGCTTTCCAACAGAAGTGGTTTCACATCCAAACTCCTTGTACGATCTAGGGTTGCACGGCCATCCCTTGGCCGCCTCCCTTTCCCTCTTTCTCATATATATTCAGTAGTTGTTGCTAGAATAGATGGGTTTTGCTTGGATTATAACAAGACACTTTGTCAGTTTTTCGCCGCTCATCGGTTCGTGGAACCCCAAACTCGTGTGCTTAATATTATTAGATTGCAGATTGCATCTTCTACGATCTTGCTTGTGTTCTCGATTTGCATGCAAGGATAAGCCTTCTTGGCGAGGTCAACCGTGTTTGTTTGTGGTTGATAACCAAAGGAGCCGTGGTGTAGCAATTGCAGGATTCGAATCTATTCTGATTGGAAGCTGGATCGTCAACGTCGAGTTCTCCACAATACTACTACCTGTCGGAAGATCGGGCCATCATTCCCATCAAGTGGTATCAGAGCGTCGGTTGCCCGATAGGTAATTCTTGTATCCCCACTTTTGTTTTGCCATCATCCTAGAGTCCAGAAAAATTGCCCCACAAAAAGTTCCACATCGTTTCCGCTGTCCTACAACCCCTTATGCCTTTGCAATTTTTGTTTCAGTTTCGCTTCGTTGAATTTGTATCCATCGTCATCGTTTTGTTGCTGGTTTGAGGTCGTGATCCTAGTAGTTAGTTGTTCCTTTCCGTTGCCCTAGTTCTTGTTTGCACCATTAATCATCCCACCACCACCAACCCTAGAATCGAACTGAGTCCTACTCGGTTTGTCCTTGCCGCCACTTTGCATTATATATTCTGCTTCACAAGCCCTAGATAGGTCATGAGCCGCCTTGTGTCAATTGCCTTGCACCGCTGGCCACCTTTTTTCACCCATGATCCTATTGCTATTTTAGCCCGAATCGAAAGGAAGAAGTGAAGTCGCAGGCAATTCTTGATTGCGCAGTGTTCAGTAAAATAGCCATAATTTTTGCATACGAATTCAGATTGGGGTGTATTTTTTTGTTCCTAAGAGGACGACATCGCGCATCTGAAAAATCCATAGGTGGAAAGACCTGTGCAAATTTTAACCCTCAAAATTGACTTCTAAGACCGAGTTTTGGACCTGGAAGTTTCATGTGCTATTTTTATGGATTTTTCGGTCATCTGTTTAACATTTTCTCTCATTCCAAAATGTGAGATTTTTATTTTATCTTTGAGTTAAAAGAAAGGAAAACAAAAAGCAAGTGCAAAAAAAAGCCGCACTGAAAAAAAAATTAGAGAGAAGAAAAGAAACAAAAAGAGGGATAGAGAAGCAGATAATCAGAATTGCTTGCATCCTTTGAGTCCTATGTGCTTTGATATATCCCTTGCTATGTTGAACTAGTTCTAGGAACACGTTTAGGCTAGCAACTTTGACAAGTACGTTGGACATTTATTCAGCTTGCTAATCTGATTTCGATATTGCTTATTCATTGCTACTAAATATTGCCTTCCGAGCTAAACATACTTCTTATCAGTTTAGGTTTTCCTTTGCAATCGCTTCGCTCACGCCCTCACGGTATCGTGAACCAACCACCGGTCGTACCACCTATTGCTTTGGTAAGAACATTTGTAAGGGTGTGGTAAGACCCGTGATAGTTTGTGATCCCACTGTCCAGTACCTAGTAGTTGATAGGGGTAATAATTTGTTGTATCTTCTGTTTTCTACTATCAATTGCAGGGGTACCAGAGGACCAGGACGGTAACCAGTGTGTTCTTAATAACGAGCTTCGAGAGATGCTTCGAGAGATGAATGAGACTATGAACAAGCAAATTCAAAACATGGAGAATGCACTTGACAGAAAAGAGCATAAGCACCAACCCAACTTTAATTCATCTCCTTCTATTGGTAAAGGTAAGAATTTTCCAGTTCTTCCTTCTTATAACGGATTTGGTGTTGATGCTTATATTGATTGGGAAATAGAGGTAGATAAAATTCTTTCGTAATGTAACCTCTGTAATAAACGAAAAATTAAAGTTGCCGCTCTGTGCATCAATTTGGTGGAATGATTTTTGTGCTTATAAGACAGTACCACAAACATGGAAAGATATGAAACGACTTATGAGAGATGAATTTGTTCCATCTTATCATTCTCAAAAGTTACTTTATGTATTGCAATGTTTACAACCATGTTATAAAACTGTCAAGGAATATTACGAGAAATTAGAAACTTTGTTGTTGCGTTGTGGATTAGATGAATCTGAAGAAGCTAAGGAAATAAGATTCTTAAATGGACTTGACAAAAAATTCAGAGTATTCTTGTTGATAGGGAATACAATTCTCTCTCTAGTTTATTTAATATTGCTTGTGAGGTTGAAACTCAAATTGAACATGAAAGACATGTTGCTGAAATTAATGTCTATAATTGCAAAAGAGAGCAATATTCTTTGGAAGAATGGCATGTAACACCCCGGAACCCACATGCCCCGAATGTTACACCCTCAAGCAACCATAATCACAAATCACTAGAGAAGAACAGCAAAACAACCTAAACATGCTAGTAGGCGGCCGAACTTTAATAAAACATTTCGCTAGCACCTCCCCTATTAACATGGACATCCACTCAGCAGACAAAAGACAATATTCAATCTAACAACAATAAAAACAACAAGCCATATTATCCATTAACCATCATGACCAACTAAGCACACAACTAAGCATAATAACATGAAAGAACAACAATATTCAAAAGATAACTATGGTGCAATTAAAGAGGAACAACAAGTATCAACACCATAACCCAAGGAAGTAAACTAACATACCACCAACTACTTACAAGCTACCTATTCAAAATCAAATTCTTTTAAATCTAGCACCTATTCCAAAGAGAGATGATTCAACTATTTCAACTACATTAAGGCATTGTGAGTGAAGTGAAGCTATTTCCCATCCCAGCGAACTGTCCTCGTAGTACCTAAAAAAAATTAAACAAACAAATGTGAGTCTAAAGACTCAGCAAAATGTATCACAAAACCATTTAACGCAATTAAATCAACAGCATGAGCATTTTTCTTATCCAAATCAACAAAATGTAAAACAATAATAATATCAACACCATTTACCCCTTTCGCTTCATTGTTTAATTCCTACACATACCTCAGTAGATCTATTTGGATGAGTCCACGACTCTATCCCAGCTTCTCACAGTACCATTTAACACACAAAACTCATTGTTAGCGATGCAATGCAATGTGCATGCTCATGAATGCATCTCTCTTTTAGCTCATATTGGTATTGCCGAGTGCACACCCGTTAGTGTGCACCCTCATTCCCTTCCATCCCGTGGAGGGCGCCTACTCTTACTGACTCGCTTCCATCCACATCTGTGGATGGGACTACGAGGTAGGACTTTTGTGTTCACTACGTGTGAACACAGAGGCCCGCATCAATATGGGTCGCCTCTTCCATTATGAATGCACATATGCAATTTAACATACATAAATCACAAAGAAAATGCACTCCTTTCCAACATCCACATTTTCATCAACATGAACATAAATACACATGCACAATATCATTTTACTCATAATCATCACTTTATCATTTTCATCATCACAACATACTCATCTGTAACAATTCATAATCATTCAACAATCCTTTTTCGATATAAACATACTCACCAATATACCAATGTGGCTAGCATAAGCATAATCAATAATATTAGCAAGGAGATGATATCCTAGCAATCATACTAAATGATACACTTGCCTTTAACCTCATGAAGCAGTGTGGCGCGAGGTTGAAGCCACACCTCCTGAAAAAAATCACATATTCATGCATCTCAAAACAAAGCAATCAAAATTCAAGCAACAATTAATAATAACTCTTTCACTCTAAGCGTAACGCGCTTTAAACTTCCTCATTTAGACTAATTCATCCTCTCACACAATTCCAACTCAACTTCATACACCAATTCAACACTAAAACCAAACTACGGCCATACCGAACAGCAGCCACTCAAACAATCATAACTTTTGCTTCGC
This sequence comes from Otatea glauca, assembly GCA_036346275.1. Classification (NCBI taxonomy): domain Eukaryota; kingdom Viridiplantae; phylum Streptophyta; class Magnoliopsida; order Poales; family Poaceae; genus Otatea; species Otatea glauca. Next base: position 7,667,362 of record CM070717.1, on the reverse strand, counting down.
TCAACCAAATTGAGTGAACCAAGATCCTAATAAATCACAAGAGGATAATCTACAACTATACTATAGCCATTTATTCATGAGATGCAGCGAAAATTCCCAGATTTGAAATGAACAGAGGTTACATGCATTAACTCTAGTTTTGAACAGCGGTTAGAGAAATGAGCATAACTTCCAATTGGCTAAGTAAACATTTGCATTCTTGGGCTCCAAATGACCACAAGAGGATAATATACAACTCTAATATGGCCATTTATTCAGGAGATGCATAAATAATTCCCAGATTAGATATGAACACAAGTTATATGCATTGACAGTAGTTCTGAACAGCAGGTACTAAAATGAGCATAACTTTTAATTGGCTAAGAAAAAACTTGCATTATTGGGCTCCAAATGACCACAAGAGGATAATCGACAATTATCATATAGCCATTCATTCAGGAGATGCATTTAAAGTCCTCGAATTACACTCTGAACCTCACTCTAAAATCTGAACTTTCAGCAGCTTCAAATTTCAGGATAACAACTTCAAAATAGCATAACTAATAATTCTTGAATCCAAATCAAGCAAACAATGAAATTTTATTAATCTACAGGAAATTTCATAACTCTCTCTAGGCAAACAAAAATTCTAATTCGGCTTGCATCTAGCTCTAAACAGCAGTTTAACATTTTAGCTATCAACACGAGCACAATCAGGACAGCCAGCACTAAAATGACCATAACTTTTGATTGGCTGAACTAAATTTAGTGTTATTAGTCTCAGATTAAAGGGGATTCGACTAGATACAACTTTCTCTATAGCCAAATGTTCAGAAAATGTTTTTAACTAGCTCAAAATTCAAACCTAACAGACAGGCAAAACTCAGCCCGAAAACAGCAGTTTTCCCCAAACCCTAGAACCACTTTTCCCTCCAAAACTTCAAAATCCCCAACCCTAGAACCCCCATACCAGCAAGATACCTCCATTAGCAGAGCATGAACCCTTCTAAAACTACCAAATACTCACCTCCTAGCTCATGAGGAAGAAAAGGGGGAGGAGAAGCTGCAGCTCGCTGCTGCTACTGCTGCCGTGGCTGCTGCTGCAGCTCCTGAGGGGAGGAAGAGGCACTGATTGGGGAGGGAGGAGGCGACAGCAAGGGGAGGAATCGCCAGGAAGAAAGAAAGAGAGGGAGGGCTGTCGGGTGATGGGGGTGAGGGAGCAGCCGTCTGGAGGAAAAGAAAGGAGAGGGAGTCAGGTGGGGGATGGGGAAAGGAGGAGGTAATGGGAAAAGAAAAAGGGGGTGGGGAGAGAAAAATTGCAACCGCGACCAAAATTTTTTGTCCACGACATTACATGGTATCTTGTCGAGTTTTCACCTGCTACTAACTTTTCCCAGGACATTGAGAACAAAAACGAGAAGGAAAACACGCAAGAGAAGGAGGAGCAGGAGATACTTGATATCCCATGCATGCCTCAAGAATGTACAGATTATGATATGCCTAAATCGGCTAAGATAGAAAACAAAGGTAACGACATATGTGTTATTTTCACACGAGGAGAGAATTCTGTTGATGTGCTAAATTTGGCCACTACTGGTGCTATGCTAGAACAGCAGTTAGTTGACACTCAAATTGAATCACCTTTGTCACAATATGATTGTATTGCTGTCCCTGGTGATAAAGAAGAGTTGTGTGATAATGTCTCATTTATATCCATGCCTCAACTAGTGAATGAACATGTCTGTTTTATTTCTGATCTAAACACGTGTGCTAAAAATAAACATGTTATTCACCTTGCTAATGAAAAGGATGAGATTAAACTGTTGTCTTCCTTGAATACTTTGGGTTATATTGAATTTGATATCATATGTGATCTCAATTGTTTAGAGGAGAGATTTCTATGCCTGCTAATTTGTCATGGCCATCCAGTGTTAGTTTTCAAGCTATTGGCAAACATAGTGATAAAGGAAAGTACATGGTGCATCGAGTTTATATTTGTACCATTTTGAAATCTTCTTTTAATGTGCCACAATATTGACAACCAAAGAAAATGTTGGTTTCTTTGCCGCATCTTGTTATGAACCTTTTGCAGGCCAATGAGCTTGAGTCGAGGACAACTCAAAATCAAGAAGGGGAGGATCATGAGACCATGTGCAATAACCCCCATTATCACATAAATGCAAAATAGAAATTTAATGTGCATACAGTACTAGTCCCATGATCAGTGGCTAGTACGCATATTTTCAACAATTGGAATCGCAACCATACAACAATTATTTAAGCGGAAACTACTATACAAAGAAATCTTACAACTCAGAGCATATAGCAGCAAAAGAAGCAAAGTCTTGTAGTGTGCCCATCCAACCCGCAGGCAACTGACAAGGCATAATCCCTAGAAAGATCACATCGATGATATTCCCGCAACTTACGATAGAAAGAAGATTCGGAGCTTCGCTAACATTCCACCTAAAAACAACATATAAGCAAGGGTGAGTACTCTACGTACTCCGCAAGACTTTAGCAAAACCTATAATATATACAGGCCATTTCAAAGGAAACACTTCTACAGTTAATTTGAATAAAGCAAAATTGTAATTGAAAATCAAGTTGTCATTTGCAAACGGAATTTATAAGAGCAAGTTTGACTGATAAGAAATAAATAAAGCATAAGTAACAGTCACAGCCCTTCACGAGCATTGAATAATTCAATGATCCAATCCTGTCATCATCATTTCTTGCCAACACGTGGCAAAACAAATGAAACCAAGCCCTTTTGAAAATAGCCAAATATTTAATTAGTGCAAGTTCACCAAGTTTCCCATGACCAAGGGGACGGCTAATCGATTGGATTTATACTCTGTAGAGGTGTACAACATTACCAACAAGTCATGACCTTTTTTTGCCGCATGTTTCATGCACCTTTGGCGTGTGGCCAGAATGTTCATGATGAAAACCTTTACATTACCTAGGTGAACTTTGCACCAGCCCAGGACATTAAGCCCTCGCTATAGAAATAGATATAGTCACCCAAGACCTAGATTCATTCACATAACACCCAACACACCATTTCTGTTCATGGCAAGGCGTACATCATTGCATTGGTATGTAGAAACCCCCTACAAGCAGACCTGGAAAGGAATGCCTGTGCAATCTCCCGCCTTCCATAAATGCAAAACAAAACTAGATAACTTAATTGGTTTAAGGCTGCCCATCCCAACACTTGTGGTTGTACGGAATTATCTTGGATCATGCAACACTATGTTCGGTCCTTAATCCGACACGGGCGATACTTCACCCTACACTACGTGCAAATTCCTCTGCATATCCGGCTATTGCCAATAATCGCCCGAATCAAAACAATAGTTTTATTTTTGGTTTTTAGTCAAAATACCCATAACCAACAATGTCATACCCAACATTTTAAATTCTCAGGAAATAATTTTAATCATGATCATCTACAACACTACTAAGTAAGCATGGCTAAGCAGGGATAAATATGTAATCGCGTATACCCAAAGATAACATTAAGTAATGTCTATCCTTAATCTATGGTTATCAAGGTTCACATGTCCATACTTATCAAGGAGGTTTCATGAGACAATAGGTATATCTACTAGTACCACAAAATAGCAAGTTTACAGTAAATAAGCGCATGCATGAAACATTTTAATAAACACAATGAATATTAAATACTGGGATCAATATGATCAAAGGGGTGCTTGCCTTACTTATTTGTTGCTTACGACGAAGTCGAAGCCACGGCCGACGGAGTTGACGACGGAGGTAGCGATGTCGGATTCTACACGTCATTCAACGGAAATATAGCAAATAACAAACTTCAATAAGAGCAAAAATAAAATAGATAGAACACCAAATAAAGGCTTGTTGAAGAAAATAGGAATATTTTAGGGTTTGGATTGAATGATTTTATATTCTTGTGTTTCAGATGATTAAGCATTCATATCGATAACAGCTTTTATATTGAACAAAGCATGGTTCTTTTTTATATATTATCTTTTCTAGAATTACAAATACAAGAGGCTAAATTATGAATTCTTGTATTTATAGCTTCGAATTCTAGATGCTAAAATTATTTGGATTAATAGAAGTAGAACATTAATTAAAGTATTATGTAAATAGCACTTAGCTTTAAGTATTTTTGTATGAAAACGATTTATATGGGTTAGATTTATAGGATTAGGCTACTGGCCTTATTTTCAGGGTCTTGGAGAAGATTCTAGCGATACAAATATCTTAATTATAGATTTCTTCATTATTACTAAGTTTGTTTATTCACAAAATGAAGCTCAGAAAACATAATACTTAAGGTTATTATGCTAACAGGGTTTATATCCAAAACATGATGAAAAGAGATTATTTATTTAGAATAGCATAGGATATACTTTGGAGAGCAATGCTAAGCTAATTTTTGACATTTTAGTGTTTAGACGAGACATTATATTCATTGCTAATTCAGCTTATATGATATTAAGGTTTACGATGACCATAACACTTATGGGTATTCAACTAGCAAGATTTAGTTGAAAAGTAAGTTGTAATTAGAATGTTGTCCTAGATTATGGTAGCCCGTATCCTAAATATCATTTCTAAACTGATCTTCATAATATTTGCATTTAGACGAGATATTCTATGAGCTACCGAAAAGGCTTAAGCATTCCCATAATCTACACGATAAAGGTTCAGTTTTCAATTTAAGTTTGCGACTGCACCTTATAAGATTATTTAACCATTTTTCAAGCATTAGCAGGGGATGACTCTAAGATTTTTTAAAGTTGGTTCCACGATATTTTGCTTTTATTCGAGATGTTTCCATATAAGTGATCATTAGGGTCTAATATGGACTTAGCTCAAATTTACACAAACATAATATATTTTTACATAAACACCAAGGGTATTATTTTTCAAGTTGCTAGGATTTGGTTTCGTCAAATTTGAAGTTAGTTTGTGAAAGATATAACTATTCGGATTACACAAGTATTGGAACTTCAACTATTTGGTTAAGTGTTGATTATGACTTTATTGTAATGATTCTTGCTGGATAAAATAGTTTGATTACATTATATATTTAGAATCTAGTTTCTTATCATGACTTTGCTCTTCATTATATATATACATATACATTTATATATTCTTTTACATGGAGAAAGCTTACGATATTTATGCAGATTAAATTTGTACCTATATGTAACATCCCAAAAATTCTAAATAATAAAAATATAAATATAAATGGTAGAAAATGAAATTGAATAGAATTTTTAATTAGAATATCAAGAATGAATTAAAATATTATCTTCTATTTCAGTATCTTGAAATCCAACCTTAATAAAAGGATCGGTTGCAAAATAAAATTTCAAATCAAACAAAATATTAAAATAAGTTTGAAATAAAAATTTACATTGAAATTCAAACTAATCTAAAATTTTATTGAATTTTTGGTTCTTAAGAGAATCTTTAATTGTACTAATTTTATTTTCTCTACAGTACAAAACTTAAAGTACAACAAGAAAATAAAGTTCAATATTAAAATATCTTTATTTATGATTTTTATTAATTTTCTGAATTTATTTTGATTTTCCTGAATTTCCTTGATTTTTGTTCCAAAGGAAAAATCTTTTCATATAATCATAATAATAGATAAAGAGAAGAGTAAAAAGTTTATAACTAAAAAGATAAACAAAAATTTATTTAACATATAAAATTATTCAGAAATTAATTTTGGAAGTTAAAAGTCATATCAAGATATTTAGAGAAGTTACAAGTCACATCAAAGCAATTAAGGGTGCAATTAATGAACTCTTGACTAGCAATAGTGAACTTGTCAGATTTAAATAAAACTAATACTGCATTAATTCGACTTGCATTTTTTATATTATCTTTATTTTGGATCAGCCTATGAATATTAAACATATCAGGAAATAATGATTATATTTGATAATTTTAAAAATTCAAAAATAGGAAAGTTGAAAATCTGGAAATGTGAGTGTCAGAATTTTAGTAAATAAAATATATAGAATGTGAAATGAAAATTTTACAGGAGACTATTATGGTGATAAGGAACCTCCAAAAAAATTTCACAAACATTTCATAAGTTATGAACTCCCAGATAAATTAAATACAGAAAACTAAAATCTGTGTGCAGTGCACTGTTAGAAATTTTATAAATTCTACATGCTTGAGATAATTCTAAACATTTAACAGTACCTTAAACCCTATCTGTTGTACACGCCATAAATTTCTCATTAAATTACCACTATGATTGCTACCTAAACCATTGAATGCAAGTCAGCTCTGCTGGCGATAAGGAATTAATGAGGTTTGTTTTGTGTCACTTCAATGAACAATGCCAAGGCCCACCCATCATCTAGCTTCTCCACAGCCTTGCTTGGCTATAAAAGCCAGTGATCTCTCCCCAAATGGCCTTTTTCCCTGAGCGTGCAAGCTGAGCCTCAAATATCGCTGTCTTCCTTCCATTCTGTGACTCCAATCTCGCGCCTTGCAACCAAGAAACCTGCCCTTCCTTTTTCCTTGCCACGAAAAGATGCCAGGCTCATCTCCATGCAAACCTCGCTGCCACGGCCATCAATTCCCCAGATATCCGCTGCCCACGGTACCAGTGAACCCCTGGAGTTCCATTTTTTTTGCAGTCGCCTAGCCCCCCTGTTCCTGCTGTGCCCTTGGCCATGGCTACCAGATGAGCCCTCCATGGCGCCAAACCCTTGTTCTGTGAGCTTGCTTTCTGTTTTCTTCTTTTCCTGTATTCATTTCCTTCACTAATGACTCACTAGTGCCTCTTAATTCCATGTCATATGAGACCAGCCCCGGACAAGCCTTCGGCCATGATTGCCATGGCGCCTGTCTGTGCTTCCTCTATTCTTCCTGTCCAATGGCCCCCATCCAAGGTAACTGGAGTTAGTAATTTTAATTAGTCATATTGGTTATATGGCAGAACTTGATTAAGGTAGGCAGAAAAAATCTAATATGCTAGTAAGGTTATCGATGTCTATATGTTGGCAGATAGCAACTCAACGTTCTAGCAACTAACAATTATAAGTTCTGTAAACTATGCATGAATTGAGTAAACTAGTAGTAGTGGTATACATGTATGCATATGTAGGAGGGACCCTAGAACTAATTTACCTTATAGCAACATAATGTTTAAGAAGTGATCTTTACTTGGAATAAGCCTTATAAATGGAGTATAACCCAAATGAGAAAGATGTATGAAAAATACATATATGTGCATATATAATAACTAACAGTAGCATATATAGATGTGCATGACCATGAGATTGATTTAGTTCTGCTGAAACATTTTGAAGTCGGTAACAAAATATTGCATGTGCATAAACTGGATCATAAGCCTTATCCACATGAGAAAAACATATATGTGTGTATATCTTAAAAAGTGAAATCATGTTCATGAAAAACCAGATCTTATATAATGAGAGTATATGGTGCAATAAGGTCACTAAGATGAGTTATAGCTTATGCTTGAGTCTCTTTGCTGAAACATGTGTTCATATAGTACATGCACATTTGAAAATTTGAAATGGATAGACCTCACAAAATGAAGTACCATTCTAGGTAGTGCTAATATCAGCATATACTTTTAGATAAGCTCATGATAATTGGCAAAAAGAACTAGTCTAGATTGCTTGCATAATAGACTTCATCCTTCATGTGTATATAGAACATTTCGGCGAAAAGCAAAATAATGTGAAACTGGTTTTAAAACACTTCTAGGGTCATACCCTACTCATCCCAGAGAAATGAATGAATAATCACGCCTAATGTAATCGCAAACTTAAAATGAAATCCGACTCATTATATTGTCAACTTTATGATCACGTATGTTGTTTCAACAGCAAATGAAATATCACGTCTGAACACTAAAATTTATAAAATTAGTTTAGAAATACTCTCCAAAGTGCATAGCAGCATATTCTAAAGAAATAATTTCACTTCATCATACTTTGCATATAAATCTTGATAGCAAAATAACCTTAAGTATTATGTTTTCAGAAACACTTAAGCCTTTTCGGTAACTCACAAAACACCTTGTCTAAATGCAAATTTTATGAAGAATAGCCCAGAAATGATCCTTGAAATATGGACTACCATAATCTGGAAAAATATTCTTTTTATATCTTGTTTTGCATCTGAATCCTGTTAGATCAAAACCCTTAAGTGTTATGGTCATTAGATACCTTAATGCCATTTAAGCTATTTCAGCAATGAATAAAGCATCTCGTCAAAATCCTAAAATCTATGAAATCAGCTTAGGATTGCTCCCCAAAGTATAGACTACCTTATTATAAAGAAATAATCTTGTTTTATCATGTTCTGCATATAAATCCTGTCATCCAAATAACCCTAAGTATTATGATCTCCATATCCGTAATATGAATAAGCGAGCTTTAATAATAAATACAAAATCAATGCTTAAGATATTTGTTTTAACCAAAACCTTGTTGAAAACCAGAATATGTAACCAATAGCACCATTCAAAATGAATACTTATGCAAAGTAGTACCATTCATGTATGACATGATGACTAATGTTTTAATCCTATTAATCCAAATAATTTTAGCATCTATAATTCGAAGTTATAAATAAAAGAATACATAATTTTAGCCTTTTGAATTCATAAAAAAAGAATAAATAATCTATAAAAGAATCTATATCCGTTCTTTATAGCAAGTCTTTATTTGATATACTGTTTGTTTTCTTTTTGCCCTTATTGAAATTGTTGTTTTGCTATATTTCCATTGAACGACGTGTAGAACTCGACGTCACTAATTCCGTAATCAACTATGCCAGTTGCAGCCACGACTTCGTCACAAACAACAATTAAGCAAGGCAAGCACCCCCTTTGATCATATTGATCCCAGTATTTAATTTTCATTGTGTTTATCAAAATGTTTCATGCATGCGTTTATTTTCTGTAAATACGCTATTTTGTGGTACTGGTAGATATACCTGTTGTCTCATGAAACTTCCTTGATAAGTATGGACATGTGAACCTTGATAACCATATAAATGGGTTAGACAATACATAATGTCAACTTAGGTATATGCAAATATTAACCATGCTTACCCATGCTTTAGAACCAACGTTGAATATGATCAGATCAAAATTGATTCTTGAGAATTGTAAAAGGTTGGTTATGACATGATGTCAATTGTTGGTATTTTGACTAAAAACCCCAAAATAAAACTATGGTTTAGATGCGGGCAATTATTGGCAATAGTCAGTTGTGCAAGAGATGGAATTATACGTAGTGTAGGGGAGATTATTACCCGTGTCAAATTAAGGACTGAGCTATGGGTTGTTTTCAGCCAAGAAAATCGTAAAACCACGAGTGCTGGTATGGGACAGCCTTAACCTATTAAGTTGCTTAGGTCTGACTTTGCACATTGGTAGGCGGGAGATAGTATGAGCAATCCTTTCTAGGTTTGCTTATGAGGGGCTTCCGCACTTCGTTGTGGGTAAATGCATATCGGTATAATGGTGTACGCCTTGTTATGGGAAGAAACCCTTGTTGTAGGGATGGACTGCCTATGTTCTTATTGCAGGGATGGACTGCATATGTTCTTGATCTTATTGTAGGGATGGATTGCCATGTTATACTTATTTATGTTTCTTCTTCCATAACAAGGGTTTCACGTCACCGGGCTGGTGCAAAGCTAGGTCTATGTAATGTAACGGTTATACTATGATCTCTCTGCGGCACACCAAAGGAAGTGTGTCAATTGCGCTGCACAAAGAGATGATCATTTCTTGTGGGTAAAGCTGTTAGCCTCTGTAGAGTGCAAATCTAATTAATTAGCCACGCCTACGGTCAAAGGCACTTGGTAACATCATCACATAGCTAAATGTTTTATTATTTTCAAAATTGATGATTTTCACTTGATGTGCCTTGTTTTGGCAAAGATTATGGTTACGCCACGTGTTGGCAAGGAATGGACATGACAAATTGGACTATTGGATCATTGAATTATCCAATGCTCGTGAAGGGCTGTGAGTATTACTTATGCTTTACTTATTTCTTATCAGTCAAACTTGCTTTATTAAATTCCATTTGCAAATGACAACTTGAGTTATAAATTCAATTTCGCTTTATGCAAATTAACCGTAGAAGCCTTTTCTTTGAAATGGCATGCATATATTATAGGATTTGCTAAAGTCTTGCGGAGTACGTAAAGTACTCACCCTTGCTTATTATGTTGTTTTAAGTGGAAAAAGGATAGCGAAGCTTCAAAAGATCTCTTTTCATCGCAGGATGCGGGATTTTCAATAAAGCGACCTTTCTAGGGATTATGCCTTGTCAGTTGCCTGAGGGATTGTATGGGCACACTAAAAGACTTTGGTTCTTCTGTTGCTATATTTATATACTTTGAGTTGAAAGAATATATTGTACAAATAGCTTCCGCTTGAATAAAATGATGTATGGATGTGATTCCAATTGTTGAAAATGTGCGTACTAGCCACTGATCATGAGAATAGTACTGTATGCGCATTAGATTTCCATTTTTGCATTTATGTGAAAATAGGGGTCGTTACACTATATAATACTTTATTGCTTTATTCAAAGACATTTCAGCAATAATAATTTAGTTTCATAACTCAATCTCAAATTTATATATGTGTATATACTAATGCTAGCTAATATATGCATATATATATTTATACATACATCTTTTTCATTTGGATCATTTACTATTCATAAAGCAGGTTTAAATTCAACCGCAGCCACTGACATGTGGGGCCGATCGTATGCGACTGTGAAGTAGAGCGCCGACTAGGCCATAATGGAGGATCATGCAGAGATCGGCGAAGCATGGTGGTCGTCGTTGACGCCGAGGATGATGCAGAGGTCAGCGAAGACAGTGGCGCCGGAGAAGTGAGGGAGAAGCATGGGTGTGAGACGCGAGAGAGTCAAAGAAGTGTTGGCGGCCGGATGGGGGAGAAGTGAGGGAGGAGAGAGAGTGAGGGTTAGGGTTAGGTTGGGGGGGTTCGGTTGGGCTTGTTGGGCCGAAGGAAATGGGCCAACCTGGCCAGAAAAAGAAAAAAATATATATAAACAAATAAATAATGAGAACAGATAAATAAATAAATAAATAAATAAATAATAAGACAGGAAAATAAATAAAAATGTAAAATAGAATATGTAACATCCTGAATTCAAGAAAATGACTAAAGTGAAATTTCATAAATCTTGTTGCACATTTGAATGTTCAGTTGAATTTATCTTTGGATTTATTCAATTATTCGAAGATTTGAGTTTTGGAACTAAATGGCTATTAAATACCTAAAACAAACAACTCAAAGAAACTCATGAAAACTTTAAACAACATGCTATAGAAAATAATTTTGTAAAATACTAGAGCACATAAGATGTGTAAATATAATTTTTCTAGAATTTTTACACCCAGTTATATAGCTCAAAAATTCAAAAACTATTTGAAACCAGTCAAATTTGAAGAATTACTATTCTTAAACCGCATGAGATAATAAAGTGAAACCAACGAAAATGGAAAGTAGACTCCTTAGACTACCAACACAAAACTTTCGAAAATTTTTGAACTAGCTTAGTTCACTCGCCCAGCCTGCCCAACCTCTATACCCGAATTTGCCATGAAATGACTTCAACTGCCAAAAGGGAGCCGTTGCAGCTGAGAGAGACTTTGGTTGTGAGCCTGGAAGGGGGACCCACTCAGCCCTGGGCCCATAGATCAGCCTCCCTACCTCTCCCTCTCTCCCTTCTCAATCTTCCACGCCGTTGCCCGGACGTTGCCGCGATAGAACCCTGGCGCCATGCGGCCGGCGCAAACAAGCCTCACCTCCTCTGCCCGTTCACCCATGCCTCGCCCCACCTGCTCCCCTGCGCAGCCATAAAGTCGCCGAGCCTTCCTCCTCTCCTCTCTTTGCTCGCTGCCCTCCTTCCTCTCTGTCGGAGTAGGAAATCGGGCGGCGGGCCAGTCAGCGGAACCAACAAAACCTCAGGTGAGCTAGCCTCCTCCACGCACTTAGCTGCCATGCACTCTCCTGAGTCTTCCTTGCGCATGCATGCAGCTGTGTCGCCGAGCAACCTCGCCGGGATTCTCACCTTCCCAGTATCCGCACGGTGGAGAAGCTCCTTCGCTGGTCGCCGTCGCCGCTCTAGTGATCGCCGCCATAGCGAAGGACTGCCCCTAGCCGAGCCCATCTCCATGCAGTTCACCTCCCCAGCCGAGCTTCATCCTTTCCAGCAGCCAAGCCCTCGCCATTGTTGTTCCAGTCAAGCTTCTAGGGTTAGTAGAGGTATAGCTCAAGTACTATTCCATGCTCTCTAGTCACAAGTGACATCGTAGCTCAGTCATTGAAGTCCTCTAAGTTTTAGCTGAGACGTCCTCAGTTCGAATCCATCTCAGCCATTAAAATTTTTATTTTTGCCTTTCACATTTCAAATGTTCATATCTTTTGCTAGGAATGTCCAAATGAAGTGATATCAGTTTCTAAATTTATGTTTTGAAATGATTAATTAGAATCTGAAATAAAAAGTTATATATTACTTGCAGAAAAATATTTTTATTAGGGTTTGAATGCAAGGCCCTAAATAGGTGTTATGAAGGAAGTATATTTTCACCTGATCCATAAATCACGAAATAAATGCCATAAGTTACTGCAACCTATGCACTCCATTTCTGCAAAAACATTTATGTTTCAACGTATTTTGAATCAAAAATTGATTGTTTAAACCCTTACTAACATGCAAGTTTCAAATGGCTAAAACATTGATCAAATGAGCTCAAATTTTGATGAAACCAGTTTAGATGCATTCCTGGGATTTCATAGGTCATAAATGGTCAAAAACATTTAGACTTTGCTTTATTTTTCTCTATTTGCTAGTTAGTCAAACACTCAATCGGCAAAATATTCAAACGGCTATAACTTTGCAAATGAACCTCAAATTTGAAAAAAACAAATGCTATGACCTTATAATGTCATGTAATTGCTTGCTATGCATAAATGACATCATTTTGAACAATTTTAAGTTAAGCCATATTAAGCCTTAATGACCATATGCATGAAAAACATCTCAAATAAATGTGAAATATCGTGGGACCAACTTTAAAACACTTTTAGGGATATCCCCCACTTATGCCTGAGAAATGATTAGATTATCCCATAAGGTGCAGTCGCAATCGAAGAAAGAAAACTGGACCATAACCGCGTGAACAGCATGGTCGTAGTTGCCTTTTCGGCAATCCGTAAAGTATATCGTCTAAATGTAAATTTAAGGAAAAATAGGACATAATCAATGTTTAGTATATATAATACCATATTCTGCAAAAATATCTTAATTATAACTTGCTTTGCATCTGAATCCTACTAAAGCAAAACCCTTCAAAGACTACAAACTGCACTAAGACTATAACACTTAAGCACTTTCAGCAGCTTGAAAACCAACTCGGCTAAACCTAAATTTTGGGGGAATTGACCCAGAATCGTAAACCAGTAAATGGAAAATCAAAATATGGAAAAAAATTAATTTCAACTTACTTATCATATAAAACTAGCTAGAGCAAAAACCCTAAATGATAACGTTGTTAAAGTCACTTGTATGGATGAATGAAATCGGAAGACTTAAATCAAATCATCGGCAATGCGATAAATCATCGCATAACCAAGTAGTAACAGCCAATACCTTAAAATTTTCAGATCCAACATGTACGAATTACTCCCATACATGAATACTTAAAACCAAGTACCAATGAAGCAAAACCTTTTAACTAATGATACTTTTATTCATCCAAATAATTTTAGCATCTATAATTCGAAGTTATACATGCAAAGATACATAATTTTAGCCTCTTGAATTCATAAATAGCCTTAGCTATGATTATAACTTTAGCTTCTTATAATAGAGAATGAAAGTAAAACATTCAAGAAAAGGTCTCACATAAACAAAGTGCTAATGAAATCATTATGAAAGTGAGAAATCAAGAACTCGCAATCACCATATTCTTCTTGGTAAGTTTTTATTTGGTATTTACATCTGATTTCTTTTTGCCCCGTTTGAATTGGTGATATTTGCTTTTGTCTCGGTTCTTATTATTCGACGCATAGACGACGATAATTCGGATTCGGTTATTCACGACGTCGACTACGACCCGGATTATAATCCAGAAGAAGAGCAACCAGGCAAGCACCCTCCTTTGATCATTTTGATCCCATATTTGCAAATTTATATTGTTTTATCAAACTATATGCATGTGTGTATGTTTTAAACTTGCTTTGTTGTGGGTAAAGGTAGCTAAATCTACTTGTATGCGTTACTTTTACCTTGTCATTTGAACACTTGCCATTGTAACCTAGTATTGGATTAGACAATACTTAATGTCACTTGGGTAAAACTTGCAAACTTACCATATGTATTGCTTAGACATGCTCACTAGAACTTTCAAAATGATGGGAGATGTCTCAACTACTTTGAGCAAACTTGTTTAAACGGATGGAACCACGGTATGGTTTCCACTTAATTTGATAAAAATCCAACTCAAACTTATGATTTAGACGCGGGCGAGTTATTACTTAACTTGAGGCGTGAAAAGGACCTCACGCGTAGTTAGGGGGAGATTCTCGCCCGGGTCAGTTAAGGACTGAACTTGATGCTATCACCTAAGTGTTTTGGTGCAACCACATGTGCTAGTATGGGATAGCTTAAACTCACTAGATTAGTTAGAGTTTAGCCTTGCATTTTGGTAGCCCGAAGTAGTATGGACGATCCGATGGATTGGTGTCGTTCTAGGTGCTCCCTTCACCGAGGTGTTGGGGCCCAAGCATTCCAATACAACGGTGTATGCCTTGTCATGGGGAGAGTTCACGGTGGGGCACCATCGGTTCAGGATCTCCAGAACTATGGCAAGGGTTTCACATCACTGTCGCTGGTGCAAGGCTAAGCTTTAACTAGTTGAACGGTTTCGTCACAGTCTAGCAAATCGGGTACGGTACGTATCGCAAGGCATGGTTGGCATTATTGCTAAAATGTGTCATGTGGGTAAGTGTACACTCTCTGTAAGATTAAAATCTAATTAATTAGCCGTGCTCGCGGTCATGAGCAACTTTGGAAAATAATGTCAAGTATAGTATTTGTTTTGCCAAAACATTTGGGAACGGTGTTGGGTTCGTATGGAAAACTTTGGGAGCCAAGGATGGCTGTTTTTATTCGCTATTCGTAGCAAAGGAGGGCTTTGGAATGATTGATATGAACCGTACTTACTGTTATTAGCGTCTTATTAAACGCTCTTTACAATTCCGTTACCGTTTTATGCAACATTCACTTGTTCAACAAAATCTGCTTTATGCTGAAATGAGACTAGTGTAGAAACTTGTAATCCTTGTTCTAGCCTGCATTTACCTTATTTCCATACACTAAAGTCTTGCGAGTACATACGTGTACTCATAGTTTCTTAATCAATATAATATAGAAGATGAAATGGAAGAATGCCCCGACAACGCTTATTATACTCCGGGGACCGATGATCATGTTGACGGATGAACTTGGGTTTTTCCCAAGTCGGTTGCCTTTGGGTAGGGATGGACATACCGCTGTCCTGCTTTTGTTATATGTGTTATTTCCGCTGCACTTTAATTATGGACTTGTAATCTTTGGCCGGTCGGCCCTACTTGTAATATTAAGTAGTTGTACTAGTTCTAGTTTATGTTTATGCTATAACAACTGCTTAGTTTCATGTGTATGTGTTGCGATACATCTCGAATGCGGGATATGTGGATGCTAGGCGTTGATCTTGGGAACTAGCACTAGACACATATCCGGGTACCTGGAATTGTTTTCAACCATCTAATGCATAAACTCAGGCGGTCATCGTTCTTTGACTATTGCTCGCGCTCCCCTTGGTGAGTGTGGGTGATACCAAGGTTCTGAGACGGACGGTGAGTACTATGCTTGGATGAGTTGATTTCAATCCCAGTATGGTTGTTCGGAATGGAATCGAAACTCCCTTGGTTGCGTAAGTGTGTATGGTGCAACTAGGTGGCTCATATTTGCTTGGGTGAGGGCCATCTGGTTAATACTCCATGCACGGGACTTTTGGGTGACAATGATCATACACTTAAGTGGAGTATGGATGTCACCTCTGAGTCCAACACATGAGCAAGGATCGATTTGTGTTTCCGGGTGCCCACAGAATAAAATAATACATACTTATTTTAAATCATGACGAAAATAAAAGAAAAGAATATTCACCGAGAGAGGAAGCCGTAGAAAACAAATTTAGATTTTATTTTCTTGTTTTTCTCTTTTCTTTTCTCTAAATTAATTCAAGCTTCGTAACATATTTAGAGATAAACACTAGATGCATATGATTTACCATAAAATGACATAAATCTTAACTTTATAAATCCAAATAATTTTAGCATCTTGAATTTGTAAATAAACACATACATCTATAAACTTTAGCCTCTTGAATTCGAAGAATAAGAATAACTAATCTATAGAAACCAAGGGTTCAGGTCATAAGACACAACAGGAGCTTAATTTATGCTTCCACACTGCTAAAAATTAATTCATGAATAAAGATTAAATAAGACAGTTGCACATACAATCAAGAAATCATAACCTAAAACACACATGTTCTATGTACTAGATTTCTATTTGATTTTCCATTTGATTTCTTTTTGCCCTTATTAAAAATTGTTATTTTCTATATTTTCAATGAGCTACGTGTAGACTTCGACGTTTCAGAGTCAACGACAATCGACTCTGACTTCACAACTGAAATCAACAAGCAAGACAAGCTCTCATTTGATCATATTGATCCCAGTGTTTTAATTTTTATTTTGTTTTATCAAACCAATTTATGCAAATGTGTATTTTCTGTAAATTCGCTATATTGTTGTACTGGTAGATATACCTGTTATCTCATGGAATTTCCTTAATAAGTTTTGACATGTGAACCTTGATAACCGTAAAATTAAGGTTAGACAATATATAATGTCAATTTGGGTATAAGCGATGAATAATAATCATGCTTAGCCATGCTTTAGATCTGGGTTGAACAAATTAAATAAACTGATCAGTTCAAACTTTGGTATTTTGAGACATGATGATGATTACTGGTATTTTGGTATAAAAACTCAAAACAAAACTATGGTTTAGACGCGGGCGATTACTAGCAATAGCTGGAGGTGCATGGACTTGCACGTAGTGTAGGGGGAGATTATCGCCCGTGTCAGATTAAGGACCGAACTATGGGTTGTTTTCAAGCCAAGAAATTCGTACAACCGCAAGTGCTGGTATGGGACAACCTTAACCTACTAAGTTACTTAGAACTAGCTTTGTACCTTGGAAGGCTGAAGTAGTACGGGCTATCCCCGTATGGATTGCTCTAAGGGACGTCCACACCGAGGTGATAATGGAACAAACGTTTGCCGATATAACGATGTATGCCATACCATGGGGAGTTCCATCATATTTATGCTCTGAGTTCTTCTGCCATAGTATGGGCTTGTTGTCACCGGGCTGGTGAAAAGCTAGGGCTAGGTAATCTAACGGTTACGTTATGATCTCTCTGTTGCACACCAAAGGAAGTGGGCTAATAGCACAGCACAAAGGGATGATCATTTCTTGTGGGTAAAGCTATACACCTATGAAGAGGGTTAATCTTTTGAAAAGCCGAGCCCGTGGTTTTGGGAACTTGGTAAAGTCATCACATAGTTAGATGTTTTATTATTTTCAAAATGGCTTGGTTTCATCTAGTTGCCATGTGTTGGCAAAAGAATGGTGTTGACAGGAATTGGATATCTCGATGCTCATGTCGTGGAGGATTGTGAGTTATTACTTATGCTTTACCTACTTGTTATTTTCTTACGAGACAACCTTGCTTTTACAAATTACGTATTGCAAATTAAAACTTGATTTACAAATCAAATTCTGCTTTATGCAAATTAATCGTAGAAGCCTCCTTTGACATAGCCTACATTACTGCATTTGCAAATACCACCTTAAGTCTTGCTGAGTACGAAAGTACTCAACCTTGCTTATTTTTTGGTTTTAGGTGAAGATAGTGAACCCCAAACGACATATATTTTGGCGTAGGTTGTGAAAATTATCTTAGAAAGTTTTTCTAGGGTTTATACCTTGTTAGTTGCCTAAGGGTTGGATAGGCACACTACTATATACTCTGAACTGTAAGACTACACTGTAAAAATAGATTCCACTCTAATAATATTGTGTATGGATGTGATTCCAACTGTGGTAAATGTGCGTACAAGCCACTGATCATAGGACTAGTATTGTATGCACATAGATCATCCTTCTTGGTATTTTTTACCGAAAAGGAGCATCGCTACAATGCACTACTTCATCTCAAGAAGCAAAATGTTGTTAAAACAAAATTCTAGAGTATAGAACATGACTTTCTTGTTGCATGCTCAAAATTCAAATTCAATTCACTATTTATAGAGTTTATGCTCACGAAACTTTCCAAGCACCATACGTAAATGCTGCATATGGTCTTCTTCGGTTTTGGAATAGATGAGGATGTCATCAATGAATACCACTACGAACTTATCTAAATACTCCATGAAGATGTTGTTCATAAGGCACATAAAACTGGTAGGAGCATTTGTAAGTCCAAATGACATTACAGTGTATTCATATAAACCATAACGAGTTGTGAAAGCAGTCTTAGGAATATCCTTGGGTTTCATTTTCAATTGATAATACCCATCTCTCAGATCAATCTTTGAAAATACCTAAGCACCATTCAATTGGTCAAAGAGATCATCAATACGACGAAGTGGATACTTGTTCTTGATTGTAACTTCATTTAAAGCACGATAATCTATGCACATGTGTAGACCACCGTCCTTTTTAGGAACAAATAGCACAGGACTGCCCCAAGGTGATGAGCTAGGATGAATGAATCCCTTGCTTAGTTGATCTTCGAGTTGTTTCTTCAATTCAACCAACTAATCCGGAGGCAAGAGATAAGGGTGTTTAGAGATAGGTGCTTTTCTAGGGACAAGATTAATAACAAATTCCATGTCCCGGTCTGGAGGCATTCCTGGCAATTCATCTGGAAGCACTTCCGAATACTCACACACCATTGGTACTTGACTTAGTTCTATGACCAAAGCAGAATAATGTAAAGGCTGTTGAGCTAGAATGCTATTGGTGGGAGAAAACTACACTTGAATTCCACCTGGGCTAAGAAGGGATATAGGTCGATTAGCACAATCTATATAGCCTTTATGCTTGGATAGCCAATCCATAC
The DNA here is from genome assembly GCA_036346275.1 of Otatea glauca. Lineage (NCBI taxonomy): Eukaryota > Viridiplantae > Streptophyta > Magnoliopsida > Poales > Poaceae > Otatea > Otatea glauca. Next base: position 7,648,078 of record CM070717.1, on the reverse strand, counting down.
CAAGAATCACATCTAGTCGTGAGGTTTCAATAACAATGAGATTAGCATGAAATGAGACTCCATTTATTTCAATGTAGACCTCTGAACAGTGTTTTGAGGTCTTCATAGTTGCTCCAAAGGGATATATTATCATCTTTGTTGGAAGTAGATCAGCTTGGAGTTCATGCTGCTTGATGAATTTGTTAGATATAAAGGAATGTGAGCCAGCCAAGAACCGTGGACCTGGTCTGTGGTTCGTTGGTGCCATGTGATGGCCAGGGATTTTTCCAGAGTATTTAATTCAGTGATGTCTTCTGGGATGATATAATAATTAGATTTTTCAGTATAATAATAATTCAAGAAAAAAATTATTACTTTTAAATCTTTATATAGCCTATTCTTCCTCATACAAACTCCGACTGAGACGATTCAAATTTCTAAAAAATTATAAAATTGAGATCTATATAATGGTGAATTTTATGTGATTTTTGGAGTTTGTTTACTACTTGGTTTGGTATTTATTTAGTCTTCTGTCTTGATTACATATAAGTCAAAGTGACTGGATCATGTAAAAGTGAAGAGTTGATCTGTAACACCCCAAATTTTGCTCTAATTTAAATTTTGGAGTATTTTTGGTTTTTGTGAATTTTTGGGAATTTATTTAAGTTAATTTGGATTTATTCAAATAGGACTTTTCTTGAAAACAATTAAATAATGGAAAAGTTTTTGCAAAGTTTTATTGCAAATATTTTAATGGAGTTCCAAACATCTCAAAGTATTTTCTAGAGTTTTTCTGGAATTTTTCAGAGATTTTTACTATTTTCTTTGGCCAAAACTATTTTCTCGAATTATTTTTATTCGAAAAGGATTTAAAATCCTGCAATGTGTTTGGGCGAAACCACGGACCGCCCAAGATCGTGCTCTAGCCCAGCTCGCGTCGCCGGCCCACGCAGCCCGTCCCGCCGAAACCCTAGCCGTCGCCGCGTTTCGCCCGTTGGATCAACATCGTGCGATCAAGGAATCGCCACGTCTCTCCGCTGTTTTCACCCGTTGGATCGCTGCGCGTGGACGCCCGGGATTTCGCCACGTCGTTTCTTCCTCGCGAGATCGCCGGAGCAACGGCCGCCTGCATGTCCGCTCGTTTCGCCGAAGTTTTCGCGCACGTCGAGGCGCTATTTAGTGCGCCGCTGCCACCCGCGTGACGCGCACTCCTAGACGCGTCTGTAGCCCTAGCGCACACCTCCCGAAACGCCTCCGTTTTCTCTCAAGAGCTCGCCGTAGTTGCCTCTGTGCGTCGCCGCTGTTTTTCGCCTTTTCCTTCGCCGTCGGTGCATTTCCGCCGTCGCCGAGGTCACGAGCACTGCACGAGACAAGCCGCGTCGAATGCGCTAGATCTTCTCGCCGAGGAACCACTGAAACGCCGTCGACTACGTCATCTTCCTCATCTCCGGCAAGCTTGCACCAAGCCATCGTCGGACTCCGAGCATCGCTGACCGTCGGATCTGCAAGGAGGGGTAAGGATCGCGCCACGTCGCCTTCTCTGTTTTCTTTTAGTTGTTTTTGTATCGCTAGATCTGTTAATGGACGGTCTGGATTAACCCTAAGGTTTACTCGTTAGTTAAATCTTGATCGTTAGATCTAGAGTGAACTGCTTGGATTAGATCTAATCTCTGCGCTATATCTTTGTCTTAGCCGTTCGATCGTTAGTAAACGCGTGAGATTGTGCCACGTAGCTTGATGAATAGTAAATAGCTCGCGTACCGTGGGCCGTTGGATTAGATCTAAACGGCGGTTGTGAGTAGATCGGTGGCACGCGGATCCGTGCCGTTCAAATTTGAACGTGCGGCGGAGATGACGTCGCACCCCATCAAATCCCGTGCGGACTGCGTGTGCGCGTTGACTGAGGGAGAGACCAGATCCAACCGTTGGTTTCTGGTGCACCGTTGGATGCGTGACGCGTGGGGGCTTGGAGTGCGAAATGTCGCCGAACCGCGCGAGGGTGAGATCCGACCGTTGGTTGAGCGAGCGGTCTGGATCTTGCCGCGTGTCGCGTCGGGATTGGCTGTGCACCGTCGCTGACGCCACGGCCTACGTCACCCGTGCATGAGCACAGTGCTGCCAGTCCACGGTGGTCCAGAGCCGAACCGTAGACCCAGTCCATAGACCAGAGCGACGTGGCAGCCTCTGGGCGTGCCACGTGTCAAGCTGACGTCATCGCTGACGTCATAAATATTTTTTATATATAAAAATATTTCGACCGAAATTCATTTATGTGCTGACGTCATCTTGACGCGGTGCTGACGTCATAAATGCGAATTTCCAGTATAAAAATAATTCAGAAGAATCGGATTTTCTTAATTTCTGTATTTTCAGATTCTTTTCAAACTTCAAATGACTATAACTTTTGCATTTTAACTCTGATTTGGGTGATTCAAATTTCTAAAAATTCATAAAATTGTGAGCTATTTGATGGTGAATTTTATTTGAATTTTTGTTATCTAGTATTCTGTATTAGCTATTTATTGCATATTTTGTTTGTACGCGTAGACACAAATTTGCCGGAAAGTTTCGAGGAAGAATTCGTCGCTCAAGACCAAGCTTCGGAACACGACCAACAACTCTTTGAAGGCAAGTGATGCTTTGATCATTTTGATCCCAGATTTTAAAAATGTAATTTATGCTTTGAAACTATGCATGCTAATTATTTAAAATGAAATTAAATTGATTTGGGATAATGTAGTTAATCAACCCATTTTGTTATGCCGCCTTGAATTATTTGTATGCCCTAAATCATTGTCACCCTAAGTTTGATTATATTAGTTGGATGTTAATATTGTGCCAACAGGGAGGCTAGACCGTGAGTAGATGCTTAGCCTTGCAACGAATCATGAGTGATCTTTCGGAAAAATGCTACAATACTGACTAAAGACATATTGAATGTATTTTGAAAAGTGGTGTGATGATGCCACATGATGAGATTGAGGTACAGCGACCTGTGTGGTTCCGTACCGATGTTGAGTAATTGCTGGCATGTATTGCACAATAATCAACTGGGTGGGAAATGATTTAGACTGGGGCAAGTGGCAAGAGGCTGTGTGCCTGGTGGGCCTGTGTGGCAGTGGGTTGATAAGTGATGTGAGTATGTGTGCCACGTTGGGCTGTGTGCCACTGTTGAGTGTTGGAAGTCTTGCCTTGGTCAGTTAAGGACTTCACCTTGCAAGCCTTTGATCTGAGTCACCCGTACAACCACATGTCTGATATGGGACAGACCTAGTTGACTAGGGTTCTGATATCTTTCCTCTGATACCTCGGGGTGGCAGTACACAGGGGTGTATCTGTATGGGGGAGCGTACCTGTGCTACGGCTTGGTGCCCATCCAACGGTGATTGGCCGGTCCTATACTTCGGCTCTGTGTGGGAAGTGATAGTGAAGGCAATACCGAGAGGTTCTTTGGTTAAGGTAGAAGTTCTGAAAAACTTTGTTGCGACAATCACATGTGTGGTGAGCGGTCAGTATCTTGTGGGTAAAGTGTACAACCTCTGCGAGTGTCAAAACTATTCGAATAGCCGTGCTCACGGTATTGAGCATTGCTCGGGATTACAGATCAAGGGTAGATTTTCATAAACAAAACATGGAAGGGTGGTGTGTGCCGAGTGTTAAAAATGAACTCATTAAGGTCAGTGTCGAGAATCTTCGATGAAAAACCATTTGAAGAAATTAGTATTACTTATAATCTGTTCCACGCTTTTAATCTAATTAAGATATTGTTTAAGATTGCTGCTTGATGCAAAAGAACCATTTAAGCCAACCCTTTGGAATAAGCTTTGCATGTAGTAATAGCACTGCATTCTGTGCATTACTTGTTGAGTGCCTTGTGTACTCACCCCACCTTGCTTATCAAACCCAACATCAGTGGAGGAGTCTACACCAGCATGGGAGGAAGAGTACATCGAGGATACGAGCAACTAGGGGGCAAGCCCAGTCGGTTGCCTGTGGCAAGATGAAGGCTTCCACGACTTTTATTTATGTTCCGCTGCTATTTCTTTACTTTGAATAATGTAAGCCCTGTGTGGCTGACTTATCTGTAAGGAGACCATAAGGTCGTACCACTCGGTTTATATACATGTTTGCACTATTTATTCTTATATCTTCGTGAATGTCTGTGATGTGCAACCCTGTATGCCTGTGTGTGCTAGCGTGATCCTGGACTGGCACAGAATACACGGAGGGTCCGGATTTGCAGATTCGGGGCCCGACAGAGGTGGTATCAGAGCCAGGTTGACTGTAGGTCTTGACCCTAGTTTGGTTGTGCCTAGGAGGGTAAAACTATTTTCTAAAGACCTAATCAACTTGAGCAAGAATATCAAAGAAATCTCGACTTATCTCTTCTCCCTTATTCATACCTATGCTGAATTTTTATTATTCTCTGTTTAATTTAAACAAGGTTTATTTTGGCGTATGAGGATGATCCATACCTATGGAGAGCGCACCGAGGATACGCCATGAGTTATGGCGTATGATGCGATTGCTCGGAGGTTTTGACAGCACCAACGTATCGAGGGACTTCGATGGTGCAGGCGGGACTTGACGTCGCCGGGATGTCAAGATCACGATGTATGCTTGGGAGAGGACGAGGCGAGCCATCCTATCTACATCACGGTGAGGAGGTCTTCTTTTGAGGCCGGGATCCAGAGACGGCAGCGTCGAGCGATCGTCGATTGCCCGCGCTTACTCGCAGAGTTGGAGGCACCGTCTTTCGTCACCATCCGCGTCGAGACAATCATTTTGACAGATGGAGCTTGTAGAGGAGGACGCTACTATCACCCACTGGCGAGGTACGCCATCGCCAGGAGGATGCCTTGGGCGAGACAGTCCGGAGTTGCAGAGGACCCGCGCCGAGGTCACAGAGGCGAGGATCCACCGCGGAGGGCTTAGCTCACTCCATGCGTAAGATCCAGAGTTGGAGATGGCTCAGATGGACCCGAGCCCGAGCGATCCCGAGTTACACGATCGAGATCCGAGAGGAGCCGGAGCAGAGGCACCAAGCGCGAGCAGCAGCCGGGACCAGCGGAGTCGATGGGGTCATTTGCACCAGCTGTAGTAGGTCACCAGGACCAGTTTGCCCGATGCCAGAGCACCCACGCTGTATGCTCCGGGGGAGCCGCAGCCGGGTTGGCTCGATGAGTGATCGAGTCTAGTAGAGTATAGTGTCGAGACTCGAAGGTTGAGTCGCGTCTTTTTCTTCAGAGTCACCATTAGGTGTGAGTCGTCATGGATTCCTATGTTTGCTTACTTGTTTTGGTTGTGAGTGTCTCGTATGCGTTGCATTGCCCTTAGGCACTTGTGAGCAACCATACTGCTTTATATTATATCAATAAAGTGGCTAAATAATTTAAGTTACACCTGTTTCCCCACATAAATTCTTCTACTTGTCTATGCTTTCTTCTTTTCTTAACCTTGGAAGCTTGCAATAGATGGTGAGGACACGTGGAAATGTTGGAGCCAGTGGAAGTGGAGCTAACCAGGCGGATAACCAGAATGAAGAGCCGATTCCTCAACCGCCGCAGGTCGATATGCGTAACACAGGAGCCTTCTTGATCGCCAGACTCAACTTATGAACACGATGGTTCAAACCATGCGTGAGATATCCAATCAAGCTGCTGTGAATGTTCAACTGGGGTAACCATGGACCACACCCCTACTCAAGGTTGTCGGAGTTTATGAGAACTCGCCCACCTACCTTCTCGTGCAACGCCAATCAATCTGAGGCGGACGATTGGCTAAGGACAATCGAAAGGAAGTCTGACATTACCCAAAGTGTAGGACATGAGAGGGTACTCTATGCCTCTCATCAACTCAAGGAACTACCGCGAATGGTGGGAAAACATCTGCGCGACTCATGAGGACCCACAGAGTATCACGTGGGAGGAATTCACCTCGACTTTCGCCAAGCACCATGTACCCGAGGGTATCATGGATCTCAAAAAGGAGGAATTTCGGAGCCTCAAGCAGGGTGGCCAGTCAGTGGCCAATTACCTGAACAAATTCACCCAATTGGCACGCTACGCACCGGAGGTCGTGGCTACGGATAAGGCCAGACAATCCCGCTTCATGAAGGGATTGAATGCAGGGTTGCAGGTGGGATTGATCACCCACACATTCCCCGACTTCCAAGAGCTAGTTAACAAAGCTCTTATCTTAGAGGACAAGCGCCGAGAGTTGGATGACAACAGGAAGCGCAGAATGGCGCAACAAGGAGGTCGCTGGGCTAGCAGAGGCGAGGACGGCACCCCAACAGTTCATCCGTACCAGCCGGAGGCAATGATAGGGCACCACCGCCAAAATCGCCCGATGGGTCGAATGTTCGAACTCAAATGCGTAGCACGCATCGAGGAACCTCTCGAGCGATGGGAAGACGTTGCTATCATTGCAATGAAATGGGGCATTTTGCCAACAATTGCCCTAAGAAGGAGGTGTCACCCGGTCCGCTTTAACACGGGAGTACACCGCAAGGACTCCGCACCAATCGTGAACGCGGGGCATCAACAGCAAGAACTCCATCCCAAGGAACGCACGAGGCGAGTCAACCACATTACGACGATGAAGTCCGTAACGCCACGGATGTTGTAATCGGTAAGTTCTAGTAAACTCAAGCACCAGCCATCGCTTTATTTGATTCCGAGCTTCGCATTTTTATTTCCGAGATTTTGCTGTTCAAAATGATATGGAAATAGTGAATCTTAAATGTGTGCTCATAGTCCAATCCTGGATCGAACTCCGATCTAAAGTAGGATGTTCTAGGTAAGACTAATAATTAATGGAGTGGAGTTCCTAGCGAACTTAATCGCCCTTAATACCCAAACCTTGGATGTTATCACAGGAATGGATTGGTTAACCAATCACAAGGCGATCTTTGGATGCGGAAAAAGAGTCATATCGGTCGAGAGCCGGATGGGAAGAAGATTGAGTTTGAAGCAAAATCAAGCGGGATGGACAATTAATGGTCAACGAAGATGAAGACATCGCCACTTAGAGGAAGTTTCCATAGTCAATGAATATCCGGATGTTTTCCCATAAGATTTACCTGGAATGCCACCAGATAGGGATATCGAGTTAGTGATAGAGCTGGTTCCAGGGACAGCTCCCATAGCTAAGAGACCTTACAGGATGTCCACAGAGGAATTGGTGGAAATGAAGAAGCAAATTGAAGAACTCACTGAAAAAGGATTTATAAGACCTAGTTCATCGCCATGGGGAGCACTGCCTTATTCGTCAAGAAGAAGGACGGAGTTTTATGATGTGTATAGACTATCGTGCACTCAATGATGTGACGATAAAGAATAAGTATCCTCTACCGGGATCGATGATTTGTTTGACCAGCTTGAGAGGAGCAGAGTCTTCTCCAAAATTGATCTCCGATCGAGATACCATCAATTGAAGATCCGATCGAGGATATTCAAGATCGCATTTTCGTCAAGATATGGACACTACGAGTTTACAAAGTGATGTCCTTTGGTTTGACAAATGCACCAAATATTTCATGAACTTAATGAATAAGGTGTTTATGGAATACTTGGACAAGTTCGTCGTCGATTCATAGATGATATCCTTATCTATTCCAAGACGAGAGAAGAGCACGCCGAGCATTTGAGGCTAGTCCTTGAAAAGTTGAGAGAGCAACAGTTGTTTGCAAAATTTAGCAAATGTGATTTCTGGAAGAATAAGGTTGAATTTCTTGGACACATAATGACCGTAGCAAGAGTTGCGGTAGATCCAAAGAAAGTGGAGACGGTTCTGCATTGGGAGCAACCCAAGTCGGTAACCCAAATCCGTAGTTTCCTTGGAATGGCGGGGTATTACCGTCGATTCATCGAAGGATTCTCTACGATTGCGAGACCTCTTACGCAATTGTTGAAAAAGGAAAAGAAATTCTTATGGACACCTGAGTGTGAGAAGAGTTTTCAGGAGTTGAAGAGAAGATTAACATCGGCACCTGTATTAGTTTTACCTGACGTTCATCAAGGCTTCGACATCTATTGTGATGCATCGCGTCAGGGATTGGGATGCGTGTTGATGCAAAATAGGAAGGTAATTGCCTATGCATCGAGGCAATTGAGACCACATGAGGAGAATTATCCGACTCATAATTTAGAATTAGCTGCTGTAGTACATGCACTAAAAATATGGCGTCATCATCTCATCGGAAATAGATGTGAAGTGTATACAGATCATAAAAGTCTTAAGTATATCTTCACGCAAGCTGACCTAAATATGAGGCAAAGAAGATGGTTAGAGTTAATCAAGGATTATAATATGGGAATTCACTACCACCCTGGTAAAGCCAACGTGGTGGCAGACGCCTTGAGCGGAAAGAACCACAGTGTAAATATGCTGATGGAAACAAGTCAGGCAGAATTGTGTAAGGAATTCAAGAAATTAGAACTGGTAATAGTACCAGAAGGATTCCTAGCAACCTTGGAAGTAAGACCTACCCTGAAAGATCAGATCAGGGAAGGGCAGAAGGATGGCGATAAGATCACAAGAATTAAGGGCAAAATGGATGAAGGCCAAGCAATAGATTTCAAACTGGATGAACAAGGTACTATGTGGTTTAAAGGGTGCATTTGTGTACCGAACAAAAAGGAGTTGAAGCAGTTAATTCTGGAGGAGGCTCATGACTCCAAGTACTCAATTCATCCAGGAAGTGCGAAAATGTACCAAGATTTAAAGGAAAGATTTTGGTGGCCAAGCATGAAACGAGAAGTCGCCGAATATGTTGCATTATGTGACACATGCCAAAGAGTCAAAGCTATGCACCAAAGACCAGCAGGCTATTACAACCCTTAAAGATACCTGAATGGAAATGGGAAGAAATTGGTATGGATTTCATAACCGGATTACCCAGAATGCAAAGTGGATATGATTCCATATGGGTCATAGTAGATCGTTTAACTAAAGTGGCACATTTCATACCCGTGAAGACCACTTATTCCGGGGACCGGTTAGCAGAACTTTATATGTCAAGAATTGTTTGTTTGCATGGAGTACCGAAAAAGATAGTGTCAGACAGAGGTACCCAATTTACCTCCAGATTTTGGGGTAAGCTACATGAGGCAATGGGGACTCGTTTGAACTTCAGTACAGCATACCATCCGCAGACAGATGGTCAAACTGAGAGGGTTAACCAGATATTGAAAGATATGTTGAGAGCATGCGCTTTAGCATATTCCACTTCATGGGACAAGTGTTTGCCTTATGCTGAGTTTAGTTACAACAACAGTTATCAGGCGAGTTTACAGATGTCTCCATTTGAAGCTTTGTATGGTCGGTCCTGTCGAACACCATTGAATTGGAATGAGACAGGCGAACGACATGTTTTTGGACCAGACATTCTTTAGGAAGCGGAAGAACAGATCGCCCTGATCAGGGAAAGATTGAAGATTGCACAATCAAGACAGAAGAGTTATGCCGACAACCGTCGCAGGGAACTGAGCTTTGAACCCGAAGATTTTGTGTATCTTAGAGTCACACCTCTCAAAGGAGTCAGAAGGTTCCATGCAAAAGGAAAGCTCGCACCCAGATATGTCGGACCATTCAAGATCTTGAGCCGCAGAGGTGAAGTTGCTTATCAGTTGGAGTTACCACAGTCTTTGGCAGAAGTGCATGATGTATTTCATGTATCACAACTGAAGAAGTGTCTTCGGGTACCGGAAGAGCAAACACCGTTAGAGGCAATCGAACTGCAAGAAGATCTAACTTACAAAGAACATCCGATGAAGATTCTGGACATAAGGGACAGAGAGACAAGGAACAAGTCAACACGTTTCTGCAGAGTTCAGTGGAGCAACCACTCGGAAAGTGAAGCCACGTGGGAACGCGAAGAAGATCTGAAGAAGGAGTTCCCAAACCTATTTCTGTAGACAGCCCTGAATCTCGGGGACGAGATTCTGTTAAGGGGGGGAGGTTTGTAACACCCTAAATTTTGCTCTAATTTAAATTTTGGAGTATTTTTGGTTTTTGTGAATTTTTGGGAATTTATTTAAGTTAATTTGGATTTATTCAAATAGGACTTTTCTTGAAAACAATTCAATAATGGAAAAGTTTTTGCAAAGTTTTATTGCAAATATTTTAATGGAGTTCCAAACATCTCAAAGTATTTTCTAGAGTTTTTCTGGAATTTTTCAGAGATTTTTACCATTTTCTTTGGCCAAAACTATTTTCTCGAATTATTTTTATTCAAAAGGATTTAAAATCCTGAATCGGTGTGTTTGGGCGAAACCTTGGATCGCCCAAGATCGCGTTTCTAGCCCAGCTCGCGTCGTCGCCCATGCGGCCCGCCCCGCCAAACCCTAGCCGCCGCGCTTTCACCCGTTGGATCAACATCGTGCGATCAAGGAATCGCCACGCCTCCGCTGTTTTCACCCGCTGGATCGCTGCGCGTGGACGCCCGGATTTCGCCACGCCGCTTTCTTCCTCGCGAGATCGCCGAGCAACGGCCGCTGCATGTCCGCTCGTTTACCGGTTTTCGCGCACGCCGAGGCGCTATTTAGCGCGCCACGCCACCCGCGTGACGCGCACTCCTAGACGCGTCAGTAGCCCTAGCGCACACCTCCCAAACGCCTCCGCTTTCTCTCAAGAGCTCGCCGAAGTTGCCTCGTGCGTCGCCGCTGTTTTTCGCTTTTCCTTCGCCGCTCGCTGCATTTCCGCCGTCGCCGAGGTCACCGAGCACCGCCGAGACAAGCCGCGTCGAATGCGCTAGATCTTCTCGCCGAGGAACCACCGAACGCCGTCGACTCGCCATCTTCCTCATCTCCGCAAGCTTGCACCGCCGACGCCATCGTCGGACTCGAGCATCGCTGACCGTCGGATCTGCAAGGAGGGGTAAGGATCGTGCCACGTCGCCCTTCTCTGTTTTCTTTTAGTTGTTTTTGTATCGCTAGATCTGTTAATGGACGGTCTGGATTAACCCTAAGGTTTACTCGTTAGTTGAATCTTGATCGTTAGATCTAGAGTGAACGGCTTGGATTAGATCTAATCTCTGCGCTATATCTTTGTCTTAGCCGTTGGATCGTTAGTGAACGCGTGAGATTGTGCCACGTAGCTTGATGAATAGTAAATAGCTCGGGTACCGTGGGCCGTTGGATTAGATCTAAACGGCGGCTGTGAGTAGATCGGTGGCGCGCGGATCCGTGCCGTTCAAATTTGAACGTGCGGCGGAGATGACGCCGCACCCCATCAAATCCCGTGCGGACGCGAGTGCGCGTTGACTGAGGGAGAGACCAGATCCAACCGTTGGTTTCTGGTGCACCGTTGGATGCGTGACGCGTGGGGGCATGGAGTGCGAAATGTCGCCGAACCGCGCGGGGGTGAGATCCGACCGTTGGTTGAGCGAGCGGTCTGGATCTTGCCGCGTGTCGCGTCGGGATTGGCTGCGCGACCGTCAGCCGACGCCACGGCCACGCCACCCGGTGCATGAGCACAAGGTCGCCGATCCACGGTGGACCAGAGCCAAACCGTAGACCCAGTCCATAGACCAGAGCGACGTGGTAGCCTCTGGGCGTGCCACGTGTCAAGCTAACGTCATCGCTGACGTCATAAATATTTTTTATATATAAAAATATTTCGACCGAAATTCATTTCTGTGCTGACGTCATCTTGACGCGGTGCTGACGTCATAAATGCGAATTTCCAGTATAATAATAATTCAGAAAAATCGGATTTTCTTAATTTCTGTATTTTCAGATTTTTTTCAAACTTCAAATGACTATAACTTTTGCATTTTAACTCGGATTTGGGTGATTCAAATTTCTAAAAATTCATAAAATTGTGAGCTATTTAATGGTGAATTTTATTTGAATCTTTGTCATCTAGTCTTCTGTATTAGCTATTTATTGCATATTTTGTTTGTATGCGTAGACACAAATTTGCCGGAAAGTTTCGAGGAAGAATTCATCGCTCAAGACCAAGCTTCGGAACACGACCAGCAACTCTTTAAAGGCAAGTGATGCTTTGATCATTTTGATACCAGATTTTAAAAATGTAATTTATGCTTTGAAACTATGCATGCTAATTATTTAAAATGAAATTAAATTGATTTGGGATAATGTAGTTAATCAACCTATTTTGTTATGCCGCCTTGAATTATTTGTATGCCCTAAATCATTGTCACCCTAAGTTTGATTATATTAGTTGGATGTTAATATTGTGCCAGCACGGGAGGCTAGACCGTGAGTAGATGCTTAGCCTTGCAACGAATCATGAGTGATCTTTCGGAAAAATGCTACAATACTGACTAAAGACATATTGAATGTATTTTGAAAAGTGGTGTGATGATGCCACATGATGAGATTGAGGTACAACGACCTGTGTGGTTCCGTACCGATGTTGAGTAATTGCTGGCATGTATTGCACAATAATCAACTGGGTGGGAAATGATTTAGACTGGGGCAAGTGGCAAGAGGTTGTGTGCCTGGTGGGCCTGTGTGGCAGTGGGTTGATAAGTGAAGTGAGTCATGTGCCACGCTGGGTCGTGTGTGCCATTTGTTGAGTGTTGGAAGTCTTGCCTTGGTCGCTTAAGGACTTCACCTTGCAAGCCTTTGATCCGAGTCACCCGTACAACCACATGTCGATATGGGATGCACCTAGTTGACTAGGGTTCTGATATCTTTCCTCTGATACCTCGGGGTGGCAGTACACAGGGGTGTATCTGTATGGGGGAGCGTACCTGTGCTACGGCTTGGTGCCCATCCAACGGTGATTGGCCGGTCCTATACTTCGGCTCTGTGTGAGGGAAGTGATAGTGAAGGCAATACCGGAGAGGTTCTTTGGTTAAGGTAGAAGTTCCTGAAAAGCTTTGTTGCGGACAATCACCTGTGTGGTGAGCGGCTGTATCTTGTGGGTAAAGTGTACAACCTCTGCAGAGTGTCAAAACTATTCGAATAGCCGTGCTCACGGTATTGAGCATTGCTTGGGGATTACAGTCAAGGGGTAGATTTTCATAAACAAAACATGGAAGGGGTGGCTGTGTGCCGAGTGTTAAAAATGAACTGTTAAGGCTGTGTGCCGAGAATCTTCGATGAAAAACCATTTAAAGAAATTAGTATTACTTATAACTGTTCCACAGCTTTAATCTAATTAAGATATTGTTTAAGATTGCTGCTTGATGCAAAAGAACCATTTAAGCCAACCCTTTGGAATAAGTTTTGCATGTAGTAATAGCACTGCATTCTGTGCATTACTTGTTGAGTGCCTTGTTTACTCACCCCACCTTGCTTATCAAACCCAACATCAGTGGAGGAGTCTACACCAGCATGGGAGGAAGAGTACATCGAGGATACGAGCAACTAGGGGGCAAGCCCAGTCGGTTGCCTGTGGCAAGATGAAGGCTTCCACGACTTTTATTTATGTTCCGCTGCTATTTCTTTACTTTGAATAATGTAAGCTCTGTGTGGCTGACTTATCTGTAAGGAGACCATAAGGTCGTACCACTCGGTTTATATACATGTTTGCACTATTTATTCTTATATCTTCGTGAATGTCTGTGATGTGCAACCCTGTATGCCTGTGTGTGCTAGTGTGATCCTGGACTGGCACAGAATACACAGAGGGTCCGGATTTGCAGATTCGGGGCCCGACATGATCCAAGACCAAGGTCCAGAGCAGGAACAAGATCTTTTTCAAAGTAAGTTATTCTTTGATCATATTGAATAGGATCTCGATGACTAGGCCGCTTGCCCAATTGATTGGCAGTGGTGGATCTTCTGGGCCCATCTACTCTCTCTGCTTCGTCTTCTGCTGTTATTTTTAAGTTGGCCTATGAGCCTTACTTATAAACTCTGATATTTAAATAAATAAGTTTACACGTGATATAGTGGTTATCACCTTTGTTATACTATGTGTATTAGATGTTCCTTGACTAGTACAGAACATACATAGAATCTAGAGACGTTACTCCCGGGTTGGACATCTCCATGATAAATTTTGCTCCCTTCATTCTTTTTTACTTCACATCCGAGAATTTAGGCCGTCAAATTTCCTCATATTTGACCACCGGTATGTTATTCTTTTTTACTTGACATCCGAGATTAGCTATATGAACATTATATCAACAGTTTTGTCGTTGAAAATGTACTTTCAAAATATAATAATGTTAATAGACTTCCTCCATCCCACAATATAAGTGCTTTTCTTGGGAAGTATTGTCCGACAATATAAACGTATTCACTATTACAGAAAATGTGATCACTGCCGGTTCTAAATCCTCGAAAAAATTATTCGCACGTCGCAAGTCAAGCAATTTTCGCGAGCATGCGGTTGCTAGGAGTCGAATTGGTTACCTGCTGCTCGACACGTGTTCCCCTTACCATCTCACTTATCACTCAATCCTCAACTAATATATGATATATTTTCCTTTTGATATTTTGTCTCCAAAAATTTTGGTGATTATTTGGATATCTAAATGACTTCAAATGGAAAGATTGTCAACTACAAACATGTAGATCTCGTCAAAGATCTACAATTTTCATATAAATTCTATCTCCATCCGACTCCGTATGAAATAGTTATGATTTTTTAGAAAATGGTTGATAGCATTATTACTGCCGGTTGGTAATACGAACCGCCAACCGGCAGTGATACTATTATTAGGATATCTATATTACTTCAAATGAAAACGTTGTCAACTACAAAGTTGTAGATCTCATCGAGAGCTACAATTTTCATATAAATTTTATCTCCATCCGACTCTGTATGAAAAAGTTATGATTTTTCGAAAAATGATTGATAGCATTATTACTACCGGTTGGTAATACAAACCGCCAACCGGCAATGATACCATTATTTTAATATCTAAATTACTTCAAATGAAAAGTTGTCAACTACAAAGCTGTAGATCTGGTCAAGATCTACAATTTGTATATAAATTTTATCTCCATCCGACACCGTATGAAAATGTTATGATTTTTCGGAAAATGGTTGATAGCATTATTACTGCCAGTTGGTAATACGAACCGCCAATAGGCAGTGATACCATTATTTGGATATCTAAATTACTTTAAATGAAAAAAGTTTTCAACTACAAAGTTGTAGATCTCGTAGAGAGCTACAATTTTTATATAACTTTTATCTCCATCCGACTCTGTATGAAAAAGTTATGATTTTTTGAAAAATGGTTGATAGCATTATTACTGTCGGTTGGTAATACGAACCGCCAACCTGCAGTGATACCATTATTTGGATATATAAATTACTTCAAATGAAAAAGTTGTCAACTACAAAATTATAGATCTCATCGAGATGTACAATTTTAATATAAATTTTATCTCCATCCGACGTTGTATGAAAATGTTATGATTTTTCGAAAAATAGTTCATAGCATTATTACTACCGATTGGTAATATGAACCACCAACTGGCAGTGATAACATTATTTGGATATCTAAATTACTACAAATGAAAAAGTTTTCAACTACAAAGTTGTAGATCTCGTCGAGAGCTACAATTTTCATATACATTTTATCTACATCCAACTTGGTATGAAAGAGTTATGATCTTTTGAAAATATCAACACTGTTAGTTCAGTCGTCCATTATCACTGTCGGTCCTTGTTCCGAACCGGCAGTAATAAGGGATTTATCTCTGTCGGTTCTTCTAAAAAACCAACAGTGATAGTATTACTGCGGTTTTTATCCGAACCGATAGTAATAAGGGATTTATCACTGCCAGTTCATCGGAAAAGCCGTTACTGTCGGTTTACCATCCGAACCGACAATAATAATATTATTACTGCCGGTTTTTGATGAACCGGCAGAGATATGACGGTAAAGATCACTGATTGTGTAGTAGTAATTGCAAATATCAAATATATAGTTATTGTAATATTTTCACCATATACACCATGTTCTGAAAAAGTGGGTGGGTAATTATAATATGTCATTTAATAGGGTATACTTGCTCCAATGACATTAACGATTTCTTAGCTTTAGTGTCTCTTTGGTCTGTCCGTATGGTGGGCATCAACTTATATTGTTAGATGGAGGTAATATATCTTAATATAAATGTGGGCACCCGAAAATACGAATCGATCCTCACTCGTGCGTTGGACTCAGAGGTGACACCCATAATCGATCCTCATTGTCACCCAAAAGTCCCGTGCACGGAGTATTAACCAGATGGCCCTCACTCAAGCAAATATGAGCCACATAGTTACACCGTACACACTTACGCAACCAAGGGAGTTTCGATTCCATTCCGAACAACCATACCGGGATTGAAAGCAACACATCCAAGCATAATATTCGCCGTCCGTCTCAGAACCTTCGTATCGCCAACACTCACCAAGGGGAGCACGAACAATAGTCAAAGAATGATGACTACTTGAGTTTATGCATTAGATGGTTGAAAACAATTCCAGGTACCCGGATATGTGTCTAGTGCTAATTCCCAAGATCAACGCCTAGCACCCACATATCCCGCATTCGAGATGTATCGCAACACATACACATGAAACTAAGCAGTCGATATAGCATAAACATAAACTAGAACTAGTACAACTACTTACTATTACAAGTAGTGACCGACTGGCCAAATATTGTAAGTCCATAAGTGAAGTGCAGCGGAAATAACACATATAACAAAAGTGGGACAGCGGTATGCCCATCCCTACCCAAAGGCAACCGACTTGGGAAGAAGCCCAAGTTCAACTGTCAACATGATCGTCGGTCCCCGGAGTATAATAAGCGTCATCGGGGCATTCCTCCATATCTTCGTCTATATTGTGTTGATTAAGCAACCGTGAGTACACTTATGTACTCGCAAGACTTTAGT
This sequence comes from Otatea glauca, assembly GCA_036346275.1. Classification (NCBI taxonomy): domain Eukaryota; kingdom Viridiplantae; phylum Streptophyta; class Magnoliopsida; order Poales; family Poaceae; genus Otatea; species Otatea glauca. Next base: position 7,631,276 of record CM070717.1, on the reverse strand, counting down.
GTATGGAAATAAGGTAAATGCAAGCTAGAGCAAGGATAATAAGTTTCTACACTAGTCTCATTTTCAGCACAAAGCAGATTTTGTTTAACAAGTGAATGTTGCATAAAACGGTAACAAAATTGTAAAGAGCATTTAATAGGAAGCTAATAACAGTAAGTACAGTTCATATCCATCATTCCATGGCCCTCCTTGGCTGCGAATAGTGAGTAAAAACAGCCACCCATGGCTCAGGAGTTTATCAATCCATTCCAAAACCATTTCCAAAAGCTTTTGCAAAAACAAGACTATACTTGATATTATTTTCCCAAGTTGCTCATGACCGCGAGCATGGCTAATTAATTAGATTTTAATCTCTGAAGAGAGTGTACACTTTACCCACATGGCACATTCTACCAATCATGTCAACCATGCCTCGCAATACTCATCATACCCGATTTGCTAGACTGTGACGAAACCGTTCAACTAGCTAAAGCTTAGCCTTGCGCCAGCGACAGTGATGTTAAACCCTTGCCATAGTTCCGAGATCCTGAACCGATGGTGCCCCATTGTGAACTCTCCATGTGACAAGGCATATACCGTTGTATTGGAATGCTTGGGCCCCAACATCTCGGTGAAGGGAGCACCTACGAGCCACACCGTTACGGGTGTGCCCTTACTACTTCGGCCTACCAAAATGCAAGGTTAAACTTCAACTAATCTAGTGAGTTTAGGCTGTCACATACTAGCATATGTGGTTGCACAAAAACACTTAGGTGTTAGCATCAAGTTCGGTCCTTAATTGACCCGGGCGAGAATCTCCCCCTAACTACGCGTGAGGTTCTTTTGACGCCTCAAGATTAACCATAACTCGCCCGTGTACAAATTATAAGTTTTGGGTTGGAATTTTACCAAATTACACAGAAACCATACCTCGGTTCCGTTCGTTTAAACCAAGTTGCTCAAGCTAGATTGAAAATGTATCCCAACATTTAAAAGACGTTCTAGTGAGCATGTCTAAGCATGTACATAAGTTATTTCATAAGTATTACCCAAGTGACACTAAGTAATGTCTATACCAATACTAGGTTACAATGGCAAATAATCAAATGACAAGGTAAACGAAATGCATACAATTGGGATTAGCTACCATCACCCACAACATAGCAAGTTTAAAACATACACTCATGCATATAGTTTGATAAAACAACATAACTTTGCAAATATGGGATGAAAATGATCAAAGGAGGGTGCTTGCCTGGTTGCTCTTCTTCTGGATTATAATCCGGGTCGTAGTCGACGTCGTGAATAACCGAATCCGAATTATCGTGGTCTATGAGTCGAATAATAAGAACCGTGATAAAAGCAAATAACACCGTATCAAATGGGGCAAAAGAAATCAGATGTAACTACCAAATTAAAACTTAACAAGAAGAATATGATGATTTTGAGTTCTTGGTTTATCACTTTCATAAGGATTTCACTAGCACTTTGCTTATGTGAGGCCTTTTCTTGAATGTGTTATTTTCATCCTCTATTATAAGAAGCTAAAGTTATAATCATAGCTAGTGTATCTTTGCATATATAACTTCGAATTCTAGATGATAAATTATTTGGATTAATAAAAGTAACATTAGTTAAAAGGTTTTGCTTAATTGGTACTTAGCTTTAAGTGTTCATGCATGGGAGTAATTCCTACATGTTGGATCTGAAATTTTAAGGTATTGGCTGTTACTATTTGGTTATGTTACGCTTCTTGCATTACATATGTTTCGGTTTAAGACTTCTGATCTCATTTGGCCATACAATAAGGCTCTAGCAACCATATTATTTAGGGTGTTTACTCTAACAAATTTTATATGACAAGCAAGCTGTAATTAAGATGTTTTGCCATATTTCGGTTGTCCATATACTGGGGTATGTTTCTGGACTATTACCCCCAAGGTTTATGTTTACCCGAGTAGTTTTACAAGCTGTCGAATGTGCTTAAGTGTTATAGTTTTAGTGCAGTTTGTAGTCTTTGAAGGTAGTTGCGGTGACGAGTTTTATATGCTACGCAGGTTATAAATGGAATATTTTCCCATATTATGGCAGCATAAATACTATAGGATGTTACTAAGAAATTCTTTCATTATTTCCCATTTATACAATATATTTTATGGGTTGCCGAAAAGCTTATATCACTACTACAGAAAGGCTTATATTAGACGCCTCATCACAAACGGTTCCTCAAAACCGTCTGTGACGAATAATATCACTAACGGTTTTATATTGAAACCGTTAGTGACATTATCACAGACGATACTCTACAAAAACCGTCAGTGATATACATCAATATCACAGACGGTTGTAGTTAAAAACCGTCTGGGAAGATATCACAGATGGTTATTTTATAAAACCATCTGTAATATCACGAATTATCCCAGACGGTTTTGTAATAAAACCGTCTGTCATATATCAAAGACGTTTTATTATAAAACTGTCTGGAATGCTATGTTTATCATTGACGCTTTTTTTATAAAACCATCTGAGATTTCTATCAGCAATATAAAATACAGAGGCCCGAGCCACTTGGTGCATTTTAGGGTTTCGGGATCTATTTTCATTTGGCTGCGGCTGTGAGGCGATTTGGTAAAAGAAGACCGTTGATTTTGACGGGTGATTGAGGATCCATTTGATTTTGGTGATCTAAGGTTAGTAACGGTGTCTAATTGCAGTATATTCAAGATCTAGCTTGGTAAAGATAGAATTTGATGATTTTTTAGATTTAGCCTGTAGATTCATGTGTTCTTTCTATGTAAGGGTAGTAATGGGTTTTAATTGCATTAACACTAAATGCTATATGCTTGGCGTAGATGGACCGAAGATGGATGTACACTAAGAACCGTGTGTGTGCCGAGTGCATTAATGGCGTATCCGCTTTTAGAAGAGCTGCAGAAGAGGATATGTTTAATAAGGGGGGCAGTTTATGTCCTGTTCGTGCATTGACTGTGAGAATCTGAAGATGTTTCAAAACTTTGCGTAGATCGAAGCACACTTGATTATAAGGGGTTTCAAAATGGGGTATACATGTTGGACCATCCACGGTGAAGAGCGGGAGATACTGAAGCGGTATTAACATGGTCGACGAAGTCAATGATATGTCGGATAGTCATATCGATTGTGGTTCCGGCGAGAATAGGTTGCGGGAAGATAATCAATCGGATCTCACTGCGATGTAGAAGGGAACCGTGATGATACAGAATATGGTAAATTCTAGAGCTTGATGGAGGACTCAGAGAAACCTTTGTTCCAAGCTGCAAGTCGAAATACACATGGTTGTCATCCGTGCTTGAACTGCTGAAATTGAAAGCAAACAACAGTTGGTCCGATAAGAGTTTCACAGCGCTGTTACGTTTATTGGCGGACATGCTTCCCAAGGGAAACGAGTTGTCGACAACCACCTACAAAGCTACGAAGGTTCTTTGTCCCTTGGGAATGGAAGTAGAAAGAATACATGCATGTTCGAACGATCAGTATCTGTCTGCCAAGAGTACGCGAACTTGCACATATGTCCCGTGTGCAACGATCCCGGTACAAGCGTAATGATCATTCGGATGATGACGGTGAGGGCATCCAGTGATGAAAGGACCTCTTGCTAAGGTGGCATAGTATCCGCCTATAATTCCTCGCTTGAAGCGTTTGTTTGCGAACCCAAATGAGGCAAAATCGTGCGTTGGCACTTTCGGAGGAGCGTAAGAATGATAGAATGCTAAGGCACCCTCGATTCCATCCAATGGAGAAACATCGATAGGAGGTTTCAAGAATTCGGTGAGGATCCGAGGAATATAAGGTTTGGATTGAGTACAGATGGAATGAATCCTTTCGGTAACATGAGTAGCCGGCATAACACTTGGCCTGTGAATCTCTGTATCTACAACCTTCCTCCTTGGTTGTGTATGAAGCAAAAGTACATTTTGTTGTCTGTACTTATCCAAAGACCGAAACAACCTGGGAACGATATTGATGTGTACCAAAACAGCCTTTTGTTCTGCACCATAAATGATTACCCTGCCCTTGGTAGCCTATCAGGCCAGAGTACAAAAGGAACCAAAGCCTGCACTCACTGCTTAGACAATACCGAGAGTGTGTGGCTGAATCACTCGCCAAAACTGTTTACATGCGTCACCGTAGGTTCCTTCGGAGGAATCACCCATACCGCAAAATGAAAAAACAATTCGATGGAACAAACGAAGACGGTTTAGCTCCAAAGCGTTTAAGTGGGATAGATATCCATGATATGGTTAAGAACTTGGATATTGCGTTTGGAAAGGGGCGTAAATCGAGGTCCCGTGAGAAGAGCACGTGGAAGAAGAGATCAATATTTTGGGACCTACCTTATTGGGAGCACCTAGAAGTTCGGCACTGCATCGACGTGATGCACGTGGAGAAGAATGTCTGTGATAGCTTGATTGGTCTCTTATTGAATATTAAAGGCAAATCAAAGGACAATATCAATGCACGTCTTGACTTGGTCGATATCGGCATAAGACCTAAGTTAGCACCGAAAGAGACAGATACAGGCCGAACATACTGCAAACCTGCTTATTACACTTTGTCTAAGGCCGAGAGAACTGAACTGTGCCAATGCTTGCATGGTGTGAAAGTTCCGTCCGGTTACTCCTCTAACATGAAGAGACTTGTTTCGATGCAAGATTTTAAATTAGTTGGCATGAAGTCTCATGATTGTCATGTGCTGATGACACAAATGCTCCCTGTGGCAATTAGAAGTATTTTGCCAGTCAAGGTCCGGGAGACAATCACGAGGCTGTGTTATTTCTTTAACACAATTGCTCAAAAGGTCATCGATCCCGAAGCACTAGATGCACTGCAGGCTGAGGTGGTGATAACTCTATGTAATCTTGAGATGTATTTCCCTCCGTCGTTTTTCGATATCATGGTCCATGTCGGGACCCGAATTTGCAAATCCGGACCCTCTGTGTATAACGCACTAGTCCAGGATCACGCTAGTGCACACAGGCTCAACATAGATGTTATCACAACACACAGCGGAATATAGCATAAACTTCAATAATTAATGATAATCTGTTGTCTTACATGAATAATGCCTCACAGGGCTTAAATAAGAAACAGCAAATAAGTAGCAGCGGAAAAATAAATAAGCGTAGCAGCTTCCCAGTTTACCACAGGCAACTGACGAGGCTCGGACCCTAAGCATTCGCATCCAAATAATCCTCTTCCATGAATGGCGTAGATTCTTCCTCTTCTGAAGTTGTGTTGTTGGGGTGAGTACATAAAGCACCCAACAAGTTGTGCACAGTAATGCAAGTCTAATATTCTATATGCTTTGGCTTAATCCAAAGGAATGGCTAATATGGCTATTTTGCAGTAAAGCAGCATTTAACAAGAATACAGTAAATAGATTGAAAAGCAGTAAAACAATAACAGTAATTAATAGATTCAGCATTTATGAAGTAAACCAAGTTTCCAACCCTAAATCAATTTTCCACTTCCCATGGCACCCTGCCATCCGAACAAGTTTTTGTTTAACAAAAGTCTAACCCTTAACTGTAATTCCCGAGCTTTGCTCAATACCGTGAGCACGGCTATTCGAATAGATTGTACACTCTGCAGAGGTTATGCACTTTACCCACACGATACAACCAAACACCACCAAGGCGAGTGATCGTAACAAAGCCTTTACAATGCTACACCTAGACCCGAGATTTGCTCGCTAAGGTTTCAACATCAAGGGTTAAACCACCACAACAGGCCCCCTCTTGCGCCATGTGAGTTAAACCGTAACCGGGACTCACTATTCACCACGACAAGATCAAATCTAGGTTTCACAAATTATTCAAATTAGGTGTCCCATTCCGCACATGTGGTTGCAAGAGAGACTCGGTCAAAGGCTTGCAAGGTTAAGTCCTTAAAGTGATTAAGGCAAGACTTCCACATACCCCGCCAATCTGGCCCACCTTGGCATCGCCCCTTGCCACTTGCCCCAATCTAAATCATTACCACCCCGCTTGATTACCAAGCACCACGTGCCATCAACAATTTAACCTCGTTATGACATCCTCTCGCCACCGCAACTCAATCTCATCGTGTGACCACACAAGACACACAAGTTCATAACATCGTTCCATATTCCATTAGTCAAGATTATTTATCAAAGACTAAAGTACATGTGATGGCGTGGCATGACTAAGCAACTAATACGGTCTAACCATCCCATGTTGATTATTATTACTAACCAACTATAATGAACCAATCTAGGGTGACAATATATCATGGTATACAAATGGCAAGGTAGGGTATAGAGCAATTGGGTATAATAGCTAAGTCCCAAATTTAATTGAAGACATTTGTACATGTCAAATAATATGCAATAAAGTAAAACAATATAGCAGTTTTTGTAATCGTAGGCTCAACATGATCAAAGCACAACTTGCCTTGGAGTAGGTGTTGGTCTTGATCTGAGCTTGGGTCTTGGAGCGACGAATCTTCCTCCGGATCACTGAGCAGTTCAACGTCTACGCGAAACGATGCCAAAATAGCAAATAAACACCAAACCAGAGAGCAAACAAACTCCAAAAATAAAATAAAATTCGCCAATAAATAGATCTTGATTTTAAAAATTTTTATAAATTTGAATCACTCAAATCCGAGTTAAAATGCAAATGATATAGCCTTTTGAAGTTTGAATAAATACTGAAAATACAGAAATTAGAAAAACCGATTTTCCCGAATTATTTTTCTATTGGAAATTACCGATTAATGCGCAAGCGACCGTGGACCAGTCGAGAGCGGACACGTGGCCTCAGCGCATGGACTTGGTCCACGAAACACGCGTTGGTCCACCGTGGACTCGAGATCTTGTCTTTGTGGGCCGGGTGATATCGGGATGACGTCATCGCGTCGTGGGCCAATCAAATTGCGCCACGTCGCTCGGTCTATGGACCAAGTCCACGGACACGCCTATCCACGGTGCACCGGCGCCGCGATGCTTGGTACCGCGCGACACGCGTCGCACATCTGCGAGACGATCCAACGGTGACATACTACGCACACGCGTCTCAATCCCAACGTCTATTCGAATCTAACGGTTAGAAATATACCCGAGCGAACAACTGCGAAGAAGCGACGTGGCTTGATCCGGACGGTTCGGCGAAGATCCAACGGCTGCGCGAAGGTCCGAGACACGGCGGCGGGCTTGCACCGGAGCGGAGGAAGACGACCACCCGAACGGCGTTTCGACGCGATTCCGGCGAGAAGAAGGGCGGACTCGACGCAGCACGACGCGAGGAACTTCGGATCTGAACCGATTCGCGAACGGCGGCAGCGGCGGCGGAACTCGAAAAACCGCAGCGGCGAAGAGCAAACTCCGGAGAGCTCCTGCGAGGCTACAACGGCGACTCAACGGTGAAGGCTAGCACTGGCGGATGCGCTCTGGGATGGCGATCCTCGGAGTGCGGTCCGCGCTTTAAATAGCCTCGTGAACGCCCGAAAAAGGCAACCCTAAAATCACGCGCGCGGCGGCGGCGCGGCGGCGATTCGAAACCGAATCGGAGGCGATGATCGCGGTCCGTCCGACCTGCGATGAACGGCTACGATTCCCCCAAACGCGATACGATCCGATCCGCTCTTTCCAAAATCAACGGATGCGATCAAATCTTTCCAAAACGACGCAAGGAATCCTCACCGCGCGATCTTGATCCAACGGCCGAAGTCGCTAGGGTTTCGCGAAGGAGAGGCGGTAGTCGATTTGGATCCAATGGTCCATACGCGGCGGCGGGGAGCAGGCTAACGGGCCGCACCGCGATGGTCGCGCATGCGATCTTTGGGCTTGGCCCAAGATCGCTTCACTCGATTTCAACGCTTTTCGATTTAAAATAATTCCCGAAATTAGATTAATTCATTTAAGGCAATTAAAATATCAGGAAAAATCCAAGAAAATTCTCATAAATACTTTGAAACATTCTGGACTCAAATAAAATATTTTTGACAAAACTTCATATTATTCTTATCTATATATAATTAGTTTTCACCAAGGTTCAATATACTTAATTAAAATAAATTCAAATAATTTACGGAAAAATCCAATAATTTGTAAAATCACAAAAATGCACGTGAGCAAAATTATAAGTCAAATTTTGGGATGTTACAAACCTCCCCCTTAATGAATCTCGACCCGAGATTCAAGGTGACTAGGAATAGGTTTGGAAATTCGCCTTGAGATCCTCTTCACGCTCCCAGTTGCCTCATTCTCGGAATGGTTGCTCCATTGAACTCTGCAAAAATGAATCGACTTGTTCACAGTTCTGCGGTCCATGACATCCAAAATTTTCATTGGATGTTCTTTGTAGGTCAAATCATACGCAACTCAATCTCTTCCATAGGCGTGCGCTCACTGCACCAAAGACACTTCTTGAGTTGTGACACATGGAACACATCATGCACGCCGACAAGCGCGGCAATTCCAAGCGATAAGCAACCTCCTCGACGGCTCAAAATTTTGAGCGGTCCAACATATCTTGGGGCAAGCTTTCCTTTAGCGTGGAACCTTTTAACTCCTTTTAGAGGGTAACCTAAGATACACGAAATCTTGGGTTGAAACTCAAATCACGGCGTCGATTATCGCATAACTTTTTGTCTTGATCGCGATTTTCAACTTTGTCTCTTATCATGGCAACTTGCTCTTGACTTCCTTAAGAATATTAGGGCCAAATATCATACGCTCCCTGTCTCATTCCAATTCGGTGGGTACGACGAGCACGACCATATAAAGCCTCAAATGGCGACATCGCAAACTAGCTTGGTAATCGTTGTTATAGCCAACTCGCATATGGTAAGCATTTGTCCCATGAAGTGGTGTAGGCTAAAGCGCAAGCTCTTAACATATCTTTATAAAATCTGATTTACTCTTTACATCGACCATCGGTCATGCGGATGGTATCTTGTGCTAAAGTTCAAACGCGTTCCCATGGCTTCATGCAATTTGTCCCAAAATCTCGAGGTGAACGAGTACCTGCATCGACACTATTTTCTTAGGCACACCATGCAAACACACGATTCGGGCTATGTATAATTACGCTAACCGGTCTCTAAGTAAGTTGTCTTAACAGGGATGAAGTGAGCAACTTTGGTCAATCGATCCACAATGACCCATATAGAATCATACCCATTTTGAGTTCTTGGCAATCCGGTGATGAAATCCATACCGATTTCTTCCCACTTCCATTCAGGATTTTTAGCGGTTGTAGCAAACCTGCTGGTCTCTCAAGTATTGCCTTAACTCTCGGCATACATCGCACAAGGCAACGTGCTCGCGACTTCACGCTTCATATTCGCCACCAAAACCTCTCCTTTAAGTCTGGTACATCTTAGCGCTTCTGGATGAATTGAATACTTGGAATCATGAGCCTCTTCCAAAATCAAGCGCTTAAGTTCTCGTGCATTTGGCACACAAATCGACCACGGAACCACATGGTACCTTGGTCATCCACGATAAAGTCCTTTGCTAATCCTTCATCCTTTTTAGCCTTGATCAGGTTGACTTTCTCATCATCTTTTGTCCTTCCCGAATTTGATCTTGAGCATTGGCTTCACTTCCAAAGCAGCTAGGAATCATACGAAACTACTTCCGATTTTGAATTTTGCAATTCTGCCACATTCGATCGTCCTTCCCGCACCATCATATTCGCCACGTAGCTCTTGCGACTTAAGGCATCGGCTACCACATTTGCTTTTCGGATGGTAATGAATTCCCATGTTATAATCCTTGATTAATTCCAACCATCTCCTTTGCCTCATATTGAGATCGATTGAGTGAAAATATATTTCAAACTCTTATGGTCCGTATATATCTCACATCTATTTCCAATGAGATAATGACGCCACAATTTCAAGGCATGCACCACGGCACCAATTCCAAGTCATCGTAGGATAATTTCCTTCATGTGGTCTTAACTGCCTTGACGCATATACGACCACTTTACCCTCTTGCATCAATACGCATCCAAGACCCTGTCTTGACGCATCACAGTATATATCAAAGCTGTCTTGAACATTAGGCAAAACCAACACGGGCATTTGTCAAACGCTTCTTTAATTCCTCAAAACTCTTATCACAACTCGGTGTCCATGAAAATTTCTTTTCCTTTTTCAACAAGCGAGTAAGAGGTCTATGATCGTCGAAAATCCTTCTATGAACCGCGATAATATCCTCGCCATTCCCGAAAACTACGGACTGAGTGATGGACCTTGGTTGCTCCCAATGCAACACTTGCCTCCACTTTGCTTGGTCGTCGACAACTCCTTCTGCAGTTCATGACATGACCGAGAAATTCCACCTTTTCCTTCCAAAAGTTGCATTTACTGAATTTAGCATACAGCTGTTGCTCACGCAGCTTTTCCAACACTAGCCTCAGATGATTTGCGTGCTCTGCTTCGGTCTTTGAATATACCAAAATATCATCTATGAACACAACAACAAACTTGTCCAAGTATTCCATGAAAATCTTATTCATCAAGTTCATGAAATATCTTTGGCGCATTGGTCAATCAAAAGACATGACCGTGAACTCATAATGTCCGTATCTTGAAGAGAATGCGGTCTTTGGAACATCTCCCGCCCGAATCTTTAGTTGATGATATCCGGAACGAAGGTCTATCTTGGAGAAAACTCCAGCTCCTCTCAACTGGTCGAACAGATCATCAATCCTTGGCAACGGATACTTATTCTTAATTGTCACTTCATTAAGTGCACGGTAATCAATACACATTCTAAGGCTTCCATCCTTTTTCCTGACAAACAAAACTGGCGCTCCCCATGGCGACGAACTTGGTCTTATAAAACCTTTCTCTAATAACTCGTCGATCTGTTTCTTCATCTCCACCAACTCATCGGTAGGCATCCGATAAGGTCTTTTTGCTATTGGTGCGGTTCCCGGTGCTAACTCAATGACGAACTTCGATGTCACGGTGCAGCGGCATTCGGCAGATCTTAAAATACGTCCGGATATTCACGACTCTTGCACGTCCTCTATGACGACGGTTCTCATGCTATTAACCATTAATTGACCACCACGAACTGCTGTTGCTTGAAATTTCACTTTCTCTCCTCTAGGGCTCTCAATGGATACAACCCTTCGACCACAATCCAAAACTGTCTTATGCTTGGTTAACCAGTCCATTCCCAAAATGACATCTAAAGCTTGGGCATCTAGAATAATCAAGTTCGCTAGGAACTCTATCCCATTAATTATTAGCTTCACCCCCAAACACCCAAGGTTAGATCTTAACTCAGATCCTGGGGCTTGGACTAGCATCACACACTTAAGATTTTTCATGCTCAAACCATTTTCAGATGCAAAAGCTCGAGAGACAAAGGAATGCGAAGCTCCTGAATCAAATAATACTGTTTACCAAAAACTTACCCAGCACGACGTCTGATGCTTCCTGGACTCCATTGGCGGTGATGTGGTTGACTCTGCCTCGAATAGTAGCTTGAGCGTCGCTCCTGCTGTCCCAGCTCCTCGATTCGCTCCGTCATCGGTGCCTTAGCGGTGTCGTTCCTAGGTTGAAACGCCTTTGGCGTGATACCTCCTTTACGGGGACATCTATTAGCATAATGCCCCAGCTCATTGCAACTGTAGCACCTTCTGGCGGCTGACTGCTGCATTCCTCCTTGAGCATTGTTACCTTGGGCCGGTGTTTGATAACTCTGTCCTGGTGGTCGCGGTGCAGGTGTTGCTGGTTTGTTAACAGCTTGCGGTTGGAACTTAGCAAACTGTTGCGGGGTCATCCTCATTCGCAGGTGGTTAGGGCGTCCACCTGGGTTAGTCATCAAGCGCTTGCGATTTTCCCCAAGCTCCTTGCGCTTATCCTCCAGAATCAAAGCCTTGTTTACCAATTCTTGAAAATCTGGAAAAGTGTGGGTAATCAGCCCCACTTGCAGTCCTGAGTTTAATCCCTTCATGAATCGGGACTGCCTAGCCTTGTCCGTTGCTACATCTTCAGGAGCATAGCGAGCTAACTGCGTGAATTTGTTCAAGTAATCAGCCACCGGTTGGCCTCCTTGCTTAAGCGCCCTGAATTCTTCCTTTTTCAGGTCCATCATTCCTTCTGGTACGTGGTACTGGCGGAAGGCCGTTGCGAATTCTTCCCACGTGATTTCCATGGGTGCCTCATGAGTAGCACAGTAGTTCTCCCACCATTCTGCAGCTGTTCCCTCAAGCTGATGGGATGCATAAAGAACCTTCTCATGCCCTTCACATTGCGTGATGTACAACTTCCTCTCAATGGTTCTCAGCCAATCATCCGCTTCCAAGGGGTTGACGTTGCCCGAGAATGTTGGCGGTCGGGTCCTCATAAAGTCTGACAATTTGGAATAAGGACGAGGTCCGCCGTTATTAATCTGAGCGTGGGGTTGTTGATCGCAGCCATATTGGTCATCTCTTTGCATCATTATGCGCATCAAGCGAGTCTGCGAATGAGAAAAGCTCCCAAGTTACGCATATCCACCGGCGGTGCTTGATGCGGTGGTGCTCCTTCGTTGGGATTGTTGCTGGCGCGAGACCACTTCTGAAGCTCCGTTGTTCTTTGCGGGTGTTCACCATCCGCTTGATTGCTTCTTGGGTTAGGAAAGATAGATGTAGCATAGATAAGATGCAAGAATTTCTAAGGCAGGGAAACAGGTTAAACCCAACTTAAATAATCTTTATTGATACTTGGTATGGTTGCTTACAATGCCTAAGGGCTTTGCAACACATCTTGCACACTCAAAGACAAACAATTAAGAACCAAACTAAACATGCAACCTTAACGTCTACTAAAAGGTAAAGGCTAACTTAAAGACGCGACTCAACACTCGAGTCTCAACACAACTCTAAGATCGACTCTCACTCATCCAACCACCACAGTGAGAGGCCCGATCTGGTGCATACACCGTGGGTGGTGGCATGGGTGCGAACCTATCCCGTGACCTTCTGCTGGCTCCTCAGGCTCCCACTCACGTTCTTCCGGGTCTTCTTCTTCCTCTTCTTCTTCTTCGACGACCTCATCCGGCTCTTGGACGACCTGGTCTGCTATCTCCTCGGCAACCTGCAAGGCCTCCTCCAACTCATCGATGACTCTGGCTGCGGCTTCACGGGTCTTTTGAAGCTCTCGCTCCGCCACTCTCAGCGCCTCACACGCTGTCCCCAGCTCCTGCGCAGTGTCCCTCAGGTGATCCTCCTGGGCGGTGGCAAACTCAGCAAGGTGTACTGCAGTAACACACTCCCCACGATCCACGATCGTCTTGTTGGGTGAAGTCGAAACACGGTGTCGCTGGCTCGTAAGCGTAGTCGTGGCGGATCCGTCGTGAGAGCAAGTCCGCGACCTCACGAACTCCCGCCTCGTAAGTGAACCTTGGCGGTGATGTGGATCGGTCAGGTGGTCTCGTCGCACTCGGCGAAGATGATCGACTGCGTAAGAACCCCGATGCACACCGTTGACGTTCCAGTTGCTTCCTCGGTAAAGCGGACGATCAAAGCCTCCAATCACTTGAAGAACTCTCCACAGCTCCATGGCGTAGCCACCCTGCCTTGACTCGAAGGACTGGAAGATCGGCATCTAATCAAAACAAAATTTTGAATAAGATCTCCACTCGAAACGGCAACGAAAAAGAAGGTAATTTAGCAAGGATGAGAGTAGAGGGATGAGATAAGCCAAGAGTTTCTTATTAGTAAATTTTACCTTTTTCTTTAGAAAATAATTTTGGACACTCCTAAGAGATACCAACTACCTAGGGCAAAGACCTATAGTCAGTATGGCTCTGATACCACCTCTGTCGGGACCCGAATTTGCAAATCCGGACCCTCTGTGTATAACGCACTAGTCCAGGATCACGCTAGTGCACACAGGCTCAACATAGATGTTATCACAGTCACACACAGCGGAATATAGCATAAACTTCAATAATTAATGATAACTGTTGTCTTACATGAATAATGCCTCACAGGGCTTAAATAAGAAACAGCAAATAAGTAGCAGCGGAAAAATAAATAAGCGTAGCAGCTTCCCAGTTTACCACAGGCAACTGACGAGGCTCGGACCCTAAGCATTCGCATCCAAATAATCCTCTTCCATGAATGGCGTAGATTCTTCCTCTTCTGAAGTTGTGTTGTTGGGGTGAGTACATAAAGCACCCAACAAGTTGTGCACAGTAATGCAAGTCTAATATTCTATATGCTTTGGCTTAATCCAAAGGAATGGCTAATATGGCTATTTTGCAGTAAAGCAGCATTTAACAAGAATACAGTAAATAGATTGAAAAGCAGTAAAACAATAACAGTAATTAATAGATTCAGCATTTATGAAGTAAACCAAGTTTCCAACCCTAAATCAATTTTCCACTTCCCATGGCACCCTGCCATCCGAACAAGTTTTTGTTTAACAAAAGTCTAACCCTTAATCAGAATTCCGAGCTTTGCTCAATACCGTGAGCACGGCTATTCAATAGATTGTACACTCTGCAGAGGTTATGCACTTTACCCACACGATACAACCAAACACCACCAAGGCGAGTGATCGTAACAAAGCCTTTACAATGCTACACCTAGACCCAGTACTGCTCGCTAAGGTTTCAACACTGAAGGGTTAAACCACCACAACAGGGCCCCCCTCTTGCGCCATGTGAGTTAAACCGTAACCCGGGACTCACTATTCACCACGACGATGATCAAATCTAGGTTTCACAAATTATTCACTATCTTTGTCCCATTCGAACATGTGGTTGCAAGAGAGACTCAGTCAAAGGCTTGCAAGGTTAAGTCCTTAAAGTGATTAAGGCAAGACTTCCACATACCCCTGCCAATCCTGGCCCACCTTGGCATACTGCCTCTTGCCACTTGCCCCAATCTAAATCATTACCACCCCAGTTGATTACCAAGCACCACGTGCCATCAGCAATTTAACCTCGTTGCGTGACATCCTCTCGCCACCGCAACTCAATCTCATCGTGTGACCACACATGACACACAAGTTCATAACATCGTTCCATATTCCATTAGTCAAGATTATTTATCAAAGACTAAAGTACATGTGATGGCGTGGCATGACTAAGCAACTAATACGGTCTAACCATCCCATGTTGATTATTATTACTAACCAACTATAATGAACCAATCTAGGGTGACAATATATCATGGTATACAAATGGCAAGGTAGGGTATAGAGCAATTGGGTATAATAGCTAAGTCCCAAATTTAATTGAAGACATTTGTACATGTCAAATAATATGCAATAAAATAAAACAATATAGCAGTTTTTGTAATCGTAGGCTCAACATGATCAAAGCACAACTTGCCTTGGAGTAGGTGTTGGTCTTGATCTGATCTTGGGTCTTGGAGCGACGAATCTTCCTCCGGATCACCAAGCAGTTCAACGTCTACGCGAAACGATGCCAAAATAGCAAATAAACACCAAACCAGAGAGCAAACAAACTCCAAAAATAAAATAAAATTCACCAATAAATAGATCTTGATTTTACAAATTTTTAGAAATTTGAATCACTCAAATCCGAGTTAAAATGCAAAAGATATAGCCTTTTGAAGTTTGAATAAATACTGAAAATACAGAAATTAGAAAAACCGATTTTCCCGAATTATTTTTCTACTGGAAATTACCGATTAATGCGCAAGCGACACGTGGACCAGTCAGAGACGGACACGTGGCCTCGGCGCATGGACTTGGTCCACGAAAACACGTTGGTCCACCGTGGACTCGAGATACTGTGCTGTGGACCGGGTGATATCAGCATGACGTCATCGCGATACGTGGGCCAATCAAATTGCGCCACGTCGCTCGGTCTATGGACCAAGTCCACGGCACACGCCTGTCCACGGTGCACCGCGCGACGATGCTTCGTACCGCGCGACCGACACGCGTCGCACATCTGCGAGACGATCCAACGGTGACATACTACGCACACGCGTCTCAATCCCAACGTCTATTGAATCTAACGGTTAGAAATATACCCGAGCGAACAACTGCAAGAAGCGGCGTGGCTTGATCCGGACGGTTCGCGAAGATCCAACGGCTGCGCGAAGCTCCGAGACACGGCGCGGGCTTGCACCGAGCGGAGGAAGACGACCACCGAACGGCGTTCGACGCGATTCCGGCGAGAAGAAGGGCGACTTCGGCGCGGCGCGGCGAGAACTCGGATCTGGAACCGATTCGTGAACGCGGCTTGACGACGGCGGAAATCAAGAAAACCGCAGCGCGAAGAGCAAACTCGGAGAGCTCTGCGAGGCTACGGGCGCGACTCAGCGGCGAAGGCTAGCACCGGCGGATGCGCTCGGGATGGCGATCCTCGAGTGCGGTCCGCGCTTTAAATAGCCTCGTGAACGCCGAAAAGGCAACCCTAAAATCACGCGGCGGCGGCGGCAGCGCGGCGGATTCGAAACCGAATCGGAGACGATGATGCGGTCCGTCCGATCTGCGATGAGCGGCTACGATTCCCCAAACGCGATACGATCCGATCCGCTCTTTCCAAAATCAGCGGATGCGATCAAATCTTTCCAAAGCGAGCGCAAGGAATCCTCACCGCGCGATCTTGATCCAACGGCCAAGTCGCTAGGGTTTCGCGAAGGAGATACGGTAGTCGATCCGGATCCAATGGTCCATACGCGCGGCGGGGGAGCGGGCTAACGGGCCGCACCGCGATGGGCACGCATGCACAATCTTGGGCTTGGCCCAATCTCGCTCACTCGATTTCAAACGCTTTTCGATTTAAAATAATTCCCGAAATTAGATTAATTCATTTAAGGCAATTAAAATATCAGGAAAAATCCAAGAAAATTCTCATAAATACTTTGAAACATTCTGGACTCAAATAAAATATTTTTGACAAAACTTCATATTATTCTTATCTATATATAATTAGTTTTCACCAAAGGTTCAATATACTTAATTAAAATAAATTCAAATAATTTCTGGAAAAATCCAATAATTTCAGAAAATCACAAAAATGCACGTCAGCGAAATTATAAGTCAAATTTTTGGGATGTTACAGTCCATCTCGTTGTTCACCTTGTGATAGAGATATACCGTAACATCTCTGATACATGGTTACAGACGGTTCGGGAAACCGTCTGTGATGACAGTTCCGAACCGTCTATGATAAGCTTTTCTGTAGTAGTGTATGATCATACCGATCGCGAGGTTTCGGTCCAGTTTTCTTTCTTCGATTGCGACAGCACCTTATGGGATAATCTAACCATTTCTCAGGCATAAGTAGGGGATATCCCTAAAAGTGTTTTAAAGTTGGTCTCGCGATATTTCACATTTATTTGAGATGTTTTTCATGTATATGGTCATTAAGGCTTAATATGGCTTAACTTAAAATTGTTCAAAATGATGTCATTTATGCACAACAAGAAATTACATGTCATTTTAAGGTCATAGCATTTGATTTTGTCGAATTTGAGGTTCGTTTGCGAGAGTTATGGCCGTTTAATCATTTTGCCGATTGAATGTTTGAGCAACTAGCAATTAGATTAAGCTAAAGCAAGGTCTAAATGTTTATGAAAATTTATAACCTATGCAATCCCAGGAATGCATATAAATTGGTTTCATCAATTTTTGAGCTCATTTGACCAATATTTTAACCATTTGAATCATGCATGATGGTAAGGATTTAAACCAATATTTCTTGATACAAAATACATTCAAATATAAATGTTTTCATAGAAATGGAGTGTATTGGGTTGGAGTAACTCATGTAATTTATTTCATGATTTATGGAGTTAGGGATTATCCAGTTGCTTCGTAACACCTAAAAAGGGACTTTTGTTCAAATTCAATTTAAATGAATTTACTCCATGTGACATATGAATTTTTATTACATAACCTAAATCCTTATTGACTAACTCAAATTTAGAAACTTATTTTGTTGCATTTGGGTATTCCTAGCAAAAGTTATAGAGATTTGAGTCATCTGAGGCAAAAAGGAAAAACAAAAAACAAAATGAAATTTCTGGGATTTGAACCCCAGACCTCTCAGTTGAGGCTGCATATCTCTATCACTGGGCTATAGTGTTGCTTGTGACTAGTGTGCATGCAAAATTACTTGAGCTATACCTCTTACTAACCCTAGAAGCTCGAAGCTTCACTGGACGTCAATGGCGCTGGGCAACTAGCGAAGAAGCTCTCTGTGGGTGAACTCCAGAGAGGTGAGGCATGGCTGCGGGAGGTCCTTGGTGGTGGCGGTGGTCACCAGAGTTGGCGACGGCGCCGGCGAAGCAATGCTCGGCTCGCTGGAAGCTTGCGCAGAGGAGGACGGCACGCCGGGCTAACTATGCGAAGGAGATGCGCCAAGAGAGGAGGCAGTTCAGCTCGGCTTGCAAGCAAGATGGAGAAACCGAGTTAGGGAGTTGAGCGAGATTCTTGGCGAGGCAAATTTGATCACGAGCTCACCTTGCAGCCGATATCACTGACTGAGGCTTGCTCGGCTTGCTCGCTGGCGCTCAAGGCGGAGGAAGCAAGGCCGGCAAGCAAGAAACGACGAGTCTGGAGTTCGGTTTTTATGGCTTGGTGATGGCAGTTGGTGGGCAGCAGCATGGGCGAGAGACGGAGCTCACAAGGCTGGCCAGTGGCGACCACGCAGGCAGCAACGCTACCGCCGGCAGCACAGCGTGGACGGCGCCGCTTTGCTCTGCAGCGGCGGTTGGGCAAGCGTACGCAGCAGCAGAGAGGAGGAAGCGAGGAACGCTGGGAGAGAGGCTGGCCGGTGGGGCCGTAGGCGGCGTCGGGCCATTGCTAGAGACCATTGGCTAAAGCTTGATCGAGCAGGAAGGTCGCCCAACGTTCTTTGCGAAAATTTAATGGCAGAAGTGACTGGAGAGAGTTGGACAGCCTAGAAAGATGTGCCAGATTGCTTGAAAATTTTTACAACTATTTGTCCTGGTAGTCCAAGGAGTCTACTTTCTATTTTCTTTGGTTTCACTTGATTCTCTCATACTGTTTAAGAACAGTAATTCTCCAAAGTTTGTTGACTTTCAGGCTATTTTTGAATCTTTGAGCTACTTAGATGGGGTGCAAAAATTCTGGAAAAATTATATTTATACATCTTATGTGCTCTAGTATTTTAAAAAATTACTTGCTATAGCATGTTGTTTAAAGTTTTCATAAGTTTCTTTGTTGTGTTTAATTTAGGTATTTAAAAGCCATTTTGTTCCAAAACTCAAATCTTGGAATAAATGAATAAATCCAAGGACAAGCTCAAATGAAAATTCAAATGTGCAACAAGATTCATGAAATTTCACTTTATTCATTTTTATAAAATTCTGACGCTTGATGATATTATTTCAAATTAATTCTGCTTTTGATTTCTCTTCAACACTAATTGAGTTCACACGACTTTTAAATTTCAACAGATGACCATGGTTGATTTTGGATTTAATCTCTTAAGTGATTTTGGATTTTGTGCTATAGAGTAGAAGAAAACAATTTATAATTTATTTTCTAAAAACCCAAAATTCAAGAAGGTTCTGAAAATATGGAATTTCAAAATAGGATTTACATTTCGAACTTAACTTTAAAGTTTATTTATTTTGGACGAAAAATTTCATGCAATATCTTGCTCTTTTCTTTTAGGTTGAAATACAAGAAAGTAATAAGGAAAAAGATAGCGTTTAGAATGAAAATCTTGGCTGCATTTGAAATCTTTATTCGATTCCATTTTCAAATTTCAAATTTTTATTTTTTCCTATTTCTAAAATTTTTGGGATGTTACAATAAAATTATAAAAAGTAATGATCAAACTCACATCTTGAAGACCGAAAAAAAGTAAAAAACTGTGAGACCCCGTTCTGATGAACAGGAACCTCCATGTGATTACTGTGTTATTCCCTGGATCAGTAGCTAGCACTCACATGTTTACAACAATTGGAATCACACCCATACCTCACATAGATTAAAGCGAAAAACTATTACATAAAGGAAAAGCTACAAATCAGAGAATATAGCAGCAAAAGAAGCAATATATTGTAGTTTGCCCATCCGACCCGCAGGCAACTGACAAGGCATAAACTCCAGATAGAACATGACGAAGAAGATTGTAACAACCCCCATTCTTACAAACTTGCAAAAATGGAAATCTAATGTGCATTTCCGTACTAGTCCCATGATCAGTAGCTAGTACGCACATACACCAATTGGAATCACAACCATACAACAAATAATATTAAGCGGAAGCTATTACATAAAGAAAACTCTTACAAATCAGAGATAAAGCAGCATAAGAAGCAAAGTCTTGTAGTGTGCCCATCCAACACCCGCAGCAACCGACAAGGCATTATCCCTAGAAAGATTCGACGAAGAAAATCCCAACTGCGATGGAAGAAACCTCAAGCTTCACAACTTAACCACCTAAAAACCACATATAAGCAAGGGTGAGTACAATCGTACTCCGCAAGACTCGAGCAAAGCCTAATATATATGCAGGCCATTTCAAAGGAGGCTACTACAGTTCATTTGCATAAAGCAGAATTGACATTGTAAAACAAGTTATTTGCAAACGGAATTTGTAAAAGCATAATTGACTGATATGAAATAAGTAAAGCATAAGTAATATTCACAACCCATCGTGAATAACGAATAATCCAAAAATGGAATCCATCAATGTCGATCCTTTGACATGAAAACAAAAGCTGCTAAACAAGTTCCAAACCAAAACCCAATTTTTGGAAATACAAAAGCATTCTAACATTGGAATGACTTCACCAAGTGTCCTTGACCGTGGACACGGCTAATCGATTAGATTTACACTCTGCAGAGGTGTACACTTTACCCACAAGGAATGATCAACCTCTTTTGCCAGATCAGTTAACACACTTCCTTTGGTGTGTCGGCAAGGAGATCATACAGAGCCGTTACATTATCTAGATGTGGCTTTGAACCAGCCCGGGACGTTGAGCCCTCGCCATAGAAACAGAAACACTCACCCAAGACGTGGATCCTTTCACATTACACCCAACACCACGTTTCTGTTCACGGCAAGGCGTACACCGTTGCATTGGTAAGTAAACCCCCATACAGCATGCACCAACCGAATACCCGTGCATAACTCCCGCCTTCCTTAGATGCAAAGCCACACCTAAATAACTTAATAGGCTAAGACTGTCCCATACCACCCTCGTGGTTGTAATGAAATTCTTGGATCTATAGCGTCCCATTGCTCGGTCCTTAATCCGACACGGGCGATACTCCACCCTAACTACGTGCAAATCCCTCTGCACCTCCGGCTATTGCCAATAATCGCCCGCATCAAAACCATAGTTTTAGTTTTGGGTTTTTAATCAAAGTACTAGCAACATTTTCCCAAATGAGGATCATACATACGTTGAAAAGAATGAAACACGATCAACAGCTTAAGCAGATATTTTATGCTAGCGGTTATACCCAAAATGACATTAAACATTGTCTAGCTATCCGACTAAGGCTTACAAGGTTCACATGTTCATACAGATTGAGGCAAACCATAATTTACAGGATTAGCTACAGTTCTAACCCAAATTAGCAGTTTTTAGAGAGAACTATCCGGATGCACTGTACATAAGCAAAAACAACATAGAGTAGGTAAATTATTGGGTTCAACATGTTCAAGGAGGTGCTTGCCTTGCTCATATATCGTTTACGACGAAGACGCGATCGCAGACGACGGAGGCAACGGCGGAGGAAGGGACGTCGAATTCTACACGTCGATTGATCGGAAAATAGCAAATAATAAACTTCAATAAAGGCGAAAAGAAGATAGACAGAAAATCAAATAAAGATTCATTGCAGAAAACAGGAACACTTAGGGTTGAATTATTTACGACCTCATGATTTAGATACTTACAAATTCATATTCTTAATGGTTTTGAGATAACGAAACAGGGTTTCTTTTATAGATTATCTTCTCTTGATTTACGAATTCAAGAGGCTAAAATTATGAATTCTAATATTTATTACTTCGAATTATAGATGCTAAAATTATTTGGATTAAAAGAGTTGAAACACTAGTTAAGGTTACGCTAATAGCACTTGGCCTTAAGATTTGTATGCGAAGGGTTTTCATTAAGTTATGATTGACAAGCTAGTTAATTAGACTTATTTATAGATTTAAGAAGGTTCTGGTGATACAAATATATTAACTACAAATTTCTTATTACTAGGATCACTTATTCTTGCTATGACAAGGTTTATTAAACATACAACTAAGGGTTATTTGACTATTAAAGTTTTTAAGCAAAACATGATGGAATAAGGTTATTTCTTCGGAACTTAATAGCATATACTTTGAATAACATATCTAAGCTGATTTCATATATTTTTGAGTTTAGATTTAGACATTATTTTCATAGATGAAAATGCTTATATGATATTAAAGACTATAACAATTATAACCTTCAAGAGTATTTGACTAGCAAGATTTAATTGAAACAAAAGTTGTAAATGAAATATTTTTCTAGAATATGGTAGACCATATCCTAAATATCATTTCTAAACTGATTTCTATTACATTTGCGCTTAGACGAGAGGTTCATGGATTGATGAAAAAGCTTGATAGTTCAATTTATTACTCGATAAGGGTTCACTTTTGATATTAGATTGCGACTACACCGCCTAGGATAATCTACTCATTTTTCGCATTAATAGGGCATGATATTAGAAGTAATTTAAGGTTGGTTTCACGACAATTGGCTTTTATCCGCGATGTTTTTCCTATAAACGATCATTAGGGTTTAACATTATTTTGTTTCAACCTAGCACAAACATAAGGTATTTCGCCTAAACAAAAAGGGTACTATTTTTCAAAGCTATATAATTTGGTTTTATCAAATTCAGAGTTTAGTGGTGATAGTTATAGCTATTTAAATCATACAATTTATTAACACTTTGACTATTAATCATTTACTGTTTTATATAGTAAACTTTAAATATTATTTTATATCTGGAATCTTTTTGCTACTAGGAATATAGCAAAACTGTTTTGATGTTCATTTGACTCATGTTTTAAATATTCAACTTTCATAAATACGGAGCCCAGACAGACATTTGTCAAGGACAAATTTAACCTTTCATACACTCATTCCATATCCCTCTACTTTGATTACACATCGATCAAGTCACTTTGTCAATCCACCATTTAATTGACCCAAGCAACATAAACCAACAACCCTCATGTCTTTACACCATAGCCTTGCTATACCAATTTGTCGCTCAGAAGATTCTAGACCTTCTCAATCGTGATCAATACTAGCTTTTCAGGAACACAAATCTCGGAATTCCTGTTAATTCCATAACTCACAACACCTTTCATAATTCTAATCAACTTTCACTTTAGATCATATACCGTCTCGATTAATCATCTATACCACACAATAAATTAGGTTGTCTTTAAACAACTAACAAATCCACTTTAATGTAATCAAGAACTCCACATCAACTAGAAGCGCTAACTACTCATCATACTCTTAACGTCTTAAACATCATCGTGGGTCACATACCCAACCTTTAAGGAAAACACAACTCTTAAGCATGAATGAACACCGATAAATGCTTTCTTCTTTCCAAAAACCCAAACAGAAATTACAAGAGAGCGCAACTCTCAAATACCCAAACTCTGGCATGCAAAAGATCTTCATCAAATCTCAAAGTTACAACTTCCACAAGGGAAGATAAATGCAAGGGGGAAATCCAAACGATCAACCAAATCCTTTCTGATAAAACCTTAACACCAAGAATCCACAAGACTTAAGTTTTACATCAAGACTTCAATAATTTCTTTTAAACTCGGAGAATAATAACACAAGAACAAATCGATAACTTTCTCCGTAAAGCAATCCAACAAAACCAAGGCCAAAGCAAGAATGGCAACGAAAAGAGGCGTCACACTAAACTCTTCTTCTTTGTCTTCAACCAAAAGAAGGCAAAACCAAAACCGCCGAAAGAACAATCAGCGAATACTGTTACCAAACACCTTTCTTTGTTTCCAACCAAGAAAGACCAAAATAAATCAACCAAACCGATCGACAGAATCGGTAGAAGAAATCCTAAAGGATCCACCACCAAACTTTCTATTGGACTCCAACCAATGAAGCTAAAAGGAACCAACAAACTCCATCCACTCTCTAAACCTTGTCGCAAAAGACGATGACTCTTACCTACGAGAGGCTCCAAAATTTCTGTTGTGGCTTTACCCACCACAACCACCACCATGGCCACTCCACAACAGAAGAAGGTGGCCAAACCCTTCTGACAAAGACAACTCACTTAATCTCAATAACAAAAACAACTCAATTCATTCCTTTCATAAACATAGCAACATACATTATCAAATGTAACACTCAACATCAAAGCTCAAATACAACATTTAAGCGTAAAACAACGATACCCATACCTTTTCCTCACATGCGGCATCGAGTGTGTCAAGTTTTAAATTAATTAACCACTCTACTTGATTTTAAAGTTGTTGCCCTAAGGCCAAATTTTTAACAAGAGTCAAACCTATGCCATGTTTCTAATTTCATGCAAAGAAAATTTTAGTTTACTCTAGAGTAATTTTCTAAATTACATGCCACGGACCTAAAGCCCGCTCTCGATACCAATCAGAATACACCCGGCACCCACAAAGGTTCCCGAGTGTCACCAAAAATAGGAAATAAAACTAGATAAGGAGATCAACTCTATGAAGATTCAAATCCACTAAAAATTTCAAAAGACCTTCCCTAAAACATGGACATCCACTCAGCAGACAAAAGACAAAAACATTCGATATCTTCTACAACATGTCATGGAATCAATCAACCATCATGACCAACTAAGCACACAACTAAACATAATATCATCAATCATCAATTAAACTTAACTACAACATGATTACATAATGAATTCAACTAATTTTCAGAGTGAATTGATTAACCCAACTAATCTTTTAACATGTCATGAGCGTGAGTGGAGGTGCAATAAGTCCCATCCCGACAAGTCGCTCTCGTGGTACCTAAAAACATTAAACAAACAAGTATGAGTTCAAGACTCAAAGAAAGTGCATCACAAACCAATTTACACAATTAAATTAACAAAGAAGAGCATACTTCTTATCCAAATCCATGAATTTATAAAACAATAGTATCAACAACATTTACCTCTTTTCACTTCATTACTTACTTATTACACGTACCTCTTTAAATCTCTTTGGATGAGTCCACGACTCGATCCCAACTCTACACATTTTATTGAACTCAAAATCATCGTTAGGATGCAATGCGATATGCATGCTCATGAATGCTCTTTTCTTTGCACGCACTCTTTAAATCTCTTTGGATGAGTCCACGACTGATCCCAACTCTACACATTTTTATTGAACTCAAAATCATCGTTAGGATGCAATGCGATATGCATGCTCATGAATGCTCTTTTCTTTGCATCGCATCGCTTCGCCGAGTGCACACCCGCTCTGTGCACCCTCACGCCCTTCCATCCCGTGGAAGGTGCCTACTCTATCGCCTCGCTCCCATTCACTTCGATAAATGGGACCACGAGGTAGGACTTTCGTGTTCACTACGTGAACACAGAGGCCCGCATCGAATGGGTCGCTTCTTCCATTATGAATGCACGTATGCAATTAACATGAATACATGTGCAACTTCATTCATTTTCACCACTTATGTAGTCATGCCCAATTTCATAAACATCACCAATTCATCCATCCATGAATTACCGTTTTACTAGTCCAAGCAATTTCAAGAAATATGCATGGTAGCACATCATATCATATTCATATGCACAAGCAACCAATCAATATTATAATATCCTTCTAGTTGATACACTTGCCTTCTACCGAGAGGAATGAAGTGGCGGAAGAAGAAGCCACTCCCAAGCTACTCCACCTAGAAATACAATTGCGCACTCAAAATCACATGTTCTAGAGTCAACAAACATCACTTTCACTCCCTAAATCAAATTTGCCCCAAAACTTTGAATTCATACAAAACTAGTTTAGATAGCCCACTTCACCACAGCATAACTACTGCTATATAACTTTAAATTGAGCAAATGAAGACATTTTAAGCATCTACATAAAATTTTCCATCTATCTCTAGGCAATTGCAAGTTCCAACTCGGCCTCTAACTTGTCCTAAATCATAGAACAACATTGAATCTGCTACTAGTCACAATTTGGACAGCAAAAGGTAAAACTTGCATAACTTTTTAATGGTTGAACCAAATTGAGTGAACTCAGTTTACAATTAATCACAAGAGGATAATCTACAACTATATTATAGCCATTTATTCAGAAGATGCATTAATAGTTCCCAGATTAGAGATGGACAGAGGTTATATACATTAACAGCAGTTCTGAACAGCAGGTACTAAAATGAACATAACTTTTAATTGGCTAAGTAAAAATTTGCATTCTTAGGCTCCAAATGACCACAAGAGGATAACCTATAGTTGCCTCATAGCCATTTTCTCAACACCTGAAAGTAAAGTCCTCAAACTTCCCTCTGAACTTGAGACCAACTCTGAACTTTCAGCAGAAATCTGAGTTCTGGACAGCAACTTCAACATGCCAAAACGTTTGATTCCTAACTCCAAATTAAGGATACTAATACAGTTTCTAAATCTACAAGAAATTTCCTAACTCTCTCTAGGCAAACAAAAATTCTAATTCGGCTTGCATCTAGCTCTAAACAGCAGTTTAACATTTTAGCTATCAACACGAGCACAATCAGGACAGCCATCACTAAAATGACTATAACTTTTGATTGGCTGAACGAAATTTAGTGTTCTTATACCCAAATTAAAGGGGATTCGACGATATACATCTTTTCCTATAGCCAAAAGTTCAGGAAATGCTTTTAACTAGCTCGAAACGCAAACCTAACAGACAGGCAAAACTCAGCCCGAAAACAGCAGTTTTCCCCCCAAACCCTAGAACCACTTTTCCCTCCAAAACTTCAAAATCCCAAACCCTAGAACCCCCATACCAGGAAGATACCTCCATTAGCACAGCATGGGCCCTCCCAAAACTACCAAATACTCACCTCCTAGCTCATGAGGAAGAAGAGGGGGAGGAGAAGCTGCAGCTCGCTGCTGCTGCTGCTGCCGCTGTGCTGCTGCTCCTGAGGGGAGGAAGAGGCGCTGATTGGGGAGGAGGATGCGCCAGACAAGGGAGGAAAAGAAATGAGAGGGAGTCGTGTGGGGAAGGGAAAGGAGGAGGTAAGGGAAAAGAAAAGGGGGTGGGGAGAGAAAATTGCAACCGCGATCGAAATTTTTTCGTCCGCGACATTACATTCTCTCCTCTTAAAGGAATTCACCCAATTCCCGAACGCCAAAACACAAAGCAAGGTCCACCGGACAAAAACTTTCTAGCAAACTCAAAACACCCACGCATGGGTTCAAACGGATGCAATGATAAGCCAAAATCTCAAATCCAACGATTAACAAAAGTGATTTGACTTAGCTCAACTAAGTGCAACTTCCCACTATTCCCCATTCACTCAAATTTCTACTAAAATTTGCAAGAGACAAAATTCTATAGCAAGTGGATTACAAATTATTTTCCAAGCATATCTCATAAGAATTTTTCTCAAACGTAATCCTCAATCTCACCCACTAAAAGTCTCAATCATAAAATTGTTATGCCATATTTCCATATCCAACATATCATACCACTATCTTAAGAATTAGTCCGACATACTCGAATAGTTTTTCCTTTAGCACCAAACACACTATACCTTTTCCTCTATTATTCTTCTCAACAAAAGAGGGTATTAATTTCTAATCTCAACAGAGCTCTAACTTCCTCTTTCTACCGCTCTAGCATGATTCATTAAACTCAAGATGACACAATCATCGCGAGACACATCCCCTTAACAAGCATTTAACCATTAGAATTCGAACGGTTAGCTGGGGTTCCAAACTTGAACCCCTACAAATCAATTACACAAAACCCCATCTTTTCCAATTGTTCGACCTTTTTCACCAGGACTCAAAATCAACCAATGCTCTCGAAGGAATTAGCCCACTTGTGACATAATTTTCCTTCCCAATCACAAACCATGATATGTTTTTATTCCATCTTCTCCCAGGCACATCTCACACCGGGGACAACTAACTAAATTACATGCTCACAATCAAACACTTTATATCGAATCACTATCACCTTCTTTACAACTAATGATATTCTCTACAAATATTGAACCAAGACATCAACAACCTCCATCATACTCCACTCTTAACCGCTAATGGTCAACGCCTAGCCTATGCTAGGACCGTAGATCATTACCAAACAACAATCGGTTCTTTCCTCACGAGGGTCTCGCCTCACAATCTTTCACTCAACCAACCAAGCTCAGAAGCAAAGTTCTTTAGTACACTCAACAATATACCATGAACATTTATATTCTCAACCCAGGCTAGAATACAAAAGAAGTACAATTATTTTGAATCAAAAGCACCGCTTGCATCAACTTGAACCCAATGCTCTACAATTCTCTTTGGAAAGAATTCGACAACATCCAGAGATCACTCTTTTTCTTTCCTAAGTCAAGTCACAAAGGAAAACTCAAATCGCAAATCAATGCGATACAATTCGCATCTAGAAGCACTCAATTAAAAGAGAGAAACTCCACTCAAATCTTTGATAGAAGTTTTCAATAACCAAAACAATCCAACTTGCTTTCATCAAGCAAAACCTCTCAAAGGAAAGGGAAACTCAATTCTCTCACATAGCATAGCCAAATTACTGAAATTATTCCATCTTGCTTTTCATGTTAGAGAGCAAAGGAAATCTCGATTCCTTTAACCACTCAATCCAAGACCAACACATTAAAACCAAGGCACCAAGCTTTACCTCGGGGAAAACTCCATTGGAAAAGAAACACCGCAAGAAACTTTATGGAGGCAACTCATTTTCACAAAAGCAAACATCAAGCCTTTACCAAAGCAAAACACCTATCGATATCCACCGATCACTTATGAAACGATCATAAGTTTCATCCTTTGAAACACTCGCAAACCCATACACACTTTTCAATTGAATCCAACTCACCACAAAAGGGTTACAAATTAAGTGTTTAACTCAAGAGGTTCCAAAGACAACCCATTATGTCTATTTGCTACCTTTAAATGTTGATTCCAAAGATAGTTCGGTTTGCACGCAAAAAGCGCGATCCTTCATATACTCTTGAGTGCAAAACCCTATTCATAACATAAGCTAACCAGTTTAGCCAAAACCAAAGATTGGCATAGATCAATGAAATAAAATACCCCAAAAATCATCAAAAGATTACTTCACAATTACTCTTTCATCGTCATTTTCGACCATCAAAACCAATTCCGCAACTTGACAAAATGCAAACGAATTGGGAGTTCTATTGCCCTCTAATTAGGCGCCATAACCCCAAAAGGCATGCACTCCCGAAAATTATACACTCAATTGAGTCCAGAACCTTTAAGAGAAGGTTCGACTCGAATACTACCATTTCGCGTATTCCCACTCTTAGCCATTAAGTATTTCATATTCACCAAATCTCAAAAGCCCAACACTCTTAAGCATAAGACGCGTACAACACCTTCTTTTGGTCTACTAACCAAGGCAAACCATTCTTCATACAACCTGTTTATTCCAAGCTTAAAACACATGTCATCAAGACTTATCTCTTGAAATCAACACATCCCTTTCGCACAATCCCTAAGTTACATATTTAATATCTTCATTCATTCAACCAATAAATAATTCTAACCACTCAATACGATCTCCCTAGGCATCTTTCATAAATACGAGCCTGCATGGACATTTGTCAAGGACAAATTTAACCTTTCATACACTCATTCCATATCCTCTACTTTGATTACACATCGATCAAGTCACTTTGTCAATCCACCATTTAATTGACCCAAGCAACATAAACCAACAACCCTCATGTCTTTACACCATAGCCTTGCTATACCAATTTGTCGCCGAAGATTCTAGACCTTCTCAATCGTGATCAATACTAGCTTTTCAGAACACAAATCTCGAATTCTGTTAATTCCATAACTCACAACACCTTTCATAATTCTAATCAACTTTCACTTTAGATCATATACCGTCTCGATTAATCATCTATACCACACAATAAATTAGGTTGTCTTTAAACAACTAACAAATCCACTTTAATGTAATCAAGAACCCACATCAACTAGAAGCGCTAACTACTCATCATACTCTTAACGCCTTAAACATCATCGTGGGTCACATACCCAACCTTTAAGGAAAACACAACTCTTAAGCATGAATGAACACCGATAAATGCTTTCTTCTTTCCGAAAAACCCAAACAGAAATTACAAGAGAGCGCAACTCTCAAATACCCAAACTCGCATGCAAAAGATCTTCATCAAATCTCAAAGTTACAACTTCCACAAGGGAAGATAAATGCAAGGGAAATCCAAACGATCAACCAAATCCTTTCTCGATAAAACCTTAACACCAAGAATCCACAAGACTTAAGTTTTACATCAAGACTTCAATAATTTCTTTTAAACTCTGAGAATAATAACACAAGAACAAATCGATAACTTTCTCCGTAAAGCAATCCAACAAAACCAAGGCCAAAGCAAGAATGGCAACGAAAAGAGGCGTCACACTAAACTCTTCTTCTTTGTCTTCAACCAAAAGAAGGCAAAACCAAAACCGTCGAAAGAACAATCAGCGAATACTGTTACCAAACACCTTTCTTTTGTTTCCAACCAAGAAAGACCAAAATAAATCAACCAAACCGATCGACAGAACGGTAGAAGAAATCCTAAAGGATCCACCACCAAACTTTCTATTGACTCCAACCAATGAAGCTAAAAGGAACCAACAAACTCCATCCACTCTCTAAACCTTGTCGCAAAAGACGATGACTCTTACCTACGAGAGGCTCCAAATTTCGGTTGTGGCTTTACCCACCACAACCACCACCATGGCCACTCCACAACAGAAGAAGGTGGCGAAACCCTTCTAAAAAGACAACTCACTTAATCTCAATAACAAAACAACTCAATTCATTCCTTTCATAAACATAGCAACATACATTATCAAATGTAACACTCAACATCAAAGCTCAAATACAACATTTAAGCATAAAGCAACGATACCCATACCTTTTCCTCATCAGGCATCGAGTGTGTCAAGTTTTAAATTAATTAACCACTCTACTTGATTTTAAAGTTGTTGCCCTAAGGCCAAATTTTTAACAAGAGTGAAACCTATGCCATGTTTCTAATTTCATGCAAAGAAAATTTTAGTTTACTCTAGAGTAATTTTCTAAATTCACATGCCACGGACCTAAAGCCCGCTCGATACTAATCAGAACACCCGGCACCCACAAAGGCCTCGAGTGTCACCAAAAATAGGAAATAAAACTAGATAAGGAGATCAACTCTAACAAGATTGAAATCCACTAAAAATTTCGCAAAGACCTTCCTAAAACATGGACATCCACTCAAGCAGACAAAAGACAAAAACATTCGATATCTTCTACAACATGTCATGGAATCAATCAACCATCATGACCAACTAAGCACACAACTAAACATAATATCATCAATCATCAATTAAACTTAACTACAACATGATTACATAATGAATTCAACTAATTTTCAGAGTGAATTGATTAACCCAACTAATCTTTTAACATGTCATGAGCGTGAGTGGAGGTGCAGCTAAGTCCCATCCCGACAAGTCGCTCTCGTGGTACCTAAAACATTAAACAAACAAGTATGAGTTCAAGACTCAAAGAAAGTGCATCACAAACCAATTTACACAATTAAATTAACAGTAAGAGCATACTTCTTATCCAAATCCATGAATTTATAAAACAATAGTATCAACAACATTTACCTCTTTTCACTTCATTACTTACTTATTACACGTACCTCTTTAAATCTCTTTGGATGAG
This sequence comes from Otatea glauca, assembly GCA_036346275.1. NCBI lineage: Eukaryota > Viridiplantae > Streptophyta > Magnoliopsida > Poales > Poaceae > Otatea > Otatea glauca. Next base: position 7,599,337 of record CM070717.1, on the reverse strand, counting down.
TCCACGACTCGATCCCAACTCTACACATTTTTATTGAACTCAAAATCATCGTTAGGATGCAATGCGATATGCATGCTCATGAATGCTCTTTTCTTTGCACGTACCTCTTTAAATCTCTTTGGATGAGTCCACGACTCGATCCCAACTCTACACATTTTTATTGAACTCAAAATCATCGTTAGGATGCAATGCGATATGCATGCTCATGAATGCTCTTTTCTTTGCACGCGTCACGGATCGCCGAGTGCACACCGTCGGTGTGCACCTCACGCCCTTCCATCCCGTGGAAGGTGCCTACTTTCTCGTCTCGCTCCCATTCACTTCGATAAATGGGACCACGAGGTAGGACTTTCGTGTTCACTACGTGAACACAGAGGCCCGCATCGAATGGGTCGCCTCTTCCATTATGAATGCACGTATGCAATTAACATGAATACATGTGCAACTTCATTCATTTTCACCACTTATGTAGTCATGCCCAATTTCATAAACATCACCAATTCATCCATCCATGAATTACCGTTCTTACTAGTCCAAGCAATTTCAAGAAATATGCATGGTAGCACATCATATCATATTCATATGCACAAGCAACCAATCAATATTATAATATCCTTCTAGTTGATACACTTGCCTTCTACCGAGAGGAATGAAGTGGCGGGAAGAAGAAGCCACTCCCGGCTACTCCACCTAGAAATACAATTGCGCACTCAAAATCACATGTTCTAGAGTCAACAAACATCACTTTCACTCCTAAATCAAATTTGCCCCAAAACTTTGAATTCATACAAAACTAGTTTAGATAGCCCACTTCACCACAGCATAACTACTGCTATATAACTTTAAATTGAGCAAATGAAGACATTTTAAGCATCTACATAAAATTTTCCATCTATCTCTAGGCAATTGCAAGTTCCAACTCGGCCTCTAACTTGTCCTAAATCATAGAACAACATTGAATCTGCTACTAGTCACAATTTGGACAGCAAAAGGTAAAACTTGCATAACTTTTTAATGGTTGAACCAAATTGAGTGAACTCAGTTTACAATTAATCACAAGAGGATAATCTACAACTATATTATAGCCATTTATTCAGAAGATGCATTAATAGTTCCCAGATTAGAGATGGACAGAGGTTATATACATTAACAGCAGTTCTGAACAGCAGGTATTAAAATGAACATAACTTTTAATTGGCTAAGTAAAAATTTGCATTCTTAGGCTCCAAATGACCACAAGAGGATAACCTATAGTTGCCCCATAGCCATTTTCTCAACACCTGAAAGTAAAGTCCTCAAACTTCCCTCTGAACTTGAGACCAACTCTGAACTTTCAGCAGAAATCTGAGTTCTGGACAGCAACTTCAACATGCCAAAACTTTTGATTCCTAACTCCAAATTAAGGATACTAATACAGTTTCTAAATCTACAAGAAATTTCCTAACTCTCTCTAGGCAAACAAAAATTCTAATTCGGCTTGCATCTAGCTCTAAACAGCAGTTTAACATTTTAGCTATCAACACGAGCACAATCAGGACAGCCATCACTAAAATGACTATAACTTTTGATTGGCTGAACGAAATTTAGTGTTCTTATACCCAAATTAAAGGGGATTCGACGATATACATCTTTTCCTATAGCCAAAAGTTCAGGAAATGCTTTTAACTAGCTCGAAACGCAAACCTAACAGACAGGCAAAACTCAGCCCGAAAACAGCAGTTTTCCCCCCAAACCCTAGAACCACTTTTCCCTCCAAAACTTCAAAATCCCAAACCCTAGAACCCCCATACCAGCAAGATACCTCCATTAGCACAGCATGGGCCCTCCCAAAACTACCAAATACTCACCTCCTAGCTCATGAGGAAGAAGAGGGGGAGGAGAAGCTGCAGCTCGCTGCTGCTGCTGCTGCCGCTGTGCTGCTGCTCCTGAGGGGAGGAAGAGGCGCTGATTGGGGAGGGAGGATGCGCCAGCAAGGGGAGGAAAAGAAATGAGAGGGAGTCAGGTGGGGGAAGGGGAAAGGAGGAGGTAAGGGGAAAAGAAAAAGGGGGTGGGGAGAGAAAAATTGCAACCGCGATCGAAATTTTTTTCGTCCGCGACATTACAGTAATATTCACAACCCATCGTGAATAACGAATAATCCAAAAATGGAATCCATCAATGTCGATCCTTTGACATGAAAACAAAAGCTGCTAAACAAGTTCCAAACCAAAACCCAATTTTTGGAAATACAAAAGCATTCTAACATTGGAATGACTTCACCAAGTGTCCTTGACCGTGGATACGGCTAATCGATTAGATTTACACTCTGCAGAGGTGTACACTTTACCCACAAGGAATGATCAACCTCTTTTGCCAGATCAGTTAACACACTTCCTTTGGTGTGTCGGCAAGGAGATCATACAGAGCCGTTACATTATCTAGATGTGGCTTTGAACCAGCCCGGGACGTTGAGCCCTCGCCATAGAAACAGAAACACTCACCCAAGACGTGGATCCTTTCACATTACACCCAACACCACGTTTCTGTTCACGGCAAGGCGTACACCGTTGCATTGGTAAGTAAACCCCCTACAGACAGACCGAACCGGAATGCCTGTGCATAACTCCCGCCTTCCTTAGATGCAAAGCCACACCTAAATAACTTAATAGGCTAAGACTGTCCCCATACCAAACCTCGTGGTTGTACGAAATTCTTGGATCTATAGCGTCCCATTGCTCGGTCCTTAATCCGACACGGCGATACTCCACCCTAACTACGTGCAAATCCTCTACACCTCCGCTATTGCCAATAATCGCCCGCATCAAAACCATAGTTTTAGTTTTGGGTTTTAATCAAAGTACTAGCAACATTTTCCCAAATGAGGATCATACATACGTTGAAAAGAATGAAACACGATCAACAGCTTAAGCGGATATTTTATGCTAGCGGTTATACCCAAAATGACATTAAACATTGTCTAGCTATCCACTAAGGCTTACAAGGTTCACATGTTCATACAGATTGAGGCAAACCATAATTTACAGGATTAGCTACAGCTCTAACCCAAATTAGCGCTTTTAGGAGAACTATCCGGATGCACTGTACATAAGCAAAAACAACATAGAGTAGGTAAATTATTGGGTTCAACATGTTCAAGGAGGTGCTTGCCTTGCTCATATATCGTTTATTTACTTAAGACGCGATCGCAGCATTTACTTGAGGCAACTATGAGGAAGGGACGTCGAATTCTACACGTCGATTGATCGGAAAATAGCAAATAATAAACTTTAATAAAGGCGAAAAGAAGATGCATGTAAAATCAAATAAAGATTCATTGCAGAAAACAGGAACACTTAGGGTTGAATTATTTACGACCTCATGATTTAGATACTTACAAATTCATATTCTTAATGGTTTTGAGATAACGAAACAGGGTTTCTTTTATAGATTATCTTCTCTTGATTTACTTAATTCAAGAGGCTAAAATTATGAATTCTAATATTTATTACTTGAATTATAGATGCTAAAATTATTTGGATTAAAAGAGTTGAAACACTAGTTAAGGTTACGCTAATAGCACTTGGCCTTAAGATTTGTATGCGAAGGGTTTTCATTAAGTTATGATTGACAAGCTAGTTAATTAGACTTATTTATAGATTTAAGAAGGTTCTGGTGATACAAATATATTAACTACAAATTTCTTATTACTAGGATCACTTATTCTTGCTATGACAAGGTTTATTAAACATACAACTAAGGGTTATTTGACTATTAAAGTTTTTAAGCAAAACATGATGGAATAAGGTTATTTCTTCGGAACTTAATAGCATATACTTTGAATAACATATCTAAGCTGATTTCATATATTTTTGAGTTTAGATTTAGACATTATTTTCATAGATGAAAATGCTTATATGATATTAAAGACTATAACAATTATAACCTTCAAGAGTATTTGACTAGCAAGATTTAATTGAAACAAAAGTTGTAAATGAAATATTTTTCTAGAATATGGTAGACCATATCCTAAATATCATTTCTAAACTGATTTCTATTACATTTGCGTTTAGACGAGAGGTTCATGGATTGATGAAAAAGCTTGATAGTTCAATTTATTACTCGATAAGGGTTCACTTTTGATATTATATTGCGACTACACCGCCTAGGATAATCTACTCATTTTTCAGGCATTAATAGGGCATGATATTAGAAGTAATTTAAGGTTGGTTTCGCGACAATTGGCTTTTATCCGCGATGTTTTTCCTATAAACGATCATTAGGGTTTAACATTATTTTGTTTCAACCTAGCACAAACATAAGGTATTTCTGCCTAAACAGCAAGGGTACTATTTTTCAAAGCTATATAATTTGGTTTTATCAAATTCAGAGTTTAGTGGTGATAGTTATAGCTATTTAAATCATACAATTTATTAACACTTTGACTATTAATCATTTACTGTTTTATATAGTAAACTTTAAATATTATTTTATATCTGGAATCTTTGTGCTACTAGGAATATAGCAAAACTGTTTTGATGTTCATTTGACTCATGTTTTAAATATTCAACTTTCTATCCATATACATTTACACATTTTATGTTTAAGTTATTTCATCCTTTTTAAGTTAATTCAAGGCGAGTTCATTTATTAATTATTTTGGAAAATTAAGGTATTATACTGCCATGATAATGTTTAGAAATCAATTTTTGTTTATTCTATATTTCTTTTATTCAAATAATGTATATTGGAATTTCTATTGCATTGAAAGCAATCTTTAATAGAAAGTAATTCAAACAATAATGAAATTTAAATATTTTTATATATTTGAACTCCTGGAAACATGATTATTTCACTAAAATTAATTTCATTCCACCTAAGGTTTGTTTACAACATTTTATTATGAAGTGTGTTTTTAGCCTTTTCTTTCAAGTTTGAATTTCGATTTACCCAGTGAACATTTTCAAAATATTATTTTATATTCTGAAATAACTAGATTTTAGATGAATTTATAATTTGATTTCACTCAATTCGGAGTTATAATGCAAAAGTAATAAAGTATTTGAATTAAATCGGGTATTGAAAATAACTGAAACAAATGAAAATACGCTTTCAAACAGAGAAGACGCCTTTACCGGTTGCACTAAGGTCCTTTTGACCGGTGGCAATGGGCCAGCAGCAAGCTTACGGCGAATCTCCGGCGAATGGATGGCACAAGAGAACCGGAGGTCTTGGCGCACACGTAGGTGGGCTCGCTTCACGGCGAGGACGACCGAGCGAGCGAGCCGCCACCGGCGACTGCGCGGCGGAAGAAGAGGCTCACGGGAAGACGACGGGTAAGGTTGAGCTCGAATGGGTGATAGATTAAGCATCAGTGTGACTACGGGATCCCATTTTTGCGGTTGGTTTGTTCGGAGCTTGGCCGAGGAAGCGCGCCACCGGACGCCGGAGTTGGAGAAGAAGGGCAACGGTGGTAGCGGCGAATTGAGTGAGGTTTAGTGGAATTAACGGTGCGCAAGGACTTACAGAAGCACTAGAAAGATTTAGACGTAATCAATTTTGAATGATTCTCACCGAATGGCTTGGATGGCTTTCTCCCCTCCTTTTCGGGTCTCTGGCAAAAATGGCGAAGAGGAGAGTTTCAAGCCCTGGCATTTGGTTCTGGGAATAGCTAAGAGAAAGGAGGCTTCAATGTGATGCTGCTGAGGTATTTATAGCCGGCACAGGTTAGTAAAACAGGGTTTGAAAGGGAGGGGGAGTTGCGGCGGTTTTGTTTGTAGTTGACGAGATGTCGCGAGATTTGACCCGAGGCGTGGTGCAAGGCTGCCTGTGCAGATTGGCAAGGATAAGCATGGCTCATGCGCTGAATCGGGCGGGCGGTGAAGCACACCGAGACAGACACGACCGTGCGCGCCAAGGGCTTGACCGGGAAGAATCGGGAGAAAATCGAGCATGCGTGAGAAGAAGAGAGGAGGAACGAGGCGATGGGCGACAAGCGGGACACAGGTCCACCGACAGTGAGAGGGGGTATTTTTCCGTTTCCGCCAGCTAACCGTTACGGTTTAGTGGACGGCCCACACGTCAGAGGGTGAAGGTGAGTCAGAGGATAACTTCCAGCCGGACAGATCCATGTGAGCATTAAAATGGCCATCAGATCATCGTTTAATTTTGTGAAACTTTTTGACCGACCTCTCCTGGTAGTTTCTAACCTTCAGTAAAATTTTGAGACTAAAATACCACATGGTTGGATTATAAAAATTCGACATCATGCATCACCCGATTTTCACATTTCGGTTTTTATTTATTTAAAGGTTCAATTTGCATTTATTATTTTCAAAACTTTTTATAAGAATTAATTTTGACTTATTGATATCTTCATAAAAATTTCAAGTCAAAATCTCAAGTGAATATTTTATAAAAATTCTGACATGGCAAATTCTATGTTTTTAAAGCCTCTGTTTTTGAATTTTTATAAGGTCTTAATGACAAGATAAGTTACTGATATTTTTAATAGAGATAGGTTTTACCATGAGGGTGTTATGGTAATTTTTCCAGGTCCAGATAAACTTCGAATATTTTTCATTAATTCTGGCTTGCACTGTTTTTAGTCAAAAAGGGGTGCCATAAATTTTATTTACCCATTTTTCTGTGCATAAAATTTTACTTGTTGATTTTACTGACTTACTAGAGTGGTTAAGGTTCCATGGTAATTTTTCCAAAATTTATCTTTTAACTTTTTATCTTTTTACCATTATCCATTCTTTAATTCTAGTTGTTTGATTTTTCATTCAATACAAAAATCCAAAGAAATCCAAATAAATTCCAATCATGTCAGGAAAATCAGAAATAAATATATCAAAATTCAAAATATGAAATTTTATATTATTGCATTTTTCGGGATGTTACAAAGATCCCGCAATCTGCGACGAAAAGAGACTCGAAGCCTCGCTAACTCATCCACCTAAAATAATAATTAAGCAAGAGTGAGTACTTTACGTACTCAACAAGACTTGAGTAAAACCTAAAATATATGCAGGCCATTTCAAAGGAAAGGCTAATACAGTTAATTTGCATAAAGCAAGATTTAATTGTAAAACAAGTTATCATTTGCAAACAGAATTTATAAGAGCAAGTTGATTGATCACAAAATAGATACAACAGTAAGTAATACTCACAGTCCTCCATGACGTGAGTTCGAATAATCCAAACCATAAGGTCCATCAATGTCAGCCCTTCGACAAAAAGCAACAGTTGATAAAAACAAGTTCAGACCAAACCCATTTTAGAAAATACCAAAGACTCTAACATTGGGAGGATTTTCCCCAAGTGCCCATAACCGCGGGCGTGGCTAATCGATTAGATCTTACACTCTGCAGAGGTGTACAACTTTACCCACAAGTCATGACCTTTTCTTTTTGCCGCAAGTTTCACGCACCTTGGGCGTGTGGCCAGAATGTTCATGACAAAAACCTTTACATTATCTAGGTTAACTTTGCATCAGCCCGGGACGTTAAGCCCTCGCCATAGAAACAGAAACACTCACCCAAGACCTGGATCCATTCACATCACACCCAACACCACGTTTCTGTTCATGGCAAGGCGTACACCGTTGCATTGGTATGTAGAAACCCCTACAAGCAGACCTGGAAAGGAATGCCTGTGCAATCTCCCGCCTTCCATAAATGCAAAGTTAAACTAAATAACTTAATTGGTTTAAGGTTGTCCCATACCAACACTTGTGGTTGTACGGAAACATGGATCTACAACATCCCATTTGCTCGGTCCTTAACTCGACACGGGCTACCACCCTACACTACGTGCAAATCCCTCTACACATCCAGCTATTGCCAATAATCGCCCGCGTCAAACCATAGTTTTATTTTGGAGTTTTTAGCAAACTACCAGCAACCATTTTCCCAAAAAGGACCATTTAGGTTCCATATAAAACATTTCAGTAAACAATTTTAATCATGATCATCTGACTCCTTGCTAAACAAGCATGGCTAAGCATGATTAATATGATCGCATATACCCAAGATGACATTAAGTATTGTCAAGCCTTATTCTATGGGTATCAAGGTTCACACGTGCATAATTATCAAGGAGTTTCATGAGACAACATGTATATCTACCTGTACCACAAAATAGCGAATTTACAGAAAATAAGTGTATGCATGAAACAATTTGATAAACAACATGTAAATTAAATACTGGGATCAAGATGGTCAAAGGAGGGCTTGCCTTGCTTAATCATTGCTTACGGTGAAGACGAGGTCACGGCTGACGGAGGCATCGACGGAGGAAGGGACGTCGAATTCTACACGTCGATCAACCGAAAATATAGCAAATAACCAACTTTAATAAGGGCAAAAAGAAAACCGACAGAAAACCAAATAAAGATTCACTGCGGAAAATAGTAATGTTTTAGGTGTTTGGAGTATGAGATTTCAAGACCTGATGATATAGATAATTACACCGCATATAGATAATGACTTTTATGAGGAACAAATACGGTTTCCTTTTATAGATTGTCTTTTCTAGAACTACGAATGCAAGAGGCTAAAATTATGAATTCTTACTTTTGTAACTTCGAATTACAGATGCTAAAATTATTTGGATTAAAAGAAGTAAAACACTAGTTAAATGGTTAAGCGAATAGCACTTAATTCCTTAAGTGATTTTGCATAAAAAGTGATTTTGAATGAGTTGGATCTGTTAAGCTAGGTTACTAGATTTATACATGGTTTTTAAGAAGGTTCTGATGATACAAATATATTATCTACAAACTTCTTCATTATTACAAAGTCCGCTTATTCATATTATAAAGATTAGGAACCATAACACTTAAGGTTATTTGGCTAATAGAATTTATATGCAAAACATGATGAAACAAGATTATTTCTTCGGAATAAGGTGGTCTATACTTTGGATAGCAATCCTAAGCTGATCTCATAAACTTTTAGGTTTGGAGGAGATATTATATTCATTGTTGAAAAAGCTTATATGATAATAAGGTTTATAATTATCACTTAGGGTTATAGCACTAGATGGATTCAGATGAATATTAGTCTATAAACAAAATATTTTTCCAAAATATGATAGTCCATATCCTAAATATCATTTCTGAACTGATCTTCATAATATTAGCATTTAGAAGAGATATTCTACGGGTTGCTAAAAATGCTTAAGTGTTTCATTTATTTAGAAAACATAACATTTAGGGTTATGTTGCTAGTTCATTTTATATGCAAACCATAATAAAATGAAATACTTCTTTTAGAATATAGTAGTATGCACTTTATAGAGTATTTCTATGCTATTTTCATAAGGTTTTACACTTAGACGAGGTATTTTATAAGCCACTGAAAAGGCTTAAGTATTTCTATAACTACACGACAAAAATTCAGTTTTCAACATAAGTTTGCGATTTCACCCTATAAGATAACCTACCCCTTTTTCAGGCATAAACAGGGGATGACCCTAGAATTGTTTTAAAACTAATTCCGAGATATTTGGCTACTATTCGAGATGGTTTCCATATAAGTGATCATTAGGGCCTTACAAGGACTTAATTCCGATTAACACAATCATAGGATATTTTTGCATAACCAGCAAGGGAATTATTTTTCAAGGTTATAGGATTTGGTTTTGTCAAATTTGAAGTTAGTTTAAGGAAGTTATGACTATTTGGATTATACAAGCATTGAAACTTTGACTACTAAACATTTATTGTTTTCTATGGTAAACCTTAAATATTTTTACACATCTGGGATCCTTATGATGTCAGGGGTACAACAAAACTGGTTTGGTGCTTATTTGAATTCATTTGATCCATATTTCAACTATTCAATTTTCAATGCAAGAGAAGCTTCTTGTGCTTACTTTTTAATACAAACTGAGTTCAACTCCAAATGTTTTTGCAGAAATGGGACATTTACAACCTCAGGGACATGTGAGAATAATTTCATGATTTTAGGAGCTATAGTTTGCATATATACTATATGTTACATAAAAGGGTCTTTAAACAAACTTGCTTGAAATAATTTGAACTACAGTGATCATCTAAATTATTTTACATATTCCAAATCCTTATGGCCTAATTAAAATTTAGAAACTTATTTCATCTTATTTTGGATTTTTTTTATATAAGTTATGTATATTTGAGTTTTTAATGTATTGAATGTACCCTTTAATAGAAAGTAGCTCAACATAAATGAAATTTAAATATTTTTACATATTTGAACTTCTGGAAGCATAAGGATTTTACTAAAATTGGTTTCATTCAATTCTAAGTTTGTTTGCAGAATTTTATACACAGAATATCTTTAGGCCTTTTATTCAAATTTGAATTTCAAATTCACCCAGTGAAGATTTTCAAAATATTATTGCACATTCTGATGGTGCCTGATTTTACATGAATATATAAATTCATTTCACTAATTTTGGAGTTATAATGCAAAAGTTATGGCTAATTGAACTAACTCGGGTATGAAAAATCCTAATGAAATTAGAAATACGCTTTCTAAACAGGGTTGGCGTATTTTACCGATTGCACTGGCTTCTACTCGCGCCACTGACGACTCGAGCCCTGGAGTCAGCGAGACAGGGCAGAGGAGGCGTTAGGGCACGGCGGCGACGGTGTTCCAGTTGGTCTCCGGCCGAAGCGACCACTCGGCGAGCACCAGGGCACCACCCCGCACCTGATGGAGGGGTCAATTACCTCCGACGATGGCCGGAGCAGGCTGCCACCGTGGGCCAGGCGGCGGCGGGAATGGTGCCTCACCGTGGAAGACAATGAAAAGAGGCTTGAGCTCGGATGATGCCAGATTGAGCTTCAGCGGTGCGGAGGAGTTCCATTTTGCCGTTCGGTTCGCTCGGAGAAGTGACGAGTTGGGCCGCCACCGTGCGACCGGAGTTGGGAAGAAGAAGTCAGTGCGGTGGCGTTGCGGGCAAAGGAAGCTAAAATCGACAGGTTGGAAAGCTCAGGAGGCCGCAGCGAAGCTCCATGACGAATGGATTCCAAGAATTCTTACCGAATTGGCTTGAATCGGTCCCCCCACTTTTTGCTTGCGGCGGCAAAGAGCTGATAGAGCTAAAATCGGCAGCGCTCTAGAGGAGATGCAGCAGCCGAGCTCTTCACTTGCTCTTCCACTTTTGGCTTACTGATTTTTGGATGTTGGCTGCATGCTACTCATGAGAGGCTTCAGTTCTAAGACCTGAGTTCTTGCTCTGCCTTACTTTGAGCTATGAGGCTTTGGAACTTGCTGGCTTTGGTGAGAACGACTCAAATGGCTGGCCTCGGCGTGGAAATCACTGGCTTACAAGGTTTAAGGCTTGCTGGAATTTGGTAGAAGGCTCTGGATTGGGGTGAGCTGTCCCCAAAGGCACAGGAACATGATGGGTTCAGTACTGGGCGTCGAAATGGCCATCAACTGAGTTGAAAAATTGCAAAACTTTTTGACCATGGTCTAATGGGAGTGGTTAGCTTCCAGTAAAATTTTGGGATGAAAATACCACATGGTTAACTAATTCAAATTCTGACACTGTGCAGTGCTCAGAATTTTGATTTCGGATTTTGATTTATTTAAGGATGCAAATTTTATTATTTATTTTTAAAAATATTTGTACTAGATTGGTTTGGGTTAATAATGTCTCTATAAAAATTTCAAGTTAAAATGCAGTGTAATTATTTTATAAAAATTCTAGCATGAAAATTTTCAGATTTTCAAAGCCTCTGTTTTTTAATTTTTAGAAGGACTAAATTACATGATAAATTCCTGAAATTGTTACCAGAAGTATATTCTGCTCTGTGGGTGTTATGGTAATTTTTATGGCTCCAGAAAGATTTTCTAAGATTTTCTAGTAACTTGACTTCTACTGTTTCTAGTCAAAAAGTATTTTCCTTCCTTCCATTTATTTATTTTTGTGTGAATAAAATTTTTACATGTTGACTTTACTGACTTACCAGCATTTATAGGGTTCCATGGTAAATTGTTCTAACCTTTTATGTTTACCATTTTACCATTTCCCTTTTCTAATTCTCTTTTGATTGATTTTCCTTCAACACAAAATCTAGGAAATTCCAATAAAAACAAATAATGCCAATAAAATTCAGAAATAAACATTTTCAAATTTAAAATATCCATTTTTATTTTATTTTATTTTTTGGGATGTTACAAAAACTTGGTATAAAAGAACGGAGGGGTTACTTGACTCGGTTACTATATGGGCCACCGCTATATGGCTTAATTAAGTTGGTAATTAATCGAACTGAACATCATTTTGTACTGATAGTTGGTAATATTCTCTATCTAGGGTGTACTATATAAGTTGGTGTAATTACTTGCAACAGGACACTATGACAAGGATTTGTTTGGACAGCATAGTACGGGTTTTTAGATCAGACGGTAGGGAGAGGAAATGTCACTGGACTGCACTATATGGGTTCTCAGATTCACCTGGTCTCCTTAATTATTCCATAACGCCTACAGTCGACGACATAGGTTTTATGATCAGTCTTACAAAGCGGAATCTGCATCTGATTTAGACGATATGTATTACACCTGACGCGCATTAATTATCTCATCCGGTACGTCACACACCCTATTCATGGACGAAAACAGATATAGTTGGTTTTTCCTGCCGTCCAGGACTTCTACAACGACTTAGCGAAAATCCCTGCTAACTTCCTTGTAGGAACAATCAAGCACGTACTTTTCAGTCTAATAGTTAATTTCTACCATGCCTAAATACCCCCTCTGTCTCACAATATATATGTCCTGCTTGCTGGCATTTGCTGTTTCACAATATTTGTTTATTCGACTGATGAAGAGTGCATTGCTGTACTTTTCTATTTCTACCCCTGCTTTTGAGCTTGTAAAAGATATCGACTGATTGGAATATGCCATTTAAGAGGGGTAAACAGGGTATTTGGTATGCGTACATTTATTCCTCTAAATGTAATGGATGCAACTAAGCGTAGGACGTCCGACAATCCTGTCATTCAGTCAACCTTATGCTAGTGTCTCGTTTCACAAGCACATATGAAAAAATAAACAAATTGGTAATGCCAATTACTCACGGATGTCTCTCTGGAGGCAACCCTTAACTGCTTTGTGATAAGAAAAATAAACTACTAATGAGTAATGACCATAAATATATTGTCTGAAAGCAACCGTTTGTGGAACTCTATTTATCCGAAGCAATGCAAAAGCAACGGGAGGAAGAAACGAGTGCTCGATCGGAGAGACCAATGGCTCGTAGCCAGCTGAGAGTGCTGCACGCTCTGGACGTGGCAAGGACGCAGCTGTACCACTTCATGGCGATCGCGATCGCCGGCATGGGCTTCTTCACCGATGCCTACGACTTCTTCTCCATCTCGCTCGTCGCCGACCTCCTCGGCCACATCTATTACCATGGCCAGCTCCCTCTCGAAGTCTCCGCCGCCGTCAGCAGCATCGCACTCTGCGGCGCGGTCCCCGGACAGCTCGTCTTTGGCTGGCTCGGCGACAAGATGGGCCGGAAGCGCATCTACGGCGTCACGCTAATTCTCATGGTCGCCTGTTCCCTTGCTTCCGGCCTCTCCTTCAGTAAGCGCACTGGTCGGAGCGTCATAGCCGTTCTTTGCTTCTTCCGTTTCTGGCTCGGTGTCAGCATTGGCGGGGACTACCCGCTCTCGGCCACCATCATGTCGGAGTACGCCAACAAGAGGACTCGTGGCGCCTTCATCGCCGCCGTTTTTGCTATGCAAGTAAGGACATGATAGATTATTTGCTTGTGTTGTCTAAGGAAAAAAAAAACCTTCAATTCTGATATATGAATGTAAAATTGACACAACTTGTAGCTTACACATTTGCATCATTAATGGAAATGGAATTATAGGGTTTTGGTAATCTTGCTGCTGGGCTCGTTGGCATGATGGTGTCGGCGGCCTTCGAGAGATCGCCGTCTAAGGCTGACTACGTCTGGCGCATTGTTGTCATGTTTGGCGCAATTCCGGCTCTCCTCACGTACTACTGGCGCATGAAAATGCCGGAGACGGCGAGATACACCGCCCTCGTAGCCAAGAACGCTAAGAAGGCTGCGTCGGACATGTCCGCCGTCCTCAACGTGCACATCGTTCCGGAGGAAGAAGCTATGAACGATCTCGCGAGGCAGGATCAGTATGGTCTCTTATCCATGGAGTTCCTACACCGCCATGGCCTTCACCTCCTCGGCACCACCGTCTGCTGGTTCGTTCTCGATATTACCTTCTACTCGCTCAACATGTTCATGAAGGACATCTTCACAAAGTTCGGTCTGCTGCCGCATCTGGAGATGGACAATCCGCTCAAGCGAATGGTCCAAATCACTGCAGTGCATACTGCCATTGCGCTTTGCGGTACACTACCGGGGTATTTCTTCACTGTTGCGTTCGTCGACCGCGTCGGCCGTGTAAAGATCCAGTTTCTTGGATTTACCATGATGACCGTTTTCATACTCTGCCTTGCCATCACTTATGACCACTGGCTGGAACCCAGGAACAGGCATGGCTTTGCCGTCATGTATGGCTTGATCTTCTTCTTTGCCAATTTTGGGCCGAATACTACAACCTTCATCATTCCGGCAGAGATCTTCCCAGCACGGCTACGGTCGACCTGCCATGGCATATCTGGGGCGGTTGGGAAGATTGGCGCCATCATCGGCGTTTTTGTCTTTCTGTACGTGGGAAAACACATTCAGATCTTGCTGTTCGTCCTTGTTGGGTGCAACCTAGTTGGTCTTGTGTTCACTCTGCTCTTGCCGGAGTCGAATGGGAAGTCCCTCGAGGAGATCACTGGAGAGAGCGTAGAAGGACAGCCACCAGATGATGCCGCCGCAGTCGCTACGGCAGTGTGTGTACACACTGTGCCTCTTTAGTCGACTGCTGGTGTGTACGTCTGTATATCCTCCCTCTCCAGTCACAAATACATGTCTTTTTTTTTTTGTAGATACACGTATTCAAAGTTTTAAAACTTTGACTATCAATATGCTTTTAAATATTTAAATTTGATATATGAAAATCAAATGTGTAGATTTGTGTCAAAACTTACTTTTATAATATTGTATTTTTTTTATTTAGTGATCAAAATTGTTTTTAGAGATCGTATCCATGTCTAAAATGACATATATTTGTGATCGGAGGAAGTATGCATTATTACCTCCTTGATATCTGTATTTATTTTTCAGGTTTCATGGCAGATGTTCATGAGTGTGCACATGTTGTTACATTGATTCTTTGAATTTTTTTTGTATTTGCGAAGAATGTAAATGGAATTTTGGAATTAATGAACAAGCGGAACAGGTTCTCAGCTGGTAGCTACTCAAATGCAATGTTTCCCTAATTAAGTTCCTAACTAGGACCTCTTTTCTTGTTATTGTAGACATCAACACTGTCTCCAATCGTACATCTTTGACCATCACTTTTTCTAATTATATGTTAGCAAAAATTATTAAAAATAATTTTATAAAATTACTTTTGATGACAAATCTAGTAATATAATTTTCACGTGACAAATCCAAAAAACAAATTTGTATAGTAGAGGTCAACGTTCAAAAACTAGACTGCATACATTATAAAACGACATTAAAAGAGAATAGAGGGAGTAGTTGTTTACACTACTGCAGGAATGTACATCACAATCGGTTCTTTTTTGTCATCACAATTGATTCTGGTAGAGATACAATGTCATTATATAGTGATAAGAATGCGCTATCTCAGTCGGTTTTGGCCCGATTGTGATGAAGACATCATCACAATTGGTTCTCTCTTAGAACAGATTATGATGAGGGCATCATCACAATCGGTTCCAGCACATATTAACAGTATGCACATATATATCACATTCACACAGCATAGATTATACACAGTATGCACACATCACATTCACAGAACACAAACACTTTACAATACACATATCATATTCGTTCACAATATAGAACACAAACATACTTAACAGTCAGTACACATCACAATCACACATATAATACTGTTTACATATGGACTAGTAGGAGCCTTGAGGATCTTTAAACCTACCATCCTCCAATATAACTTATATCTAGTACCACTGGAATATATAAGTAGTCTCGTAATTTGTTGAATTTTTTGCTTTGTAAGCTCTTGAGGGGATATCGATCTTATGCAAAATAGAAATGAGCGCACTAATTTAAGTTTTAAAATTTGTACGTAAAAGGCTAAGTGTATTATTATGTATGTACACATACCTAAGGGAAAATATCTGCTCCACCGACCACGAGCAGCATGTGATGCATGACGTAGAAGCCGCACAGGTCGTCGCAACCCTGTTGATGACACCGTGAACAAAAAAAATGAAATTAAGAGGCGAAGAAAAGTTGTCAGAAAAAATTAATCCTATATATGCTTCGCACTTGTACCTTGAAGCGCTTCCACTCTAGCTTGTCGCCCCATTTGTCATCGTGTCGCCCTCGTTCAGCGATGTAGGACAAGAAACCCCTACATGCATTGGAGAGATGCCATTGAGTCAAAAAAAATGAAAGTAGTTAAATACAGAAAGTGTTAAGTTAGAGTAATATACTTACTTCTCCAAAGCAGGTTTGATCGCTTAGGCCATCGGTCTCTTCTCGAGCGAGTTAAATGTGTAGACTTTGTTTTCACTCAGAGTGAGCACGAGTAGAACCTAATGGTTTCTTATTAAATGATATATAGTGCAAGGAAATAAGTTCACAAGCGGTTTAAGTGCATACAAGTAATTGAAGGGTAAAGTACTACTTACTCCTCGTGGTACGGGAATAGAACGAAGTCCTTCTTCGACTTATCATGCGATGCCCCCTTGATGTAGCTGGCAACGAACTCCGATTGAAGCCTAGCCATAGTCGCAGACACAAACTCGCGGTCGATGAACCCAACTAGGTGTTGACCCGTCATGGCTTACTGCCTCATTGCCCTACAACTCGTGTTGAATGTTAAAAAACATAATACGAAATCTTAAAAAAGCCATAAGCTCATGCTGTATGGTGCGATACTAATAGTGTTCAGGATCATACAGTAGAAATATCGATGGCTATCAGTTGGTACAAACAGAACAAATCCTCAAAACTTACTGGGAATGTCCCATGGTCTTCGTGATGAAAATGTCCCCTTCTATACCTCACATTGAAATCGACAAGACGCTCGGCCTGATTCAACCTATCAATGTATCATCCATGGAGCATGTGAGTCCACTTGCCTAGAGCATTCAATTCTTTTGCAGGCAAAAGGAGCTTTCCATGGACACAAGCCGCTTAATATATGCGGAGTAGCCCGATGGAACTTCAATTCCTTGAAGACACTTGCAGAGATCTTCTTTCTCCTTCTTGGACAGGGTGTAGTATGCAGGGGGATGTATGAATCTTTTCAGCGGAGAGCATTCACACCATCCTTGGTCTTCCTAGATATGTTCAGCAGGATGCCAACCAAATTATCGTAGACATTCTTCTCAATGTGCATGACATCAATACAATGCCGTACATCTAACTCCTTCTAGTATGGTAAGTCCCAAAATATCGACCTCTTCTTCCAAATGGTCCTAGAACGAATAGATTTACAACTCTTTCCATACTGAACATTGATATCCTCTACGCGTGAATATACTTGCATTCCACTCATAGGCAACGGGCAGAACGAACTTCCCACTGTCCATCAAATTTATCATCCATCTTACGGTATCGCTGACTTCGAGATAGAAACCTACAGTAACCCATGACCACAGTTTTTTTGGAATTCGGTAGCCACAAGATCTTAATCTCCTCTTCACAAATTGGAAACGCTTTGGCTCCCTTCGTACTGTAGCCCGCCAAATTACCAAAGACCGGGAAATCATTTATGGTGCAAAATATCATAGCCCGTAGGGTGAAGTGTTCTCTTTTGCATGCATCCCACACCGTGACCTCCTTGTTCAACAAATTTACCAAACCCTCGATCAATGGTGCAAGGTATACATCAATATCATTTCCCAGTTGTTTGAGTCCCGAGATTAGAAACACCATCATGATATACTTTCGCTTCATGCAAAGCTAAGGAGGGAGATTGTAGATACACAACAGAACTGGCCAGGTGCTGTGACAACCGCTCATATTATGTTTCTTATCTCGGCACCAAACTCCTCATGTTTCCAATTAATGTTTATCCATTGAGCCGAATCAGCGGGGTGTCTCAGCTTGCTATCTTTCTTTCGAGATTCGTAATGCCAACGCAACAATTTTTCATCTCTGAGATTTGCAAACAACTGCTCCATACGGGGAACAATAGGCAAGTACTACAATACCTTGGACGGTGTCCCTTTAGTGACCTCTTTACTCTCTTCACCCCTGCTCTTACGCTTCTCCTTTACTTTGTACCGGGGTACAACGCAAACTGAACAAATATGCAGTTCCTTATGCGCGTTACGGTACAAGATGCAATCATTCGGACATGCATGTATCCTTTCTATTTCCATTCCCATGGGATATAATAGCTTATTCTCTTCATAAATGCTTGTTGGCAACTTGTTTCTCTCCGGAAACACACCATATAGAAAAACTAAAAGTGCATTGAAACTTGTATCTGTCCAACGGTGTTTTGCCTTCAGTTCGAACAAAGCAAGGACCGAACCCAACTTAGTGTATTCTGTTTTGTAACCCGAGAACAGCGGTTTGGCATCGTCTTCCATTAAGGTTTTAAACTTTTCAAACTCTCTTTTCGTGTAATTTCCCTTCACATCCCACAACATTTGCTCTAAATTGTCCTCCTCAAATATATCACGCTACAACTCGTCATCAAGTTCCACCCTGTCATCATTGCATACCAGAAGGGTATTACTAGTCTCCCTATGATGGATCCAACACGTGTAATTCCTCATAAAGCCACGTCGAATCAAGTGGTCTTCAATTTGAGCTGAGTTATTAAATCTCCTGAGATTGGTGCAGTCAAAGCAAGGACAATATATGAAATTTACACCCCTCTTCACCATGTCTTCTTCTGCAATTTGTTTGAACTCCTGAACACCCCTCTGAAATTCAGCACTCACCCAGCTTTTATGACACATCCATTCTTCACGGTCCATCTGCAATTAAACTACGCACAATAAATTAAGGAAAAACTGGAGCGACTGCTAGCTAGCTATTTCGAATATTGAGACATCATTTCATTACCTTTGCAAAATAGAAGATGGGTTCCAAGATATATAATTTTACTTCCTATACCTTCTTCCCTAGTTAAGAGCTTCTAATTCCCTTGTTAGGAGACATACATTTACACTACTACAGAATGGTACATCACTATCGCTTCATCTGTGTCGGTTCTTAAGTTTTTTGGAAGAAACGATTGTGATAGATGACTTAGGAGAGGCATTAATCATAATCACTATCGGTTCTCAGGTTAGAAGTGATAGTGATGTAGCAACATTACAATCGGTTCTTATGCGAAGTGAACATTACAATCGGTTCTTATAAGCGATAGTGATAGTGATGTGCATTATCATCACTATCGGTTTTCATATAAGAAGCGATAGTGATGTGCTTCTTAAATAAGAACCGATAGTGATGTGCGTCTCATCACTATCGCGTTTATGTGGAACCGATTGTGATGACTATGATAATCACTATCGCTTGTCTTGTAAGAACCGATCGATGTGCATGATCACATCACTATCGCTTTTATATGAGAACCGATAGTGATGTACCTCGTTAGGTTATTTATACCACTCGAATCGAACTCTTCTCTGTTATTGTTCCAGAGGAGGTTTCTCCGCCGCCACCGAAAAAAATAGCTCATATTCGTGGTTGGAAGCAATACTTGGGTGAGAAAATTTGAAATCCTCAAGGGTGGGTGTTAAGAGGGTAAATTTGAAGCCCTAACTTGAGGAGATTTCCCCTCATTTTGCATAATTTGTGGTTTTCTTCAAAATGTGAGCATTCCTTCAAACCCCTTTAATTTTGCACTATGTAATTTTGATATGTCGCGAAGAAAGTTTAGATTGCACTGGTATTGTGTATATCCTATCAGATTTCACACCCTTTATTCACAAGCATGTACACATGTATTTAATTATCTTAATTTGTAGTGCTTTGATGTTAATATGGAATTATTATTGCTGTCACCTGATGAATGCTAGAGTTTAGGGTGCGGAACCTCGTCTCCGTTCGAGGATGCTTGTTTATAAATATACCGAACGAAATGGCATATTTATAAGTTTAGCGGTCTCAATTGTCCACGTTTGATGGCTGAGGATATGTGCCGGGCAAGTTCTCGAGCTATGTTGTACAAGCTGCGAGTAGAGATTTGATAGCGTCTCCGATATTCTCCGATACACACCCTCTTGACCTGTTGTCGAGACGTGTATATGGAGAATAGCGAGAGATCTTCCAAATTTTCTCCGAGTTGTACAACGGCTTAGGAACTTGTCGAACCACATATCCTCGAATGGGATTAGACCAAACCTATTTAGAGATTAGGAGTCATCGTTGATACCCTTGTATTGTTTCGTTGTAGTCAAAAGATCCAGAGGCTACCGCACTATATAATTAGATTGTTTGATATCATTGTTCATGTTAAAAATGTATGTCTCTTATCTAGGAAATTGGAAGCTCTAAACCAGGGAAGAATCTAGGTATCGATCGGAGTACATATTTCATATATGTTGCAGAAATTGTCATCTATTTTGCAAAGGTAATATTAATCAAATGATGTCTCAATATTTCAAATAGCTAGCTTGTTTGTCGCTCCGGTTTGTGCATAATTTATTGGGTGAAGTTTAATTGCGGATGAACCGTAAGGAATGGATGTATGCAAAAGTCGTGTGAGTCTTTGAATTTGGAGGGTGTTAAGGAGTTCAAAAAATTGCCAAGAGGACATGGTGAGGAGGGTGTAAACTTCATATATTGTCCTTGCATTGATTGCACCAATCGAGAAGATTTAACAACTCACTCAAATTGAGGACCACCGATTCGACGTGGCTTCGTGAGGAATTACACGTGTTGGATCCATCACGGGAGACAGTAGTACCCTGCCAGTATGCAATGAAGACACGGTGGAACCGGATGATGAGTTGCAGTTTGATATGTTTGAGGAGGAGAATTTGGAGCAAATGTTGCGGGATGTGGAGGGTAATTACACAGAAAGAGAGTTTGGAAAGTTTAAAAGCTTGATGGAAGACGATGCGAAACCACTGTTCACAGGTTGCAAAGCAGAATACACCAAGTTAGGTTCGGTCCTTGCATTGTTCGAACTGAAGGCAAAACACCGTTGGACAGATACAAGTTTCAATGCACTTCTAGTTCTTCTATCGGATCTGCTTCCGGAGGGAAACGAGTTGCCAACAAGCATTTATGAAGCGAAGAAGCTACTATGTCCCATGGGAATGGAAATAGAAAGGATACATGCATGTCCAAATGATTGCATCTTGTACCGTAACGCACATCAGGAGCTGCACATTTGTCCAGTTTGCGGTGTGCCTCGGTACAAACAAAAGGAGAAGCGTAACGACAAGAAGCGTAAGAGCCGGGGCAACGAGGGTGAAGAGGTCACTAAAGGTGCACCGGCCAAGGTATTGTGGTACTTGCCCATCATTCCCGTCTCGAGAGGTTGTTTGCAAATCCTAGAGAAGCAAAATTATTGCGTTGGCATTATGAGTCTCGAAAGGAAGATGGCAAGTGAGACACCTCACGATTCGGCTCAATGGAGAAACATCGATTGGAAACATGAGGAGTTTGGTGCGAAATGAGGAACATAAGATTTGGATTGAGTACCGATGGAATGAATCCGTTTGGTAACATGATCGATCGTCACAAGACGTGGCGAGCTTCATTGTGTATCTACAACCTCCTCCTTGGTTGTGCATGAAGCGGAAGTATATCATGATGTCGCTGCTAATCTCGGGACCCAAACAGTGGAAATGATATTGATGTGTACCTCGCTCCATTGATCGAGGATTTGGTAAAATTGTGGAATGACGGGGTCATTGTGTGGGATGCGTACAGAAGAGAGCATTTCACCCTACAGGCTATGGTATTTTGCACCATAAATGATTTCCCGGCTCTTGGTAATTTGGCGGCTACTCTGATCGAAAGGAGCAAAAGCGTGTCCTATTTGTGAAGAGGAGACCGAGAGCCTATGGCTGCCGAATTCCAAGAAAACTGTGTATATGGGTCACCGTAGGTTTCTACCTCGAAGTCATCGATACCGTAAGATGGATGACAAATTTGATGGGAAGAGGGAAGTCCGTTCGCACCGCAGCCTATGAGTGGAAGGCAAGTATATTCACGTGTAGAGGATATCGATGTTCAGTACGGAAAGAGCCAGTAAATCTGTTCGTTCTAGGACCATTTGGAAGAAGAGGTCAATATTTTGGGACTTACCGTACTGGAAGGAGTTAGATGTTCGGCATTGTATTGATGTCATGCACGTTGAGAAGAATGTCTGCGACAATTTGGTTGGTATCCTGCTGAACATACCTGGAAAGACAAAGGATGGTGTGAATGCTCGTCGCGACATGGCCTACATGGGAATCAGGCCCAGGCTTGCAGTGATAGAGGAGGATGGAAAAGGTCCGTATATGCCCGCTGCATGCTACACCCTGTCCAAGAAGGAGAAAGAGGACCTTTGCAAATGTCTCTATGGTATTAAAGTTCCATCTGGCTACTCCGCGAACATTAAGAAGCTTGTGTCCTTGGATGATTTGAAGTTGTTGGGCATGAAGTCCCACGATTGCCATGTCTTGATGACCCAAATGCTCCCAGTTGCAATAAGAAATATTCTGCCAGAGGATGTCAGGTTTGCAATCACGGCGTGTTACTTCTTCAATGCGATCTCCTGCAGTTATTGACCCGACGTGCTAGACAACTTGCGAGTGAGGTGGTGCGACTCTATGTCGACTTGAGATGCATTTCCCACCGTCGTTCTTCGATGTCATGGTCCACCTTGTTGTTCACCTCGTTAGAGAGATTAAGATATGTGGACCGGCATTCCTCGTTATATGTACCCGCTCGAGAGGTACATGGGTATATTAAAATCCTACGTGAGAAATCGGTCAAGCCCGAGGGTAGTATTGTGGAAGGTTATGGTAATCAAGAGGTTATTGAGTTCTGCGTGGACTATCTCGGGAAAAGACAAGCAATCGGTGTTCCTCTATCTCGCCATGAGGCGGACTTGTCGGCAAAGGAACCGTTGGATCGAAACTAACGAGGCCACGGTTTGATATGTATTGCAAAGCGCATCGACATTCTTGCGTGCAGAGCGCAAGTTGCAGGTACATCGAGCAAAGACAAGTCGATATTACGGAAGAGAATCCACAAATGGATGAGCTTTCCATCATGCGAGAACACAACGATAGATTTCTCACATGGTTCAAACAAAGGGCGGAGGTCTCATTAGTGAGACTATCAAATGGTTGGTGACGGACCTAGATTTAATGTACGAGACATGGCGGGGTAAGATATTAATGGGTACACCTTTACACCGAAAGTCGATGCGAAGAGTACTGTTCAAAATAAAGGGTGTAAGCATAGATGCTTTTTCCGATGAACATCACTCGAAAGGAGGATCCTCAATGGCAATGAACTCTTACTTGGGTGATCAAGAAATTTGGGAGCTCGATTACGGAATATACCAAATTCCATTGTTCCAATGTAAGTGGGTGGGACTCTACATGGAGTGAAGGTCGACAAGAGAGGTTTTACTCTTGTGGATCTCAACAGACTCGCCTATAAAGATGACCCATTCGTACTTCATGAAGCAAGCAAATCAGTCTTCTATGTGCGTGATTCGCCAATCCGAGGTTGCACGTCGTTCTTCATGGCAAGCGCGGATCGTTGGAATCGAAAATGTCATAGATGAAGAAGAATACAGCCAATTTGATGAAATACCTCCGTTTGCCGATGGGGCCTGTCTTAGTGGCGACGATGACACACATGGAAGAAATTACATGCGTGTAGATCATCAGGAAGGGTTGTATTGTAAATAAATGGACTATTATAATGTTTGTTGTTAATCTCATTGTTGTATTATGTATGTCAAATAGTTTGCAATGCTTTCGAAGTAAAAATCCATGGTGAATTGCTGTTGGAGGTTTTGATGGAAATGCAATGTCCCTTTATGCCTACACTTTGTGCCATATGTTTTGAAAGAAAATTCTATTTGACGAAATTATTGTTGGGAAAGCTTGTAAATAGTCAAAACATCATTTATGGAAATTATCGTGCAATTCCGGATTAATTTGAAAAAGTTTTGACTTTTCTACACTTTACGCACAAGTCATGTCTGAAATGAATTTTGGCATATTTCTTGAACGAGGTCGCTTTTCCCAAAATTCTTTTATGAAAAGATTTGCAGTATCCCGAAATATGTTTCTGCAAAATTCCTAATAATTTCAACAACGAACGAAAATGTTATGGCATTTTCTCTCTCTGATGAAATCTTCAAAATTCGTAACTTGCGATTCAAAAGGAATAGTGCAATGAACTACATTTGTGTCGGTTTTCTTTAAAAAGTGATACGGATATTGAGCTTATCGATGTCGGTTTTCCTAAAATAAGCGATATCGATTACTATACACATCTGTGTCGGTTTTTTACAATAAGCGTCTCGATGACTATAAACATCTGTGTCGGTTTTGTGTGAAAAGCGACATCGATGTTGATTTACACATATGTGTCGGTTAGTAAAAACGACATCAAGATTCACACATCGTGTCGGTTTTTAAAATAAGCGATATCGATGACTATAAATATCTGTGTCGGTTTTGTGTGAAAAGCGACATCGATGTTGATTTACACATCCGTGTCGGTTATTGTAAAAACGACATCAAGATTGAAACATCCGTGTCGGTTTTATTCAAGAAACGACACGGATATGTATATTATCGGGATCGGTTTTCCTAAAAACGACAATCGATGACCCCGCCATTTATTTCCCCGCCAAGTCGATTCAGTGCGCGCGCAGATACTCTCATTAACCTAGCGAAGCCGCCCTCCTGCCCTCGCCGCCGCCGCCACGCCCTACCCGCTGCCCGCGCCTCGCCCGCCGCCCGCCCCGACCGCCCGCCGCCCGACGCCCCACCCCGACGCCCGTCGACCCGGCTGACTCCCGACGCCCCTCGACCTGCCCGACGACTCGCCGCCCGCCCGCCACCCGCCGCCTCGGCCCGCCCGACGACCGCCCCCCAGCCCGACTCCTCCCGACGCCCGCCGACTACCCGACTCCCACGCCCCAGACCTGCCCGACGACTCGCCGCCCGCCCGCCACCCGGCGCCCCTCCGACCCGCCCGACGACCGGCCGCCTGTCCCGACGCCGACTGACGCTCTATCTTCGGTAACTTTCTAAACCATCCTTTCTTCGCATGTGAGTTGGCTTGATGTTCCTCACTTGTAACACAAGATGAAATCAACAAGCTAGTTTCTAGCAAGATATAACTTCCAAACATGTTGATTTTACTGCAATAGAGTATGAATTTGAATAGTAACACTAAAGGGTAGAAAGATCACTTGTAAGGGTATAGAACAATCACAAGGTTATACTTTCACACTAGCGTATGAATGGGACACGAGAAAACACAACTCCTATTCAAGATTAAGGGCATACAGAGACGTAATGTGAAAATTACAGACGCTTTACCATGCCCACACATAACACAAATTGTCAAAAGCGAGAATGGTAACCATTTTAGTGATATATTATTTAACGTCAGTCTAAAACAGTATTCATAACTGAGAGTTTGATAACCAACAATGCCAAGCACTTGTGGTAGAAATTTTTAATTTTCATAATCAACTTGCATAATTGCGTTGTGTAGTTTGTCACTCCGGAAGGAGGAAAATTTTAAGAATGACCAAGAGATGTAGTGCCAGTTTCTTATAGTTGACAGCAAAAGAACCAATCTTGATTATTACAAGGAAAATGCAGAGAGCAACAAAAAATGGAAATAAATGTGTTGTGGGAAGCCCTTGCGCACTTTCCTGATGGCAATCAAGCTTGTTTCGGCACATTATATATGGAAGGTTTCAGCCTGGGCATCATTCAGTGGAGAATATGTACAAGTACACTAGAATTGCAGTATGTACATTATTGTCCTTACGACAAAGTTACAGAACAAGAAAATTATTTCTCTAATTCAAGTTTGAGAGCAAACATTTCTGAGTTCAAATTTCACAATGCATGCTTTCATCATCTACTGCAAATACAGTAATATGATCTACATGTTATTATTGTTACTGTAATATGATCTACGTTAGAGTTAAAAATGCGTAACCTACGTCTCCCATTCGAGAGTGCTTGTTTATGAATATGCCATTTCGTCACATTCATAAGCAAGCATTCTCGAATTGTCCACGTTTTTTGGACAGTTCGAGGATATGTGGTTCGGGCAAGTTCTGAGTGTTGTACAAGCTGCGAGTAGATTTGGTAGCATCTCCCTACGGTGTTCTCCGGTATACACCCTCTTGACCTGTTGTCGAGACGATACCGAGAACAATGAGATGTCTTTAAATCTACTCTGCAGTTGTACAACGGCTTAGGAACTTGCTCGAACCACATATCCTCGAATGGGATTAGGACCAAACCTATTTAGAGAGTAGGGGTTATCGTTGGTACGTATTTAGGTGATCAACAGATAAACTTTTTTTGAAGATCGTTCGTTCATTTGTTACTCTCTTGAAATATGCTAGAACAGCTACATCTTATTACTTATCTATTCACTATTGCTTTACATGATTTATTGTCAAGTTCACAAAATAGGTACTAATTGCTTTCTCTCATGTCAAATATATGACCTTATCAGATTAGAAAACTCAAAATGTCACAATTAGAGAGCATCGGCTCCTCGCCAGACAGAGTAGAAGGTGCTCCCGAGGGGCCGAGCCAAGTTCCAAATGTTGAGAGGCCGAGTAAGGTGAGGAAGGCCCGAGGACCGAACAAAGGGGCCATAGGGAGAACACCGCAGGTTCTCCACTTCAATGCCACGGGGGTCTGCATAGGCCCTCCCAAGTACAAGGGGCGATACCGTTCATTCCTCGGTCAATTGGTGAGAGAGAGAGTGCCCATAACGATTAAAGATTGGAGGAAGGAAGTCAGCGCCGAGCAGAAGAATCGACTGTGGGATGAGGTTAAGGGCAAGTGGATTATAGAGGAGGAAGATGAACGCAACGCGAGACGGTACGCCTTGAAGAGGATGGGTGTGGCCTTGAGGCACTTCAGGGTCCTCATGCACAGTGAGTACGTACTGAAAGGTCGTACACCATTCGAGAGGTATCCGTTCACACTACTGATGTTTGGGTGGAGTTCACGACGACGAAGGGTACGCCCAAGGCGAGCAGCTAAGAGAGAGGAATATCGCTATCCGAGGCACAACACGCACCCGCACCACCTTGGTACAGCGGCTATGAGGGGAAGAAGGCGGAGTGGGTGCGACTAGCCGAGGAGTGCGCGAACTCCGGGACGACGATGCCTTACTCCCACATATGTGAGGAACGGGCACGCAACTGGGTATTAGCGAGGACAAAGAAAACCCCTGACGGGCAGCTTGTAGTCGCAAACCCCGCTACTGCGCACGTCGTCTCTGCCATCGTAAGACATCCGACTTAGTACATTGCGGTTGGCCTAGCTTGTTGTATTTCGATCTAATTGTACTCGCTTATTGCGGAGGAGGTAAGCCGGAGAAGAGCAGGGACCTTCGAGAGCCAAGGGTCGAAGGATATCCTGTCATCTGCGATCGGAAGCCCGATCATAAGGGCCGGTGCTCGGCGCAGGTCGGGCATACGAAGAAGTCCTACTTCCAAGATGACGCTTGAGTGCTAGATCAAGATCATGGGAGGCACGCGCGAGCGCTCAAGGAGACGCCAGGAGCAAACGGTGAGGAGGAGATCAAGGATGAGATGAGGGGAGATGATGGCACGTGAAGATGAGATAAGGGCTGAGATGATGGCACGTGAGGAGCGCCGAGGTCCGAGATGATGGCGATGATCTCCCAGTCGAGCCGTAATCCTCACCTCTTGTAGAGAAGCTCGTGCCCGACCTAGCACCGTGGTTCCAAAATGATAAGACCGATCCCCATCTCAAGGTAATAATTAATTTTTCCTAAATTAAATCTACAAGTGTAACTCCCACAATATTTCTCCTCAAGTTGCGTACATCTTGCGGCCCTCGCTAAGTGCCACCACCACCCCGACGGAGGATGGATTTCTGTCGAGGCTGCACGCGGGGTTGCATTTCCGCAAGGAGACCGACACTGCATGGTCAGCCTTTGGGAAGGGCTACATGAGGGTGCGGTGGACTACGCCCACGAACACTTCTTATCACATGTGCTCGAGTTCCCCCAACGAAGATATCGGCACTCTCGCAAGCACGCATGTCGCTCATCAAGTGGCCCACGACGGTGTCGATCGGGTCAAGGTAAAAATCCCCGCGTCTTCTCTACCATTCCAAAGAGTACCGCAATAAGTTAAATATGCGCTGCTTTGTAGGTTCCTACCGCACTGCGCTTACTCGTGCTCTTGATTCTGTTCCCACCACCGTGATGAGTCCTACACGGAGTGCAGAGCTCACGTGTAAAAGGACAAGCACGACACCAACAGAACCACAAGAGGCCTCTGAGACTCCTTCCGCCAAGAAGGCAAAGTCGATAAAGGCCACAAAGCCCTTGAGGTACTTGAAAAGCCAACTACCCTCACCTCAAGACTCCTTCGCCCGAGAAGAAAAGTCGGACAGCCACGACATCCCTTATGATTTTAAGGCCTACGTGCATGGAAAGCCCCTGCTTGCATCCAACGAACTAAATGGTCTAGGCAGGTGGACTCGCAAGTTCCATGGATGGTATATTGATAAGGTGAATGAGGAAGAGCGTCGAGTTGACTTCAATGTGATGTATAAAAGGGTACATTTCCACCGTGACGAGAATGGGATATTCCCGGTCAGTTTTGAGGATCTGTTTCTTGTGTACCAATTAAAAGCCGTCGATATTTCTACTTTACGATCTTGGACGCTGTGAGTATCGCACCATACAACATGAGCTGACGACTTTTATAGGATTTTGCATTATGTTTTCTAATATCAACACGAGTTGCAGGGCAATGAGACAGCGAGCCGTGACGAATCTAAACCAAGTTGGGTTAAATGGACCCGAGCTAGTGTCTGCGACCACGGCTAGGATACATCCGTGTTTGTTGTTGGCTACGCCAAGAGGGTATTGCATACTGAGTCGACGAAGGACTTCGTTGTAATACCGTACCACGAGGAGTAAGTAGTACAAACCCTTCAATTACTTGTACGCACTTAAACCGTATGCGAACTTATTTCCTTGCACTACATTCCATTTAATAAGCAACCATTGGGTTCTACTCGCCCTCGCTCCGAGTGAAAACACACGATCTATATTTTTAACTCAATCAAGAAGAGACCGATGGCCTACGCGATCAAGTGTCCTTTGCAGAAGTAAGTACATTACCGTAACCTAACACTTTCTGAATTTAACTATATTTTTTTTACTCAATGGCATCTCTCCAATATATGTAGGGGTTTCTCGGACTATGTCGATGAAGGAGGGTCACACAATAACAAAAAGGGCAAGACATTGAGTATAAGAAATTCACTGTACAAGTGCCTAGCATATATACGTTTAATTTTTTTGACATCTAATCTTCGTGTGTTAATTTCTTTTTCTCTCTTCACAGTGTCATCAACAGGGCAACGATGACCTGTGCGGCTTCTATGTCATGCAACACATGTTGGTTGTGGTCGGCGGCTCACACCTTTTTCCTAAGGTATATGTACATGCATACTTAGCCTTTCACATACAAATTTTGAAACTTAAATTCATGCACTCATTTATGTTTTGCGATGATCAATATCCCGAGAAGAGCTTAGACAACAAAGCACTCAACAATTTACTTAGATCACTTATGCCAATGGTAATCGTTAGAAGTTATATCGGAGGACGGTAGGTTTAGAGATCCCAAGCGCCCTACTAGTCCATATGGAAACAATATTAATTGTATATGTCAATGTGATATATATGCACGTGTACTTGATTGTTAAGCATGTTTGTGTTTGTATGTTGTGAACGAATGGGCTATATGTATTGCAATTTACGATTCGTGTTCGTGAATGTGATATGTGCATTCGGTGTTATGTATTGTCAATGTGATATATATATGCCCAATGTTAATATGTGTGTTATTTTGGATAATATGCAAAATTGAAACACCCCCATGAGGGTCATCAGAATCGGTTCTTATGAGGAACTGATTGTGATGACCTCTCATCATAATCGGTTCTTTTAAGAAAGCGATTGTGATGACCACATTAGTAGAATCGGTTCTTTTACGGAAGCGATAGTGATAACCATACCATTACAATCGGTTCTTGGAATAAAGCGATTGTGATGATACATTATCAGAATCGGTTCTTTAAAGGAAGCGATTCTGATGACCCCCTCATTAGAATCGGTTCTTTTTCGGAACCGATTCTGATAACGTGGTTATCAGAATCGGTTCTACAAAAGAACCGATTCTAATGAGGTCATCGAATCGTTCTTTAAAGGCGATTACGATGACCCTCATTAGAATCGGTTCTTTTGCGAAACCGATTCGATAACGTGGTTATCGTAATCGGTTCGCAAAAGAACCGATTCTAATGAGGGGTCATCGTAATCGCCTTTAAAGAACCGATTCGATGACCTTTATCGTAATCGGTTATTAGAAAAACCGATTGTGATAATGTGTTCATCGTAATCGGTTTGATCTAAGAACCGATTCTAATGAGGATTTATCACAATCGGGTAAAACCGATCGTGATAACTCCACCTCATCACTATCCAAAGACTTCGTATCGCCACTTGAACCGATTGTAATGACAAAAAAGAACCGATTCTGATGTACAATTCTGTAGTAGTGTTAAAACATCAACAATGATATCGAATTACCTAGTTAATGCAGTAGCTTCCAAATCTTTTGACTTCAATCAAACAAAATAAGGGTGCAAGCATTAAGAAAGCTGACGAATTGAATGATCTTAAAGAAACGTCTATTTGTTCACCAAGTAAGTATGTACCAACGATGACTTCTAATCTCTAATTAGGTTAGGTCCAAATCCTATTCGAGGAAATGTGGTTTGGGCAAGTTCCTAAGCTGTTGTACAACTCCAGAGAAGATTTCGGCAGCATCTCCCCACTATTCTCCAGTTACACGTCTCAACAACAGTTCAAAGAGGGGTGTGTATCCGGAGAACACCAGGGAGATGCTGCTGAAACCTTCTCTGGAGCTGTACAACAACTCAGGAACTTGCCCGAACCACATTTCCTCGAACTGTCCAAAAAAACATGGACAATTCGAGAGTGCTTGCTCATAAATATGTCATTTCAGCATATTTATAAACAAGCACCCTCGAACGGGAGACGTAGGTTACGCAACCTAAACTCTAACATTCATCATATGACAGCAACAATAATTCCAGATTAACACGAGAGTACTATAAAGATAATTAAATAGATGTGTGCTTGTCAAATAAAAAGTGTGAAATCTTATAGGATACGCACAATTCCAGTGCAACCTAAACTCTCTTTGCAACATATTGAAATTACCTAGTGCAAAATTGAAGGGGTTAGATGGAATGCTTATATTTTGAAGAAAACCATAAATAAGGGAAAAAAAGAGGGGAAATCTCCTCAAGCTAGGACTTCAACTTTACTCTCTTAACAACCAACCACGAGAATTTCAAAATTTCTCACTCAAGTATTGCTTCCAACCAGAATATGTGGTGTTTTTTCTGGTGGCGGTGGTTTTTTCTACCTCTGGAACAACAACAGAGGAGAGTTCAACCCGAAAGTATAAATAAACTAGCGAAGCACATCACAATCACTTCTCAGGTCAGGCACATCACAATCGGATCTTATGTAAGAACCGATTGTGATGTGTATGTACACGTCACAATTGGTTCTTATGTTAGAACCCATTGTGATGTGCCTAGTGCTACATCACAATCACTTCTGATATGAGAACCGATTGTGATTATTACTAACACCCTCTCCTAAGTGATCTATCACATTCGATTTTTCCTAAAAACATAAGAACCGACCCAGATGAAGCGATAGTGATGTACCATTCTGTAGTAGTGTTACTTTCGCTTTGTGCTTCTAAAAATAATTAAATCCAATCATTTGAAAAAATAACTTTAAATCAGGACGAGATATTTGTCATATCCCATTGATGATAACAATTTGATTCAAATATATTTCAAGTTTATATTCTCTTGCTAAGATTAAATAATTAGTTTTTTACTAAACACAAATTCCTTTCTTTTTAGAGCACAAAACAGTCATTTTTCATTGTTTCAACAATATAATATATACATGTATGACATTTAGAATCTCGGCGAGAGTATTTTAAAATTTGCATACCTAATATATGTTAAAAAGATGTTTTCATGCTAACTTACTTTAAGTTGATTTACTGATTATCCATATGTTGTTTTCCATGAAATATATAATTAATATCCTAACGTAATTGGCACAGTTTTTTCGGCCCGTATGTGCATGGGCACTTCTTTGCAGTTTGTCGCTGCTAGCTGGACTCTTTGATCTCTATTTGCACGTCAATATCAACGTCAATTGAATGCAAACTAGTCTTGCAGAATCTCATCTGATCCACAGGATATTCCTAACGAGCCTACACGCTCGTTTGTTGTCATACTTCCACATGTAATCTCCTTGACTCCAGCAACAACTAATATCAGAAGCGCGCCAGGCTGTACTAACACGGATTAATTAATCGTTGATTCCTTTTGGTAGGCGCAAAAATGACTTGCTATATATCGTTCTTGACAAAATCAGGTAAATTCGTCGCAATTTCCTTGCAAGACTAACTAGTAATTAATTCAAAATGTTTCAGCTTCTTCAATTTTTTATCCCCTTCATGGGCTATTATGTGCAGGTATACACAAATTAGCGCAACATCCGTGCAATTGTATAGCTAGATATTAAAATTCCTATGAAAACAGAGTTATATTTGTTATACAACTCCATTACTTATATATGACAAAAAATACAATTATATTTCTTATACTACTTTAATAGCTCTCATACATATCTATCAATTTCACCGTTATAAACTGGATCTGCCACAATCGATCACTACTGCAAAACCACTTATCACAGACGGTTCGGAACAGTTATCACAAACCATCTGTATCAAAGTGTCAATGATGACAATACGTCATCACAAACAGTTTTGCAACCGTCAGTGAAAAAATGCATCCCAGACGGTTCCAAACTAGAACCATCTATGACGATCACACATCACAGACAATTCTATTTTGGAACCGTCTGTTATGAGTTCTACATCCTAGACGATTCCAGTTTGGAACCATCTGGGACCGTCTGTGATGTGAGAGATCATCCTAGTTTGGAACCATCTGTGATGTTAATTATTAATTTTTCTTTAATTTTATTTTATTGGCTAGCCTAAGGAAATGCTAGCTATACCCTCTGAAAGAAAAGACAAAATACAAAATACAGAGCATCACCAGTATTATTATGATATACATCTCATAAATGAGCTCTGATCACATATGAACATACAGCGCATCCATTTTAGAAATCAACTTTGATCGCAAATTACAATGCACATGCATCCATTTAAGAAACCAACTCACATCTATAAAAACCAATTAAATTGAGAACTACAACTTAAAAATTCACAACACAAGGTTCACAAATTAATAGAAACGGTATGTAACAAATTCACAACTAATCAGTTGAGCCCTGAGTAGCATTTGCCCTTTGGATTTAAGACCTCACGCATCAAGAAGGTACAGAGATGTCCTCGAATACTTAGCAGGTCAGCCTGTTCTAACACAGATTCAGCGCATTGCCAAGCCTGTCGATGAGAAGAGTAAAGTCTTGCGTGTATATAAAATGATAAGTGGAGACAATTGTTGATAGACCTGTATGACATTGCTCTTCTGTGAACCAACGAGGAGTGCCATGTTGTGGCAAACGTAGAATTCACATAGGTCAGTGTCCTTTGGCTGCTGGTGCCACTGCCAAAACATAATAGTTTAATTAGTTCTGAAGGTATTATTATGGAGTGTGAAGGATTATTGTGTACTATCGGATACCAGAAACTTATAAGTATGCGTTAGAGTGGCTGGGCCCTTCTTGTGTGACCCTCCCCTATATTTGTAGACATCGGACGATGTGTCGAGTAAATCTTTCATATGTTGCAAGTCGTGGGTGCTACCCTTTCTGGAATCAAGGTAAATTACCCGGTTCTGTATCGGTATAATTACGAGTAGAACCCAGTAAAACCTACATAGGTATGTCATCATGGTCACTGAACCTAACTTCGAGGTGCGATATATAGTACAAATCAACAAGTATAGCATCTGGACGAAGCACTTACCATGGGTTGCAGGGTAAACATATGAATTTTTTGTCAGAATGAGCCAGCATTACTTTTTCCACGTACTCGTAGACGAATTGTTTATCATCGTTCATGGTTTGCTTGAACACCATGTGTGGGTCGACGAAACCCACCGGTTTTTTCCTTGCTATTGCTTCCAGGATCATGTATCTACATATATAAAATCAAGGATCATATATATATATGACATTTATCGGTGCGACAGAAATGTAGACGGTGATTGCACACACTTACATTGTCCAGCATCTTATGAGTGAGGTGTCAAGCCCTTTGAGGTTGTATAGATCAAACAAGTCGGTGAAGCCAACCACAAAGATGCCATATAAAAACCGGTGTAAGAAATGCTCCTCCTTGAAGCTCACCGAGATACTCGATGTCCATCATGCCACCGGCTTGTTGGCTTGTTCCATGTACCAATCTTGCAATCTAATGCAGGCTAATGTAAGCGTCTCCTTGCGCTCATCTGGTACGAACGGCTACCCCAGCTCGAATTGCCGCACTAATGGGGCAAACAGAAAGTCATGGGCTGACGTGGTCCCTTTCGATTTGCCCTTGTCTTTGCCTCCCCTTCTACAAAATGTCGTCTTCACAGGAGACGGCTGGGCCCGAACTGCAGTAACAGTATATGTCTGACGGGACACGTTAGCCGATTTGGTGGGCTCCTTCAGTGCATAACATGGCTTCGGTAGTACTGGTAGCTCCGGCGCATCATGTGGCTCTGTAGTGCTTGTAGCTTCGGTGCTCCTGGGCGGGCATCGAAGGAGATGTCCTTCTTGGGCCACTGGATGAATATGCCGATGGCATCCCCTAGTGTGACGAATTCATCATTTGGGGGCATCTCCAGCGTGACGGCCTTGAAAATTTCATGTACACCGTCGACATGGACATTCGCGTAGCCCGGCACTAAAGTACAACCGTGTACAAACGCCCCTACACCGGATCATACGCTTGTCCCCAAGTAGCCTACAGGGGAACAGAGCCATTGGCAACCTTCACTTATAGTTTGCACGACGTGGCCACCAACATAAGGGTACATAAGTAATTAGCTAACACGTCCAACATGTCTATCTAAGGAGTATTGCAAACATGTTACCAGGATGTCGTCAAAAGGAAATCTGGCTTCATCCACGTCCGTCTCAGGGACGGATGCATAACTACTCTAACAGTTGGTTGGGCTAAACTGCGCCTTGCTTCTTGGGCTTGCACGTTCCGTGCCTGCCTCTCCGCAGCCACCCTTTGCTCAATCCTTTCCTTAAGGCTTCATAGCTGACTATCGAACTGAACTCTGAGCCTTTCCTCGAGCCTTTCCTCAATCAGGGCTACTAGCCATTCCTCGCGCTCGGCTTTGCTTCTCTTTCTACTCCGGTACGTGTTGGAGTCATGTGGGAATCCAATTTTCCATAACGAAAACACCTAGGCCTCGGGTGCGACCCGGGTGCTCCTTGTTTTGCAAGGCTGTGGAGAGTATATCTTTCTCTCTATCCAAACTAAAAGAGCCTTGGGAAGATTCCATACTCAACGATATTAGGCGTTGGGACACTTCCTCATCAATCGAGTTTGCGAATGACACGCCGCCCAAAGTTGTGGAATATGACCTCGCTCTTACCCAGTTTCGGCACGCGGGTCCACGATCGAGGCAAACAGCGGCACGACCTACTTCTGGACTACCTCAACATCCTCCCTAGTTGAGCCGAGTCTGTGCGGGTGGGTGTTTTTGACTGGACGGTCTTGTGCGCCGCACTTACAAGCACGAACTCTTCCGTCGTCTTTAACTCAAAAAATCATCCCCAGACGTCTTCAGAGATGAACCCGTACTTCTGGAATGGAGTCATTTCCTTATTGATGTAATTAGTGATGAGGACACTCTTGAAGTTCTTCCACACCTTTCCCGCCACTAGCAACATGTACCGTCACAGTACAGGCATGGCGTCTTGTGGAAGCTCGAACGACGCGAATATTTCTGTCACCATGTTATTGCGCTCCTCATATATCACCGTCTTCCATGATGGATAGGTGATGGGGACCCTTTCACGCCCAACGATCCCACACTGTTGGAAATATGCCCTAGAGGCAATCATAGAGATGATAGAGATGATTATATTTCTATAAATGTTCATAAACTATGACATTGTTCTTTGAATAACATCATGCATATTGATTAACAAGTATGTGACTTGTTTGTGAAACTCTGTATTCATCTTTATGATGTTCATTCTAAAAGGGGGTCCCTAGTCGATAATTATATGAGGGCACATATGAGTACACTAACATATGTATTGATCGATGGCCATGTTTCATGGGTCATAGATATGGAGATATCAAACCAATAAAATGGACACATGTTAGAGAACATGGTGTTGGACATAGACCCACTATGAGGCACTGTGAGAACGTTGTATTATTTCATGTCATTAGTTGATTTCATATACGATGTGTATGCTATATCCTTCGACTTGAGATTATCGCATGTTCTCAAGATGTGTAATGGCTTACTTAGGGGTCATCAAACGCTACTCCGTAACTGGGTAGTTATAAAGATGGCTTTCGGGTTTGTCATAAACATGCTGCAAGGCATGGTCGATTAAGATAGGATTTGCCCCTCCATACAACGGGAGAGATATCTCTAGGCCTCTTGAGTAGTCGGATTCCGAAAACGCATGGTCATGCTACTTGAGTAAAGAGTTACTCGAGCCATCGAGTTAAAGAGTTACACTACTATAGAAATAGTCATCACAGATGGTTCAGAACCATCATCATAGACGATTTCCCGAACCGTCTGTAACCATGTGTCAGTGATGTTACGGAATATCGCATACGGTTTCTAAACCATCTATGATAAAATATATCATAGACGGTTTGAAACAAAAACCGTCTATGATATGAAAACATCATAGACAATTTTTATTTAGAACCATCTGTGATGTTATGATATCACAGACGGTTTTATCTTGCAGCCGTCTCTACATAATACATCACAGATGGTTTTTAATTAAAAACCGTCTCTGATGAGACTTCCCACAAACAACTATTTTTCTATTTATTGGCTAGCCTCAGGAAATGCTAGCAATGCCCTCTGGAAAAAGCAGATTACAGAATAACTA
Source organism: Otatea glauca (assembly GCA_036346275.1). Lineage (NCBI taxonomy): Eukaryota > Viridiplantae > Streptophyta > Magnoliopsida > Poales > Poaceae > Otatea > Otatea glauca. The sequence goes on along the minus strand of CM070717.1, from coordinate 7,561,840 downwards.
AACTCACATTACATCCATTTCAGATTACAGGCATTACATCCATTTCAGCAATCAACTCAGATTAAATCACAGCGCGAAGTAGATTACGTATAGATTAATATTGCACGGCACATCTCTTTCAGAAATGAACTCAGATATATTAACCAAATGGAACTCAAAACTATTAACCAATTAATTGAATGCACAACTACAATTCACAAATGTTATGCACAAGTTTGACAATTAACCCAAAGGGTAATTCAGAAAAAATACAACTCCTGAAGTTATAAGCAATGTGGAACTCGCCTTTTTTATTTAAGACTTTAATGAGCAAGAAGGCACAAAGTTGTCCTCGAATTCGCTCCAGATCGGCCTCTTCCAACGCAGTTGTTAATTGATTGGGCGTTTTCTTAGTGACGAGGAGTTCCATGTTGTGGCAAACGTAAAATCCACAACGGTTATTTCCATTTCCCTACTGGTGGCACTGCAAATATAGAATTGGTTAATTTCAGAGTCATTATTACATAGTTTATATAGGATTACTGTGTGCGGATACCGAAAACTTAAAATCGTGCTTCAGCTTCGCCCTGTCCTTGCCAGAAGGCCCTCTATAAGCTTTGTACACTTTGAACTCCCTACATGACTGCAAAAGATTAGCCTCAGCTATTCCAGGATAAACATACACCTTGAACAACCTGTATTATGAGCATGTTATCTTTGGAGGAAACGTGATTAATTACCTCTTGAGTAATTTTGTGATAGGATTTAAGTCGTGGCTTGGCACTCTGTAAGGAATCAAGCTAAATAACCCGATTCTTGGATTGATGAATTACAATGAGAACCCAGTGAAACCTACACGGCATGTCGGCATGGTCAATTAACAAAACAGAGCTACGACCATAGTACAAATCAAAGTAGCACTTACCTGGGTTGAGGGGTAAAAGTATGAATTCTTTATCTTTTTGAGCCGGCAAGGCCTCTCTAACATATTTATCGATAAATAGTAAATCTTTGTCCATTGTTTGCTTGGAGACTATGTGTGGGTCTAGGAAACCCACTGGTTTTTCATTTTGTCTCGCTTCATGGATCATGTATCTAAATATACGAAAGCATTGAGTCATATATATATATATATATGATATTTATCGGTATTACACGAATGTAGACTGTGATTGCACACACTTACAATGTCTAGCATCTCAAGAGTGCGGCTTTGAGGGCATCGAGGTTGAAGACGTCAAACAGGTCCTTGAAGTCGGCTGTGAAGAAGCCCCCCGATGACTCGTTGAATAGATGCTCAGACTTGAAGCTGACTGAGATACTCGTTATGCGGTCTTGCACTGGCTTTTTAGCTTGTTCCATGTACCAATTCTGCAATCTAACGCAAGCTATAGAAAGGTTTTTCATGCGCTCTCCTATTACAAAAGGCTCTCCTAGTTGGTATACTCGGGCTATCAGGGCAATTGGATAGTCCAATTCCTTCGTGGTCTGCATCGGTTTGCTCTTAACTTGCTTTCTGCTATAGGGAGTCTTCACGGGAGATGAGTGGGCACCATCCCACTGAAAGTCCTTTGATGCAGGGGCACGGGAGCCAATTTGGTGGCCTGCTGAGGTGCAACAGATGACTCAGGCAGTTGGGGTAGCTCCGGTGACGGAGGACAGGTGTCTCGGGAGATGTCGCTGTTGGGCCACTGGATGAAAGTGCGAATGGCGTCCGCCGGTGTCACGACCTCGTTGTTTGGGGGGCATTGGTAGCGGGACGGTCTTGAAACTATCATTTACACCATCCACATTAACCTTCGTGAATCCCGGTGCCACCAGGGTACCGTGCACTAACGTCCCTTCAATGGATGGATAAGCGAGCCCCGAAATGGCCAGAATAAGAATTGCACCATGGAAAAGTCTCACTTGGAGAGTACACCGCGTGGCCACCTACCTAATGGTACACAATTAGCTACTGCGTCCAACAGCTATTTGTATGGAGCATTAAAGACATATATATATGTACCTTGATGTCACTGATAGGAAATTTGCCATGTTCATCTATGGGAGTGGCGGACGCATAGCTGTTCTTTTTGGTAGTGGGGTTGATTTGCGCACATACATCTGGGACTTGCGCAGGCTCTCTAGTCCTGATTATTGAGCTTTTTCTCGAGGCTTCTTATCTTATTTTTGAATTCTTCTCTTAGTCTTTCCTTAATCTTTTGTACCAGTCGTTCCTCTCACTCTGCTTTGGTTCTTTTCCTACTCCAGTATTTGTCTGAGTCATCTGGGAATCCCGTTTTCCGGGGAACAAAAACCCCCATGCCTCGCGTGCGATCAGGGTGTTCCTTGTTTCCCAAGGCCATGGAGAATAAATCTTTCTCCCTGTCTCGCACAAAAGTGCTATCGGAAGATTGTGTACTCTACGCTACCTGCAAGATCCCGACAATTTATTTCATTTACAAAGTTACGGACTAATTATGTACAAAATTGGTAGTCAGATATCTTACTAGGCGTTGGCAGACTTCCTCATCCGTGGGGTTTGTAGAGGAGACAGTATCAAAAGACGTGGCACTTGACCTCGCTCTCAGCCAGTCTCTGGCGTGCTGCTCAGCAATATATGCAAATGGCGTGGAGGCCTCCTCGCCCTCCCTCTCCCATTGCGCCCTCTTCCCCACATACCCAGCGGTGCCAAGTCTGTGGAGGTGGGTATTCCTTGCCTGCAGGGCCTTGTGGGCTTCACTTTGATGCACGAATTCGTCCGTCTTCTTCGTCTCAACAAAACTTTGCCATACGTCCTCAGCAATAAACCCATACTTAGAGAAGGGTGTCCTGTCCTTATTGACATATTCCTTGACAAGGGTGCTCTTGAAGTTCTTCCACGCCTTTCCCGCCACTAGCAGTGCATACCGTCGCACTGAGCACACGTAGTCTTTCGAGATCTCAAACGAAGACATAATTTATGTCACCAAGTCGTCGCAGTTCTCGTTAGTCAGTGACTTCCAGGATGGACAGGTGATAGGGACCCATTCCCGTGTGACTATCCCACACGATGTTCTAAATGCATTCGCTGCCTTTTTTGGTTTGGTAGGGGCCCCATCCTTTCGATTTACCGTCGTGATGGTATATCGGTCGGTGGGCCTTTTATTTTCTCCCCTTGGACCTCGAGGAGGTTTTCTTTTCGATGGCTCATCACATCCATGAGAGGATGAATGAGGGGACACCATCTTCTTTTTAACTAGACCATATATTATATACTCTATTTAGGCCTCAAAAGATAAGTGAGAGGGATATATTGCACTAGAAGAGGCATACTTGCAATGTAGGCTAGTTTTCATGGCTCAACAGGAAGGAAAAGGAATAAAGCAAGAAAGGCTATCAATTGTGACTGCTTTTATTTGATGGGTACAAAGGTACGTAGTATATGGTTCGCAAAAGAAAATTACTGAGATTTACTGGATTGTTGAAAAAGATGCGATAATAAGAGCAAGATTTTATAAATTATTCCATATAACAATATGATTAAAGGTACATAATCCAAGGATAGCCGAAATGACATAAATAGCAAGATTTAGGGTCTGTTTGATTTATCTATTAACATATTGAAAATCACAATAAGAGTAAGATTTTATTGATAATTCCAAATAACAATATAATCAGAATTTTATTTGCTTCAATATATTTTATTTGCTTAACTCACGATCCGTTCTAACTGCATGTGAACTTTGTCCACTAGCATGGCAAATGGCTGGCTATTCTGTGCCATCATATTTGTTATCTAGCTTTGAAATACTTGTCAACTTGCAGATTCTTTGATTTCTAAAATGCTTTGCAATTTTTTTGTATTGGAAGTTCACTTCTTTTAACCGTCCCTTGTATTTACACCAAATTTTAATGTTTGTTTGTGTGACGATCACATTATATAATTTTTTACATCAATGCAAATTGGGCTTCCTAATGAACCCAAATGGATGCCATCGAAATCTCCGTTTCCACAACCCTCTCGTTATCTTAAATCCAGTGAATGTTTCTTTCCTTAAGCAACTTCATAGACTGTTTATAGTGAAGAAGACTCTTTCAGAGTAAAAAAATACAGTGACTATTTGGTACAAGGTTGTCATGATTTACCTGTATGGGAGACGAAGCATCGGTGACAGGACGGCGTCGACGAGGGGGCGGCGTCGACAAGGGGGCGGTGTCAAGGTGGCGTCGACAAGAGGGTAGCATCAGCAAGGGGGCGGCGGCGAGGTTGGGGGGAGGCACCGGAATGGGAGACGAATTGTCGGGACTCGGGAGACAAAGCTAGTTAGGGTTTTACGCGCAAGAGTGGAGAATGAATGATCTGCAAGAGTGGCCTTTTTATAGGGCTCCCCTATCACAGACGGTTCTAATTTAGAACCATCTATGATAGTATTTTACCGTAGATAGTTCTATATTAGAACCGTCTGCGATAGTATTTTATTTCAGATGGTTACATATAAGAACCGTCTGTGAAAGTTTTTATCCCAGACGGTTCTCTTATAGAACCGTCTGTGATGAACCTTGACATAGACCTTCATTGCAGAGGTAAAACTAGAGTTTGGCCTTCTTGACCTACAATCGATAGTGGATAATGTATAATGCATATGGAATTGTAGATGAATCAATATTAGTAAAGGAAAGGAAATTTTATTAAATAAATCAGATGCACATATACACAAAGTTGTTTTGAATTTCGAGCATCTCATTACAAACAACTCTATTATCTTCGAGAGTACACTTAAAATCATAACTTCACTTGCTTATTCTTTTGTATAAAAATTAGCCCTTCACGATGATCGACGCGTGTGTAGCTAGCTTCCTCGAGTTGTTCTTCCTGGACTGTGATGCTCTTTTCGATAGGAGGAAACTCATCAAATTGATTATATTCTTCCTCATCTACTACATTCTCTACTCCGACAATCGTCGTTTTTCCCTAAAGAACTACATGTCTCTTCTTGTTGGATGGGTCGATTACATAGAATACTTGAACAGCTTGGTTAGCGAGTATGAATGGTTCATCTTGGTATCCGAGGCATGCGAGGTCGACAGTAGTGACACTGTACTTGTCAACCTTCATGTGCTGGAGGTGGACCCAACGACACCGCAATAAGGGGATGTTGAATAGTACATAGTCGAGCTCCCAAATCTCCTCTATGAACCCATAGTAGGAGCTCCTCGTTGACCCAATGGTGTTGAACGCATCTATGCGAACACCACTGTTCTGGTTTGTGCTCTTCATATCTTGATCTCTCGTGTTAAATATGTACCCATTTAAGTCGTATCCTTTCCACGTTACAACTGTAAATGTTGAACCTTTAGCCAACCATGTGAGTGTATCACCTGACGAGGTCCCAGTGATGGGTCGCTCCTTCAGCCATCTGTTAAACTAAAGGTTATGCTGTCTCATGATCCAAGACTCTTGCCGCGTCAGATTCTCTTACCGTAGACAGTGCTTATGCTCGTCGATGTATGGGGACACTAGAGCCATGTGTTGCAAAACCGTGAAAAAAGCTTGAGCATAGGCAACCGGATCAAGCGTGATTGCTTTCCTTCCAATGGTCCCGATGCCCTGGAGTCTCCCCTCATGGCAAGATCGAGGCACACCTATTGGTTCGACCTGAGCCATATAATCAACGCAGAACTCTATGACTTCTTTGGTTGCATAACCATCGACAATGCTACCCTCTAGCCGAGATCGATTCCGTACGTAGGACTTGAGAATTCCCATATACCTCTCGAATGGGTACATGCTACGTAGGAACAAGGGCCCACATATCTTCATCTCTATCACAAGGTGAACAATGAGATGTACCATGATATCAAAAAACGACAAAGGAAAATACATCTTAAGATTACATAGAACCAGGTATCTCTATGACCGGCCCAGCGTCATCAGAAGAAAAGAAAGGCCCAGAGAGGAGGCCCAAAAGCTGTGCCCCGCGACAAGCCAAGTTGCCGTGCGGAAGGGTGCATGCCTTTGGAATGTTGAATATGTATTTGGATATAAAAGATACAGTTGTAATCCGAGTTGTTTATAGGGTAGATAAAGATGTAAACTCTATCCTGTAACCGCCTAGAATCTAGTAACCGATTGGAATCTCCAGACCGATCAGGACTCTGTAAGCCGCACCACCCCCAGTATATAAGGGAGAGGGTGGGCAATAACAAGTATCGAGCCATAGAGCATAGTACACCTCATATCGCCCAGAGCATATTGCGCTTTGAGCAACCCTAGATCCAAGAGATCCACATAATCCCAGTACACAGGATTAGGTATTACCTCCACCGTCGAGGGTCTGAACCTGTCTAAAATCCCTGTCTTGTGTGAGCTTCGAGTTTGAGATCTAGCGCCTGCCCCATAATTTTATTGCCGACTACAAAAGTCGACAGTTGACGCGCCAGGTAGGGGAAGCGCTACAATCTTTTCCTACAGACTCGATGGTAGCAATCGGCGGGATCACTGTCACTTTCATCTCCGGCCAAGCTTTCCGCTTAGGGAGCATGGACTTCGTCGCAGATAAGCACGGAGAAATGGTCTGCCTAGACCTGAACCAGATCCAATCTGGTAAAAATCAGGCCGACCTATCTCAGGTACGTCACTCTGCCTTAGATGGCAAACCAGTCGGCTTCACAGGAAGTTACTACGATCTTCGCGGCATCTTTGCCATAGAGGAGCAGAAGACCGATCAACAACGTCAGCAAGAGGATCAGGAAGCTGCGGAGGAAGATCGTCCACCCCGCAGGGGGAAGGAGGCACAGTCGCTTCGGTCTCACGGCCGCCATGTCCGAGAGGACATCCTGCAATATAGGTTGGGAGACCAAGCTGTCTTCCATACACCACAGCAAAACGTCGTCGCCTCCAAGACACTACTCAATACGTTGGATTCAATGATTGCGTCTGACAGCCCGGCAGCCCCGATCGTGGCTTAGATCAAGGCCATGGTGACGGCGACGGCGATTCAACAGAATCAAGAAAGGCCGGATGGGGAAGCACGTTCCTGCTCCCACGTGGCCACGCGTATTGCTAGCAGTCAGATTGCAACCGGTCAGAATACCGGTAGTCGGCGCCTCATACCACCAGTCGGAGACACATGCCGCACCCTCAACCGTGACCTCCGCCAAGATATCACCGCCAAACGGTAAGAGCGGGATGAGGAAGAACGACGCGGTCGCTGTGACGACTTCGAGCGTTTTGGCACCGGCTATGATCGACGAAGCGATCGAAGGTACGACGACTACAACGACCATAGAGACCATCATCGCCGGGGCCGGAACGACGACGATCACCGAGTGATGGACTCGCCGTGCCGAGCTCCACCCCGACGCAGTGACGACAATCGCCGAGCCAGAGGTTCATCGCGCCGCTCTCCCCCTCATCATGAAGAAAGATCCATCGACGGGATTCAAGCATTCACTCCACGGCTGCGCCGAGTTGTATGGCCTGAAGGTTTCAACCCTAAGGGCATTGTCAAGTTTGACGGTGAGCGAGATCCGGAAGCTTGGCTGCAGGTATACACCCTAGCGGTCAAAGAGGCCGGAGGCAACCAGAATGTGATGGCAAACTACCTGCCAGTCAACCTTACCGCCTCGACTCAAGCATGGCTCACGGGACTCCCTGCAAACTCGGTAGATTCTTAGAGCGATCTTTGCGATCAATTCATCGCAAACTTCCAGGGAACCTACGAGAGACTTGGCACCTGTGGAACCTGTATCATCTTCATCAGAAGAAGGATGAGACGCTGAGGGATTTCATTAGGCATTTCATGCAGAAGAAGAACACCATCAAGGATGTTTCTGATGCTGTGGTGATAGCCGCCTTCCAGAAAGGGGTCAGCGACTCCGATCTGATCAAGAAAATGTCTAGGAAGCCCCCAGCCTCCGTAAAGGAGATGTTTGCATTGGCCGATCGCTATGCCACGGCCTCAGACACCCTGGCCGAACGTCAAGAAGATCGACCACAACAGAAGAGCAACGGAGACAAGGCTGAGTCCTCCAAGCACAAAGATAAGAAGCGGAAAGGCGAGGAGCTGGTCGCGGTGACAGAACGCAACCGACCCGGAACCACTTAGAGAGAGGCGCCCGATTATAACACTGTTATGGAAGCGATCTGTCCCTTCCGCCCCAAGGGAAAACATACCGCCAAGGACTGCTTCACTCTGAAGCGCTTTGCGCTGGAGAGCAACAAGTAGCTGGCTCCAGCCAAGGATAAAACAGCCAAGAAGAAAGATCTTCCTGACGAAGACGATTTTCAAGAGCCCGAGCATGAGTTGAACTACATATACGGGAGCTCCACCGGATACGAGTCCAAGCGGAAGCAAAAGCTTACCGCTCGAGAGATCAATGCGGTGGAACCAGCGGCCCCCCAATATCTGAGGTGGTCCGAGGTACCAATCACCTTCGATCGATCGGATCACCCCAACTGGGTTCTACATCTGGGTAAGTTTCCTCTAGTGCTCGACCCTGTTATCCGCAGCGTGAGGCTCAAGAAGGTCCTGATTGATGGAGGGAGTGGACTCAACGTCTTGTTCTCCAAAACTTTCAATGACATAAACATTCCCCTCTCCGAGCTAAGGCCGAGCACTCAGCCGTTCCATGGTGTAATCCCTGGAGCATCGTCGCTTCCACTCGGGCAGATTTCCTTGCCCGTCACCTTCGGCACCAAGGACAACTATCAGACCGAGTACATGAATTTTGAGGTGGTGGATTTCTGAGATGGCGTATCACGCTATCTTGGAAAGACCCGGACTGGCTCGGTTCATGGCCATCCCGCACTACACCTACTTGATGATGAAAATGACAAGACCAAGAAGCGTCATCACGGTTCGCAGCGATGTCAAGCGGTCCCTGGAGTGCGACCGAGAGAACCATGGACTCGCCAAGTTGCAGGAAGCAGCCGATGAGAGAAAGGAGATCCAAGCAGAAGCGGCCACGATGCAGGAAGAGGGAGATATCCCGTCCAAAAAGCAGGGCATGTCAGGGATGAAACCTGGCGAAGGAACCAAGAGAATCATTCTTGACCCGTCCGATTCGACTAAGACGACTCTGATCGGGATAGGGCTCGAGGACAAATAGGAAGACAAGCTTGTCACCATCCTCCAAGCTAACAAGGACATCTTTGCGTGAAAACCGTCCGACATGCCGGGTGTCCCCAGGGAGGTGATCGAGCATTCTCTACACGTCAACAAAAGTGTGAAGCCAATCAAGCAAAGGCTTCAGCAGTTCGCTCCAGAACGCCATCAAACAGGAGATCACCAAGCTTTTAGCCGCAAGCTTTATAAAAGAAGTGTATCATCTAGATTGGCTGGCAAACGCTGTACTAGTCCAAAAAAAGAATAAAACTTGGCGCATGTGCGTTGACTATACCGATCTCAACAAAGCATGTCTGAAGGATCCTTTCGGGTTACCTCGGATCGATCAAGTAGTTGATTCAACCGCCGGGTGCGAGATCCTGAGTTTCCTTGATGCCTACTCAGGGTACCACCAGATTCGCCTAAAGGTGGAACATCATATCAAGACTTCGTTCATCACGCCCTTCGGGGCCTTTTGCTATACCACAATGGCATTCGGGTTACAAAATGCTGGAGCGACGTATCAACGCGCGATACAGCGGTGCTTTCATGCCCAACTTGGATGAAATGTGAGGCGTATGTGGACGATGTCGTGGTGAAGACTCGGGTGAGGAAGGACCTCGTCACCGACCTAACCGATACGTTTGAGAGTCTAAGGGCTTTCAGCATGAAGCTTAATCCCGAGAAGTGTGTCTTCAGAGTTTCTTCCGGAAAACTACTCGGATTTATCGTATCTCAGCGAGGCATCGAAGCCAACCCAGAGAAGATCAGGGCCGTATCGAGTATGGAACCGCCGACTTGCCAAAAGGACGTCCAGAAGCTTACAGGATGCATGGCCACACTCAGCAGGTTTATTTCCCGACTGGGTGTGCGAGGAATGCCATTCTTTAAACTCCTCAAAAAGCAGGACAAATTTCAGTGGACTCCAGAGGCACAGCGGGCGTTTGAAGATTTGAAGACTTTCTTAACAACGCCTCCGATCTTGGTTTCACTAATGCCAGAGGAACCTCTCTTATTATACATCGCGGCAACGACTCATGTAGTCACACATGGATCGTCAGAGAAAGGGAGGAGCAGGGCCATGTGCAGAAGGTCCAGCACCCGGTCTACTTCATCAGCGAGGTCTTGAGTGAATCTAAGGCGCGGTATCCGCAAGTTCAAAAGTTGCTATATGCTGTACTTCTCACGTCTCGCAAACTCAAGCACTATTTCCAAGAACATGCGATTTCGGTGGTTACCTCCTTCCCAATTGGAGATATTCTCCACAATCGAGGAGGCCACTAGGAGAATTGCAAAGTGGGCAGTCGAGCTTGGAGCTTTTGATATCTTATTCAAGCCTCGCACCGCCATTAAGTCTCAAGCGCTCGCCCACTTTACGGCCGAGTGGACAGAGCTTCAGAACCCGGCAGTCACCAAGGAATTCGATTATTGGACGATGTATTTCGGTGGTTCCCTCATGCTCAACGGTGCGGGGGCTGGAATCATGCTCATATCGCCAAATGGGGAAAGATTGAGGTACGTTCTTCAAATATTTTTTCCCGCATCAAACAACGCCGCCGAGTATGAGGCACTCATCCTTGGGCTCCGTATCTCCATATCACTCGGTATCCGACGTTTGGCGATTCGCGGAGACTCGATGCTCGTGGTCAACCAAGTGCAGAAAGAATGGTCCTGCATCGAAGACAACATGGCTGCCTACTTCCAGGAGGTACGCAAATTGGAAGGCAACTTCGACGGCCTGGAGCTCATTCATGTGCTCCGCTGAGATAATGAAGCTGCCGACGAGCTAGCGAAAATGGGAGCCTGCCGGTCTACAGTGCCCGTGGGAGTGTTCGTCGAAGAAATTCACAAGCCCATGACTAGCACTCGGTCAAAGCTGAACATCCCGGCAAAGAAAAAATCAGAGGCCGAAGTCCTAGTCATTACCCCCGATTGGACAGTTCTGTATCTGGACTACTTGACGAAGGACAAGCTACCCGAAGACCGCGTGTAGGCAGAACGAATAATGCGCCGAAGCAAAAGCTACGTGGTAATCAGGGAAGAATTCTATCGCAAGAGCAGCTCTGGTGTACTACGACGGTGCATATCAGAACAAGAAGGAAGAGATCTCCTCAAGGAAATCCACTCGGGAGTTAGCGAAAATCATGCGGCATCATCAACCCTAGTTGGCAAGGCCTATTGTCAAGGATTTTTCCGGCCGACTACTGTCACTGACGCGGAGGACATCATCCGGACATGCGAAGGATGTCGCTTCTTGCACGGCATGCATGAACAAACCGAACAGAACTACGCATCATCCCCATAACTCGCCGCTTGCGATGCTGGGCTCGACATGGTAGGACCTTTGAAGAAGGCTCAAGGCGGTCATACTCATCTTTTCGTGGCCATCGACAAATTCACCAAATGGGTGGAGGCCAAGCCAGTCGCCGCAATTATGGCAACCAAGGCCAAAGAATTCTTTCATGAAATCGTGGTTAGATTCAGCGTCCCGAACCGGATCATCACAGATAATGGCACCCAATTTAGAGGCGGCATATTTCAAGATTGGTGCAAATAACTCGCATAAAGATTTCTTCAGATCGTAGCGCACTTCAACCAACGCAGGTCGAACGAGCTAATGGCATGGTGTTACAAGGCCTGAAGGCAAGGATTTTCGATCGTCTCAAACCATACGCCACCCGGTGGGTGAAAGAATTGCCTTCGGTGCTCTGGGGGCTGCAAACCACCCCCAGCAGAGCAACCGGGCAGTCACCTTTCTTCCTGTGTATGGCTCGGAGGCGGTCCTCCCCACCGAACTAGAATTCAGATCCCGGCAGGGTTCGGAGCTATGAAGAAGTCGCCTCAGAAGAAAGTTGGCTAGAAGACCTCGATCGACTGGAGGAAGCCAGAGATGTCGCAACGATTCGGTCGGCAAAATACCTTCACGGATTACGTCGCTATCACGGTCGCAATGTAAGGAGCCGCGCTTTCTCCAAAGGAGATCTGGTCCTTAGAAAGAATCAGAAATGCGAGGACAAGCTCTCCCCAAGCTGGGAAGGCCCTTACGTTGTCGACGGCACAGCTATCAGCAACACATGGAACATAGAACAGCTACGTCGTTTTTTCACCTGAATTCTGTAATTTTGTTGTTCTTATATAAATAAAAGTTCACTTTTAAAGTTGTTTTTATATAATGTACTTCGATCTTACGCATCTGAGTGCTTCTCTCCTATAAATTCTAAGAATCCGGGACATGCGTCATGAACCATGCCCCAAAGCCTGGGGGCTGGACCAGTCGGGGGCAAAACCAGTCGGATGTGATATCTAAAGATATCAAAACCACTCAGACAAAAACATAATATCAAATAAATGCCTTCATATATTTTCATAGGTCCAAAGTCTCCGCTACAGCAGAAGAAGCATCTTTGACTTCCTCCCAAAGCTCGGCGGCGCGATCCTCATCTACGTTGCAGGCATAACCCTCCTTGATAGCTTCAAGATCCACTCGAGGGTAAAGCGACCTTGGTCGCCGCTTCCTTCAAAAGTCTCTTGAGCTCCTTGGGGGCTTCCTCCAACCGATTAAAAACTTGGTCCCTACTGAGCGGCCTCTTGCCTTCGGGATGAAGCGAGCTCAGCAAGGGCCCCGAGGCTTCGCAGAGCTTTGAGCAAGACGTCTCAAGGGCATTAACCTTGTCATTGAAAACAGCATACTGCACCCGCATCTTGATCTTATAATCTGCAAGTGGAGCAGATTTCAGGGACCATGCAGAAGGCGATGAAGACAAAAGAGGGTAGGGCGCCTAAAAGTACCTTCTAGCACTCTTCCCGAAGCTTCGAGCCGTCCCTGGAGCTTCGTAATCTCGAAATCTCGATCTAGCACGGATATAAGGAAATCAAAAACAAGACGACTGAGCCAGAGGTGTGGGGAGGTTAAAAGATATTCACCTCGGAGGGAGCCGACGACGTCCAGCTTCTCCTCCCGCAAGACCTTCTGTTCTTCCCGCAGCGCCTGCAACTCTAACCGGAGAGCCAGCAACTCGGCAGCATACCCGATCTTGATGCACTCCAATTTGGCCAGATATTCCTAGCGCGTTCGGACTTCAGGGAGCATCTTCTGGAAGTATTCGGCTTTCTTTTCAGAGCGCTCCCCTATTTTTTTGTAATCGTCACAAGGAAAGGAAACAACATGACAAATGACAGGAGAAGCAAGATAACAAGTGTCGAGAGGCGCTTACCTGGGCCAGGCGTGCGCAAGCCGTGGCATGACTATAAAAGTCATTTCTCTCCTTCTCCTCCTCCGGATCATCCAAAAGCTTCAAGCCTTCCTCCTCGTCAACCCACGCGGCTTGCATGACGAGCTGGGGGCGAGCAGGGGTCGGCGGAACTCAGAGGATCTCCTCGATCTTGGGGGAGGGCGGGAGGCCAGCTCCGGAACAGCAGAGCCTGATTCCGAAGCGAGAGGAGTCAGAGATGGCGCCGGGGCCGAAGGCACTTTGGTGTCCCCGGACGCAGCCCCCACAACCGGGACACTAACTTCTGGGGCCTCAACTTCCACAGGGATCCCAGACGGTGTCCCGACAGGGACATCAAGCGAAGGTTTCCTATGAGAAGAACCGTCAGCAAACAAGCCAGCGAAACGCATCAACCACTAGTCGATAGGTTAACTAACCTGTCGGACTTCTTCATCTTCATTGGGGGCTTCTTCCGTGTGGACGAGCCACCCCCGGAGGGACCACTCGGGGTGCTGCCGGCTGAAGCCTTACCGCCCGAGTCCCTCGGAATTGGACTCGGCTGCGCAGCGGGTGCCCCAGAGAGGGGGGCCGCAGGCGCTGGAGCTCGGGCCGGCGGGTCCTAGATCTTGGGACCGCCAGTCGGGCGAGGGGCTTCGCGGGGTCTTGGACCACCACCTTCTTCCCCTTCTTGGCGGCAGGGTCTCCCGCAGGAGACCTCGCTCGCCGCTTTAGAGAATCGCCCACGCGGATGGGCATTTCCGGAAGGGGCGCATCACTGAAGAAAGCCGCCCGATCCTGGAAAGGAAGGTTAAAGGTTGGAAGACATTCAGAGACAAAGGCAGAAACCTCTCAAACCAAACTCGCTAACCTTAGGAGGGGGGCGTAAAGCGGTGAAAGACTTCGGGCATCTGACGGTGGATACGTCGACGCTCGGGATGAAGAATTCGCCGACCCGAGCGAATATTTGTTCCTTCGACAGCTCATCGGGCAGCTCCCGGGTCGGTCATCTCTCCCTTCGTACGCGAATCCCATATGAACTCGCTCTTTCAGGGGCTGGGTCCGGCAAGCAAAAAAATGGAGAGCCAGACCTACCCCTGTGAGACCATCCTCCTTCAACTTCTCAATCAGCGCCAGAAGGTCATGCACTTGGTCCATGTCGGCAGAGTCAGGGGTGGACACCCAGGAAAGGGACGCCTTAGGTCGGCGCCCGGCAAAGCTGGGGAGGGCAGGATCGGGGTTGGCGCAACAGAACCACTCTTGATGCCAGCCTTTGTTGGAGGTTTTGAAAGGAATCGTGAAGTAATTTTTCTTCAGCCCCTCCCGCAACTGGAATCCGGCTCCCCCAACTACCTTGGGGTTGCTCTTCTAGGGATAAGGTTTCAAGAGGTAAAATTGGCGAAAAAGATCGAAATGGTGGCTGATGCCTAAGAAGGCTTCACAGAGATGAACGAAAAGGGAGATTTGCAGTATGGAATTGGGATTCAAGTTTACCAATTCGATACCATAGAAGAAGAGAAGGTCGCGAAGGAAGGCGCAGGCGGGAAGGCCCAGCCCGCGCTGGAAGAAAGACTCAAAACCACCACCTCTTCAGGACGAGGAGTAGGGATGGATTCGCCGGCAGCTGGTCGGGCGGAGATCAAGGCCAAGTCTGGGAGGATTCCATCATCGACCATAAACTTCAATCTCTCCTCTGTTATAGTCGAGGTCGTCCAATCCTGGGGCAAAGGCTGTGAGGAGGAAGGAGGAGACATCTTCAAAGGGGAGATCAACGGCGGCGCAAAAATGCGAGCACAACAGAGGCTAACCCTAGCGACGGAAAAGTCAAAAAGACGAGGAAGCAGAAGGGGCAAGAATGCGCGTTGAAAGGATGAACCGTGGGGCGACGCATGGCCAAGCCTTTAAAAGCGGGAAAAGATTAGGTTTTCACCGAATCGGCGGGAAAAAGATTGCGAAGCGTCTCGCCCTTCCTTACTCCTATTAAATGATTTGCAGGCCCGACGTTCTGACTTACAGAGACAATCGCGGTTTGACCAAGTCGCGTTTAAACATGTCGCCCCCCACGATGTGAAGATTTTACCACTTACCGGTCTATGAGGGATGTGGGTATCCTTCAACTTGGATAAAAAATATAACTTCTCGTGATATGCCCCATGATGGGTCGTTAGGTGGTTACCGCATGACGGAATCATATATCACGGGTCGAGCCCAAACGGGCACGAATCCAATGGTATGCCCCATGAGGGTCAGAAAGTTGTGCGTCATAATAAACGAGTACGGATACCACTCGGATAAAACCTTAATATGTCCCAAGTTAGACCAGAGCTGTATCCTACACCAGTTGGATATGGGTATCACTCGACCATGGGCCACGTAAGCATGATACACTCCAAATCGAGCCTAAGCCATGTCCTAAGGACATGGGTATCACTCGGCCATGAGCCAGGAGAACCTTGATACATCCCAAGTTGGACCAGAGATGTGTCCTGCACCAATCGGATACATGTATCACTCGGCCATGAGCCAAGAAAAATCTGGTACACCTCAAGTTAGGTCTAAGCTATATCCTACAGCAATTGGATATGGGTATCACTCGGCCAAGAGCCACGTATGTTCGATACGCTCCAAGTTGGGCCTAAGTAATATCTGGCAACCGTCAAGTGTGGATATCACTCGGTCACGAGCCAAGCAAATACGATATGACCCGAGATAGACCGGCACAATATCATATAGCAGTCGGGCGTCAACATTGCTCGAATGATAACCGCGTGAATCCTAAAGTGTCCCAAGTCAGATCTAAGGTGAATCTCGCGCCAGTCAGATTGGGGTGCCGCATAGCCAAGAGTCGCGCAAGATGTGATGAGCTTCACGTCAAGACTAAGCTATGTCCTACGGCAGAAGGACGCGGACATCATTAGATTCAAGAGCCATGCGAGTTTCGAGATGCCCTAGTACGGGTCTAAGCCATGATCAAAAGATAAACAAGAACTTCATTGGCAAAAGGTACTTCTTTATTATAAAAATTCCCTAGGCATTATGCCTAGGAAACTATTACATTTACAGGAGAGCTACACCTCCCTGCAGCACGCCCGGCCGAGTGCCTCGACAAGAGCTTCCCTAGCCCTGTAAAGGGAAGGGAAGATCTCTAGGAAAGCGTCGACGGCGGCGCGGTCGCGATCCACCTCCCTCTCCTCGGCCAGCTCCTCCAGGACGCAGTCGAATTCCGCCCACAACTCCGCAAGTTCAAGGTTGTCCTTGTCATCGTTGTACTTCCTCTTCGGCATGACGAAGATAGAAGGTATGAGGACTAAGTGCGAAGGAATACATTCTACAAGCGCTGGTTTGCCTTTTATAGCCAACACAGCAAAGATGAAGTAAATGCGTCAGGAAGCTGAAGAGATTCGGAGTTAATTTAGCTTCAGAAGCCAAGGAGTTTTTCAGCAAACGAGTTGACACAGAAAACCAAGGCGACCTCGAAGACTGTCCGGTGGTTATTCCTAAAGAGGAAATACATTAAGGCTTCACTTTAGGCGGAAAGAAATATTCAACCCACATCTGAAATATGGGTCGGGTCCACAAGGCTACTTGCAACAAGCCTGCCCGGCAGAAGATTATACTTAGGTGAAGCAAAAATTAAGGATCATATCGAGTCCTCCATAATTCACTCACTATAAGAAGAAGTCTCCAATTCGAATGAAGGAACCAGTCGGAAGCTTAAACAAGAAAGTCCGGGACGACGATTCAAGCAGAAACTTAATTGGAAACATAGCGATCGGATCACGAAGCACTCGGGGGCTACTGTGGAGTATATAGAACCAGGTATCTCTATGTCCAGCCCAGCGTCACCAGAAGAAAAGAAAGGCCCAGAAAGGAGGTCCAAAGCTGTGCCCCGCGACAAGCCAAGTTGCCATGCGGAAGGGTGCATGCCTTTGGACAGTTGAATATGTATTTGGATATAAAAGATACAGTTGTATTCCGAGTTGTTTATAGGATAGATAAAGATGTAAACTCTATCTAGTAACCGATCGGAATCTCCAGACCGATCAGGACTCTGTAAGCTGCACCACCCCAGTATATAAGGGAGAGGGCGGGCAATAACAAGTATCGAGCCATAGAGCATAGTACACCTCATATCGCCCAGAGCATATTGTGCTTTGAGCAACCCTAGATCCAAGAGATCCACATAATCCTAGCACATAGGATTAGGGTATTACCTCCACCGTCGAGGGCCTGAACATGTCTAAAATCCCTGTCTTGTGTGACCTTCGAGTTTGAGATCTAGCGCCTGCCCCATAATTTTATTGCCGACTACAAAAGTCGACAATAGAGTCATCACCACCTCAGCCTGCAGTGCATCTAGTGCTTCGAGATCGATGACTTTCTGAGCAATTATGTTAAAGAAATATCACAGTATCGTGATTTTCTCCTAGACCTTGACCGGCAAAATACTTCTAATTGCCACAGAGAGCATTTGTGTCATCAACACTTGACAATCATGAGACTTTATGCCAATTAATTTCAAATCTTGCATCGAAACAAGTCTCTTCATGTTAGAGGAGTAACCGTACGGAACTTTCACACCATGTAAGCACTGGCACAGTTCAGTTCTCTTGGCCTTAGACAAAGTGTAACAAGTAGGTTCGTAGTATGTTCAACTTGTATCGGTCTCTTTCGGTGCTAACTCAGGTCTTATGCCCATATCGACCAAGTCAAGATGTGCATCACTGTCCTTTGTTTTGCCTTTAATATTCAATAAGAGACCAATAAAGCTATCACAGATATTCTTCTCTATGTGCATCACGTCGATGTAGTGCCGAACTTCTAGGTGCTCCCAATAAGGTAGGTCCCAAAATATTAATCTCTTCTTCCACGTGCTCTTCTCACGGTACCTCGATTTACGTCCCTTTCCAAACGCAACATCCAAGTTCTTAACCATATCATGAACATCTATCCCACTTATAGGCTTTGGAGCTGAACTGTCTTCGTTCGTTCCATCGAATTATTTTTTCATCTTGCAGTATGGGTGATTCCTCCGAAGGAACCTACGGTGATGCATGTAAACGGTTTTGTGCGAGTGATTCAGCCACACACTCTCGGTATTGTCTAAGAAGTGAGTGTAGGCTTTGGTTCCTTTTGTACTCTAGCCTGATAGGTTAACAAGGGCAGGGTAATCATTTATGGTGCAGAACAAAAGGCAGTGCAAAGGAAGTTCTCTTGTTTGTACACATCCCATACTTGTACCCTAGGAACCCATAGTGTTTTCAGATCTTCCACCAATGGTGCTTTGTACTCATCAATATCGTTCCCAAGTTGTTTCGGTCCTTGGATAAGTACAGACAACAAAATGTACTTACGCTTCATAGACAACCAAGGAGGAAGGTTGTAGATACAGAGATTCACTGGCCAAGTGTTATGATGGCTGCTCATGTTACCGAAAGGATTAATTCTATCTGTACTCAATCCAAACCTTATATTCCTCGGATTTGCACCAAATTCTTGAAATCTCCTATCGATGTTTCTCCACTGGATGGAATCAGTAGGGTGACTTAGCATTCAATCGTTCTTACGCTCCTCCGAGTGCTGACGCAACAGTTTTGCCTCATTTGGGTTTGCAAAGAAACACTTTAAACAAGGAATTACAGGCAGATACCATGCCTCCTTAGCAGGAGGTCCTTTCATCACCTTGATGCCCTCGCTGTCATCATCTAAATGACTCTTACGCTTCTACCTGGATGCGTTGCACACAGGACATATGTGCAAGTTTGTGTACTCTTGGCGGTACAGGATACAGTCGTTCGGACATGCATGTATTCTTTCTTCTTCCATTCCCAAGGGACAAAGAACCTTCTTAGCTTTGTAGGTGGTTGTTGGCAACTCGTTTCCCTCGGGAAGCATGTCCACCAATAGACGTAACAGCGTTGTGAAACTCTTGTCGGACCAATCGTTTCTTGCTTCCAATTTCATCAGTTCAAGCACGGATGACAACCTTGTGTATTTCAACTTGCAGACTGAGAACAAAGGTTTCTCTGAGTCCTCCATCAAGACTCGGAATTTGCCATATTCTCTGTCATCACAGTTCCATTCTGCATCGCGCAACATCTGATTCAGATTATCTTCCTGCAACCTATCCTCATCGAAACCACAAATCGATATGATCATCCGACATATCATTGACTTCATCGACGATGTTAATACTACCTGCTTCCTGTATATCCTGCTCTTCACCGTGACTGGTCCAACATGTATACCCCCTTTTGAAACCCCTCATAATCAAGTGTGCTTCAATCTGCGCAAAGTATCGAAACATCTTCAGATTCTCATGGTCAATGCACGGACAAGACATAAACTGCACCCCCTTATTAAACATATCCTCCTCTGCAGCTCTTCTAAAAGCGGAGACGCCATTAATGTACTCGGCACTCACACGGTTCTCAGTGTACATCCAGCTTCGGTCCATCTACGCTAAGCACATAGCATTTAGTGTTAAATATTAAAGTACACTAGCTGTCCATATGCATACATTGCTAAATTATAACTAATTACTACCTTCGAACAAAACAAACAAATGAATCTACAAGCTTGATATCTAAACACAATCTTTAAATTAATTCTCTCCTCACCAAACTAGCTACCAAAATCTTATATATAATAATGTAATTAGATTTAATCAATTACTAACCTTTAATCACAAAGAACTTGCACATACATGGAACTACAAGCTAGATCTAAACAGTCTTCAAATTCACTCCTTACCAAGCTAGATCTTGAATATAATGTAATTACCCATTACTAAACCTTAGATCAACAAGATCACACATGGATCTACAAGCTAGATCTAAATAATCTTCAAATTTCTCTTCTAAGTAATATCTTGAATATAAAGCAATTAATTATAACCTAAGAAATTACTAACCTTAAATATAGAAAAGAACAGTACATGGATCTACAAGCTAGATCTATATACAATCTCTTCAAATTCTCTCCTTACCAAGCTAGATCATGAATATAATGCAATTAAAACCCACTACTACCCTTATATAAAAAAGAACATATGGATCTACAAGCTAGATCTAAAAATCATCAAATTCTCTCCTTACCAAGCTAGATCTTGAATATACTACAATTAGACACCATTACTAACCTTAGATCACCAAAACCAAATGGATCCTCAATCACCCTTCAAAATCAATAGTCTTCTTTTACCAAATCGCCTCACAGCCGCACAGCCATAGCCAAATGAAAAATAGATCCCGAAACCCTAAAATGCACCAAGTGGCTCAGGTCTCTGTATTATATATCGCTGACAGATATCATAGACAGATTTATTAAAAACCGTCAATGATAAATATAGTATCCCAAACGGTTTTATTATAAAACTGTCTGTGATATATCACCGACGGTTTTATAATAAAACCGTCTATGATAATACCTGATATCACAGACGGTTTTTTTATAAAACCGTTTGAGATATTATCAATAACGGTTTTTAACTAAAACCGTTTGTGATTTTGATGTATACCACTGGCAGTTTTTTAAGAGTACCGTCTGTGATGATGTCACTGATAGTTGCAATATAGAACCGTCAGTGATGTTCATCATCACAAACGGTTTTGAGGAACCGTCTGTGATGAGGCATCTAATATAAACCTTTCTGTAGTAGTGTTAACTCGATGTATTCAAGGAATCCAAGACACGGCATCGAGAAAGAGTGGTCGAGCCATCCAAATAAGGATGACAACAACTCACCTTGGGTTTGACCGATATCGTGAGGCAAAAGGAAATGCATATAGGACATTGTTGAGGTTCATCCGATCTTTACATGTACTTGGGAGTCGATAAGTCCTGCTAGGGGCCACTATCAACTATTGGTCGAGTACTCGATGGTCGAGTAGGTATACCCGATGGTTGAATAGGAGTACTCAACGATCGATAAGGGTACTCTAGCCAAGTCCGAGTGAACGTGAACCTATAGGGTCGCACGCTTAAGGGGCTGTAACCAATTCGGATAGGGATCCGAGTTGTATTGGGCTTAGAGTTCTTAATGGGTTTCAAGGGTTGAAACCTATTATGGCACGTCTATATAAAGGGAGGAGGTGGTGGCTTTACGATGGGCGAAGTAAGATACACGAAGAGCCACAATAGGAATTTGGAATTCCTGAAACCCTAGCTGCCACCCCTCCTCCGCCCAAAACTGCGTAGCCAACGCTAGCACTTCGGCGCGTGGTGTTCCTGCCCCGTACGTGTGAATACCTTGGAGGCGTTGCTGCGAAGCTTCAACGCTAGGACGATCCGCAACCTGCGACAGTCACAAGGAGCTGTTGGGGAGGCGCGAGGCTAGTACGACTACATCTGCACCACCATGCTACATCGACTCTACTTCCACTACGGGTCTACGAGTCAAGTGGTAATTCTGTGATCTATAACTTGCAGTGGTTCCTTGGATACGCGGTAGAAATTTTTGATTTTTCGCTAGAGTAGCCTACCCGTTCCCCAGAATGCACATGGTGTGGAAAGTTGCCGCAGCCTTTGGAGGCGTGGTAGGGGCCCCATCGTGCGAATCGACCACCGTGATGGTGTATCAGCTCTGAGGCTTTTTACTAAGCCCTCTCTGACCGCGCATGTTTCCTCCTATGTTGGGCGCCTCATCAGATCCATTTGGTGGTAAGGATTGAGGGGACGCCATCTTGTATGATGCAAGGTTAAGAGTAGATAAGTTAAGAGAAGAAAATTTAAGAGAAGCTATAAGTTAAGAGAAGAAAATTTAGGAGAGGTAAGTTAAGAGTTCTTTTGTACATACAAGGTTAAGAGAATCAATATTGCTTACAAGACCAATCAATATTTTTCAACAAAGTGCGATAATAAGAGAAAGATGTAAATTTGTTTGTGGTGCTCTCAGAAATCGGGCATGTTTGAAGATTTTGAATCTTCAGTCTCAATCACAAATGGGCTAAAGAATCAATTAAGCAAATATGGCCTCGAACCCTTACCACCTTATCATGCATATTAAAGAATTGAAATCTTAGCCAAACTATGTAGCATGAAAGCAATATATGAATTAGTGCCACCTCCAATCTGATGACTAACATGCAAGGCCAAAGGCTAATATATACTTTCAACTTTCATTGAGAATCAATGTCTACATTCAAATTTTGAATTAGTGTTGATTATATTAAATATGAATCAAAACTTATTAGCATGCAAGTTTACCGGTTCAAGGCCAAACTCGCAAAATTAACTGTTATGATCATTACTTCACCCATTATCATCATCGAGCCGACGGTGGAGGGCATACATACCTCCAAGCCAAGGTGGGAGGGCACAGGGGAGGGAGGAGGGCACCACCGAGGGTGAGGGTGCAGCCGAGGGGAGACACCACCGAGGGGGAAGGGCGCGGCCGGGAATCGCCACCAAGCGGGGACGGCGCCGCCAAGGGGGGCGTGGGGAGGGTGTCATCTGGGAAGGCCACGGGACTTAGTGAATGGCAAGCGTGGGGGCTAGGGCGCGGCAAGGGGCTTAGCGCGGCAATGTGCTTCACTCAGTAAGGGGGTTCACCCATTCGAGATGGTTCTAGGCTTGAACCATCTGGAATAAAGTCATCGCAAACGGTTCAAGCCCAGAACCGTTTGGGATGAGCCATTTTTTTGCCATCAATATATATTTAAGTTTGTGTCATCTGTACATTTATTTAAGTTTGTGTCATTATTTATAATACATACATTAATGAATTAGTGTTATAATACAAACATATATGTCATGTTTTATAATTAATTATAATACAGATATCTCATTAATTATAATACATATGTCTCATTAATTATAATAAATACATCTCTTTAATTTTTTTCAATACATCTCACTAATTGTATTTAATGCACATCTCATTAATTAATACATATCATTAATTATAATACAGGAACACTTCAAATAAACATGACGACCTCATGACAATTCCACTTGCTTATTCTTTTGTACAAAAATTTGCCCTTCACGATGATCAACACATGTGTAGCTAGCTTCCTTAGGTTGGTCTTCCTGGATTGTGACGCGGTACCAATAGGAGGCAGCTCATCAACCTGATTGTATTCTTCATCATCTACCACATTCTCGACTCCGACAATCCTCCTTTTTCCCTGAAGAACAACGTGGCGCTTCTTGTTGGACAGGTTGGTTACGAAGAAAACTTGAACAACTTGGTTAGCGAGAACAAATGGTTCGTCTTGGTATCCGACACGTTCGAGGTCTACAGTTGTGACGTCATACTTGTCAACCTTCACGTGCTGCAGGTTAACCCAACGGCACCGAAATAAGGGGATCTTGAATAGTACGTAGTCAAGCTCCCAAATTTCCTCAATGAACCCATAGTACGAGCTCCTCGTCGATCCAGCAGTATTCAGCTCATCAATGCGAACACCGCTGTCCTAGTTTGTACTCTTCATGTCCTGATCTCTCGTGTAAAATGTGTACTTATTTAAGTCGTATCCTTTCCATGTTACAACCATAAATGCTGGCCCTTTTGCCAACCATGTCAGCTTATCTTCTGATAACCTTCCAGTGATGGGTTGTCGCTCCTTAAATCATCTATTGAACTGAAGGTTATGTTGTCTGATGATCGAGTACTTCTGCCGCGATGGATTCTCTTGCCGTAGCCAGTTCTTGTGCTCGTCGATATACGGGACCACAACAACCATGTGTTGCAAAACTATGAAATAGGCTTTAGCACACGCAATTAGATCAGGCATGATTGCTTTCCTTCTAATGGTCCCGATGCCCTGTATCCTCCCCTCATGGTGGGATCGAGGCACACCTATCGGTTCGACCTGAGCCATGTAATCCACGTAGAATTCGATGACCTCTTCGGTTGCATAACCTTCGATAATGGTACCCTCCGGTCAAGATAGATTCCGTACGTAGGACTCAAGAATTCCCATGTGCCTCTCGAACAGGTACATGCTACGTAGGAACACAGGCCCGCACATCTTTATCTCTGTCACAAGGTGAACAATGAGATGGACCATGATATCTAAAAACGATAGAGAGAAATACATCTCAAGATTACACAGAGTTATGACCACCTCGGCCTGCAGATCATTTAGTCCTTTGGGATCGATGACCTTCTGAGCAATTGTGATAAAGAAATAACACAACCTTGTGATTGCGTCCTGGACCTTGCTTGTTAAAATACTTCTAATTGCCACAGGGAGCATCTGTGTCATAAGCACATGGAAATCATGGGACTTCATGCTAGTTAAACTCAAATCTTGCATCGAAACAAGTCTCTTCATGTTAGAGGAGTAACCAGACGGAACTTTCACACCATGCAAGCACTGGCACTGTTTAGTTCTCTCAGCCTTAGATAAAGTGTAACAATGTAATAGCCCGAAAATGAAGAACAGTATATAATAAAATGGAAATGAATATTTTGGATTCAAATATATTTATTTCTGAATTTTCTTGATGTTATTGGTTTTATTGGATTTTCTTGGATTTGTGTTTAGTATGAAAAGTCCAACAAATAGAATTACTAAATGGAAAATGGTGAGAAGGTAAAAGTAAAAATAAGAAAAATTACCATTTGACCATGACCAATCTGGTAAACCAGTAAAAATACTTAGTAAAAATCTTTAGTGCTGATTTGGAGCAAAAATAAATATCTTAATTCTTTCTTTTGACTAAAAAAAGTAAAGTTTGAATTAATTAAAAATAATCGAAATTGATCAGAAGCCCCAAAAATTACCAAAGAACCCTTAGGTCAGTAGTTACATCTGATAAAGATATCAGAAATTTATCATGTTGGTAAAGCCTCCTAAAAATTCAAAAACAGAGACTATTAAAACAAGAAAATCCTCATGTCAGAATTTTTATAAAATATTCACCTGAGTTCTTGACTTGAAATTTTTATGGATGCATTCAAATGACAACATGAACCTCCATAAAAAGTTTGGAAAATAATTAATAAATTTTACACCTTCAAATAAATAGAATACCGAAATACAATTTCTGTACCAGTCCACAGTGTCAGAATTCTTATAAAATAACCATAATGTATTTTACTCTGAAAATTTAACTGGACGCCGAGGACTACCAGATAAACCCAGCAAAAAAGTTTGAGAAATTTTCAAAGTGATTTGATGGTGGTTTTAATGCCCACATGGGAGCTGTCCCGGCCAGAGTTATCCCGTAGCTCATCTCCACTCGCTGACACGCGGGCCCGGGCACAGCAGTGACTTGGTGAGCTGGCAAGCAGCGTGGACGTTTTCCTCTCGCTGCCCGGTGGGACCGGACCCACCTGTCAGCTCCCTCTCCACTGCCCTCGCCCCTTTTCCCCTCTCGCCCGAGGAGAGCCCGATGCCTCGCGAGACTTCGCCGGCTTCCCTCCGTGTCTCAGCGCGAAACCCGCCGAGCCCATGCCCGCGAGTCACCTCGGCTCGTCCTCAGCCTGCCCACGCCACACCTCGCCCATGCTCTGCTGTCTCGCGCCAGAAAGATCTCGCGCCACCTCGCCGAGCGGTCGAACCGCACAGTCACTTGCCTCCTCTCCGATTCAAACACTGGAGCCACTGCTTTTCTAGGCTATAAATACCGTGTGGGTGTCGCACTGAGGCTCCCATTTCTTCACTCATTCTCTGAGCTGAGCACCCGAGCAATCGCCCATCTTTTCGCCATTCTCGCCGAACACCTGAGAAAAGGGGGAAAACGGTGAAGTGAGCCAAATCGGCAACAATCTTTCGGTTTTTCGTTCTTAAGCTTCACGCACCTCATAGCTTGTCGATCAATCTTTACTTTCACTTCTTCTCTCGCCGCAGCTCATCTCCTCCGTCGTTCTTCTTCCTTTCGGCGGCGACATGGTGGATGCCATCTTCGGCGACTCTCGGTCACACTAGCAGTGAAATAGAAACCTTAGGTTGCACCGATACTCTAGGAACTTTTGCCCGGTGGAAAGGTGGCGGCGGCGAGCCGCTGCTTGCTCGGCCATTAGTGCCGCCGCACTCCACGGTGGAGACCCATCTCCTGCCACCTCCGCCGAATGGGCACCACCACTAGATGCGCCTTTGCGCACCGATGCTCATAGTGTCGCCCATTCCGCCGCCGAGTTAGTTCACGGCCGGCGAGCCTTAGACCAAAAGGCCCTGTTTGGTCACCGGCGGTGGGTCCGAGTAGTCGATGGCGCAGCCGCTTGAGCTTGCGGTCGCCGACGAAGGGCCCATCCGTCGCGTCGGACCGTGTTTGTCGCTGCGCCGTCAGGCGGTCACCGACTTGCGGGCCACGCTTGTCACCGCAGACGCGCCGCATGGTCGGCCGGTAGCGGGGCCGACTTGTCGATCGACGGGCCAAATTCAAACCGCAAGAGCGCTAAATCCAAAAGCCGCTTTCCAAGCTGCGAAAGCGTATTTTGAATTTCGATTTGAATTTCGAAAAACCGAACCACTTCAAATGTGCATAACTTTTGAATCATCCGCCAAAAATAGTGAAACCAATTTCTAAATTCATGAAAATTCCGTAGATTCAGGATATGCAAAAATATTTTGAAGACCATCAATAGGAAGTCTTGAAATTCAAATTTGAATTAAAAGGCAAAAGATATGCTCTATACGAAATTTCAGAAATAAATTTGGAAATTTATGAAACTAATTTTTCTCGAATCCTTATATTACCAGAACCCGATATATAAGGATATTTAATTTTAATGCTTATATGAATTACTTTTTATTTAGGCTTTGTTTCCAATACACTAGCAATTCAAATATGTATACTAAGATTAAAAGAAATATAAAAGGAACAAAAGTTTAATTATAAATAGCGGGATGGCAAAGAGCATAGTTAAGTTTGATTAAGTAGGAATTTTGGGTTGAATTAACTCTAAAACATGTAATCATTATTGTGCCAAATGCACTCACGCATATATATGTATATATATGTGCTTTGTAGGTTAAATAGCTAAAATCTAGTTTATTTGATTCAAGCCATAATCAACCTAACAACTTAGCTTGATAAAGAATTCGTAGTTAATAAATTTGTATCACCAGAACCTTCTCAAAAATCAAGAATAAATCTAATTAGCTAGCTACCAGTTATAAATTATTTAAAACCTTTCCTATGCAAATCACTTAGGTTAAGTGTTTAGCGTAACCCTTAATTAGTGTCTAATTCTTTTAATTCAAATAATTTTAGCATCTATAATTCAAGTCATAAGTAAGTACTAGAATTCACAATTTTAGCCTCTTGAATTCGTAAATCCCAAGCAATTAATCTGTAAAACTTTAGATGAGATAGAATAGATAGGAGTGCATGGATGTAACCGTAGTTGTAAATATGGGAAGTGTGAAATAAATAAAGTGGTTCTTTTGAAACCATGTTGATCATTTCACAAAAGTATTAACGTTCCGATCCTCGATGTACAATTAATTACTTCGTGAAATCTTAAAAATCATATTTTTAATCCTCAAAAGGATAACCACTTTTTTCTGCAGCTTTTCTCTTATCGATTGGTTGCGCAAGGATCTGCAGATTTGGTGGGAGAACTACCTCTTATCGCGGTGCTACGGAAGGTCGGGTGGTTTTATGGCTCGAGTTTAGAGTCGCATTCCGCACCCACATTCCAGCCAGTGTGATTGAAGTGAAAAGCGGGAGTTCCTAGATCTTAAGCAAGGATCGATGATGTGATGGAGTACTGCACCGCTTTAATCACCACAAGATATGCCACTTATGAGGTAGCTAATGAGGCAAGAAGGATTGAGAGATTTAGGGAAAGTCTAAATGAAGAGATCAAGTGGGCTTTAATTGCCCAAGACATCGACGACTTCCGGACTCTGGTAGACAAGGCCGTAAGAGTGGAGCATGGCAGTCGCAGCGTGATGGAGAGCCGCAAGCGCAAGTGGCTTGCGCGTAGCTCATCTGGAGCTGGATCATCTAGGCCACAAGGGTGGCAGTCGATTAGCTTCCGTCGACCCCACCACCAAGACCAAGCACCAAGAGCCCAACGACCGCTTCTCGTGCTCAGAGATCCTGTGGGCGGGCTACTCGCTTTGTACAACGGCAGGCACCGCAGCAGATCTGTTCGCCAAAGCAATGTACCTAGGACTGCCGCTGTTGCCCAGAAGAAGGCGCCCAATGTCACGTGTTTTCATTGCAATGAGCGTGGACATTACGCCAATTCCTGTCCCAAGAAGAAGACTGTACAACCTCGTCCACAAGCTCAAGGCCGGACTCAAGGATCGACGCCACCACCTGCGCAAGGCGGGAATATTGGACGCCTTCACCATATGACGACTGAGGAGGCGCAGGAGGCCTCAGACGTTATGCTTGGTATGTTCCTTGTGCAATCTGTGCCTACATTGGTGTTGTTTGATTCTGGAGCTTCTCATTCTTTTATCTCTAAGAAGTTTTCTGAACAAAACAAGTTGGAAGTTTCCCTGTTGCCTACTCCCATGGTCGTGCAATCACCTGGAGCCATCATTAGAATCGCTAGATTCTGCTCGAGTTAGCATAAAATCAATGGGGTTACATTTTATGCCGATCTCATCCTAATAGAGACATCCGGGATAGATGTGATCTTAGGCATGGATTGGTTGGCCAAACATAAGGGCTGCATAGATCGTGCCGATAGATCGATATCTTTGGAAAATCATGATGGTATATCTGTGGAATTTGCCTCAAGTGCCAATGAGTTAGCACCCACCAAATCCGTGTCTAGCATCCACAGCTTGAATTGGAAAATGTGCTAATAGTTAATGAATTTCCGTAAGTATTTCTGTTTGAATTGCCGTGAGTGCCTCGGATCGAGAAATGGAGTTCATCATTGACTTGGTGCCGAACGGCACCAATATCAAAGCGCCCATATAGGATGCCCACCAATGAATTAGTGGAACCAAAAAGCAACTCAAGGAACAACTGGACAAGGGATTTATTCGCCCCAGTACATCACCATGGGGAAGTCCGGTTCTCTTCGTCAAGAAAAAGGACAATAGTCTGCGCATGTGTGTAGACTACCGTGCCTTAAATGAAGTAACCATCAAGAATAAATATCCGTTACCCCGGATTGATGATCTATTTGATCAACTAAACGGGGCGCAAATTTTTTCCAAGATAGACTTGAAGTTGGGGTATTTCCAGCTGAAGGTCAGACCATCGGACATTCCCAAGACTGCCTTCACTACCCGTTATGGATTATATGAATACACCGTGATGTCCTTTGGGCTCACTAATGCTCGCAAGCTTCATGAGCTTAATGAATAAGATTTTCATGGAGTATCCGGATAAGTTTGTAGTGGTATTTATTGATGACATCCCGATATATTCCAAGATCAAGAAGAGCATAAGCAACATTTGCACATGGCCTCAAAGAAACTCCGAGAAAATAAATTATATGCCAAGTTCGAGAAATGTGAGTTTTGGTTGAAAGAAGTGGCATTTCTGCATGTTTTATCAGAGGCGGAGTTGTTTGTTGACTCAAGTAAAGTGCAAGCGGTGTTGGCTTGGGAAAGGCCACAATCAGTCCCAAAATTCAAGTTTTCTGGCTTTGCTTGTTATTACCGCGGTTTATTGAGAACTTCTAAGGTAGCCAAACCACTCACGCAACTCTTAAAGAAAGAAAAGAAGTTCGAATGGACTTCCGATTGTGAGCGGAGTTTCGAATTTAAAAGAAAAGCTAACCTCTGCCCATCCTCATACTACCGGATATTCATAAGGATTTTGAAGTATATTGTGATGCATCACTCCAAGGGTTGGGATGTGTATTAATGCAAGGAGGCCGAGTTGTCGCTATGCCTCTCGACAACATCGTCCTCATGAGCGTAACTATCCTACTCATGACCTTGAATTAGCATTGTAGTTCATGCCTTGAAAATCAAGCGCATTATCTTATTGGGAATAGAACGGAGATCTATACGATCATAAAAGTCTTAAGTACTTCTTTACCCAACCGTAATTGAATTTGAGACAAAGAAGGTGGTCGGAGTCGATCAAAGACTATGACATAGGTATTCATTACCATCCCGGTAAGGCCAATGTTGTAGCCGACGCCTTAGTCTAAGTTGTATTGTGTGTTTGGATCCTCGCCATCCGACCTAATCAATGCCTTCCAAAAGCTCAATTTGAATCTAGTGGAAAATGGATATGTGGCCGCTCTCCAACTTCACCAACTATTAAAAATCGATTAAGGATGCTCAACTCCGTGATGAAGCCATTGTAGAAATACGGAATCATTCAATTGGGGCATAAATTCGAGTTCACGAAAGTCCAAATGGGGTAATTATGAAAGGAACTCGCATTTGTGTGCCCAATAGTTCGATATCAAAAGTTGATTCTATCTCAAGCCCATGAGTCACCATTATCTATTCATCCGGCAAGTACAAAATGTATCAAGACCTTAAGAAAGAATATTGGTGGCCCGGTATGAAGAAGGATATCGCCGAGTATATCGCGAAATGCGATGTATGTCGGCGTGTCAAAGCTGAACATCAATGTCCAGCTGGTCTACTCCAACCATTACAAATTCCGGAATGGAAGTGGGATGATGTCGGTATGGACTTCATTCTCGCCTTCCCGGACTCAAAAGGAAATGACTCCATTTGAGTTGTCATTGATCGACTAACCAAAGTGGCTCATTTTATTCCAAATAAGACCACACATTCGAGACAAGTTGGCGTAACTTTACATTAGCAATATTGTGCGCTTGCACGGGGTTCCGAAAACCATTGTTTCAGATCGGGGGTCGCAATTCACATCCCGTTTTTGGGAAAAATTGCATGGTCTCTTGGGAACTAAATTGACTTTCAGTACTGCTTACCATCCCCAAACCGATGGTCGATCGAAAGAACGAATCAAATCTCGAAGATATGTTAAGGGCTCGTGTGCAACTTATAGCACCAATTGGGAGAAGTGCTTAGCATTTGCGAGTTCTCTTACAATAATGGTTTTCAAGCTAGTCCGCAAATGTCGCCATTTGAAGCCCTTTATGGAAGAAAGTGTCGAACTCCACTTTTCTCGTCCGGTGGGGAAAGATGCTTCTTTGGCCCAGATTTAATAAATGAGGCCCAAGAACATGTAGACTTGATACGAAGCCGATTGAGGGAAGCCCAATCCCGCCAGAAAAGTTACGCCGACACTCGTCGACGTGACTTGAGTTTTGAAATTGATGACTATGTCTATCTGAAGGTTTCACCTCTTCGCGGGATCCGTCGATTCCAAGTTCGAGGCAAGTTAGCCCCTCGATACATTGGTCCATATCGTATACTCGGAAAAGATGGGGGAAAAAGCATACAAGTTAGAGCTGCCATCCCAATTATCTAGTGTACACAATGTCTTCCATGTGTCACAACTTAAGAAGTGTCTTCGCATCCCAGCTGAACTTACCCAATTGGAAGAGATTGAACTCCAGCCTGATCTAACTTATCGCGAGCACCCAGTTAAAATCCTTGAAGAAGCAGAAAGGCGCACTCGGAATAAAGTTCATAAAATGGTAAAAGTACAGTGGAGCAACCATACGGAAGAAGAAGCGACTTGGGAACAAGAGGATAAGCTTAAAGAAGAATTCCCGATTTCTTTTAGACCTTTTCTACCTTAGACTCGCCAAATCTCTGGGTAGATTTACTGTAAGGGTGTAGATTTGTAACAGCCCAAAATGAAGAACAGATATAATAAAATGGAAATGAATATTTTGGATTTAAATATATTTATTTCTGAATTTTCTTGATGTTATTGGTTTTATTGGATTTTCTTGGATTTGTGTTTAGTATGAAAAGTCCAACAAATAGAATTACTAAATGGAAAATGGTGAGAAGGTAAAAGTAAAAATAAGAAAAATTACCATTTGACCATGACCAATCTGGTAAACCAGTAAAAATACTTAGTAAAAATCTTTAGTGCTGATTTGGAGCAAAAATAAATATCTTAATTCTTTCTTTTGACTAAAAACAGTAAAGTTTGAATTAATTAAAAATAATCAAAATTGATCAGAAGCCCCAAAAATTACCAAAGAACCCTTAGGGCAGTAGTTACATCTGATAAAGATATCAGAAATTTATCATGTTGGTAAAGCCTCCTAAAAATTCAAAAACAGAGACTATTAAAACAAGAAAATCCTCATGTCAGAATTTTTATAAAATATTCACCTGAGTTCTTGACTTGAAATTTTTATGAATGCATCCATATGACAAAATGAACCTCCATAAAAAGTTTGGAAAATAATTAATAAATTTTACACCTTCAAATAAATAGAATACCGAAATACAATTTCTGTACCAGTCCACAGTGTCAGAATTCTTATAAAATAACCATAATGTATTTTACTCTGAAAATTTAACTGGACGCCGAGGACTACCAGATAAACCCACCCAAAAAGTTTGAGAAATTTTCAAAGTGATTTGATGGTGGTTTTAATGCCCACATGGGAGCTGTCCCGGCCAGAGTTATCCCGTAGCTCATCTCCACTCGCTGACACGCGGGCCCGGGCACAGCAGTGACTTGGTGAGCTGGCAAGCAGCATGGACGTTTTCCTCTCGCTGCCGGTGGGACCGGACCCACCTGTCGCCTCCTCTCCACCGCCTCGCCTTTTCCCTCTCGCCCGAGGAGAGCCCGATGCCTCACGAGACTTCGCCGGCTTCCCTCCGTGTCTCAGCGCGAAACCCGCCGAGCCCACGCCCGCGAGTCACCTCGGCTCGTCCTCAGCCTACCCACGCCACACCTCGCCCATGCTCTGCTGTCTCACGCCGGAAAGATCTCGCGCCACCTCGCCGAGCGGTCGAACCGCGCAGTCACTTGCCTCCTCTCCGATTCAAACACTGGAGCCACTGCTTTTCTAGGCTATAAATACCGTGTGGGTGTCGCACTGAGGCTCCCATTTCTTCACTCATTCGCTGAGCTGAGCACCCGAGCAATCGCCCATCTTTTCGCCATTCTCGCCGAACACCTGAGAAAAGGGGGAAAACGGTGAAGTGAGCCAAATCGGCAACTATCTTTCGGTTTTTCAGTTCTTAAGCTTCACGCACCTCATAGCTTGCTGATCAATCTTTA
The DNA here is from genome assembly GCA_036346275.1 of Otatea glauca. Classification (NCBI taxonomy): domain Eukaryota; kingdom Viridiplantae; phylum Streptophyta; class Magnoliopsida; order Poales; family Poaceae; genus Otatea; species Otatea glauca. The sequence continues at coordinate 7,528,572 of CM070717.1, read as the reverse complement.
CTTTCACTTCTTCTCGCCTGCAGTTCATCTCCTCCGTCGTTCTTCTTCCTTTCGGCCGGCGACAGTGGACAGCCATCTTCGGCGACTCTCCGGTCACTCTAGCAGGTGAAATAGAAACCTTAGGTTGCACTGATACTCTAGGAACTTTTGCCCGGTGGAAAGGTGGCCGGCGGCGAGCCGTTGCTTGCTCGGCCATTAGCGCCGCCGCACTCTACCTGTGGAGACCCATCTCTGGCCACCTCCTACCGAATGGGCACCACCACTAGATGCGCTTTGCGCATCGATGCTCATAGTGTCGCCCATTCCGCCGCGGAGTTAGTTCGCCGCGGCGAGCCTTAGACCAAAAGGCCCTGCTTGGTCACCGCCGGTGGGTCCGAGTAGTCGCGGGCGCAGCCGCTTGAACCGGTTAGTCGCCGACGAGCGGGCCCATCCGCTCGGCGTCGGACCGTGTTTGTCTTGCGCGCCGTCGTCGGTCACCGACTTGCGGCTACTACCGCCACCGCAGATCGCGCCGCAGGTGCCGGTAAAGCGGGCCGACTTGTCGGGTCGACCGGCCAAATTCAAACGCGCAGCGCGCAAATCCAAAAGCCGCTTTCCAATCTGCGAAGCGTATTTTGAATTTCCATTGAATTTCGAAAAACCGAACCACTTCAAATGTGCATAACTTTTGAATCATCGGCCAAAAATAGTGAAACCAATTTCTAAATTCATGAAAATTTCGTAGATTCAGGATATGCAAAATATTTTGAAGACCATCTCTAGGAAGTCTTGAAATTCAAATTTGAATTAAAAGGCAAGAGATATGCTCTATACGAAATTTCTGTAAATAAATTTGGAAATTTATGAAACTAATTTTTCTAGAATCCTTATATTACCAGAACCCGATATATAAGGATATTTAATTTTCATGCTTATATGAATTACTTTTTATTTAGGCTTTGTTTCCAATACACTAGCAATTCAAATATGTATACTAAGATTAAAAGAAATATAAAAGGAACAAAAGTTTAATTATAAATAGCGGGATGGCGTAGTATAGTTAAGTTTGATTAAGTAGGAATTTTGGGTTGAATTAACTCTAAAACATGTAATCATTATTGTGCCAAATGCACTCACGCATATATATGTATATATATGTGCTTTGTAGGTTAAATAGCTAAAATCTAGTTTATTTGATTCAAGCCATAATCAACCTAACAACTTAGCTTGATAAAGAATTCGTAGTTAATAAATTTGTATCACCGTAACCTTCTCAAAAATCAAGAATAAATCTAATTAGCTAGCTACCGCTTATAAATTATTTAAAACCTTTCCTATGCAAATCACTTAGGTTAAGTGTTTAGCGAACCCTTAATTAGTGTCTAATTCTTTTAATTCAAATAATTTTAGCATCTATAATTCGAAGTCATAAGTACTAGAATTCACAATTTTAGCCTCTTGAATTCGTAAATCCCAAGCAATTAATCTGTAAAAGAAACCATGTTGATCATTTCACAAAAGTATTAACGCCCGTATGTACAATTAATTACTTCGTGAAATCTTAAAATCATATTTTTAATCCTCAAAAGGATAACCCTGTTTTCTGCAGCTTTTTCTTTATTTGACTTATCGTCTGCCTTCTTTTCGCCTCTTTTACGAATTTGGATATTTACTATTCTTCCGCTTGATCGTCGTAGAGTCCGACGCCCTCGAAGAGGAAGACGACGCCATCGCCGATCCGATCCGAGCTAGACAATGAGTTGCAAGGCAAGCACCTCCTTGAACATGTCGAGCCTAATAATTTACCTACACTATATTGTTTTTGCTTATGTACAAGTGCATCCTGATAGTTCTCCTAAAAATGCTAATTTGGGTTAGAACAGAGTTATTCCCGTAAATTATGGTTTGCCTCAATCAGTATGAACATGTGAACCTTGTAAGCCTTAGTTGGAAAACTAGACATGCTTAATGTCATTTTGGGTATAACCACTGTATAGAACATCCGCTCAAAGTCGAGATCGTACTTTCAATCTTTTCAACAAATATATGATCCTCATTTGGGAAATGTTGTTTGGTACTTTGATTAAAACCCAAAATAAAACTATGGTTTTGATGCGGCGATTATTGGCAGAGTCGGAGGTGCAGAGGATTTGCACGTAGTTAGGTGGAGTATCGCCTGTGTCTGGATTAAGGACCGAGTGATGGGACGCTATAGATCCAAGAATTTCGCACAACCACGAGGGTGGGTATGGGATGCCTTAGCCTATTAAGTTGTTTAGGTGTGGCTTTGCATCTAAGGAAGGCGGAGTATCGCATGCATCCCGCTTCGGTTCGTCTGTAGGGGTTTCTACATACCAATGCAACGGTGTACGCCTGGCCGTGAACAGAAACGTGGTGTTGGGTGTAAAGTGAAAGGATCCACGTCTTGGGTGAGTGTTTCTGTTTTCATGGCGAGGGTCAAACGTCCCGGGCTGGTTCAAAGCCACATCTAAATAATGTAACGGCTCTGTATGATCTCCTTGCCGACACACCAAAGGAAGTGTGTGTTGGCCCGCAAAAGAGGTTGATCATTCCTTGTGGGTAAAGTTGTACACCTCTGCAGAGTGTAAATCTAATCGATTAGCCGTGTCCACGGTTATGGACGCTTGGTGAAGTCATTCCAATGTTAGAATGTTTTGGTACTTTTCTGGAAAAACTGGATTTGAAAAGGAAACCATTTTTGCACATAGCTTTTTGGGTCAAAGGACAGACTCCGGGGATCTATGCAGTCGGGTAGACTGGGTTGAAGGACTTGGATATTTGCTTATCGCTTTATATTTCAAATGCTCATTTGAAAATACGGTGTTTTCAATTTATTATATTATATTCTTAAAATGTTTATGCAACTGCAAAATAACCATTAACATGCCTTGATTAGCCTGCATAATTACTTAAATGCATCTGCCAAACACTATAAGTCTTGCCGAGTACCAAAGTACTAATCTTGCATCTATTGCCTCGGAGGACGGCTCTGCAAGCGCTCGACGACTTTTACTTTCACGCAGGTGCGGAACTTTGACGATGAGTTTCCTAGGTTTGCCAAGTCGCTTGCTCGAGGGTTAGCGTGCAAACCACGTGGCTTTTGGAGTTTTTAATTCCTCTATTTTTCCGCTGTTGTAAAATTTATCCCTGTATAATTATTACTGCTTGTAATATGTGCCTGTTAGGTATTTATCTTGTGGATGTGATATGAATGTTGTAAACATGTGAGTGCTAGCCACTGATCATGGGACTAGTACAGTAATCACATGGAGGTTCCTGTTTGCAAAAACGGGGTCTCACAAACAAGTAGGTTCGCAGTATGTTCGGCCTTTATCGGTCTCTTTCGATGCTAACTCAGGTTTGATGCCCATATCGACCAAGCCGTGCGTTGATACCATCCTTTGTTTTACCCTTAATGTTTAGTAAGAGACCAATCAAGCTATCACAGATATTCTTCCCTACGTGCATCACTTCGATGCAATGCTGAACTTCTAGGTGCTCCCAACAAGGTAGGTCCCAAAATATTGATCTCTTCTTCCACATGCTCTTCTCACGGGTCCTTGATTTACGTCCCTTTCCTAGCGCAACATCTAAGTTCTTAACCATATCATGAATGTATATCCCGCTTAAAGGCTTTGGAGCTAAACCGTCTTCGGTTGTGCCGTCGAATTGTTTCTTCATCTTGCGGTATGGGTGATTTCTTCGAAGGAACCTACGGTGACGCATGTACATGGTTTTGCAGGAGTGATTCAACCACACACTCTCGGTATCATCCAAGCAGTGAGTACATGCTTTGGCTCTTTTTGTACTCTGCCCTGACAGGTTAGTAAGGTCAGGATAATCATTTATGATGCAGAACAACAGACAACGCAAAGTAAAGTACTCTCCTTTGTGAGCATCCCATACCTGCACCCCAGTAGCCCACAATGTGTTCAGATCTTCCACCAATGGAGCTAAGTACACATCGATATCGTTTCCAGGTTGCTTCGGGCCTTGGATGAGTATAGACATCAATATGTACTTCCGCTTCATACACAACCAAGGAGGAAGGTTGTACACACAGAGATTCACAGGCCAAGTGTTATGACAGCTGCTCATGTTGCGGAAAGGATTCATTCCATTCGTACTCAATTGGAACCTTATATTTCTAAGATCCGCTGCGAATTCTTTAAACCTCCTATCAATGTTTCTCCACTGCGTGGAATCAGTAGATTGTGTAATCATTCCATCATTCTTACGCTCATCCGAGTTCCACCGAAGCAATTTTGCCCCTTTTGGGTTCGCAAACAAATGCTTCAAACGGGGAATTATAGGCACATACCACGCCACCTTAGCGAGAGGTCCTTTCTTCACCTCCATACCCTCGTCGTCGTCATCTGATCTATCTTTACGCTTGTATAGGGATGCGTTGCACACCGGACGTACATGCAAGTTTGTGTACTCTTTGCAGTAAATGATACAGTTATTTGGATAGGCATGTATTCTTTATACTTCCATTCCCAAGGGACAAAGAACCTTTTTGGCTTTGTAGGTGGTTGTCAGCAACTCGTTTCCCTCTAGAAGCATATCCACTAACAGACCTAAAAGCGTCGTGAAACTCTTGTCGGACCAACCATTGCTTGCCTTTAATTTCAACAGTTCCAGCACAGATGACAACCTTGTGTATTTGGACTTACAACCCGAGAACAAAGGTTTCTTCGAGTCGTCCATCAAGCCCCAGAATTTTATGTACTCCCGCTCATCACAGCTACCTTTCTTTATCCCCTAGCATCTGATCCAAAATATCATCGTGAAACCTATCCTTATCGAAAGCACAGTCGATATCATCCAGAGTATTGTTGACTTCATTGAAAATATCCAGAGTATCGTTGACTTCGTCAACGATGGTAGTACTACTTGGTCCCTGCATAATCTACTCTTCACCGTGACTGGTCCAACATGTATAGCCCCTTTGAAACCCCATAGAATCAAGTATGCTTCGATCTGCGCTGGGTTTCAAAACATCCTCAAATTCTCGCAGTCAATGCATAGACAAAGCATAAATTCCACTCCCTTGTTCAACATATCTTCCTCCGCAACTCTTCTAAAAGCGGAGACACCATTAATGTACTCGACGCTCGCACGGTTCTCAGGGTACATCCATCTTCGGTCCATCTACGCTACATATGTAACAATAGGTGTTAAATAATGAATTAAGTACACTAGGAGTGCACATGCGCACATATGCTACATATAGGCTACATTTCAACTTGCTGATTAACTTATATAGCTCCTAACATCAAAACAAATGAATGGATATGTTAGCTACATTTAGACTCAGCATCTTCAATTTTCCCTTCACATGGCTAGCTACAACTTCAGTGTAATGCAATTAGAACCAATTACTAATTTAGATCAAAAAGAACAAATGGATCTACACAAAGCTACTTGGCACCAGGATCCGATGACTACTTGGATGGATGTAACACCCTAAATTTTACTCTAATTCAAATTTTGGAGTATTTTTGGTTTTTGTGAATTTTTGGGAATTTATTTAAATTTATTTGGATTTATTCAAATAGGGTTTTTCTTGAAAACAATTGAATAATGGAAAAGTTTTTGCAAAGTTTTATTGCAAATATTTTAATTGAGTTCCAAATATCTCAAAGTAATTTCTGGAATTTTTCTAAAATTTTTCTGCTATTTTAAAAGCCCCAAATGATTTAATTGAATTTCTAGAATTATTTTAAATGTGAAATGATTTAAAAATCAGATGAATAAGAATGGGCGAGCCCAAAGATCGTGCTTAGCCCGCCCAGCTTTGCCAAGCAAACCCTAGCGCCGCCAGCCAAGCCGTCCGATTCGGATCGAACGACTGTGAGTGTGCCACGTCGCCCGCACGCGTGAGTCTTCGGATCGTCGCCGCACGGACGCGCGGGATTGCGCCACATCACTTTGTCCCCGCGAAATCATCGGAGAGACGTGGGTTTTGATGGCCGTGCTTTCCGCCGGCAGTTTCGCGCACGTCGAGGCAGCCCTTAAGTCCCCGTTGAGGGCGTCGTGCAGAGACCTTCACGCCGCGTCTTTTGACTCCTAGCACGCACGCCGAGACCCCCTCTAGCGCCCATACGAGCTCGCCGTAGTTGCTTCTTTGTGCCGCCGCTGTTTTTCGGCGTTTGCTTCGCCGCCGGTTTCTCTCCGCCGTCGCCAAGGTCACTGGAGTAACCCTTCCGCCAAGCCGCGTCGAACGAGCCACTTCTTCTCGCCGGAGAAGCCCCGCATCGCCGTCGCCGAGGTCGTCTTCCCTAGCTCCGGCAACCTTCGCTTCTTCGCCGCCGTCAACCTCGTCGAACCGCGCCGACCGTCCGATTTGCATCATTCGGTTCTGGTGAGTCCACGTAGCCTCCATCTCTGTAGATGTTTAGATTGAATCGTGACCGTTAGATCTTGATGTGTACGGTAGGGATTAGATCTAGATTCTACGGCTAGATTTAATGCGAACCCTTGGATCATTTTTGGACGCCAGAGGATTGAGCCACGCCGCGCCATGAACAAGAAACCGCCGGTACCGTGGGCCGTTAGATTAGATCTAAACGGTAGAGATTGGATCTGGTTTTGCCCTATGATCCGCGCCGCTCAGATTTGAACGCGGCGACGAGATGGCACCGCACTCACCAAATCGCGTCTTGTGACGCGGGCGTTTTGACCGGGCGAGACCGATCTAGCCGCCGATTTCGGTGCACCGTCTCGATTGCGCCGCGTGTCGCCGCATGAACCGAGATGTCGCAGTTGATGGCGCGGTCCGCCGTTGATCTGAGCGCCGCTGGATGTGCGACGCGTGGAGGCGTGGAGCCGAGGCATCGCCGCGTGGATGCGTGGTCGATCACCGGATGCGCGACGCGTGTCGCACGCATCTCGGGGCGCTGCGGTGCGCGTGAGGAGATCTGGCCGTTGATTCAACGAACGGCTCGGATCTTGCCGCGTTGCTGCACTGTTCTGGTGAATCGAGTCCACGGTAGACCAGAGCCGAACCGTGGACCCACTCCATAGGCCAGAGCGACGTGGCGTACCTGCGGGTGCCACGGTCGAGCCGACGTCGCCGATAACGCTATAAATATTTTTATATATAAAAATATTTCGACCGAAATTCATTTCTGTGCTGACGTCATCATGACGCGGTGCTGACGTCATAAATGCTAATTTCCAGTATAAAAATAATTCAGAAAAATCGGATTTTCCTAATTTCTGTATTTTCAGATTTTATTCAAACTTCAAATGACTACAACTTTTGCATTTTAACTCGGATTTAGGTGATTCAAATTTCTAAAAATTCATAAAATTATGAGCTATTTAATGGTGAATTTTATTTGAATTTTTGAGGTCATCTAGTCTTCTGTATTAGCTATTTATTGCATACTTTATTTGTACGCGTAGACGCAAATTTGCCGGAAAGTTTTGAGGAAGAATTCATCGCTCAAGACCAAGCTTCGGAACACGACCAGCAACTCTTTGAAGGCAAGTGATGCTTTGATCATTTTGATCCCAGATTTTAAAATGTAATTTATGCTTTTGAAACTATGCATGCTAATTATTTAAAATGAACTTAAATTAATTTGGGATAATGTAGTTAATCAACCCATTTTGTTATGGCACCTTGAATTATTAATTGTATGCCCTAAATCATTGTCACCCTAAGTTTGATTATATTAGTTGGATGTTAATATTGTGCCAACACGGGAGGCTAGACCGTGAGTAGATGCTTAGCCTTGCAACGAATCATGAGTGTTCTTTCGGAAAAAAATGCTACAATACTGATTAAAGACATATTGAATGTATTTTGAAAGGTGGTGTGATGATGCCACATGATGAGATTGAGGTACAACGACTGTGGGTTCTGCATCGATGTTGAGTTATTGCCGCATGTGTTGCACAATAATCAACCGGGTGGGAAATGATTTAGACTGGGCAAGTGGCAAGAGGTCGTGTGCATGGTGGGCCCTGTGGCGGTGGGTTGATGAGTGATGTGAGTCTGTGCCACATTGGGCTGTGTGCCACTGTTGAGTGTTGGAAGTCTTGCCTTGGTCAGTTAAGGACTTCACCTTGCAAGCCTTTGATCTGAGTCACCCGTACAACCACATGTCTGATATGGGACAGACCTAGTTGACTAGGGTTCTGATATCTTCCTCCGATACCTCGGGGTGACAAGACATAGGGGTGTATCTCAGATGGGGAGCGCACTCTGCTACGGCTTGGTGCCCATCCAACGGTGATTGGCCGGTCCTATACTTCGGCTCTGTGTGAGGGAAGTGATAGTGAAGGCAATACCAGAGAGGTTCTTTGGTTAAGGTAGAAGTTCCTGAAAAGCTTTGTTGCGGACAATCACCTGTGTGGTGAGCGGCTGTATCTTGTGGGTAAAGTGTACAACCTCTGCAGAGTGTCAAAACTATTCGAATAGCCGTGCTCACGGTATTAAGCATTGCTCAGGGATTACAGTCGAGGGGTAGATTTTCATAAACAAAACATGGAAGAGGGCTGTGTGCCAAGTGTTAAAAATGAACTGTTAAGGCTGTGTGCCGAGAATCCTCAAGGAAAAACCATTTGAAATTATTATTACTTATAACTGTTCCACTGCTTTAATCTACTTAAGATATTGGTTAAAAATGCTGCTTGATGCAAAACAACCATTTAAGCCAATCCTTTGGAATAAGCTCTGCATATAGTAATAGCGCTGCATTCTGTGAATTACTTGTTGAGTGCCTTATGTGCTCACCCCACCTTGCTTATCAACCCCAACATCAGTGGAGGAGACTACACCAGCTTGGGAGGAGGAGTACATCGAGGATACGAACAACTAGGGGGCAAGCCCAGTCGGTTGCCTGTGGCAAGATGAAGGCTTCCACGACCTTTACTTATGTTCCGCTGCTATTTCTTTACTTTGAATAATGTAAGCCCTGTGTGGCTGACTTATCTGTAAGGAGACCATAAGGTCGTACAACTCGGTTTATATACATGTTTGCACTATTTATTCTTATATCCTTGTGAATGTCTGTGATGTGCAACCCTGTATGACTGTGTGTGCTAGCGTGATCCTGGACTGGCACAGAATACACAGAGGGTCCGGATTTACAGATTCGGGGCCCGACAGAGGTGGTATCAGAGCAGGCTGACTGTAGGACTTGACCCTAGTTTGGTTGTGCCTAGGAGGGTAAAACTATTTTCTAAAGACCTAATCAACTTGAGCAAGAATGTCAAAGAAATCTCGACTTATCTCTTCTCCCTTATTCATACCTATGCTGAATTTTTATTATTCTCTGCTTAATTTAAACAAGGTTTATATTGGCGTATGAGGATGATCCACACCTATGGAGAGCGCACCGCAGATACGCCGAGTTATGGCGATGATGCAGCTTGTTCGGAGGTTTTGATGCACCAGCAGACGAGGACTTCGTGGTACGGGCAGACTTGACGTCGCCGGGATGTCAAGATCACGAGTATGCTCGGGAGAGGACGAGGCGAGCCGCCCTATCTACATCACGGTCGAGGTCTTCTTTTGAGGCCGGAATCCGAGAGACGACGCGACGAGCGATGCGCGCGATTGCCCGCACTTACTCCGCAGAGTTGGAGGGCACCGCCTTTGTCACCATCCGCCGAGACAATCATTTTGACAGATGGAGCTTGTGGAGGAGGACGCCACTATCACCCACTGGTGAGGTACGCCATCGCCCGGAGGACGCCTTGACGAGACAAATCGGGAGTTGCAGAGGACCCGCGCCGAGGTCGCAGAGGCAAAGATCCGCTGCGGGAGGGCTTAGCTCACTCCATGCAGAAGATCCAGGAGTTGGAGATGGATTTGTATGGACCCGAGCATGAGCCAGTCCTGGAGTTACACGATCCAGATCCGGAGGAGCCAGAACAGGAGGCACCAGTGCAGGAGTAGGCAGCCTCGGGACCAGCGGAGTCGATGGGGTCATTTGCACCACCGCAGAGGTCACGGGACCAGCTTGCCCGATTCCCGAGCACCCACCGGTGTATGCTCCGGGGGAGCCGCAGCCGGGTTGGCTCGATGAGTGATCGAGTCTAGTAGAGTATAGTGTCGAGACTCGAAGGTTGAGTCGCGTTTTTTTCTTCAGAGTCACCATTAGGTGTGAGTCGTCATGGATTCCTATGTTTGCTTACTTGTTTTTGGTTGTGAGTGTCTCAGATGTGTTGCATTGCCCTTAGGCACTTGTGAACAACCATACCGCTTTATATTATATCAATAAAGTGGCTAAATAATTTAAGTTGCACTGCTTCCCACATAAATTCTTCTACTTGTCTATGCTCTCTTCTTTTCTTAACCACGAAGTTTGCAACAGATGGTGAGGACTCGTGGAAATGTTGGAGCCAATGAAGTGGAGCTAACCAAAGCGGATAACTGTAATGAAGAGCCGATTCTCAACCGCCGCAGTCGATATGCGTAACACGGGAGCCTTCTTGATCGCCTCAGACTCAACTTATGAACACGATGGTTCAAACCATGCAGAGATATCCAATCAAGCTGCTGTGAATGTTCAACCTGGGGTAACCATGGACCACACCCTACTCCAGTTGTCGGAGTTTATGAGAACCCGCCCACCTACTTTCAGTAACGCCAATCCACCGAAGCGGACGATTGGCTAAGGACAATTGAAAGGAAGCGCACATTACCCAAAGTGTGTAGGACATGAGAGGGTACTCTATGCCTCTCATCAACTCGAAGGGACTGCCGCAGAATGGTGGGAAAACTTCAGCGCAGCTCATGAGGACCCACAGAGTATCACGTGGGAGGAATTCACCTCAGCTTTCCGCCAGTACCATGTACCCGAGGGTATCATGGATCTTAAAAAGGAGGAATTCCGGAGCCTCAAGCAAGGCGGCGAGTCAGTGGCCGACTACCAGAATAAATTCACCCAACTGGCACGCTACGCACCGGAGGACGTGGCTACGGATAAGGCCGCATAATCCCGCTTCATGAAGGGATTGAATGCGGGTTGCAGTGGACCGACCACCCACACATTCCCTGACTTCCAAGAGCTAGTTAACAAAGCTCTTATCTTAGAGGACAAGCGCCGAGAGTTGGATGACAACAGGAAGCGCAGAATGGCGCAACAAGGAGGTCGTCAAGGCCAGCAGAGGCAGAGGACGGCACCCCAACAGCTTCATCCGCACCACCTCGTGAGGCAATGATAGAGCACCACCGCGCAAATCGTCCGATGGGTCGAATGTTCGACTCTAGCGAATCGTGGCACGCATCGAGGAACCTCTCGAGCAAAGGGAAGACGCTATCATTGCAATGAAATGGGGCATTTTGCCAACAATTGCCCTAAGAAGGAGGTGTCACCCGGTCCGCTTTAACTGGGAACACATCGGCAAGGACTCCGCGCCAACCGTGAACTGCGGGCATCAACAAAGAAGAACTCCATCCCAAGGAACTGCACGAGGCCGAGTCAACCACATTACGACGGATGAAGTCCGTAACGCCACGGATGTTGTAATCGGTAAGTTCCTAGTAAACTCGCATCAGCCATCGCTTTATTTGATTCCGAGCTTCGCATTCTTTTATTTCCGAGATTTTGCTGTTCAAAATGATATGGAAATAGTGAATCTTAAATGTGTGCTCATAGTCCAATCCTGCTTCGTAACTCCGATCTAAAGTAGGATGTTCGGGTAAGACTAATAATTAATGGAGTTGAGTTCCTAGCGAACTTAATCGCCCTTAATACCCAAACCTTGGATGTTATCTCGGGAATGGATTGGTTAACTAATCACAAGGCAATCTTTGATCATGGAAAAGAGTCATATCGGTCGAGAGCCCGGATGGGAAGAAGATTGAGTTTGAAGCAAAATCGGTCATGGATGGACAATTGATGGTCAACAAGATGAAGACTGCACTTAGAGGAAGTGTCCATAGTCAATGAATATCCGGATGTTTTCCTAAGATTTACCCGAATGCCGCCAGATAGAGATATCGAGTTCGTGATAGAGCCGGTTCGAGGACAGCTCCAATAGCTAAGAGACCTTACAGGATGTCCACAGAGGAATTGGTGGAAATGAAGAAGCAAATTGAGGAACCATGGAAAAGGATTTATAAGACCTAGTTCATCGCCATGGGGAGCACTGCCTTATTCGTCAAGAAGAAGGACGGAGTTTTAGGATGTGTATAGACTATCGTGCACTCAATGATGTGACGATAAAGAATAAGTATCCGCTACCCAGATCGATGATTTGTTTGACCATTGAGAGGAGCAGGAGTATTCTCCAAAATTGATCTTCGATCGTGATACCATCAATTGAAGATCCGATCAGAGAATTTTCCGAAGACTGCATCTTCGTCAAGATATGGATACGAGTTTACAACGTGATGTCTTTTGGCTTGACAAATGCACCAGCATATTTCATGAACTTAATGAATAAGGTGTTTATGGAATACTTGGACAAGTTCGTCGTCGTATTCATAGATGATATCCTTATCTATTCCAAGACGAGTGTGAGACCCCGTTCTGATGAACAGGAAACTCCATATGATTACTGTGCTATTCCCTGGATCAGTAGCTAGCACTCACATGTTTACAACATTCATATCAAAATCATACACGCAAACATATAGAAGAACTTACATAACTGAAATAATTATACAGAGGTTGGTACAAATTTAAACCATTTTAACAGCAGAAATAAAAACAGAAACCAAAAGAAAACTAAAACTCCAAACAAATTGCGGTTGCCCACTAAACCCTCGAGCAATCGACTAGGCAACCTAGAAGAGGCTATCGTCAAAACCCCGAGACTGCCTCGAAAGAACGCTGTCGTCCTAAGATCGCATCTTCTTCCTCCGAGACAAAGAGATGCAAGATTGAGTACATTGGTACTCAAAGAAGACTTATATTGGTTCACGATGCAAATAAATAATTATGCAAGCCGAGCAATGGACAAAGCTATGGTTATTTTGCAATTGCATGAAACATTAAAAGAGTAAGCATAATAGATTGCAACATCGCATTTTAATAAAAGCAATTGAAAGACGAATGATAAGCAAATATTCCAGATTTTCAACCCAATCTACCCGATCGCATATAACCCGTGTCGATCCTTTGACACAAAAGATGGTTGAAAACAGCTTCCAAAAGCCCAACCCATTTTGGAAATCACCAAAACTCTAGCATTGGGAGGATTTTCCACAAGTGCCCATTATCATGGCGCGGCTAATCGATCGATTTTTCACTCGCAGAGGTGTACACTTTACCCACAAGGAATGATCAACCTCTTTTGCCACGCCGCTTAACACACTTCCTTCTGTGTCGGCAAGGAGATCATACAAAGTCGTTACATTATTTAGATATGGCTTTACACCAGCCGGGGCGTTAATCCTCGCCTCAAGACAGAGACACTCACCCAAGCCGTGGATCCACATTTATCACACACACACCACGCCTCGCCCGCAAGGCGTACACCGCTGCATTGGTATGTAGAAACCCCTACTGCATGCACTGACCGGACTGCCTGTGCAATCTCCCGCCTTCCATAGATGCAAAGCCAAATCTAAACAACTTATTAAGCTAAGACCCGCCCATACAAGCCCTTGTGGTTGCACGAAAACATGGTTCTACAACATCCCATTTGCTCGGTCCTTAATCCGACACGGGCGATACTCCACCCTAGCTACGTGCATATCCTTTTGCACAACCGGCTAGCGCCAAATAATCACCCGCGTCAAACCATAGTTTTGTTTAAGGGTTTTTAGCAAATTATCATCAACCAATTCCCAAAAGATTATATGACGGTTGAAAAGACTGAAAACACCAACGAGAGGCTTAAGCAGGAAATATTATGATGCTAGCGATTATACCCAAACATGACATTAAATATGTCTAGCTCAATCTAAGGTTTACAAGGTTCACAAGTCCATACAGATTGAGACAAACCATAATTGACAGGATTAACTACAGTTCTAACCCAAAATAGCACTTTTAGGGGGAATTATCCGGATGCACTGTACATAAGCAAAAGCAACATATAGTAGGTGAATTATCAGGCTCAACGTGATCAAGGAGTTGCTTGCCTTGCAAATCACTGTCAGGAATAAAATCCGGATCTGAAGAACAGTCTTCTTCTTCTTCGATGATGTCGGTCTCTACTCGTCGCGAACAAGAAGAAAAAGAGAATATCAGCAAACTCCAAATGGCAAAAAGAAAACAGACAGATAAACAGGTAAACACAATTCGAATCAAACAGGCAACTGCTATTCATGAAATATTTGAATTTAAACATCGAATTATAGATGCTAAAATTATTTGAAATAAAAAGATTGTTTATTTGCTTCTTTGGAAGGAGAACTATGCCTAACTAACAACCAAAACAGAGCCTTCTCTGATTTTTCTCAAAAGACCCAAAAAGGAGGCACTTGAAAACTATATCATCTAGGGTTATAAACCTAACAAGATTGATGTGCATTAACTACAGAAATTAGAGTTTAAGTCTTGAATTAGCTAGAGCATACTTTAATTATCAAATCTAACAACTTCTTTTAACTTTTAGGGTTTGGATGAAACTTGAAAACTATTGTGGAAAAGGCTTGGTTGAACTCTAGACTTAGCTACAAAACTGGCTTGAGGACTAAATCATATCACTTAAGGTTACTACACTTATGACAACTAAGTGAACCAAAACTCTAAAACAGAATATTTTTCTGGAATCAGGTAGAACAAACTTCGGTTATCATTTCTACACTATTCTTCCAAAATTTCTTACTTGGATGAGTTATTTTGCACATAGTTGAAAAAGCTTAGTTGTTTCAATCATTCAGCAAAACATAAAAAGTAGACTCATTCCCTTAACTTGTTTTGCATACAAACCTTAACAAAATGTCATTCTTTTCCAGAATCTACTAGATTATACTTTGTGAAGTACTTCTATACCATTTTTACATTTCTTCTCATTCATATAATCCATTTTATCATATGTTGAAAAGGGCTATATGAACACAAAACTAACTTATAACCTTTCAATCTTTCACTTTCATTTATTACTAAACTATTCAACATCTTTTATCCATTTTCTTCCTGACATCAGGGCATGATCTTAAAAACATTTTAAAAGTGAATTTGAGTTATTTTGAACTTGTTCATAGCAAATTACATCTATTTTGGTTATAACTAGTATTGTTTTTCTTAATTGAACAACTACCTCATATACTTTTCTTTAAGTATTTTCACAAGAGCAACTCCCCATGATTTATGTCCCAATAGGATGAACTTTTAAACATTCAAACTTTAATCCTATCTTTCATTTACTCAATTTCATTTTTCATGCTTAATACTCATTTTTGAGCAAACATGATATATAATAAGGTATCATGGGAACATTTTGTTTATTTGGAATACTCATAACTCAGAGACTCAACAAAAATTCACTTTTCCTTAATTGGATCATCCCAAAAATATTTTATTCATATCACCCTATTTACACTTAAGCTTCTCTCTAATTTTTCCTAAAATCACATCTTACTCATCTTCAGAAATTTTTGTATATTCTGAAACTACAGAATTTTATACGAATTTAGAAATTAGTTTCACTCAATTTGGCCAGATGATTCAAAAGTTACCAGCATTTGAATTTCAGCAGGTTTCTGAAAATCAACTAAAATTGCAAAATGCGCTTTCGTTCAGAGAAAATGGCTTTGCTGCGCGCGCCAAAAAAACGAGTTTAAACCCGTGGGCTCACTGACACCTAGGTCCCACCGGTCAGTGACCCAGAACAGGGCACCTCGGACTTTTACTCGCCACCGGCGAACTAGCTCCACCGCGGCCGAACGGGCAGCGGTTCTAGCTTCACCGTGCCAAGGTGAATCTAGGGGTGGGGCTACTTCGCCGGGAGACGGCCGGAAAGATGGCCGTCACCGTGAAGGTGCGCGGCGCCATGGCCGTGACGACGAAAGCTCAACTAACGACCAAGACTCCGGCGGTCTAGGGCTGGGTGAGCTACAGTGAGTCTAGGGGATTCGAGCTCACCTGTCGGATGGGTCGGAGAAAGCCCCAGACACGCTGCCACCGTGCGCCGGCCGGGAGGAAGAAAAGCGGCGGCTCGACGGCGCTGCAGGCAAAATGAAACCAAAATGGCGAGTGATGAGTAACCCTTGGGTGCTAGAGAAGCTCGAGGTGCGGTTGATTCGGAAGATTGGGGAGGAACTCACCCGATTCGACGATTTCCCCTTTTCGGGTTCTTGCGGACGAACGGGGAAGAAGACCCAGCACAAAGCTCTCCGCGCAATGAAAACCGAATGGAGAGAGGGGTAATGAACTTGCGAAGTGAAGGAAAGGCTCAGGGCTTAAGGGCTGCGACCTAGCTGCGTTGGATTCGAGTTTCCTCGCGCGACTCTCCGGTCGGTTTCTTCTGTGCCGAGCGCAACCCGAACGCAGCCTCGCCTCCGAAGCGGCTCGGTCGGGATCAAGTGGGCACAGGCGAGGAGGAGGGGCTCTACTCACGACGTGGAGGGCAGCGCTTGCGCCGGACGGGAGCAGGTGAAGCTGGTCGGCGAAGGACGCTGCGTCGACGACCCGCTTCGGCCACGGGAGAAGAAAGGAAGAGCAACACGCGAGCTGAGGCTGACGGGTGGGGCCGGGGCCCACTGGCAGAGAGACAACGCTTCATCACAGGCTTGCCAGCGCGTCAACGTTTCAACAGGGCCGGGCCCACTTGTCGGCGAGACGACGCGTTTAATGCGATGAGACAGAACAGGAAAACTCTAGAATTTGGATTTGTTTAAGCCCTAAACCAATTCCATATTTTTCCAAACTTTGTTACCAAGACTTAATGAGAGTCACACGCCTACTGGAAAATTTTGAGACAAAAAATCCTTTTGGGCAATTTATTAAAATTCTGACACTGTACCCTGGTTCTAAACTTTGATTTCGGTTTTTGATTTAATTACAGGTTCATTCTCTAGGATTTATTTTTGAAACTTTTTGGAGAGGTTTCAATCCTTATAATTGGATCACTGTAAAATTTTCAGGTCAAAAAAATGAATCATTATTTTATAAAAATTCTGACAATCGTTTTCCTTACATTCTGGACCCACTGTATTTGAATTTTTAAGAGGCTTATTTCAATTCATTTAATTATAAAAATTTTACCAGTGATGAATAATATCTCCAGGGATTTATATAAATTTTATTGGCTTTTCTTGACATTGGTTATTTTTCTTCCTACTTTTTGATTCACCGTTTTTAGTCAAAAAGTAGATACATATTTTATTTGACTTGCCCCTAAGTTTATAAAAATTCTACTTACTGGTCAAACATTATGACCAGCTCAAATAGGACTCATGGTAAAACTTCCTAAATTTTATTTTCATCTCTTTACCTTTTCTTTGTTTTTCCCTTTTTATTTAATCTTTTCGCATAACACAAAAGTCTAAGAAATTCTAATTGGAGGAAATATCACCTAGAATTTCAGGACCATTTATATTAGAACTTAAACTGTTTGTTTTTCACTGTTCCAAACTTTCAGGTAGTTACAATGAGAGAAGAGCACGCCGAGCATTTGAGGCTAGTCCTTGAAAAGTTGAGAGAGCAACAGTTGTTTGCGAAATTTAGCAAATGTGATTTCTGGAAGAATAAGGTTGAATTTTTTGGACACATAATGACTGCAGCAGGAGTTGCGGTAGATCCAAAGAAAGTGGAGACGGTTCGCATTGGGAGCAACCCAAGTCGGTAACCCAAACCGTAGTTTCCTTGGAATGGCGGGTATTACCGTCGATTCATCGAAGGATTCTCTACGATTGCGAGACCTCTTACGCAATTGTTGAAAAAGGAAAGGAAATTCCTATGGACACCGAGTGTGAGAAGAGTTTTCGTGAGTTGAAGAGGAGATTAACATCGGCACTGTATTAGTTTTACTCGACGCTCATCAAGGCTTCGACATCTATTGTGATGCATCGCGTCAGGGATTGGGATGCGTTTTCATGCAAAATAGGAAGGTAATTGCCTATGCGTCGAGGCAATTGAGACCACATGAGGAGAACTATCCGACTCATGATTTGGAATTAGCTTCCGTGGTGCATGCCCTAAAAATATGGCGTCATCATCTCATCGGAAATAGATGTGAAGTGTATACGATCATAAAAGTCTTAAGTATATCTTCACGCAAGTGACCTAAATATGAGGCAAAGAAGATGGTTAGAGTTAATCAAGGATTATAATGTAGGAATTCAATACCATCCCGGTAAAGCCAACGAGTGGCGCACGCCTTGAGCGTAAAGAACCACAGTGTAAATATGTCGTTGGAAATGTGTCAGCGGAATTGTGTAAGAAATTCCGTAAATTAGAACTGAAATAGTACCGAAGGATTCCTAGCAACTTTGGAAGTAAGACCTACCGAAGATCGATCAAGGAAGGCGTAAAGATGATGATAAAATCAAAAGAATTAAGGGCAAAATGGATGAAGGCAAAGCAAAAGATTTCAAACTGGATGAACAAGGTACTATGTGGTTTAAAGGGCGATTTGTGTACCGAACAAAAAGGAGTTGAAGCGATTAATTCGAGGAGGCTCATGACTCCAAGTCCTCAATTCATCCAGAAGTGAGAAAATGTATCAAGATTTAAAGGAAAGATTTTGGTGGCAAGCATGAAACGAGAAGTCGCCGAATATGTTGCATTATGTGACACATGCCAAAGAGTCAAAGCTATGCACCAAAGACCAGCAGGGCTATGACAACCCTTAAAGATACCTGAATGGAAATGGGAAGAAATTGGTATGGATTTCATAACCGGATTGCCCGTAACGCAAAGTGGATATGATTCCATATGGGTCATAGTGGATCGCTAACCAAGGTGGCACATTTCATACCAAGAAGACCACTTATTCCGAGACCGGTTAGCGTAACTTTATATGGCACGGATCGTGCGCTTGCACGGAGTACCAAGAAGATAGTGTCCGACAGAGGTACCCAATTTACCTCCGTTTTGGGGTAAGCTACATGAGGCAATGGGGACTCGCTTGAACTTCAAGATGACCTACCATCCGCAGACGATGGTCAAACCGAGAGGGTTAACCGATATTGGAAGATATGTTGAGAGCTCGCGCTTTAGCATATTCCACTTCATGGGACAAGTGTTTGCCTTATGCTTTGAGTTTAGTTACAACAACAGCTTATCAAAGAGTTTACGATGTCTCCATTTGAAGCTTTGTATGGTCGGTCTGTCGAACACCATTGAATTGGAATGAGACAGGCGAACGACATGTTTTTGGACCGGACATTCTTCAGGAAGCGGAAGAACAGATCACCCTGATCAGGGAAAGATTGAAGATTGCACAATCAAGGCAAAAGAGTTATGCTGACAACCGTCGCAGGGAACTGAGCTTTGAACCCGAAGATTTTGTGTACCTTAGAGTCACACCTCTCAAAGGAGTCAGAAGGTTCCATGCAAAAGGAAAGCTCACACCCAGATATGTCGGACCATTCAAGATCTTGAGCCGCAGAGGTGAAGTTGCTTATCAGTTGGAGTTACCGCCATCTTTGGCAGGAGTGCATGATGTATTTCATGTATCACAACTGAAGAAGTGTCTTCGAGTACCGGAAGAGCTAACACCTTTGGAGGCAATTGAGCTGCAAGAAGATCTGACTTACAAAGAACATCCGATGAAGATTCTGGACATAAGGGACAGAGAGACAAGGAACAAGTCAACACGTTTCTGCAGAGTTCAGTGGAGCAACCACTCGGAAAGTGAAGCAACGTGGGAACTTGAAGAAGATCTGAAGAAGGAGTTCCCTAACCTATTTCTGTAGACAGCCCTGAATCTCGGGGACGAGATTCTGTTAAGGGGGGGAGGTTTGTAACACCCTAAATTTTGCTCTAATTCAAATTTTGGAGTATTTTTGGTTTTTGTGAATTTTTGGGGATTTATTTAAATTTATTTGGATTTATTCAAATAGGGTTTTTCTTGAAAACAATTGAATAATGGAAAAGTTTTTGCAAAGTTTTATTGCAAATATTTTAATTGAGTTCCAAATATCTCAAAGTAATTTCTGGAATTTTTCTAGAATTTTTCTGCTATTTTAAAAGCCCCAAATGATTTAATTGAATTTCTAGAATTATTTTAAATGTGAAATGATTTAAAATCGATGAATAAGAATGGGCGAGCCCAAGATCGCTTAGCCCGCCCAGCCATCACAAGAAACCCTAGCGTCGCCCAGCCCAAGCCGTCCGATTCGGATCGAACGCCTGTGAGTGTGCCACGTCGCCCGCACGCGTGAGCCTTCGGATCGTCGCCGCACGGACGCGCGGGATTGCGCCACGTCACTTCATGCCCGCGAAATCGCCGGAGAGATGTGGGCTTTGATGGCCGTGCTTTCCGCCGGCAGTTTCGCGCACGTCGAGGCAGCCCTTAAGTCCCCGTTGAGGGCGTCGTGCAGAGACCTTCACGCCGCGTCTTTTGACTCCTAGCACGCACGCCGAGACCCCCTCTAGTGCCCATACGAGCTCGCCGTAGTTGCTTCTTTGTGCCGCCGCTATTTTTCGCCATTTGCTTCGTCGCCGGTTTCTCTCCGCCGTCGCCAAGGTCACTGGAGTAACCCTTCCGCCAAGCCGCGTCGAACGAGCCACTTCTTCTCGCCGGAGAAGCCCCGCATCGCCGTCGCCGAGGTCGTCTTCCCCATCTCCGGCAACCTTCGCTTCTTCGCCGCCGTCAACCTCATCGAACCGCACCGACCGTCCGATTTGCATCATTCGGTTCTGGTGAGTCCACGTAGCCTCCATCTCTGTAGATGTTTAGATTGAATCGTGTCCGTTAGATCTTGATGTGTACGGTAGGGATTAGATCTAGATTCTGCGGCTAGATTTAATGCGAACCCTTGGATCATTTTTGGACGCGTAGGATTGAGCCACGTCGCGCCATGAACAGTAAACCGCTCGGGTACCGTGGGCCGTTAGATTAGATCTAAACGGTAGAGATTGGATCTGGTTTTGTCCTAAGGATCCGCGTCGTTCAGATTTGAACGTGCGGCGAAGATGGCACCGCACCCTCGCCAAATCGCGTCTTGTGACGCTGGGGCTTTTGACCGGGCGAGACCGATCCACCGCCGATTTCGGTGCACCGTCGCGATTGCGCCGCGTGTTGTCGCATGAACCGAGACGTCGCAGTGATGGCGCGGTGCTGGCCGTTGGATCTGAGTGCGCCGTTGGATGTGCGACGCGTGGAGGCGTGGAGCCGAGGCGTCGCCGCGTTGGATGCGTGGCTGACCACTGGATGCGCGACGCGTGTCGCACGCATCTCGGGGCGCTGCGGTGCGCGTGAGGAGATCTGGCCGTTGATTCAACGAACGGCTCGGATCTTGCCGCGTTGCTGCACTGTTCTGGTGAATCGAGTCCACGGTAGACCAGAGCCAAACCGTGGACCCAGTCCATAGGCCAGAGCGACGTGGCAGCCTCTGGGTGTGCTACGTGTCGAGCTGACGTCAGCGATGACGTCATAAATATTTTTTATATATAAAAATATTTCGACCGAAATTCATTTCTGTGCTGACGTCATCATGACGCGGTGCTGACGTCATAAATGCGAATTTCCAGTATAAAAATAATTCAGAAAAATCGGATTTTCCTAATTTCTGTATTTTCAGATTTTATTCAAACTTCAAATGACTACAACTTTTGCATTTTAACTCGGATTTAGGTGATTCAAATTTCTAAAAATTCATAAAATTATGAGCTATTTAATGGTGAATTTTATTTGAATTTTTGAGGTCATCTAGTCTTCTGTATTAGCTATTTATTGCATACTTTATTTGTACGCGTAGACGCAAATTTGCCGGAAAGTTTCGAGGAAGAATTCGTCGCTCAAGACCAAGCTTCGGAACACGACCAGCAACTCTTTGAAGGCAAGTGATGCTTTGATCATTTTGATCCCAGATTTTAAAATGTAATTTATGCTTTGAAACTATGCATGCTAATTATTTAAAATGAACTTAAATTAATTTGGGATAATGTAGTTAATCAACCCATTTTGTTATGCCACCTTGAATTATTAATTGTATGCCCTAAATCATTGTCACCCTAAGTTTGATTATATTAGTTGGCTGTTAATATTGTGCCAACACGGGAGGCTAGACCGTGAGTAGATGCTTAGCCTTGCAACGAATCATGAGTGTTCTTTCCGAAAAAAATGCTACAATACTGATTAAAGACATATTGAATGTATTTTGAAAGGTGGTGTGATGATGCCACATGATGAGATTGAGGTACAACGACTGTGTGGTTCCGTGCGATGTTGAGTTATTCTTGCCATGTGTTGCACAATAATCAACTGGGTGGGAAATGATTTAGACTGGGCAAGTGGCAAGAGGTCGTGTGCTCGTGGGCCTGTGTGGCGAAGGGTTGATGAGTGATGTGAGTCTGTGTGCCACATTGGGCTGTGTGCCATCGTTGAGTGTTGGAAGTCTTGCCTTGGTCGGTTAAGGACTTCACCTTGCAAGCCTTTGATCCGAGTCACCGCATAACCACATGTCCGATATGGGATGCACCTAGTTGACTAGGGTTCGATATCTTTCCTCCGATACCTCGGGTGACAAGACACGTGGGTGTATCTGTATGGGGAGCATACCTGTGCTACGGCTTGGTGCCCATCCAACGGTGATTGGCCGGTCCTATACTTTGGCTCTGTGTGAGGGAAGTGATAGTGAAGGCAATACCGGAGAGGTTCTTTGGTTAAGGTAGAAGTTCTGAAAAGCTTTGTTGCGACAATCACCGTGTGGTGAGCGGTCAGATCTTGTGGGTAAAGTGTACAACCTCTGCAGAGTGTCAAAACTATTCGAATAGCCGTGCTCACGGTATTGAGCATTGCTCGGGGATTACAGTCGAGGGGTAGATTTTCATAAACAAAACATGGAAGGGGGTGGCTGTGTGCCAAGTGTTAAAAATGAACTGTTAAGGCTGTGTGCCGAGAATCCTCAAGGAAAAACCATTTGAAATTATTATTACTTATAACTGTTCCATCGCTTTAATCTACTTAAGATATTGGTTAAAAATGTCGCTTGATGCAAAAGAACCATTTAAGCCAATCCTTTGAATAAGCTCAGATATAGTAATAGCGCCGCATTCTATGCATTACTTGTTGAGTGCCTTGTGTACTCACCCCACCTTGCTTATCAACCCCAACATCGTGGAGGACTACACCGCTTGGGAGGAGGAGTACATCGAGGATACGAACAACTAGGGGCAAGCTCACTGTTGCCTATGGCAAGATGAAGGCTTCCACGACCTTTACTTATGTTCCATTGCTATTTCTTTACTTTGAATAATGTAAGCCCTGTGTGGCTGACTTATCTGTAAGGAGACCATAAGGTCGTACAACTCGGTTTATATACATGTTTGCACTATTTATCTTATATCCTTGTGAATGTCTGTGATGTGCAACCCTGTATGACTGTGTGTGCTAGCGTGATCCTGGACTGGCACAGAATACACAGAGGGTCCGGATTTACAGATTCGGGGCCCGACAATGGATGAACTAGACTCTTCCTAGTTGGTTGCCTTTGGGGTTTGGATGGGCATACCGTTGTCTTACTTTTTCTTTATGCTTAGTTTTCACTGCAATCTACCTTTGTGTGTAATATTTGGCCGGTTGGCCGAATACTTGTAATATTAAGTAGTTGTGATAGCTTTTAGACCATGTTTATGCTATGTCAAATGCTTAGATATGTGTGTATGTGTAATGATGCATCTCGAATACGGGATATGTGGGCGCTAGGCGTTGATCTTGGGAATTAGCCCGGTCACATATCTGGATACCCGAAATTGCTCTCAACCGTCTAACGCGTGGACACGTGCGACCGTCGTTCCTTGCCTATTGCAATGCACACCCCTTGGTGGGTGTGAGCGATGCCAAGGTTCTGAGATGGCCGGCGTGAGTTACGCCCAGAAGGGTTGGTTTCAATCCCGGTATAGTTATTCGAAAAAGAATCGGAACTCTCTTGGTTGCATAAGTGTGTACGGTACAACTAGGTGGCTCATATTTGTTTGAATGAGGGCCATTTAGTTAATAATCCGTGCACGAGACTATTGGTGGCAGTGAGTATACACTTAAGTGGAGTATGCGTGTCACCTCTAGTGTCGGGACCCGAATATGCAAATCCGGACCCTCTGTGTATACCGCACTAGTCCAGGATCACGCTAGTGCACACAGGCTCAACATCAGTAAATATCACAATCATACATAGCGGAAATATTATGGAAGACATCATATATTGTATACTACTAGTTGAATGACCTTATGGTCAACTTACATGACTATGCCTCGCAAGGCTGAACAACATATTAAACTGCAGCGGAATGAAAACATAGACAACCCCTCAGTATACCATAGGCAACTGACAAGGCTTGCGCCCTAAACATTCATTTCCTCCTGAAATCTTTCCTCCAGCATTGATGTAGACTCTTCAACTGGTGATGTTATTGTTGGCAAGGGTGAGTACTTAAAGCACTCAACAAGTTGTGCACAGAATGCAATTGTAACATAGCTATATGCAAGGCTTATTCCGAAGGATAAGCTATCATGGCTATTTTGCAACAAAGCAGCATTTATGAACAAATACAATAAATAGATTGTAAACACTGTAAGACAAATATCCGTAATAGATAGATTCAGCAATTCTCAAGTAAACCAAGTTTCCACTCCTAAATCAATTTCCAACCTTCCATATGGCAATCCCGCCATCCCAACCAAGTTGTCCATTTAATTAAGCTAACCCTTAACTATAATTCCCGAGCATTGCTCAATACCGCGAGCACGGCTATTCGAATAGGTTTACACTCTGCAGAGGTGTAACAGCCCAAAAATGAAAAATAGTATATAATAAAATGGGAATGAATATTTTGGATTTAAATATATTTATTTCTGAATTTTCTTGACGTTATTGGTTTTATTGGATTTTCTTGGATTTATGCTTTGTATGAAAAATCCAATTAATAGAATTATCCAATGGAAAATAGTAAATAGGTAAAAGTAAAAATAGGAAAAATTACCATTTGGCCATGACCAATCTGGTAAACCAGTAAAAATCCTTAGTAAAAATCTTTGGTGCTGATTTGGAAACAAAAATAAATATCTCAATTCTCTTTTTGACTAAAAACAGTAGTGCCCGAATTAATTAAAAATAATATAAAATAATCAGGAGCTAAAAAAATTACCATAACACCATCAAATCAGTTCTTACATATGGTAAAAATCCCAGAAATTTATCACGTCGGTAAAGCCTCTTAAAAATTCAAAATATGAGGCTACTAAAAACAAGAAATCTTCATGTCAGAATTTTTATAAAATATTAACCTAAACTTTTGACTTGAAATTTTTATGGAGATATCCATAAGACAAAATTAACCTCCATAAAAATTTTTGAAAATAATTAATAAATTTTACACCTTTAAATAAATAGAATACCGAAATTGGGTTCCTGTACCAGTCCACGATGTCAGAATTCTTATAAATTAACCATAATGTATTTTAATCTGAAAATTTAACTGGACGCCTTGAACTACCAGAGAAACCCATTCAAAAAGTTTGGAAAATTTTGCAAAGTTATTTGATGGTAGTTTAATGCCCACATGGGAGCTGTCCCGGCCAGAGTTATCCCGTAGCTCATCTCCACTCGCCGACATAGCTGGCAAACAGCGTGGACGTTTCCTCTCGCTGCCCGGTGGGACCGAACCCACCCGTCAGCTCCCTCTCCACTGCCCTCGCCTCTTTTCCCCTCTCACGTGAGGAGAGCTCGCGCCCTCGCGAGAGTTCGCCGGCCTCCCTCTGCGTCTCAGCGCGAAATCCGCCGCGCCACGCCGTGCGTCGCCACGGCTCGCCCTGGCCTGCCCACGCCACATCGTGGCCATACCTCCTGTCCCGCGCGAAAAATCGCGCGCCAGCTCACCTCCGCACAGAACTGAGGCGCCGCAATTCTTCTCCTCCGTTCAGACACTGTGAGACCGCCTTACTCTCGGCTATAAATACCTCGGCTGCGTCGCACTAGAGCCCCCATTTCCTCTTTCTTTCACTGAGCTGAGAAAATGAGCCAATTTCCTCTTCTTCTCCGTTCTTCCGCGAAAGCCAGCAAAAGGGGGAAACCAGTGGATAAGCCGATTAGGCAATCACTCTTGAAATTCCTTTTCCCCAGAGCTTCGCCATGATCCATAGAGTACTGATCGAACTTGCTTTTACCCTTGTTTTGCTCGCAGCTTGCTTCCTCCGCCATTCTTCTTCCTTACGACCGGCGACCGGTGACAGCCATCTCCGGTGTTTCTTCGGCCACTTTAGCAGGTGAAATGAGACCCTTAGGTTACACTGGTGCTCTAGGAGCTTTTGCCCGGTGGAAAGATGGCCGGCGGCGAGCCGTAGCTTGCTCGGCCGTAGCGCCGCCGCCCCTCTACGGTGGCGACCTATTTTCCGGCCACTTCCCGGTGAATGGGTAGCGTCCCTAGGACCGCCTTGGCACTAGGACCGCCTTGGCACGCTGGTGCTGGTGGTCCTACCCATTCCGCCGCGCCGGACTTAGTTCGCCGGCGGCGAGCCTTAGACCAAAACTCCCGATTCGGTCACCGCCGGTGGGTCCGGTTGTCGATGCGCGCATCGCTGAGCCGGTTAGTCGCGACGAGCGGGGCCCACCCACAAGATCGGACCGTTGCGCGCGCCGCCGTCGTGCGATCACCGACATGCGGCCACGGTATCAACCGCAGACGCGCCGCCGCGGTCATTGGCAGCGGGCCGACTTGTCGGTCAAGATCGGGCCGAATTCAAACATGCAGCGCCAAATCCAAAAGCCGCTTTCCAACTGCGAAAACGTATTTTGAATTTCCGGTTTGAATTTCAGAAAAACCGAATGGATTCAAATGTGCATAACTTTTGAACCATCCGGCCAAAAATAGTGAAACCAATTTCTAAATTCATGAAAAATTCCGTAGATTCAGAATATGCAAAAATATTTTGAAGACCATCTCTGGGAAATTTTGAAATTCAAATTTGAATTAAAAGGCTAGAGATATGCTCCATACAAAATTTCTGTAAATAAGCTTGGAAATTAATGAAACTAATTTTTATAGAATCCTTACATTTTCAGGAACCTAGATATATAAAAATATTTAATTTTCATGCTTGTTTGAATTATCTTCTATTTAGGTTTTGCTTCCAATGCACTAGTAATTCAAATATGTAAAATAGTATTAAGGAAACACAAAAGAAACAAAAGTTTAATTATAAATAATAGGATGGCAGTAGCATGGTTAAGTTTGATTAAGTAGGAAGTTTGGTTTGAATTGACTTTAAATCATGTAGTAATTTTTGTGCCAAATGCACTCACACACACACATATATATATATATATATATATATGTGCATTGGAAATTGAATAGCTAGAATCTAGTTTAATTGGTTCAAGTCTCGAACAACCTAATAACCTAGCTTAATAAGGAATTTGTAGTTAATAAATTTGTATCACCAAAACCTTCTCAAAAATCATGACTAAATCTAATTAGCTAGCTACCAGTTAGAACTTATTTAAAACCCTTCTTGTGCAAATCACTTAAGGTTAAGTGTTTAGCGTAACCCTTAACTAGTGTTTTAATTCTTTTAATCTAAATAATTTTAGCATCTATAATTCGAAGTTATAAATACTAGAATTCACAATTTTAGCCTCTTGAATTCGTAAATTCCAAACAATTAATCTGTAAAAGAACCATGTTGTTATTGCATAAATGTATTAGCGTTCTAACTGTATAATTATTTGCCGTGTGAAGTCTTAAAAATTTATTTTTCAACTCTCAAAAGGATAACCCTGTTTTCTGCAGTTTTTCTTTATTTGACTTACTGTCTGTCTTCTTTTCGCCCTTTTCTGAATTTGGATATTTACTATATTTTCGCTTGATCGTCGTGTAGAGTCCGACGTCCTCGAAGAGGAAGACGACGCCATCGCCGATCCAGATCCGGAGCTAGACAGCGAGTTGCAAGGCAAGCACCTCCTTGAACATGTCGAGCCTACTAATTTACCTACACTATGTTATTTTTGCTTATGTACAGTGCATCCGGATAGTTCTCCCTAAAAATGCTAATTTGGGTTAGAACAGTAGTTAGTCCTGTAAATTATGGTTTGCCTCAATCTGTATGAACATGTGAACCTTGTAAGCCTTAGTTGGAAAACTAGACATGTTAATGTCATTTTGGGTATGACCGCTAGCATAAAATATCTGCTTAAGCTGTTGATCGTGTTTTCAATCTTTTCAACGAATGTATGATCCTCATTTGGGAAAATGTTGCTAGTACTTTGATTAAAAACCCAAAACTAAAACTATGGTTTCGATGCGGGCGATTATTGGCAATAGCCGGAGGTGCAAAAGGGAATTGCACGTAGTTAGGGTGGAGTACCGCCCGTGTCGGATTAAGGACCAGGCAATGGGACACTATATATCCAAGAATTTCGTACAACCACGAGGGCTGGTATGGGACAGTCTTAGCCTATTAAGTTGTTTAGGTGTGGCTTTGCATCTAAGGAAGGCGGGAGTAATGCACAGGCATTTCGGTTCGGTCTGTCTGTAGGGGGTTTACTTACCAATGCAACGGTGTACGCCTTGCCGTGAACAGAAACGTGGTGTTGGGTGTGATGTGAAAGGATCCACATCTTGGGTGAGTGTTTCTGTTTTCATGGCGAGGGTCAAACGTCCCGGGCTGGTTCAAAGCCACATCTAGATAATGTAACGGCTCTGTATGATCTCCTTGCCGACATACCAAAGGAAGTGTGTAATTCGGCCTGGCAAAAGAGGTTGATCATTCCTTGTGGGTAAAGTGTACACCTCTGCAGAGTGTAAATCTAATCGATTAGCCGTGTCCACGGTTATGGACGCTTGGTGAAGTCATTCCAATGTTAGCATGTTTTGGTATTTTCTGGGAAAATGGGTTTAAAAAGGGAACCATTTTGCAACTAGTTTTCGTGTCAAAGGATAGACACCGGGGATCTATGTAGTCGGGTAGACTGGGTTGAAGAACTTGGATATTTGCTTATCACCTTATATTTCAGATGCTCATTTGAAAATGCGATGTTTCAATTTATTATGTCATATTCTTAAATGTTTATGCAACAGCAAAATAACCATTTACCTGCCTTGTTTAGCCTACATAACTACTTTATTGCATCTGTCAACCACTATAAGTCTTGCTGAGTACCAAAATACTCAATCTTGCATCTGTTGTCTCAGAGGACGAAACCTGCGAAGCGCCAGACGACTTTTACTTTCACGCAGGGTGCGGGACTTTTGAAGATGGGTTTCCCTAGGTTTGCCAAGTCAGTTGCCTGAGGGTTAGAGGGCAAACCACGTGGCTTTTGGAGTTTTTGTTTCCGCTATTTCTCCGCTGTTGTAAATATTTAACTCTGTATAATTATTACTGCTTGTAATATATGCCTGTCAGATATTTATCTTGTAGTTGTGATATGTAACATCCCGAAAAATGCAATAATATAAAAATTCATATTTTGAATTTGAATATATTTATTTCTGATTTTTCCTAACATGATTGGAATTTATTTGGATTTCTTTGGATTTTTGTATTGAATGAAAAATTAAAGAAATGGAATTAAAGAATGGATAATGGTAAAAAGATAAAAAGTTAAAAGATAAATTTTGGAAAAATTACCATGGAACCCTAACCACTTTGGTAACTCAGTAAAATCAACAAGTAAAATTTTATGCACAGAGAAATGGGTAAATAAAATTAATGTCACCACTTTTGACTAGAAACAGTGCTAGTCAGAATTAATGAAAAATATTCGAAGATTATCTGGATCTGGAAAATTACCAAATCTCCTCAGTGCAGTGTTTGCACCTGGTAAAAATCTTAGGAATTGATCATGTCGGCAGAGCCTCTAATAATTCAAAACAGAAACAATTAAAAGCTGGAAATCTTCATGTCAGATTTTTAATAAAATAAATACCCAATATTTTGAGTTGAAAATTTTACAGAGACATTCTTGACCTAGGTATAACCCTCATAAAAGTTTCAAAATTAATAATAAGGTTTGAACCTTTAAATAAATACAAAACCGAAATTCAAATCTTGTACAAGTCTACAGTGTCAGAATTTTAAATAATTAATTACAAGATATTTTGACCTACAAATTTTACTGAGGTAAGAAGACTACCATTAGAGACCAGTCAAAAAGTTTCACAAAATTACGCACTGATCTGATGGCCGTTTTAATGCTCACATGGAGCTGTCTAGCTGAAGCTTATCACTTTGACTCGAATTCTCTCACCGACATGTGGGCCCCTCCTTCGCCGTAACGGTTCGCTGGAAGCAGCGGAGAAACCCCGCAGTCGCTGACCGGTGGTCCCGACCCCACTTACCAGTTGCTCCTTCCTTTTCTTCTCTTTTCTCCTCAGCTGCTCGCCTCTGCTTTGCTCCCTCTCCCGAGCGAGACGTTGGTGCATCCTCCCGAAGCCTCTACGGCCAGTTGTGTCTCTCTGTTCTATGCAGCCACGATCGTCTTGGTATTCCCGTGCCATGCCCTGTTGTCCTCCCGTCATTTCCTTGCCGGCGGAAGACGTGCGCCACTTCACCAGAGCGTGCCAAAACCAAGCCGCAATGTCGCCGTGCGTTCAAACCCTGGTGCAACATCGTTCCTCGGCTATAAATACCTGAGTGCCATCGCATTGAACTCCCCTTCTCTCACAGCTACTCATAGAACCAACCAATCAAGCCGAAGTCGTGTTCTTCACCATTTGCGCCAGAAAAACAGAAAGGGGGGAAGAACTCCAATTCGGTCGAAATTGGTATCCATCGTTGCAATTGATTCTTCCTCTAGCACCATCCGACATCCTATTTTACTCATCACGCCGGAACTCCATTTCTTTTCGCTGCAGACCATCCTCACGGGCGCCCTTCTTCCTCGGCTCCGGTGCGGTGGCGCCCAACTGTCGCTTCTCGGCCCGCCAACCGGAAAATGGAATGCCCGACCCCATGGATGCTTAAAGTGCTACCGATCCAACCGAAATCGCTTCCATCTCTTCTCCGCGAGCTCCTTCTCCTTCCGCCGCATGCCGCGGTGGCAGGCCCCTCGCCATCCCCGCCGGTGAGAGACCCCACCCACGCAGTGCGCCAAGACCTCTGGTGCATGCTATGCTATCCATTCGCCGGACCTTCGCCGAGCTCCGTCGCCGTCGACCCTAATCGCCGCCGCTTTGGTCACGACCGTGGGACCTCCTGTCACCACCATAGCGATTCCGGTGCATTCGGTAAAGACGCTTCTCTGCTGAGAAAACGTATTTCAATCTTTTCAGTTATTTTCAATACCCGAATTGATTCAAACATTGATAACTTTTGAATCCTTGGTCCAAATGAAGTGAAATAAAATTATAAATTCATCTAAAATCAAGTAGTTTCAGATTATGCAATAACATTTTGAAAATGTTCACTGGGTAAATTTGAGATTTAAATTTGAAAGAAAGGGTTAAAAACACACTACATATTAAAAAGTTGTAAACAAACTTTAGGTGGAATGAAACTAATTTTAGTAAAATATTCATACTTCCAGAAGTTCAAATATATAAAAATATTTAAGTTTCATTATTGTTTGAATTACCTTCTAGTAAAGATTATAATCAATGTATTAGAAAATTCAAATAAACATAATTTGAATAAAAGGAATATGGAATAAGTAAAATTAGTTTCTAAATATTAGCATGTCAGTAGGATACTTGAGTTTCCAAAATATTTAAGAAATGAATTTGAATTGAATTATTATGACAAGTATGAAGTAACTAAAATGTAAAAAGTGTATATTCATATGGCATAGAAGATCAAATAATCGTGACATGGATCAATTGAATTCAAATAGTAACCAAACCAGTTTTATTATACCTCTGTCATTGCAAGGATCTCAGATATAAAAGGATATATAAATATTATTATATAAAACAGTAAATGATCAATAGTTAAAGTATTAATAATCTCATAATTGGAATAGTTGTAACCATCGCAAATAAACTCTAAATTTGATGAAATCAAATCCTATAGCTTTGAAATGTAGTACCCTTGCTATTTAGGCAAAAGTATCTTATGTTAGTGTTAGGTTGAAATAAAATAATGTTAGACCCTAATGATCGTTTATAGGAAAAGTATCGCGGATAAAAGCCATTTGTCGCTAAACCAACCTTAAATTACTTCTAATATCATGCCCTATTAATGCTCGAAAATGAGTAGATTATCCTAGGCGGTGTAGTCGCAATCTAATATCAAAAGTGAACCCTTATCGAGTAATAAATTGAACTATCAAGCTTTTTCATCAATCCGTAGAACCCTCGTCTAAATGCAAATACTATGGAAATCAGTTTAGAAATGATGTTTAGGATATGTACTATTATGTTCTCGAGAAAATGTTTTATTTATAACTAATGATTCATATAGTTTTCGCTATGCAAAACCCTAATATGATAAGGATAGTTGTAGCCCTTTTAGCCGATTTCGTTCAACTTAAACTTTAGTGTCATGATAGCTTTTTAGCAACGCGCTTAGCTTTTCAAACTAAACAATATAATTCATAAAAGTTGTTTAGAATCATTATCCAAAGTATATACTACACTATTATGATGAAATAATCATATTTCATCATGTTTTCCACATAAATCATGTTGGTTAAATAGCCCTAAATATTATGTTTAATGAACCTTATAAAATGAATAAGTGAGCATTGTATTAATGAAGAAGTTTGTAGTCAATAAATTTGTATCACCAGAATCTTCTTAAAAACTATAAATAAATCTAATTAGCTAGCTTATCAGTCATAACCTATTAAGAACCCTTCTTATGCAAATCTTAAAGCTAAGTGCTGTTAGCGTAACCTTAACTAGTATTTTAATTCTTTTAATCCAAATAATTTTAGCATCTATAATTCGAAATCGTAAATACTGAAATTCATAATTTTAGCCTCTTGAATTCGTAAATCAAGAGAAGATAATCTATAAAAGAAACCCTGTTTCGTTATCTCAAAACCATTAAGAACATGAATTTGTAAGTATCTAATTCATGAGGTCGTAAATAATTCAAACCCTAAATCATCCCTGTTTATGCAATGAATCTTTATTTGATTTTCTGTCTGTCTTCTTTTCGCCTTTATTGAAGTTTATTATTTGCTATTTTCCGATCAATCGACGTGTAGAATTCGACGTCCCTTCCTCCGCCGTTGCCTCCGTCAGCTGTGATCGCGTCTTCGTAAAAACGATATATAAGCAAGGCAAGCACCCCTTGACCATCTTGATCCCAGTATTTAATTTGCATTGTGTTTATTAAAATGTTTCATGCACGCGCTTACTTTTCGTAAATTCGCTATTTTGTGGTCTTTGTAGTTATACCGTTGTCTCATGAAACTTCCTTGATAAGTATGAACATGTGTACCTTGATACCCATAGATTGAGCTTAGACAATTACTTAATGTCATTGTGGGTATATGCGATTACTTTTATCCATGCTTAGCCATGCTTTTAGAACAAATGAGAATGAGGATCGATCAAAATTTGTTTCTTGAGAAATGGAAAATGTTGGAAATAAAGTCTGTTGGTTATGGGTATTTTGATTAAAACCCAAAATAAAACTATGGTTTTGATGCGGCGATTATTGGCAATAGCCGAGGTGCAAAGGATTTGCACGTAGTTAGGGTGGAGTATCGCCTGCGTGTCGGATTAAGGACCGAGCAATGGGACGCTATAGATCCAAGAATTTCGCACAACCACGAGGGTGGTATGGGACAGTCTTAGCCTATTAAGTTATTTAAGTGTGGCTTTGCATCTAAGGAAGGCGGGAGTTATGCACAGCATTCCGGTTCGATCTGTCTGTAGGGGTTTACTTACCAATGCAACGGTGTACGCCTTGCCGTGACGTAAACGTGGTGTTGGGTGTGATGTGAAAGGAGCCACGTCTTGGGTGAGTGTTTCGTTTCCATGGCGAGGTCAAGCGTCCCGGCTGGTTCAAAGCCACATCTAGATAATGTAACGGCTCAGATGATCTCCTTGCCGACACACCAAAGGAAGTGTGTTAACTGATCACGCAAAAGAGGTTGATCATTCCTTGTGGGTAAAGCTGTACACCTCTGCAGAGTGTAAATCTAATCGATTAGCCGTGTCCACGGTTATGGACACTTGGTGAAGTCATTCCAATGTTAGAATGCTTTGGTATTTTCTAAAATTGGGTTTTGGTTTGGAACCTGTTTTATCAGCTTTTGTTTCATGTCAAAGGATCGACATTATTGGATTCCATTTCTGGATTATTCGATATTCACGATGGGTTGTGAGTATTACTTATGCTTTACTTATTTCATATCACCAATTATGCTTTTACAAATTCCGTTTGCAAATAACTTGTTTTACAATGTCAATTCGCTTTATGCAAATTAACCGTAGTAGCCTCCTTTGAAATGGCTCGCATATTATATAGGTTTTGCTAAGTCTTGCGAGTACTGAAAGTACTCACCCTTGCTTATATGTTGTTTTTAGGTGGATAATTTAGCGAAGCTTCGAGGATTCCTTTTCATCGCAGGTTGCGGGATTTTCTTCATCGAATCTTTCTAGGGATTATGCCTTGTCAGTTGCCTGCGGGTTTTGGATGGGCACACTACAAGACCTTGCTTCTTTTGCTGCTATATCTCTACGAGTTGTAAGATTTTCTTTAAATAATAGCTTCCGCTAATATTATGTTGTATGGTTGTGATTCCAATTGTTGTAAACATGTGAGTGCTAGCTCTTGATCCGAGGAATGGCACAAGAATCACATGGAGGTTCCTGCTCATCGAACGGGTCTCACAAAGATTGGTATCGAGCTATGCCGATCGTAGGATAAATCATAGATAGAATGGTCGTTAGCATTGGGATAAGCAAATTCAAAATCTTATGTTTCAAAGTTATCATATTTGCAAAATGTAGATTTTGCTATTCTCTCCTCATTCTTAAGATCTTATTCTTACCACTACTTTCATTTTGATTTGTAAACAAATTCTTCTCATTCCTTAAAGATAGTTTATCCTCGCTATTGTTTCTGAAGATGTCTGAGGTATGTCACTATCTTGCTTGCAAATGAAGGCTACATGGTTTACGCCAACAATCTTATTGGAGCCGACAACGCTTCACTAATCTCGACAATGCAGAAGCAAAGCTCGAAGAACCTAGTGCATGATGAGACGACTTCACCTAGCAGTAAAATGCAGAAGGTTAGAATATATTAAGACTTGCCTTAAGATAAGAACCCTTACATATAGCATATTATTTCGCTCTAGTTATATAAAGCATTTTAATGTGGTATTTATAACTTGCTATTTGAAAATTGGTTTTTATTTTGGTTGTTAGGACTGATTTATATGTGAACTTAACCGCTAGGTTAAAGTTTCACAATAAGTTGTCCTCATGTATAAATATGTAAAACTTAACCCATAGGATAAATTGGAAATCATAAGATAGCTTATCTCTTCTTTTCTATAAAATTTCTTCCAAATTATCCTTTCTTTTGTGGAACTTTCCCTTTGTGTAAATCATTATGATCATTAACTTATCAAGTCTAATCAAGATTATTAGTATAATTACCATTACTACTGACTTCTTGAAACCATACCATTCATATACGAACTAATGTCAATATCTTGCCATATTAGTAACCACAAATTTACTTAAGTCACTTTTGGCCAATTAAAATCTGATTCTAACCATAACAACTTTTGACTATGCCTCAAAACTTAATTGTTTAGATCTTATACCATGAAATTAAGTAAGAATCGGAATAGTCTTATGTTTTCAGATTAAAATTTTGAATGGTCGTCGAAAGGAAAACTGGGAACATCGAAAGCCATATTTTCAAAAAAAAAAAAAAAAAAAACGACAAATTCTTTTTGAGAAATAATTTCGCTAACAAGTCAATAACATCGTAATACCTGCAACAGCAAACTCTAAGAAGATGGAAATAATGAAGCATCAAACCTCTCTGACTTCATAGAAACATTGGATCATCGACACAACAAGTAGTGCAAAAGTTAAAAGAGACTTATCGTCAAATGGCCTATTTTAAAGATAGTACTACCCAAATTACACATTATTTTGAACTGCATAATAAACCTCTTGTGCAGAGATACATATGGTTAGGATAAAAAAAAAAAAAACTTAGATACCCCTCCCGCATACTAAGTTGAGCATATATATATATTTTTGTGTTGTTGCAATTTTAAGTTTTGAAACTTCTGTATTGCTTTCGGGTTACTCTCGTAAATGTTAAACCATTAGGTGGAAATTTACGATGTGCCAACCCTTATTTAATAAGAAAATCTAATTAAGAAAATTTTAAGGAACGAAAAGTTGCCTTATGAACTAATAACTAACAAATAACCAACCTTGAAACAATGTTTCAATGAATGAGACATTGCCTTATAAATTAACCAGCAATTACCAAATCCATATATAGGTTATTCTCAAAATAATATTTTAATAAATGAATGATACTTTGTAAAATGGATAACTTTCATCTAACCATATCCTCCCAAGTTCAACATCTTGAAGACACCTCCGACACAATCCATTAATGCATCCACCACAAGTAATGAGTAATAAGTTTTCAACCATTATAAACGACATTCGGCTCTTTCCAAATAACTCTAGTTGAGATATATCCTTTCAATCATTTCAAACACTTTAGTATACCATGTACCTCTCCTTAAGTTAGCTCATTATTGCTAAAGAATCTTGGTATAAATTGTTAGCACTTCTCATTCACTTTGTGAAAACCAACAGGATTCCATCGAAATAACTTTTCCTAACAATCATTGTTGCAGGATACCTGTGACAAGATTCCTCAGTAAGATCTTGGAAAGTGAAGCCATGTTAAGCTTTCAGCCATCAACGGATAATCCTACCTTAGTCCAACCAAATTCCCAATATCTAGCGCAGAACAATTCCAACCTTGGATCAATCCTTGCCGAAAAAGGAAATGGTTTAGAGCAACAACCTACTCCTACATCTCACTCGATACCTAAACGATGTTCTTTGAAGTGTTGCCAACCCAACCAATCTGAAGATCGTGCTTGCATTCGCTGTGGAGAAATAGGACACACTGCTGATGAACATGCAATCAATTGTTCTAGCTGTGAAGGAAATCATTCTCCTGGAAAATGTCCCATGGGTAATATCACTTGTTACCTTTGTGAAGGTTATGACCATTGCCCAACTCAATGTTCCCTAGGTCCGATAGTTGCCAATACAATTCAAATCGTGAGAGAAATTTGAACCTTAGTTGCTCAAGATTTGGCAATCGAAGGGAAAAGCTAGCTACAGTAAAATATTGCCTAAGGAGTTAAAGAAACAACACATAGACTTTGATCACCTTCATCCAGAAGTAATAAATGGCCATCGCCATCGGATGTTTCTTGTATGGTGAAGAAGGTCATTGGGCAAGAAAATGTCTGCAAGTTGAGATTAAAAAGGAAGATAGTACTGAGAATCCAATTATACCCATCAAGACGCCATAAGGGAAGCGTGAGTGCTTCAACTGTCACAAGAAGGGCCATCTAGCTAAGCGATGCCCGCAAGAAGAACAAATATTTTCTGCAACCATGGTCATACCAGAAGTTACATCAGTTAAGATTATAACTCCAAGAGTAGGAGGAATAAAATCTGAATCAGTTTACTCGAAGAATCAGTTAAAGAAGAGGCGATTGAACGAAGACGCTTGCCCCAGGAGGAATTCTGCTCAATTCCATCCTGAATTTCAACCATTATTTGTTCATTTCTCCAACAACGCTTGTGAACAGCCATCTGGTATCCAAAACCAGGCAACTAATGTTACATGCTTTTACTGTCGTGAGCATGGACATTATGCCAACAAATGCCCAAAGAAGAAGAGAGATCAACTTCGTTATCAAGGCCAGCAAGACCCTATCTCTGCATTCACTCCAACTCAAGACATCAATCATGGCATACCTGACACAATGCCAGGTACATCTCATTAAAATATAGTTTCTACCAGAACTTAGATTAAATTGAAATCATTGTGTCTAATCTTAAAGTAATATTTCGATAAGCGGAATATTGCCTTGTGAACTTAACTGAACTCTCATCAAAATATATCTTATCCTAATCCTTTAAATAGCCGGTATAATTTCAAATGCTAAATTTTCAGTTTTCATCTTTAACCATTGCTCGATCAATCCCCTATCTGTTTTATAACATCAATGAATAATCCACTATTGTTTTGAATAAGATGGACATCGCCGCTTGCGTCGATCGAGAAGAATCTCATCACTTCACCAAAATCTACCCGAGAAAAGTTCTTCCTCTTGTCAAGAATGACACCAATGATTTCCAAGTTGTATCAAGACCTAGGAAGTGTCAAGTACCTAGAACAACCCCTGCTCGATGTTAGGCTTATGTAAAGATCTTCCTTATGTAATTACACCCGACACTCAATGTAATATCGAAAACGTCCTTTATGTATGCTATCCCTACAATCAACCTTTTGACTTTGTACATTATAGTCTTTCATAAGTACCAAATATAAAGAAAATCAAAACCCTCTGTCTATCAAGATGATCAAGTGAATTAAATCATCAGGATCATTTTATAATTCCCCTACCTCAACCCAAATCATGGAATTATCCTACCTTGTTTTCAATCTAAAGACAATCTAGAATAACATTTATTTTCATCTAATTTCGTCAACTATTGTTAAATTGTGCAGATCAACCATTATATTCAAATATCATTTGTTGATGATAACACTTAATTCTTCCCAAATGAATCGAATAACAAACGTTAATTCATTCCCCTCAAATATTCTAAACATATCGCATGTCACCCTCTAAATTAGATTATCATTATTAACAATCCTAGTTATACAATCAAAAGAGATATTTAGTAATATTCCTCATCTGCTTACGCGAAACCCAAATAGAAATCTTCTCCATTCTAGATACATCACATTGGAATCGCAAGAACGATGTTTTGCAAAGCGACTATATTGGAAACAAGAAGACGAGGAAACAACAAAACCACATCCGAGAAAGAATTTTCTAACCCATTTAGTCCTTGCAAATCTAGGGACGAGATTTACGTAAGGGGTAGATTTGTAACATCGAAAAATGCAATAATATAAAAATTCATATTTTGAATTTGAATATATTTATTTCTGATTTTCCTAACATGATTGAATTTATTTGGATTTCTTTGGATTTTTGTATTGAATGAAAAATTAAAGAAATGGAATTAAAGAATGGATAATGGTAAAAGATAAAAGTTAAAAGATAAATTTTGGAAAAATTACCATGGAACCCTAACCACTTTGGTAACTCAGTAAAATCAACAAGTAAAATTTTATGCACAGAGAAATGGGTAAATAAAATTAATGTCACCACTTTTGACTAGAAACAGTGCTAGTCAGAATTAATGAAAAATATTCGAAGATTATCTGGATCTGGAAAAATTACCAAATCTCCCTCAGTGCAGTGTTTGCACCTGGTAAAAATCTTAGGAATTGATCATGTCGGCAGAGCCCTCTAATAATTCAAAAACAGAAACAATTAAAAGCTGGAAATCTTCATGTCAGATTTTTAATAAAATAAATACCCAATATTTTGAGTTGAAAATTTTACAGAGACATTCTTGACCTAGTTATAACCCCTCATAAAAGTTTCAAAAATTAATAATAAGGTTTGAACCTTTAAATAAATACAAAACCGAAATTCAAATCTTGTACAAGTCTACAGTGTCAGAATTTTAAATAATTAATTACAAGATATTTTGACCTACAAATTTTACTGAGGTAAGAAGACTACCATTAGAGACCAGTCAAAAAGTTTCACAAAATTACGCACTGATCTGATGGCCGTTTTAATGCTCACATGGAGCTGTCTAGCTGAAGCTTATCACTTTGACTCGAATTCTCTCACCGACATGTGGGCCCCTCCTTCGCCGTAACGGTTCGCTGGAAGCAGCGGAGAAACCCACGATCGCTGACCGGTGGTCCCGACCCACTTACCAGTTGCTCCTTCCTTTTCTTCTCTTTTCTCCTCAGCTGCTTTCGCCTCACTTTGCTCCTCTCCGAGCGAGGCGTTGGTGCATCCTCCGAAGCCTCACGGCCAGTTGTGTCTCTCTGTTCTATGCAGCCACGATCGTCTTGGTATTCCGTGCCATGCCCTGTTGTCCTCCCGTCATTTCCTTGCCGGCGGAAGGCGTGCGCCACTTCACCGGCGTGCAAAACCAAGCCGCAATGTCGCGTGCGTTCAAACCACAGTGCAACATCGTTCCTCGGCTATAAATACACGAGTGCCATCGCATTGAACTCCCCTTCTCTCACAGCTACTCATAGAACCAACCAATCAAGCCAAGTCGTGTTCTTCACCATTTGCGCGAGAAAAGCGAAAGGGGGAAGAACTCCAATTCGATCGAAATTGGTATCCATCGTTGCAATTGATTCTTCCTCTAGCACCATCAGACATCCTATTTTACTCATCACGCGGAACTCCATTTCTTTCGCTGCGGACCATCCTCACTGGCGCCCTTCTTCCTCGGCTCCGGTGCGGTGGCGGCCCAACTGTCGCTTCTCGGCCGGCCAAGCCGGAAAAATGGAATGCCACGACCCATGGATGCTTAAAGTGCTACCGATCAACCGGAATCGCTTCCATCTCTTCTCGTGAGCTCCTTCTCCTTCGCCGCATGCCGCGGTGGCAGGCCCCTCGGCCATCCCGCGGTGAAGACCCCACCCACGTGTGCGCCAAGACCTCTGGTGCATGCTATGCTATCCATTCGGCGGGACCTTCGCGGAGCTCGTCGCCGTCGACCCTAATCGCCGCCTGCTTTCGGTCAGCGACCGTGGGACCTCCACAATCGACCGACCATAGCGATTCGATTGCATTCGGTAAAGACGCTTCTCTGAAAAACGTATTTCAATCTTTTGATTATTTTCAATACGAATTGATTCAAACATTGATAACTTTTGAATCCTTGGTCCAAATGAAGTGAAATAAAATTATAAATTCATCTAAAATCAAGTAGTTTCAGATTATGCAATAACATTTTGAAAATGTTCACTGGGTAAATTTGAGATTTAAATTTGAAAGAAAGGGTTAAAAACACACTACATATTAAAAGTTGTAAACAAACTTTAGGTGGAATGAAACTAATTTTAGTAAAATATTCATACTTCCAGAAGTTCAAATATATAAAAATATTTAAGTTTCATTATTGTTTGAATTACCTTCTAGTAAAGATTATAATCAATGTATTAGAAAATTCAAATAAACATAATTTGAATAAAAGGAATATGGAATAAGTAAAATTAGTTTCTAAATATTAGCATGTCAGTAGGATACTTGAGTTTCCAAAATATTTAAGAAATGAATTTGAATTGAATTATTATGACAAGTATGAAGTAACTAAAATGTAAAAAGTGTATATTCATATGGCATAGAAGATCAAATAATCGTGACATGGATCAAATGAATTCAAATAGTAACCAAACCAGTTTTATTATACCTCTGTCATTGCAAGGATCTCAGATATAAAGGATATATAAATATTATTATATAAAACAGTAAATGATCAATAGTTAAAGTATTAATAATCTCATAATTGGAATAGTTGTAACCATCGCAAATAAACTCTAAATTTGATGAAATCAAATCCTATAGCTTTGAAAAGTAGTACCCTTGCTATTTAGGCAAAAGTATCTTATGTTAGTGTTAGGTTGAAATAAAATAATGTTAGACCCTAATGATCGTTTATAGGAAAAGTATCGCGGATAAAAGCCATTTGTCATGAAACCAACCTTAAATTACTTCTAATATCATGCCCTATTAATGCACGAAAATGAGTAGATTATCCTAGGCGGTGTAGTCGCAATCTAATATCAAAAGCTGAACCCTTATCGAGTAATAAATTGAACTATCAAGCTTTTCATCAATCAAGTAGAACCCTCGTCTAAATGCAAATACTATGGAAATCAGTTTAGAAATGATGTTTAGGATATGTACTATTATGTTACGAGAAAATGTTTTATTTATAACTAATGATTCATATAGTTTTAAACATGCAAAACCCTAATATGATAAGGATAGTTGTAGCCCTTTTAGCGATTTCGTTCAACTTAAACTTTAGTGTCATGATAGCTTTTTAGCAGCGTTTTAGCTTTTCAACTAAACATTATAATTCATAAAAGTTGTTTAGAATCATTATCCAAAGTATATACTACACTATTATGATGAAATAATCATATTTCATCATGTTTTCCACATAAATCATGTTGGTTAAATAGCCCTAAATATTATGTTTAATGAACCTTATAAAATGAATAAGTGAGCATTGTATTAATGAAGAAGTTTGTAGTCAATAAATTTGTATCACCAGAATCTTCTTAAAAACTATAAATAAATCTAATTAGCTAGCTTATCAGTCATAACCTATTAAGAACCCTTCTTATGCAAATCTTAAAGCTAAGTGCTGTTAGCGTAACCTTAACTAGTATTTTAATTCTTTTAATCCAAATAATTTTAGCATCTATAATTCAAATCGTAAATACTGAAATTCATAATTTTAGCCTCTTGAATTAGTAAATCAAGAGAAGATAATCTATAAAAGAAACCTGTTTCGTTATCTCAAAACCATTAAGAACATGAATTTGTAAGTATCTAATTCATGAGGTCGTAAATAATTCAAACCCTAAATCATCCCTGTTTATGCAATGAATCTTTATTTGATTTTCTCATCGTCTTCTTTTCGCCTTTATTGAAGTTTATTATTTGCTATTTTCCGATCAATCGACGTAGAATTCGACGTCCTTCCTCCGCCGTTGCCTCCACAATTTGTGATCGCGTCTTAGTCGTAAACGATATATAAGCAAGGCAAGCACCCCTTTGACCATCTTGATCCCAGTATTTAATTTGCATTGTGTTTATTAAAATGTTTCATGCAGCGTTTACTTTACGTAAATTCGCTATTTTGTGGTCTTTGGTAGTTATACTGTTGTCTCATGAAACTTCCTTGATAAGTATGAACATGTGTACCTTGATACCCATAGATTGAGCTTAGACAATTACTTAATGTCATTG
The DNA here is from genome assembly GCA_036346275.1 of Otatea glauca. NCBI lineage: Eukaryota > Viridiplantae > Streptophyta > Magnoliopsida > Poales > Poaceae > Otatea > Otatea glauca. Next base: position 7,485,491 of record CM070717.1, on the reverse strand, counting down.
TGGGTATATGCGATTACTTTTATCCATGCTTAGCCATGCTTTTAGAACAAATGAGAATGAGGATCGATCAAAATTTGTTTCTTGAGAAATGGAAAATGTTGGAAATAAAGTGTTGGTTATGGGTATTTTGATTAAAACCCAAAATAAAACTATGGTTTTGATGCGAGCGATTATTGGCAATAGCGGAGGTGCAAAGGATTTGCACGTAGTTAGGGTGGAGTATCGCCTCGTGTCGGATTAAGGACCGAGCAATGGGACGCTATAGATCCAAGAATTTCGCATTACAACCACGAGGGCTGGTATGGGGCAGTCTTAGCCTATTAAGTTATTTAAGTGTGGCTTTGCATCTAAGGAAGGCGGGAGTTATGCACGGGCATTCGGTTCGATCTGCTCTGTAGGGGTTTACTTACCAATGCAGCGGTGTCGCCTTGCCGTGATGTAAACGTGGTGTTGGGTGTGATGTGAAAGGAGCCACGTCTTGGGTGAGTGTTTACGTTTCCATGGCGAGGGTCAAGCGTCCCGGCTGGTTCAAAGCCACATCTAGATAATGTAACGGCTCAGTATGATCTCCTTGCCGACACACCAAAGGAAGTGTGTTAACCGATCCGCAAAAGAGGTTGATCATTCCTTGTGGGTAAAGTCGTACACCTCTGCAGAGTGTAAATCTAATCGATTAGCCGTGTCACGGTTATGGACACTTGGTGAAGTCATTCCAATGTTAGAATGCTTTGGTATTTTCTAAAATTGGGTTTTGGTTTGGAACTTGTTTTATCGACTTTTGTTTCATGTCAAAGGATCGACATTATTGGATTCCATTTCGGATTATTCGATATTCACGATGGGTTGTGAGTATTACTTATGCTTTACTTATTTCATATCATCAATTATGCTTTTACAAATTCCGTTTGCAAATAACTTGTTTTACAATGTCAATTCGCTTTATGCAAATTAACCGTAGTAGCCTCCTTTGAAATGGCCTGCATATTATATAGGTTTTGCTAAGTCTTGCGGAGTACGAAAGTACTCACCCTTGCTTATATGTTGTTTTTAGGTGGATAATTTAGCGAAGCTTCGAGGATTCCTTTTCATCGCAGGTTGCGGGATTTTCTTCATCGAATCTTTCTAGGGATTATGCCTTGTCAGTTGCCTGCGGGTTTTGGATGGGCACACTACAAGACCTTGCTTCTTTTGCTGCTATATCTCTGAGTTGTAAGATTTTCTTTAAATAATAGCTTCCGCTTAATATTATGTTGTATGGTTGTGATTCCAATTGTTGTAAACATGTGAGTGCTAGCTACTGATCCAGGGAATGGCACAGTAATCACATGGAGGTTCCTGTTCATCAGAACGGGGTCTCACATGATATGAATGTTGTAAACATGTGAGTGCTAGCCACTGATCATGGGACTAGTACGGTATTCACATGGAGGTTCCTGTTTGCAAAAAAAAACGGGGTCTCACAAGAGGTTATGCACTTTACCCTCATGACATGATCGTCTCTTGGTGCCTTCCGGGTTAACACACTTCCTTTGGTGTGTCGGCGGAGAGATCATGACAAAGCCTTTACAATGCGCTGGCTTAACCCAGTACCACCCGCTAAGGTTTCAACACTGGTGGGACTGGTTACCACATCCAGGGCCCCCCTTTTGCGCCATGTGAATTACACCATAACTCGGGAACTCACACCGACCAAGATAGTACCGAAATTAATACATTGCAAATTACTCAGCTAGGCTGGCCCATACCAGACATGTGGTTGCATGATTGACTTAGGTCAAAGGCTTGCAAGGTTAAGTCCTTAGAATGATCAGGGCAAGACATCCACATACCTTCTGCCCATCGGGCCCACCTTGGCATACTCGCCCCTTGTCACTTGCCCCAATCTAAGTGATTATCACCCAAGTTGATTACCAAGCACCACGTGCCATCAACAATTCAACATCGTTGCGTGACATGACTCGTCACAACAACTCAATCTCATCGAGTGATCCCACATGACACACAAGTTCATAACATTGTTCCATATGCCATTAATCAAGATTAATTATCAATGATTCCAACACATGTGATGACGTGGCATGGCTAAGCAACTAGTACGGACTAATCCTCCAATGTTGATTATAATTATTAACCAACTATAATTAACCAATCTAAGGTGACAATGTATCATGGCATACGATGCACAAGGTAGGGTATAAATCAACCTGGTATATCAGCTAAGCCCAATTTAGTTTGAAACAACTATACTTTTGAAATAATATGCAATAGGGTAAAACAAATATAGCAATTTTATAAACAGGGGTTCAACATGATCAAAGCACAACTTGCCTTATAACAGCCCTTATTCTTGTTCTCGGACCTTGGTCTTGAGTCGACGAATCTTCCTCGAATGCGTTGCACAATTTAACGTCTACGCGAAACGAGAGAGAACAACAAATAAACACCAAAACAGAGAGAAAACAAACTCTAAAAATTAAATAAAACTCACCATTAAATAGATCTCAATTTTATAAATTTTTAGAAATTTGAATCACCTCAATCGGAGCTTGTATGAAGGAGAACGGGCTCGCGGAAGATTCAAAAATCATAAAAACCTGAAAATTAGAAAATACCAAATTACCCAAATTATTTTTATACTGGAAAAATAGATTAATGCATCAGCATGACGTCAGGGTGACATCAGCCCTGGCACGGATCATTCTTGCGCCGACACGTGCCCTCTGGTCCACTAGACCGGGTCCATGGACCGGATCTAGCTCCTTGGACCGCTCTCGTGGGCTTGGTCCACACGCCGCCTGATCGACGGTGGGTCCCACGCGAGCTGCGATTGAGCAGTGCCACCGCAACGCCCACGCCGCCGCCACGCAAGATGACACCTCAACAAGAAGTCGACGTGGCGACCACGTGTGAACACATGTCACCGCGGACTCATCCACGAGGGCGGTGGGCTCGTAACCCTAGGGTTGTCGGCGCCACGGCAGACCACGATCGGTCACGACCTCGCGCTTCTACTGACGTGGCTCGACGCCCACTTGGATCACCGGGGCAGCGAAAGCGACGATTGAACACGGCGGCGACGGCGCTCCGGTGACCTCCTTGCGACGGCGACGCGCAAGCACGGGATGCGCCTCTTGACGGCGAACTCAACCGCACCGTTCTCGGGTTCTAACCTCCACGAGTGGCGACAAATTGACGGTTCTCTCCTACGGCGGTGCAGGGTGGAACACCTTCGATTGCGGCGAAACGGCGGCGGTTTCCAAGGCTTAACCTTAGGGTTTTGGTTGCTTCGATCCCTGCGCACCTGATGCTCCCATTTATATAACACGCGGTAGCCGGGTTGAGCACGAATCAAAGAGGAGTCCATGGCGGCTGCGGTGCAAGGAACAGAGTCCTGCTCGGAGACGCTTGGAGAAGACGACCGGATGGCTTACACGTGGCAAATCCGATGGCCACGCACGCTAGGGTTCCTCAGGCTCCCCTCCAAATCACAGCCGTCCACCCTTGATCCGATGGTGCTCACTCCGCCTTCTAGAAGATGGGCCGATCGGGCTGAGCAGATGGGCTGGCGCACAAATAGAACCGGGCTATGGCCTGGCACTATTCACAAGAATTTCCCGAGATTTTCTTTTAAAATAAATCTGGAAACTAGTTTAATTACTTTTGGGCAATAATAATACCAGTAAAAATCCAAAAAAATCCAAAAAAAACTTTGAGACATTTTGAACTCAATTAAAATATTTTTGGCAAAACTTTATATTAACTTTGCATAAATTTGAATAGTTTTCAACAAAAGGCCAAATATAAATATATTTAATAAATTCCAATAAAATCCAGTAAAATCCAAATAAATTCCAGAAAATCATAAGATGCACAAATAACCAATAAAATAACATTTAAGCAAATTTTGGGATGTTACATCTAGTCCAACGCAAGAGTGAGGTTCGATTGAATGGCTATGATTTTTACTAATCATCGACAGTTTATTGGCAATGAACGGTCTGTAATTTGTTTTATCACAGACGGCCCCAAAACGTTTATTGATGACCTTTTTAATCATAGATGATACTTTATCATCGCTGCCGGCTCGAGGCAGGCGGTGATAAGATTATCACTCAGGTTGATGCGGGGAGTCAGATTGTACTAACTGTGGGTTTGTACCATAATCCGACGGTGGATATATATATATCTTCTTGGTTTTCTCCAAGAACGGCGGTGAAAATCTTGCCTTTTAATCATAGACTGTTCGTTAACTGTCTGTGAAGACAGTTTTAACTGTCTATGGTGTGTTTCTATGTGCTAGTGTACACAACATCTGCGGCTCCCAAGTGAATATTAATTTCCATGAGTTTTGCGTCGGCATCAACTTGATGGCACCTTTTTAAAGTGAGATGCTACGCAGTTGCTTTCTTTCTTCCTCGGTCATGTCTTTCTTTTGTGGTTGTCTTCCACGGATGGTTGAGATTTCTTCGTTTCTGTTCCCGTTGTTCGATTCACGGTTTTGTGCTTTTTCTCTGGTTGGTGCGGCGGAGGAGTTGTTTTCTGGTTGGCGGCGACAGGTCTCTGTGGTGGAAGTGCGGTGATCATCATCGCGCCCTCATCGTCTTAATCCGCATTCGCGTTTCTCCTAGCTTTTTGTTCCCATCTCGCGAGGATTCGATTACATCCCCACCGACAATCCACGTGGGTATCGATGCAAAGTCCGTGGACTCTATGGCCAAGCCGCGCCTCAGCCACCTTTATGGTAATGCCATGAAATGTAGTTGCGGTGTCTGTTCTCTTGATGTCATCCACGAGCGCGACCATGCTCTTGAGAATCCACAATGGCGCGAATGCTCTTACGAGCACCGGGGTGATGAGCTCGGGGCTTTCACGGGTGGCGTGCGTGGTGAGCTTTACATGCGGCTTGCTCCACGGCCTTATCTAGTTCCGACCTTTGTTCCTCTAGCGCCTCGTGATAAAGATCTTTTATCGGACGTTCCAGTTGATCTTCTCTTAATCTCTTTGAGCGTTTGTACATCCACATGCTGTCTGCGAGGAAGGCTTCTTTCCACGTGACCAAACCAACTCCTGCAGTGCGACTGGATGCTCCTTGTTACCCGAGGCTATAGTTGGCCGTCATTCTCCCGCCGTGGCGCGAAAGATCCTTGGGAAGGCCGTGAGTGAGCATCTCGCGATTCTCGCGGCACTTCACACTCTCTATCGGTTACGAAGCTTAGGCACCATCATCGGAGATAGAAGCACCCTCCCAAGCAAACAGTGCTTTGATCTTTCGCTTAAAGCGGCCGTTGCGAAATTATACTTGCGGTCATTTCTTGTTCGGACCGATCCCATCTTGGTATTTTCTTCACGTACCCTCCTGCTCCTAGTCCGTGAGGGTGAATATTCTTATCAGCGCTTGCTTTGTTCCTTTCACTTACTATGTGAGCTTCTTGAGACCTCTTATACGCATACAAATTCATCCCAGAACTCCCTTAACTCTTGGGTGCGTGGTAAAATTCGGGCGTTTCATTCTTTTTCACATAATTTTTGTTTAATGCTTGTCTTCCAATTCTTCCTGATTGCATGTCTGAGTGCTCGTTTCTTTGCAACCACTTTCCGGTCCCTTGGGAGCCGGAAAACTTGTTTCAGCTTGTCCCATAAAGAGTTCTTGACTCATTGGGTACCACCCATTGGTCTGCTCATGGCCAATCCATGATCTGATAGGCGATGGGCACGTCATCCCTAGCAATAACCCCGCGAGTACATCTATGCGGCCCCAATGATGACTTAGGTATAGCGGGTTCCCGATTGCCGAGAGCTCCACTATGTTAAAAATTCCCTTAGGCATCTTGTTAGGACCACGACTTGCGCTCCATGTTACCGAAAGGATTCATCCCATCCGTACTCAACCGAACCTTATATTCTTACATCATATGCGAAAGTGCTTCTTATATTTTACATCGATGTTCCTCCATTGCCCGTAGTCGTGAGGTGTCCGAGCATTCCATGGTTCTTACGCTCTTGGCGTGCGCATCGTAGCAATTGGGCATGCTTTTGTTCGCAAACAATCGATTGGGACGGACGCTTATTGATGACCTTTTTAATCATAGACTGTTCGTTAACTGTCTGTGAAGACAGTTTTTAACTGTCTATGGTGTGTTTCTATGTGCTAGTGTACACAACATCTGCGGCTCCCATGTATATCTAGATTCGATTATCCTTCATTTGATGAATATTAATTTCCATGAGTTTACAAGATTTTTTGTAGGGAGGTTACTTCTTCATGTTTCTCTAGCTTCATAAAAAAAGTTTCTGTAACTCCGATCACAAATTTCCATGCATCATCACTTTGGTCCTTCCAGTTTGTTGATTTATGCATATGGCTTCCGGCTAGCAAGGTTATAAATTCAGAAATGACAGAGAATGTCAACCTACTCTAAAGTATGCTCCCAGCGGATATACAGGTATTTTCCAGTTGTTAACTGTTACCACTCAAGTTCATCCCTATATTTAAATGATCAAGATAAACAAACATAATAATTGCAGTCAATCAATCAAAACGTCTGCAAAATGTCACCATCAACAACCATCATCTTTATATGGAAGACAGATTCAGTAGATTTCTTTTCATTTTCCTTCCAAAACATATTAATTAAATATGTTCGTCTAGTTCATACGTGGCGTTACGCTACGCACCAGGTATCCATGTAGCTCGATGCATTTATGTTTTGGATTGCTGAATAATTTACCCTTGCCGGTCTCTTCCGGCAAAACAACATGCTGCAGAAAAGACAGGACGGCCTCTTATTTTCTGCACCTGTCCTTGCGGAATGGGATCCAGTAACAGACGTATAATTTGTTTTTGGCGACGAAAACAAAGACGTAATCCATCAGCTGGTACTGGGTTCAAAAACCGAGTCATGGTCAGTTCCGCAAACCAGCTGGTTTCTGGGACAAAAACCGACCTGCTTTATTTGTTGAATTTCGAACTTGTACTACAATTGTACTTCCCTTTGATTCTAAATATAACTCTTTTTATATTGATACAGCGTCCAAGGTGATATTTTTAATATCAATTGAGTAACGCAAATATCTGTTGTTTAAAATAAAATAATTAGGAATTATGACAGTATATTTTATGTTGGATCTATTAGTTTCCACGTTTTATTGTCAATTTCGGTAATTCTTTATATATTAATGGTTATCACAATGCTTACTAGGCACGGCTTTTAGAACAACTTATTTCAGTAGAACGAGGGGATTAGCGGTAACTTTTGCCAAGGCTTTGTTGGAACACACAAAAAAAAGCCGAAATTCAACTCAACGCAAAAAAATTTACCAGGCACCAGACTCGAACCCACGATCTTCAACTCTTTAGAACAACACACAAACCAACTGAGCAAGGGCTCTTCTGCAACTTACATTGCTTCTGATTTGCTTACATCTTACAGGGCTCTACCCAGCCCCTTATAAGGCTGCTGACGGCAGTTCTCAACCGATTCGGATTGAACTCCAAGCACTACTTAGATTCAACAATTTCCAAACCAAACTTTCCTATTACAAGATTAACTCTATGAATCACCCCCTTAACTTTGTAACATAACTCTAACTTATTAAGGCAATCGGTTTCAACTACGATTTGCCCAACTTTTACTCGACACAGGACTATAACGCATCTCCAAGGAGTTCTGTCTTCTTCTTGCTGGCCATAATACCGGTGACGCACCTCACCGATGGTTACGACCTGTGCCTCAACCCCAATTGTCTTTTCACCGGTAACGCAACTTGACGGCGACGCAGACTCGCATTAAAGCTTACTCACGAGAGAACTTGAACACACCTACAAGAACTCTCATGCGCACACACATCTAGAACGACAGCCACAACTCTTCAACATCCTGGACTCCTCTTCAACGAACTTGACTTTGGATGACGAACGCACCTCTTCAACATCCCAGACTCAACTCTCTTACTTGACACAATCGGCACCAAGATGCATCATCTTCAACACCTCCCACGCAACTTTGACCGTCTCCTTTTCGGCCAGTAGAAAGATCGTTTCCTCCAAGATGCCTTCATAGATGGCGGCAAGGCCATCTTATCCTTGCGCACATCGTCGTTGCCATCTACGATCGTGTCCCATAGTCCTTGAGCCCTCAGATACACCTTCATCTTTATTGCCCATGCTGCATAATTGCTCTTCGTGAGCATCGGATAATGCAACGAGATAGCGGAACTCTCCTTCGCCATCACACCCGACATTGCCTCATCACCGGTGACACCACTTCCCGAAGACTGAGGCATTATCTTGAGCATACACGGATCAAGAATCTAGCTCTGATACCAATTGTTGGAACACAAAAAGAAATAAAAATCGAAATTCAACTCAACGCAAAAAAATTGCCACACACCAGACTCGAACCCACGATCTTCAACTCTTAAGAACAAGACACAAACCAACTGAGCAAGGGCTCTTCTGCAACTTACATTGCTTCTTATTTGCTTACATCTTACAGGGCTCTACCCAGCCCCTTATAAAGGCTGCTGACGGCAGTTCTCAACCGATTTGGATTGAACTCCAAGCACTACTCAGACTCAACAATTTCCAAACCAAACTTTCTTATTACAATATTAACTCTATCAAGGTATATAATCTAGACAAGGTAATGAGATGAATTTTGAAGCACGGTCAAGAGTTATTATTGGGAAAAATTAGGTTTTAACTGGCCTAAAGCAGCTTAGGTAAGTTGGTGGTTATTAGCATCTTGGCCTTGGTTTATATATGGAGGATGTGGTCCCAAGTAAAGCTAGAAGTAGTAATGGAGACTATACAACTAATCCTGATGAGGCTTAATTTTGAGAAAAGGTTAATAACCAAAAAGGTTACACAGGTAGAAGTTCTACGGAGAGAAGGGATAAGCTTGTAAGAAATTTTATAGAAAGAAGAGATAAATTATTTTATGATTTCCTATTTATCCTATGGGTTAAGTTTCCCATATTCATACATAAGGATAATTTATTGTGAAACTTTAACCTAGAGCTAGAAGGATAATATGTTATAAACAAAATAAAAACCAATTTTCAAGTAGCAAGTTATAAACACCACATAAATATGCTTTATGTAACTAGAGCTAGATAATATGTTACGCGTAAGGGTTCTTATCTTAAGATGGATTCTAATATATTCTAATCTTCAGCATTTTACTATTGGGTGATGCCGTCTCTTCATGAAGTAGAATCTTCGAGCTTTACTTCTGCTTTGTCGAGGTTAGTGAAGCATTGTGTGCTTCCTTGAGATTCTTGGCATAAACATCGTAGTCTTCATTGGCTAGCATGAAGGATGGTAGCGACATGTCTCGGACGTCTTCAGAAGAAAATAGTGAAGATGAACCATGGGCAAAGATTTCTTTTTAAGGAAAGAGGAACTTGTTTACAAATCAAAATGAAAATAGGGATAAGAGTAGGATCATAAGAAAAAGGAAAGAATAGCAAAGACTACAGTTGCAAATATAGTAACTTTTGAAAATAAGATTTTGAATTTGCTTATTCTAATACTAATGACCATTCTACCTAGGGTCTATCCTACAGCCAGTATAGCTCTGGTACTAACTATAACGACCCTCCATTTTTGCATAAATGCAAAAATAGAAATCTAATGTGCAAACAGTACTAGTCCCATGATCAGTAACTAGTACGCACATGTTCAACAATTGGAACCACAACCATACATCATATTATTAAGCGAAGCTATTATACAAAGCTCTTACAACTTAGAGCATATATAGCAGCAAAAGAAGCAAAGTCTTGTAGTATGCCCATCCAATCCGCAGGCAACTGACAAGGCATAATCCCTAAAAAGATCGCTTTATCGAAATTCCCGCAACCTGCAACGAAAAGAAAACTTCGGAGCTTCGCTGACTTTTCCACCTAAAAACAACATATTAAGCAAGGGTGGGTACTTTACGTACTCCGCAAGACTTTAGCAAAACCTATAATATATGCATGCCATTTCAAAGGAAAGGCTTCTACGTTTAATTTGCATAAAGCAAAATTTAAGTTGTAAATCAAGTTGTCATTTGCAAACGAAATTTATAAGAGCAAGTTTGACTGATAAGAAATAAGCAAAGCATAAGTAATACTCACAGTCCTTCATGGGCAACAAATAATCTAGATCATGAAATCCAGCAATGTCGGTCCTTTGACATAAAATGACATTTGCTAAACAAGTTTCAAACCAAAACCCATTTTTTAAAAATACCAAAATCTAACATTGGAATGACTTCACCAAGTGCTCATGACCGCGGGCGCAGCTAATCGATTAGATTTACACTCTGCAGAGGTGTACAACTTTACCCACAAGACATGACTGACTCTTTGTGTAGATCATTAGCACACTTCCTTTGGTGTGCCACAGAGAGTCATGACATAACCGTTACATTACCCAGACTTAACTTTGCACCAGCACCGGGACGTTAGACCCATACTATGACAGAAGAACTCAGAGCATAAAAATGATGATTCTTCCCATAGCATGGCGTACACCGTTATATTGGTAAGTGTGGCTCCCAACACCTCGATGAGGGCACCCCGTCGAGCAAACCTTGAAGGGAGGCCCGTACTACTTCGGCCTTCCAATGTGCAAAGTTAAAATCTACGTAACTTAATAAGTTAAGGCTGCCCCATCCCAGCACTTGTGGTTGCACAGATTTCTTGGATCAATAGCATCCCATTGTTTGGTTCTTAATCCGACACGGGCAATAATCTCCCCCTACACTACGTGCAAATCCCTCTGCACAACCGACTATTGCTAGTAATCACCCACGTCAAAATCATAGTTTTATCTTGGGTTTTTAATCAAAGTACCAGTAACCAACAATGTCATATCCAACATTTTTCATTTCTCAAGAAACAATTTTGATCTGATCATTTACATCGTTGGTTCTAAAGTATGGCTAAGCATCGTTAATATGTAATCGCATATACCATGATGACATTAAGTAATGTCTATCCTTAATCTATGGTTATCAAGGTTCACATATCCATACTTATCAAGAAAGTTTCATAAGACAATAGGTATATCTACCAGTACCACAAAATAGCGAATTTACAGAAATAAACGTGTGAGACCCCGTTCTGATGAACAGGAACCTCCATGTGATTATTGTGCCATTCCCTAGATCTGTAGCTAGCACTCACATGTTTACAACAATTGGAATCACAACCATACAACATATTATTAAGCGGAAGCTATTATATAAAGAAAACTGTACAACTCGGAGATATAGCAGCAAAAGAAGCAAAGTCTTGTAGTGTGCCCATCCAAAACCCGCAGGCAACTGACAAGGCATAATCCCTAGAAAGATTCGATGAAGAAAATCTCGCAACCTGCGACGAAAAGAAACCTTCGAAGCTTCGCTAACTTCTCCACCTAAAAACAACATATAAGCAAGGGTGAGTACTTTCGTACTCCGCAAGACTTGAGCAAAGCCTATAATATATGCAGGCCATTTCAAAGGAGGCTACTACGGATAATTTGCATAAAGCAGAATTGATATTGAAAATCAAGTTATTTGCAAACGGAATTTGTAAAAGCATATTTGACTGATATGAAATAAGTAAAGCATAAGTATTACTCACAATCCTTCGCGAGCATCGAATAATCCAGAAATGGAATCCAACAATGTCGATCCTTTGACATGAAACAAAAGCTGCTAAACAGGTTCCAAACCAAAACCCAATTTTAGGAAATACAAAAGACTAACATTGGAATGACTTCACCAAGTGTCCTTGACCGTGGACGCGGCTAATCGATTAGATTTACACTCTGCAGAGGTGTACAACTTTACCCACAAGGAATGATCAACCTTTTCGCCAAATCAATTAACACACTTCCTTTGATGTGTCGGCAAGGAGATCATACAGAGCCGTTACATTATCTAGATGTGGCTTTGACTCAGCCCAGGACGTTTGACCCTCGCCATGAAAACAGAAACACTCACCCAAGTCGTGGATCCTTTTTCATCACACCCAACACCACATTTCTGTTTATGGCAAGGTGTACACCGTTGCATTGGTATGTAGAAACCCCTACAGACAGATCAAACCGGAATGCCTGTGCAATCTCCTGCCTTTCTTAGATGCAAAGCCACAACTAAACAACTTAATAGGCTAAGACCCGCCCATACAAGCCCTCATGGGTGTACGAAAATTCTTGGATCTATAGCGTCCCATTGCTCGGTCCTTAATCCGACACGGGTGATACTCCACCCTAGCTATGTGCAACTCCCTCTACACCTCCGGCTATTGCCAATAATCGCCCGCATCAAAACCATATTTTTGTTTTGGGTTTTTAATGAAAATACCCATAACCAACAGCTTCATTTCCAACATTTTCCATTTCTCAAGAAACACATTTTGATCTGATCATCATTCTCATTTGTTCTGAAAGCATGGCTAAGCATGGATAAGAGTAATCGCATATACCCATGATGACATTAAGTAATTGTCTAAGCTCATTCTATGGTTATCAAGGTACACATATTCATACTTATCAAGGAAGTTTCATGAGACAACAGGTATAACTACCAGTACCACAAAATAGCGAATTTACAGAAAATAAACGCATGCATGAAACGTTTTAATAAACATAATGCAAATTAAATTCTGGGATCAAGATGGTCAAAGGAGGGTGCTTGCCTTGCTTATTTATTGCTTACGACGAAGACGAAGCCACGACTGACGGAGGCAAAGACAGAGGAAGGGACGTCGAATTCTACACGTCGATCAATCGGAAAATAGCAAATATCCAACTTTAGTAAGGGCAAAAAGAAAACAGACAGAAAATCGAATAAAGATTTATTGCAGAAAATAGGAAAGGTTTAGGGTTTGGATTATATGATTTCGAGATCTCATGATTTAGATGGTTACATATTCATATAGTTAATGACTTTTATTATGATCAAACAAGGTTTATTCTATAGGTTACCTATTCTTGAATTACGAATTCAAGAGGCTAAAATTATGAATTCTTGTATTTATAACTTCGAATTATAGATGCTAAAATTATTTGGATTAAAATAATTAAAACACTAGTTAAAAGGGTTATGCAAAACACACTTAATTCCTTAAGTGATTTGCATAAGAAGGGGTTTTGAATAAGATAGATCTGTTAAGATAGGGTACTAGATTTATTTATGGTTTGTAAGAAGGTTCTGGTGATACAAAAATATATTAACTACAAACTTCTTCGTTAATACAAAGCTCACTTATTCATATTATAAAGTTCATTAAACATAATATTTTGGGTTATTTAACTAACATGATTTATGTGGAAAACATGATGAAATATGATTATTTCATCATAATAATATAGTATATACTTTGGATAATGATTCTAAACAACTTTTATGAATTATAATGTTTAGCTGAAAAGCTAAACGCGTTGCTAAAAAGCTAACATGACACTAAAGTTTACGTTGAACGAAATCGGCCAAAAAGGGCTACAACTATCCTTATCATATTAGGGTTTTGCATAAGCAAAAACTATATGAATCATAAGTTATAATTAAAACATTTTCTCAGAACATAGTAGTACATATCATAAACATCATTTCTGATTTATTCTATATGGGATTCGTAATAGGATGAGGAATTCTATAGATTGATGAAAAGGCTTAAGTGCTTCTAAAATCCAGAAATTATAATATGTAAGGTTATTTCGCTATCAAGCTTTATATGTTAAGCATGACAAAATAAGATTCTTTCTTCAGAATATGATAGTATTAACTTTGTACAGCATTTTTAAATCGATATTATAAATTTTACTAACAAGACGAGTTATTTTCTTTGCTGTTGAAAAAGCATAAATGACCACAAAGTAACGTTATAGCGAGTCGGATTTCGTTTACAGTTTGCGGCTACACTGTACATAATTATTCATTCATTTTTCTGGTATTAGCAGGGTATGGTCCTAGAAATGTTTTAGAATTATTTTGGCATCATTTTACTTTTGGCCGAGGTGTTTTGTAGGCATATGAAGTATGAAGGCTATTATGAGCGTAATCCAGTTTAGCTCTTTTTGCCGATTAGTATGATCTTATTTCAAAGAGTACACTAAGATTAGCTTTACCTAACCTGATACTTAATTTATGAGGTTGTAGGTATTTACAAACTACTGTTGTTATAATTAAGATAGTTCAATAACAAGTAACTAGTTTCATTATTATTCTGAATATTCGCGTTTGACTTATATTCGATTATCTTGCAGGCTTATCCTAAATCAAGCTCCTGAATATTTTGTTATTGCCAAAAATATTAGTTTCATGATTCATACTGAATATATATATACATATACTATTGTTAGTTACTTCTTCATATGCATATATATACTCCTTTTATGCTTGATTTCACTTTTACTCATGAAAACTATTTAAGTCAAGCCATTTAGTTAATCATTTTCTATGTTCTGGAGTCTTACTGTTATGCTAAGACATACACATTATTATTATTATTATTATTATTATTATTTTCTTATTTAAAAATTCCTTTTACACTTTTAATGTATTGAAAACAATCTTTAATAGAAAATGATTCAAACCTAAATGGAACTTAAATATTTTTATATATTTAGGTTTCTGAAGGTCTAAGGATTCTAATAAAATTAGTTTCATTCCATTTTGAATTTGTTTACAACATTTTAATATGTAGCATACATTGAGCCCTTTTGTTTGAATTTAAATTTTAAATTAACCCAGTACTGTTTTTTAAAAATGTTTTTGCATATTTTGGAAGCACTTGATTTTAGATGATTTTAGGAATTTTTTTCATTTCATTCGGATTAATTATGCAAAAGATATTCAAGATTGAATTTAATTCGGTTTGGAAAAATGAATTGAAAATTGGAAATACGTTCTCAGAGCTGAGAAAGCGTATTCTACCGGTTGACTGGAAATCTTACTCTGGCTAACATGCCGAGCCTGTCGCGCAGTGAACCGAAGCAGGGGAGCGGCTAGGGCACAGCGCCGACGGTGCTCCGGCGAGGGGGAGGGCAGCTAGAGCATCAACTCGACAGAGCGCATCCGATTTGGGTCTCGACGCCGGCGTTGATGGCTAGGGCAGCGCGCCACGGAGAGCTTGGGGCGGTGCTAATGGCGCGCCGACTGGGAGCAAGAACAAAGGCATGATAGATTGAATGGGTAACGAATTTAGCATTAACGTATCACCTGGATTCCGTTTTGGCAGTCGATTCGATCAGAGAGATACCGAGTTGGGCTGCCCACGCGCGTCGGCCGTGGGGAAGAAGGGAACGCGTGGAGACGGTGATTTGACTAACCAGAGCTGCGATTGATAGGCGAGAAGTGATCACGGTGTCCTAATGGAGCTTCAGGCCGGAGGAATTCGAAAATGGCTTACTCAGTGAGGTGAATTGCTTCACGACCTCAAGGCTCAGGCTCCTCTGGCAATGGCGGCTTCCAGAGAACACGAAGGTTTCGGCTAGTCTCGATGGTTGAGTAGATGGAGGAGGAGTGTAGGCTCCAGAGAAGTGTTTCGAATGGTTTTATAGAGGGTCAAGGTGGATGCTCCAGGGTTTGCACGCACGCGCGACTTGCGGCTCAGTTCTGTGCAGAACGGCGAGGTGGCGCAGGTCTTCCGGGTTTGACACAGCACGGTATGGTGTGGGAGAACTCAAGGACAAGTGTGGCAGCAATCACTTGCTCAGGCGGCGTCGCTGATGCATTGAACCAATTCGAGCAAAGTCAGGCGAGAGGATGAATCAGGAGAGAGCAAGCAGCGCCTCGGCCGAGAGAAGAAGAGAAGGGGCGCAGCGGAGCTGGTGGCTGACAGCGGGACCGGGGTCCACCGGGCAGTGACAGAACTAGTTTCTCCGTTGCTTCCAAATGAATGGCCAAAGACAAAGAACGGCCCACACGTCGGTGAGAGAAAACAAGGCAGAGAGATAAGCTTCACCCGACCACTCTGTGATTGCATTAAAAATGCTACCAAATCAAGTTGAAAAATTTCTAAACTTTTTGACCGACATGCTCTGGAAGTTTTCCTCCTTAAATAAAAATTTCGGACCAAAATATCATATACTTAATTAATTAAAATTCTGACACTGTGGACTTGTACAGGATTTGCATTTTGGTATTTATTTATTTAGGGGTGTAAATCATATTAAATATTTTCTAAAATTTTTATAGGAGTTAATTTTTTATTATGTATATCTGAAGGACCGAAATGGCGAACAGAGGGGGGGTGAATGGTCGCAAATAAAAATTCCCCCAAAATACTCCAACAAAAACCTCGACAAGATCGCTCAAAAGGAATTGTGAAAAACCCGAAAAACTAGACAACTATGTGTACCCCAAGCTTGCATGGATAAGTACCATAAAATATGTGGGGATTTTTGAGTCACAATCCTGGTTGTCTAGTGTCCAAGATAAAGAGGAATCAATTCAAACTCTTGCTTTTAGAAAGGACATCAATTCAAATCACAAAAGTCACTTTCAGAAAAGCAAAAGCAGAATTCCCAGAACATGTCCTCAATTTGCACAGGAGGTTGGTGGGTTTCTGTAGCTCACAAAATTTTGAGACTTTTTCTCCCTGTGAGCATCAGAGTCTTGAAGAACTCCACCAAATTTCTCATCAAAAAGCCTTACAGAAAAAACACGAAAAATCGAAGAACACAGTCTGGTCAAGAACATCGAGCAGAACGTTTGGGGCTCGGTTTTCACCTCATGGCGACCAAACGGTACAACAAGTGAACTCCAAAATGTTTCTGCAAGCGGATATCAGAGTCCCGCACCTCATTCAACAAGAATCACTCAAAAAGGATTTTTCTATATTTTTACAAAAATCAAACACTGACTGCTGCGCGAAGAACAAGTTCAGAACAAAGTTGGAACTTGAAAGAAAAGATGTTCTCTACTCAATCCAAGAGTGCAAAAGAGATGTAAAACCATATGAACACACTCAAAACATCCAAGAGCAGCAGCATTTAGAAGGAGGGGAGGCAAATCCAAATTACTTGAAAGTAAATTGCGGGAATGTAATTGCGGGAAAGTAAATGCTGAATTTAAATTATGTAAAGTAAAGACATAATGTAAATGCATAAAATAAATTCAGAGGTGGATGAATAAAACTTTCATTTCTGGAAGGAGGTTACAAAGCCTCACATTCATGTGGGCAAAGCTCAAATGAGCATCAAAACCTCAACACCTTCAAGGGAAGGAGGCTACCCTCCACCCCTATTTATACTACTCTTGGGCCACCTACCACCCTTGGATGAGTCCCTCAACCCTAGAGCACTCATCTAAGGGCTAGGATTAACCCACACACACAGCCATGCAAGGGCTAACCCAAAACCCACACACATACCGGGTTTTCTTGCACGTTTTCAAAGCATACTACCTAGACCCGCTAACCTATCAACTAGACCTCAATCCGACGGTCCTCATTGATCCACGCGGCATCTAGCTAGCATCATCTCCTTTCCTTGTCTTCTTGACTTGCCCGACTCCGTCTCCGATCATCTTCCGCGATCTCCCAACCGTCTGGACCTCCGACGCCTCGCCTAGTCCCGGTCATCCTTCGCACCATGACCTAGCACCGTCGTCCTGCAACCATCAAAAACAAGGAAACTCCTCACATAGCAATGCCCACAAAGATGTGCAATAAACCATGCAACTCACCACTACTGTGTCCATACGGCTTGGAGACAACTCAAATTGCTTCATTTTGAAAATCAATCCAAATCAAACTCAAACTTGAGCACACCTTGCTCAAATAAAGTCAAATACTCATCACAAACATGGATGGACCTCCACATGGTCCTTCAATCTCCCCTTGATGAGTATATTGACAAACCACAAAAAGGCATAAATTTGAGTTTGAAGAAAATGAAGAAGAAAGCAATTTTAGTTGCAAAGTCAAACTTGGTCCAAAGATAGAAATTAAATTAAACCATGACCAAGTTGACGAAGAGGAATTTAGATTTTAGAGTTAAATTTAACAAAGAGCAAGTTTTCAACAAAACTCTAAAATCCAACTAAACATGTCAAATGTGATTATGATCCAATGTAAGTAGTAGCATAGTTTTACAAAGATCATAATAACCAAATAAGCATTCACATTTTATCTTTTAGTGATGCCTTTTCTCGTTATCTCCCCTTTGGCAATATAGGCATCAATTTTTTTATGTATGCATGAAATGCAATCGAAAAAGCTTTGAGGATTATCCAATTGATCAAAATGGAAGGATATTACACCAAGCTTGTCAATTTCGAAGATGACTAAACTAAGACATGTCCAAGTGCAAATCGAGCTTAGTTTTGAATATTTCATTTTAGCAAGATTTGACAAGTGCAACACTTAGCTTTAGTTTCAAAAATAGAAGAATAGCCACTCTAAGGATCAAAAGGAAAACCTAGAGTTCAACCTACTCAACACGTTGGGAATCTAGAAGAGCATACAAGGTCCTTCGGCTCATTTATCACTTAATGCAAATTTTGATTTATCATCATACAAGACATAGCGGGTGCAAATGTTTGACATTATTTGCATTCTTTACCCACATATGTCTTTGTTTTTAATTTATTTGCATTTTCTTTTGACAACCAATTGACTCAAGCCGTATGCGACCATCTCAAGATGAGCTCTTAAGAGGATGGTCTAGGTCAAACACGATGTATTCCAAGTTCATCCCAAGTGCAATGGGAAGCGGTCTTGTGAATACAAGGTGTTGAGTCGTATGTGCACAAGAAGAGTCAATTTTGTTTAATTTTCATTTTTAGCACAACGATTCATGAGCAATTGAAGGACTCGCATGGATCAAACTAGTTTCACCCAAGTTGCTATAGGGACTCTAGAGAACTCCTAAATTTCTCAAATTATGGCACAAACCTCTAGAGAAGAAACCTAGCAAGTAAAAGCAACAAGTTTCATCAAGTTTTTCATTTAAGGCTTATTTCATTTTTAAGCTTAGCAAGTTAAATGAACTTGGACATACCTAAGCTAGTGATTTTCTTCAAATGATGTAGCATGGTGTATAGCATGAAGAAGAAATCAATTGCATAATAGACAAAGCTCATAAAATGAAAATGCAGTCTAAATGCAATGCATGAACAGATTCCCAAACTCCCCTCAACAAATGAATCAATTTTAAGCTCAAATCTGGTTAAAGTTGAGTTATTATCAAGATTAGGTATAAAGAAAACCCGAATGAACTCAATAATAACCGAAAAAAAGAATGAGGAGAAGAAGTCGAGAACCGCAAAACCGGATGGCTATAGAGCATAGAAAAGATAGAAGAGACTCACTACGGCTCGGACTCGCTCTTATCTTCCCCAAAGGATGACATAGGAAGTCGACTCTAGATCCCAACTAAGGAGTGCACATGCACTGCCTACCAGGAGGCCCAATACCGCTAGACTTATAAGACCGTGAGGAACTCAACCTAGAGAGAAGAGAGAACAACTAATCAAGCATGATAGCAACCTAAAGCACAAGATAAGAGGTCAATGCAAGGCATGCCAAGTCTAAGTGAGTGAACTCAACTCAAGAAAACAAGCCCAAAGTCACCCAAGAAACACAAAGAAAAGAAAAGCTAGAAGAAAACATATAATACATAATATACAAACCACCCCCTCACGAAGGCCGTAAGGGCTCACGACTCAAGCTCACTCCTCAAGGCAACAAATCTGGAGCTATTCAAAGGCTTGGTGAAAATATCGGCTAATCAAGGTCACTCTCTGAATCAAGCGCGATATCTCCCTTCTCCACATGGTCTCTAAGGAAGTGATATCTAATATCAATGTGCTTGGTCCGAATGTTGCACGGGTTTTTAGCAATGCAAATGGCTGAAGTGTTGTCACGAAAAGTGGCACACTCTCTATCTCTAACCCATAGTCCCGTAAGGTCGATCTCATCCAGAGCACTGCTACAAAGAACTCAGTTGCGAAAGAACATACTCGGCCTCGCGGTGGATCAGGTAACTCCTGACCGCTTCCTAGATGACCAAGAAACAAGAGAAGTGCCAATGAATTGGCAAGTGCTGAAGTGCTCTTCCTATCTATCCTACAACCGACAAAAGTCGGCATCGGAAAAGGCTCTAAGAGATAGACAAGAAGACGAAGAGTACCAAATACCATAATCGGTGGTAGCACGAAGGTACTGAAATGCGCTTGACCGCCTTGGCGGAGAGGCGCGAGAGAAGCTTGAAATCGAGCGCACGCGCACACACAAAGAAATGTATGTCCGGCCTCGAAGCGGTGAGATACAAGAGGAGCCGATCATGCTCAAACTCCTTTTGATCGCCAGGCTCACCATCCTCATCGGGCTCGAGGACAGCAGCAGGTGGCCATAGGAGTCATCACCGCTTCCCATCGGACATGTCAAGCGCCTCAGAGGTCACGTATATTGCCTTGATGCAAGAAAGTGCCCTCCGAGTCCGCTTGATTTGGAAGCCAAGAAAGTAGCTCAACTCGCCCATCATACTCATCTCAAACTCTGTGCTCATCACCTCGTAAAACTGAGACACAAGCGAATGAGACGAGCCACCAAAAATGATATCGCCCACATAAATCGACAAGAAGAAAATGAGACTCATGGTGTCCGATGAATGCAGAGTTTTGTCTACTATGCCCATTTGAAGTCATGGTGAGAAGATAAGACTTGAGCCTCTCATACCATGCTCGGGGCTCGCTTGAGTCCATACAAAGCTTTGGAGAGCTTGTATACATGACTCGAAACTTGGGGTTCTCGAACTCGAGGTTGTTTGACATAAACCTCTTCCTCAATATAGCCATTGAGGAATGCACTCTTGACATCCATTTGATAGAGCTTGAAGCCTGGGATGCAGAGAATGCAAGCAGATCCTAATAGCCTCTAGTCTAGCTACAGGGCAAAGGTCTCCTCAAAGTCAAGACCCTCAACCTCGAGAAAAACCCCTGCAACTAGCCTAGCCTTGTTGCGAATGACAACCCCATTCTCACTGCTTATTTTTGAACACCCACTTGGTCCCAATGACATTATGACCAGATGGGGGCTCGACAAGCTGCCATACCTTGTTCCTCTCAAAGTTCTCAAGTTCCTCATGCATAGCATTAATCCACGATTCATCGGATAATGCATGAGAAACATCTTTCGGCTCAAAGGAGGCAACGGCAAGAGTGGAGGCAGAATCGACAAACCTGATTTTGAGCGAGTGACGCGCTCAAACAGATCACCAATGATCTGATCAGGTGGATGAGCTTTCTGGATATGACGGGGAGGACCAGAAGCAGAAGTGGCCTCTACCTCATGCACAGAAGAGGTAGGAGCAGAGCCACTCGCTGAAGGAGAGTCGGAAGGCAAGGGCTGGTCACTCTGAGGTGCAGAAATGGAAACAGGAGGCACCTCAGGTAGAGAGGGAACTGGATCCGGTGGAACACCATCATCTCCATCATCCTCATCTTCTACAAAGATGGTCTCGGAGGGATAAGAAGAGCTCAAACATCGTGTCTAGCTCCTGGCTAGCCTCATCAAGGTCACATCACGGTCTCTATGATCCTATACGCATCAACACCTGCACCCTATAGCTACGAGAAGAAGTCGAGTAACCTAGAAAGATACCATCAGAAGAGCGAGACTCAAACTTATCTAGGTTACTAGACTTCAAGATAAAACACTTGCAACCGAAAACGCGAAAATGAGACACACTGGGCTTTCGCCCATACCTCAACTCATAAGAAGTGCGATGCAAATGTGCTCTCAAAACACGCGATTAGAAACATGGCAAGCGGAGCTATAGCCTCAGCCCAAAACTTCCTAGAGTATCAGACTGCGTCTAGCATCGTCCCAGCCATCTCAACCGTGGTCCCGTTCTTCCTTTCCACTACGCCATTCTCACGAGGAGCGTAGGGAGAAGAGAGCGATGCTCTAAACCGGACTCCACACAAAACTCTCAAAGTAGGAATTCTTGAACTCCGTGCCATTATCACTGCAGATAGCTCGTAATGCACAGGAGCTCAATAGACAACCCATCGATCAAACCCTCAAGTGAGAAAAGGTCTCATCCTTCGAGGCCATGAAGAATACCCAAGAGTATCTAGAAAAATCATCAACGATGACAAGAACATACCACTTCCCTCCTGCCGATCGCACTCTAGCCGGACCAACAGTGTCCATATGTAAAAGTCTGTCACGGTGCATCGACCATCACTACGGTGGATCGGAGGAAGAGAAGCGAGAACCATCTTGCCATGTCGGCAAGGAGAGCAAACTAAGTCTTTGACCATCTTGAGTTTGGGCAAACCCGAATGAGATCATGGTCGCTAACTCGGGTCAAATGATCAAAACCAATGTGACCAAGTCTCCTATGCCGGAAGGAGAGATCACGGACTCGAAGCAATCAAACATCGAAGAGAGTCTCCGAAGAAGCGTAAAAATCAGCACGAAAGACTCTCCCAAATCTAGAAATCCATAGAACTAACCCTCCCGATGAATCAAGGATTCTACAGGCATTACTCTTGAAGCTTACCTCGAAAGAGTCATCGATAAGTCGAGAAACAGAGAGCGATTGTATTGCGACTTACTTACTAAGGCAACATCTTTAAGAATGAAATTTTGGTTAATGCAGATGGTACCTTTAGCAATGACTCTACCTCAAGATGCATCCCCAAAAGTGATTAACTCATCACCGGGCTCGGACTAGGAAGAGAACCAACGAGAATCTCCGGTCATATGACGAGAACAACCGAGTCAACAATCCAAACATCGCCCTTCCCCATCCGGATTTAACCCGATCAAGACACAAGAGAGAAAGATGACTCGATCGGATAGAGTGAAGACTTAGGAACCCAATATCAACCATACGACACCTCAGTACCACCACGTAAGAAGATCGACTCGAGTGTCTCTCTGACGCCAACTCTCACACGATCAGAGCAACTCGTAGATAATCTAGGAGTCAAAGCTCGGGTTGGCACGCAGTGGTGCAAAAGCGGACCATCCCAGAAGGCTGCTGGATCTCCTACCAGAAAACACCTCACGCCACCGATATCTACCTCGATGGGAAAAACGAGGAATATCAAGAGGACGGCGAAAGATCCGACTCTGAACAGCTCCGGACTAAAACTCAAGAACTAGCATGAAAACCAAGTCCTCGGATGCCGCCCAAAACAGCGACTCTCTAACTCGTCTAGTAGCGGTGTGTGTCTTAGGAGCACTCAAAGTCCAGGGATGACCACGAATACCCTAAGAGCGAGAACACGCTCACGCCGAGTGATCTTGGCGCGCTGGCGTAAATCTACTAGGTGACCATCCTTCTTACAGAAGGTGCATGTGTACTTCGCCTTGCTAGAGGCAGAAGCAATAGGAGTAACACCCTTCTGGTCAGAAGTCCTATGGACAACCCCAAAGAGACCTAAACACGGTGGTACTCACTCAGGAGCTACCACAATCTCACCACTCTTGGAGCCGCACTATGGTGGGAGGATGCGCCCAGCGTGCTCAAGGATCAAATCCTAGACCTTGATTGAATCTACTAATCTTGGATTGGTCTAGAATAAGATTGAGCTTCTTCTTGCCTCCAACAAACTTCTCGAGAGTGCTCATAAGATACGGCAATCTCGGAAGAAAGAAGCACAAGAAGAACAGGGGAAGGAGAGGAAGAAGAACCGAGAAAGATGAGCTCTCTCAAAGACGTGCATTTTCTCCTCAAAGACGGCCGCCTCAATCTTGAGGGCCTTACAAGAAACGCAAGGAGCATCTCTAATTCTATGGGCTTGGTCTTCTAATTTCTTCCTAAGCTCGACATGGATTTTATCCAAGTCCCCACAATCTCAAAGACATCGCAAGCAATATTTTTGTGACTTATCTAGTAAGTCCTTAGCAAGTTTAGCACACTTGACATTCGTGGTTTCATTGTCAAGTTTTAATTGCTTACTGACCCTCACATGAGTGGACGGGTCCTTAGAAGCATGTGATTCAAGTTCATTGTTTCTAGCGAAAGCTTCCTAAGGTGTTCGCTCATGGCATCAATTTGGCAAGCAATTTAGGGCAATTAGAGCATGATGGAGTGGAGTGAGCATGAAGAAAACTAGCCTCAACAGAATAGCATCAAGCAGAACTAGTGCTAGCATTCTTCAACCTAAGACCATCAAGTTCAACAAGCACACTATCATGTATGGTCCTTAGGTTCTCCAACTCCACAAGAATAGCATCACACAAAGAGCAATCATCGGTGACTCGGAGGAGAAGATCTAAGTGAAGCTAACTCCCGAGTCAAGGTACCTACTTCCTTCTCAAGCTCCAGTACACCTAGCTCTAGCTCTAGCATGAAATTTTCCTAATTTGCGTAAAGCTTCGTTGAGCTGGTCATAGGAGGGTACCTCGTCCGAGTCATTTGTAGAGCTCGGAGTCGCCGATGTCGTTGGTGTCGACCATGAAGCACATGCCGAGAAGTCGTCGCCGCCTTTCTTCTCTTGCGGATCATCCTCGCCTCGTCGCTCCATGTCTCGTGTCGGAGAGGTTGATGTCGCAAGCGCGGCGAGGACGCCGTGGAAGAGCTTCTTGTTCTTGGAGAAGTTGCGGTACTTCTTCTCGTGTGCCGATTCACGAACCGGAGGCTTCTTGTTGCGGTTCTTGTCGGTGTAGTCGTTCTTGCCCGAACCGCCAACGTCGTTCTTGCCCTTCTCCACTTTTGGACAGTTCGCCAATGTGGTTGGGGCCACCACACTCAAGCGGTGATCATGCCACCTCTCTTCTCTCTCTCACCCTCTTGTATGCATGAGAAAACTTGCGGCGAGAAGAGCAAGCTCATTTTCCGAAATTTTTCCAGCTTGGTCATCGCTAGCTCGCAAAGGGCGGAAAGAGAGAAACCAATAGAAGGATCGGAAGAAGAAGATCCAATGGGATCGGTGACCAAAGCCATCGATCGAGATTTCGTCTTCCGAGAGACGACATCGATCTCATGAGTCTTGAGGAGGAATAAAGCCCGTCAAGAGTCGAGTCGATAAGTCGGTGGTGTCCTTGATGGTGGTCACCTTCATCTCCCAAACCGAAGGTCGAGTGCGGTCAAGAAATGCCGAGCATTGTCCGAGTCGGGTATATGCAACCAAGCGCTCGGAGGTCGCTCAAAATCTTTGTAAACCGACCAAAACACTCGTCGAGACTCTCACCGGTAGCGTTGATCAAACTTGTTGTACTCGCTGAACCGTCTGCCTCACGTCTTGATTTGAGTAGAGCCCTCATGGTAAGCATCGAGGTTACCCAAATCTCGTGAGCGGAGCGAAGGTGAGAAATCTATCATACTCACATGGCTAAGACCTCAGATGAGAATGTTCCTTGCCTTAGCATTCGCCTCAACGTCAACCATATTGATGGCCGTGACATTTTCATCGCCAGAACCTCATACGGGAGTTTCACCTTCCGCCATATCGTAGCCCAGGCGATGATGTATGACTCCATCCGGACTTCCAAAAGGAAAATCAACTCCATTAAAGATGGGAGGCTTGGTGGAATATTTGTCCGTCGCCATGGCTCTTGAGACCGGTCAAGATCTAGAAAGAGCGAAACCGGCTCGATACCAATTGAAGGACCGAAATGGCGAATAGAGAGGGGGTGAATGGTCGCAAATAAAAATTCCCCAAAATACTCCAACAAAAACCTCGACAAGATCGCTCAAAAGGAATTGTGAAAAACCAAAAACTAGACAACTATGTGTACCCCAGCTTGCATGGATAAGTACCATAAAATATGTGGGGATTTTGAGTCACAATCCTGGTTGTCTAGTGTCCAAGATAAAGAGGAATCAATTCAAACTCTTGCTTTTAGAAAGGACATCAATTCAAATCACAAAAGTCACTTTCAGAAAAGCAAAAGCAGAATTCCCAGAACTTGTCCTCAATTTGCACAGGAGGTTGGTGGGTTTCTGTAGCTCACAAAATTTTGAGACTTTTTCTCCTGTGAGCATCAGAGTCTTGAAGAACTCCACCAAATTTCTCCTCAAAAGCCTTACAGAAAAACACGAAAAATCGAAGAACACAGTCTGGTCAAGACTTCGAGCAGAACGTTTGGGGCTCGGTTTTCACCTCATGGCGCCCAAACGGTACAACAAGTGAACTCCAAAATGTTTCTGCAAGCGGATATCAGAGTCCGCACCTCATCCAACAAGAATCACTCAAAAGGATTTTTCTATATTTTTACAAAATCAAACACTGACTGTTGCGCGAAGAACAAGTTCAGAACAAAGTTGGAACTTGAAAGAAAAGATGTTCTCTACTCAATCCAAGAGTGCAAAAGAGATGTAAAACCATATGAACACACTCAAAACATCCAAGAGCAGCAGCATTTAGAAGGAGGAGGCAAATCCAAATTACTTGAAAGTAAATTGCGGGAATGTAATTATGGAAAGTAAATGCTGAATTTAAATTATGTAAAGTAAAGACATAATGTAAATGCATAAAATAAATTCAGAGGTGGATGAATAAAACTTTCATTTCTGGAAGGGAGGTTACAAAGCCTCACATTCATGTGGGCAAAGCTCAAATGAGCATCAAAACCTCAACACCTTCAAGGGAAGGAGGCTACCCTCCACCCCTATTTATACTACTCTTGGGCCACCTACCACCCTTGGATGAGTCCTCAACCCTAGAGCACTCATCTAAGGGCTAGGATTAACCCACACACACAGCCATGCAAGGCTAACCCAAAACCCACACACATACCGGGTTTTCTTGCACGTTTTCAAAGCATACTACCTAGACCCGCTAACCTATCAACTAGACCTCAATCCGACGGTCCTCATTGATCCACGCGCATCTAGCTAGCATCATCTCCTTTCCTTGTCTTCTTGACTTGCCCGACTCCGTCTCCGATCATCTTCCGCGATCTCCCAACCGTCGGACCTCCGACGCCTCGCCTAGTCCGGTCATCCTTCGCCTCACCATGACCTAGCACCGTCGTCCTGCAACCATCAAAAACAAGGAAACTCCTCACATAGCAATGCCCACAAAGATGTGCAATAAACCATGCAACTCACCACTACTGTGTCCATACGGCCGGCATACAACTCAAATTGCTTCATTTTGAAAATCAATCCAAATCAAACTCAAACTTGAGCACACCTTGCTCAAATAAAGTCAAATACTCATCACAAACATGGATGGACCTCCACATGGTCCTTCAATCTCCCCTTGATGAGTATATTGACAAACCACATAAAAGGCATAAATTTGAGTTT
Organism: Otatea glauca; assembly: GCA_036346275.1. Lineage (NCBI taxonomy): Eukaryota > Viridiplantae > Streptophyta > Magnoliopsida > Poales > Poaceae > Otatea > Otatea glauca. The sequence goes on along the minus strand of CM070717.1, from coordinate 7,458,292 downwards.
GAAGAAAATGAAGAAGAAAGCAATTTTAGTTGCAAAGTCAAACTTGGTCCAAAGATAGAAATTAAATTAAACCATGACCAAGTTGACGAAGAGGAATTTAGATTTTAGAGTTAAATTTAACAAAGAGCAAGTTTTCAACAAAAACTCTAAAATCCAACTAAACATGTCAAATGTGATTATGAGATTATGATCCAAATGTATAGTAGCATAGTTTTACAAAGATCATAATAACCAAATAAGCATTCACATTTTTATCTTTTAGTGATGCCTTTTCTACGTTATCTCCCCTTTTGGCAATATAGGCATCAATTTTTTTATGTATGCATGAAATGCAATCGAAAAAAACTTTGAGGATTATCCAATTGATCAAAATGGAAGGATATTACACCAAGCTTGTCAATTTCGAAGATGACTAAACTAAGACATGTCCAAGTGCAAATACGAGCTTAGTTTTGAATATTTCATTTTTAGCAAGATTTGACAAGTGCAACACTTAGCTTTAGTTTCAAAAATAGAAGAATAGCCACTCTAAGGATCAAAAGGAAAACCTAGAGTTCAACCTACTCAACACGTTGGGGAATCTAGAAGAGCATACAAGGTCCTTCGGGCTCATTTATCACTTAATGCAAATTTTGATTTATCATCATACAAGACATAGCGGGGTGCAAATGTTTGACATTATTTGCATTCTTTACCCACATATGTCTTTGTTTTTAATTTATTTGCATTTTCTTTTGACAACCAATTGACTTAAGCCGTATGCGACCATCTCAAGATGAGCTCTTAAGAGGATGGTCTAGGTCAAACACGATGTATTCCAAGTTCATCCCAAGTGCAATGGGAAGCGGTCTTGTGAATACAAGGTGTTGAGTCGTATGTGCACAAGAAGAGTCAATTTTGTTTAATTTTCATTTTTAGCACAACGATTCATGAGCAATTGAAGGACTCTGCATGGATCAAACTAGTTTCACCCAAGTTGCTATAGGGACTCTAGAGAACTCCTAAATTTCTCAAATTATGGCACAAACCTCTAGAGAAGAATTATGCATTCTTGTATTTATTTATAGATTATCTATTCTTGTTTTACGAATTCAAGAGGTTAAAATTATGCATTCTTGTATTTATAATTTTGAATTCTAGATGCTAAAATTTTTGGATTAATAGAATTCATATATTAGTTTTTTCGTTGAATGATATGAATGAAGAGAACTTAATTGATTTTGCATAAAAAGCGGTTTTGAATATGTAGGATTTGTTAGACCAAGCTACTGGTTATATATATTTGTGGTTTTTAATAAGGTTCTGATGATACAAATATCTTAACTACAGATTTCTTCATTATTACTAAGTTTGTTTATTCATATTATGAAGTTCAGAAATCATAATACATAAGGTTATTTTGCTAACAGGATTTATATGCAAAGCATGATGAAAAGAGATTATTTCTTCAAAATAGGATAGTATTTACATTGGGGAGCATTCCTAAGCTGATTTTATAAATTTTAGGATTTAGACGAGATGTTTCATTGATTGCTGAAAATAGCTTATATGATATTAAGGTTTACGTTATAAGGAATCGGATTAATAAGGTGTTGTGAGACCCCGTTTTTGCAAACAGGAACCTCCATGTGATTACCGTACTAGTCCCATGATCAGTGGCTAGCACTCACATGTTTACAACATTCATATCACAACCACAAGATAAATATTTGACAGGCATATATTACAAGCAATAATAATTATACAGAGTTAAATTCTTACAACAGCGGAAAAATAGAGGAAATTAAAACTCCAAAAGCCACGTGGTTTGCCCGCTAACCTCGAGCAACCGACTTGGCAAACCTAGGGAAACTCATCGCCAAAAGTCCCGCACCTGCGTGAAAGTAAAAGTCGTGCAGCGCTTGCAGTTTCATTCCTCTCGAGACAAATAGATGCAAGATTGAGTACTTTGGTACTCAAAGAAGACTTATAGTGTTTGATGATGCAATAAAGTAATTATGCAAAGCTAAACAAAGGCAGTTAATGGTTATTTTGCGCTTACATAAATATTTAAGGATATGACATAATAAATTGAAACATTGCATTTTCAAATGAGCATTTGAAATATAAAGCGATAAGCAAATATCCAAGTCCTTCCACCCAGTCTACCCGACTGCAAAGATCCCCGGAGTCTGTCCTTTGACCCAAAAAGCTAGTTGCAAAACGGTTTCCTTTTCAAACCCAGTTTTTCCAGAAAATACCAAAACATGCTAACATTGGAATGACTTCACCAAGCGTCCATAACCGTGGACACGGCTAATCGATTAGATTTACACTCTGCAGAGGTGTACAGCTTTACCCACAAGGAATGATCAACCTCTTTTGCCAGGCCAGTTTACACACTTCCTTTGGTGTGTCGGCAAGGAGATCATACAGAGCCGTTACATTATCTAGATGTGGCTTTGAACCAGCCCGGGACGTTTGACCCTCGCCATGAAAACAGAAACACTCACCCAAGACATGGCTCATTTCACATTACACCCAACACCACGTTTCTGTCCACGGCAAGGCGTACACCGTTGCATTGGTAAGTAGACCCCCTACAGACAGACCGAACCGGAATGCCTGTGCAATCTCCCGCCTTCCTTAGATGCAAAGCCACACCTAAACAACTTAATAGGCTAAGACCCGCCCATACAAGCCCTCGTGGTTGTACGAAATTCTTGGATCTATAGCGTCCCATTGCTCGGTCCTTAATCCGACACGGGCGATACTCCACCCTACACTATGTGCAATTCCCTTTGCACCTCCGGCTATTGCCAATAATCGCCCGCATCAAAACCATAGTTTTAGTTTTGGGTTTTTAATCAAAGTACTAGCAACATTTCCCAAATGAGGATCATACATTCGTTGAAAAGTTTGACAACACGATCAACAACTTAAGCAGATATTTTATGCTAGCGATCATACCCAAAATGACATTAAGCATGTCTAGATTTCCAACTAAGGCTTACAAGGTTCTCATGTTCATACGGATTGAGGCAAACCATAATTTACAGGACTAACTACTGTTCTAACCCAAATTAGCATTTTTAGGGAGAACTATCCGGATGCACTGTACATAAGCAAAAACAACATAGTGTAGGTAAATTATTAGGCTCGACATGTTCAAGGAGGTGCTTGCCTTGCAACTCGCTGTCTAACTCCGGATCTGGATCGGCGATGGCGTCGTCTTCCTCTTCGAGGACGTCGGACTCTACACGACGATCAAGCGGACAATAGTAAACATCCAAATTCAGAAAAGGGCGAAAAGAAGACAGACAGTAAGTCAAATAAAGAAGAACTGCGGAAAACAGGGTTATCCTTTTGAGAGTTGAAATATAAATTTTTGAGATTTCACACGGTAAATAATTATACATTTGGAACGTTAATACTTTCTGTACTGAACATCATGAGTTTTTCATATGGATTATTTATTTGGAAAGTACGAATTCAAGAGGCTAAAATTGTGAATTCTAGTATTATTAACTTCGAATTATAGATGCTAAAATTATTTGAATTAATAAAATTTAAATCACAAGATAAAGGGTTGATTACACAAAATTTTATTAAACTAGGTTACTAGGTTGTTCATGACTTGAACCAATTAAACTAGATTCTAGCTATTTTAATTTCCAATGCACATATATATGCATATATATGTGTGAGTGCATTTGTGTAACAACCCGAAATTCAATAAAATCAGAAATGCAGTATTAAAAATACCCATATGAATTATTGTTATGTTTTCTGATTTTTCTTGAATTAAAAGAAATTCTTTTGGCTTTTACCATTAAAAGAAATCCAAAATGCTATATGGTAAAATGGTAAAAGGTAAAAAGGTAAAAATACAAAGTCAGTAAAATCCTTAAAGATCTCAGAATCATGATTGTGCCTCTTGCTCTATCCTGGCATTAATAAAATAAAATAAAATACAAAGATAATCATGAAAAGTCAAAGAGGAAATCTAAACCAAAAGATTTGTTCAGAATATTTCTTACCTTAACCATAGTTGAAATTTTAACCATGCCGACCTATTAACTTAACCCAACCCTGGTAAAAATATCATGAATTTATCTCTTAATTTATTAATTTTAGAAATTCAAAAACAGTCAATAAGAAAAGAGGAAAAATGCAACGTCAGAATTATTAAAAAATAAAATATCAAATATAAAATTTTGAAAATTTTATTCAAGGTACAAAATATCATTACCAATACTGTCAAAAAGTTTCATGAAATAATAAATTGATTTTATCCCTCGATTAAATGGAAAACAGAATCAGTGAAAATCATTAACAGTGGAATGTCAGATTTTTAATAATATTTATATTCATCAAATTTATCTGAAAATTTTACTAGACCATAATATTTACCTTGCCGACCTCTGTAAAATCTTTCATAAAATTCTGAGCTTATCCATTGACTCAAACCCTGGATTTACCTGATCTATCCGGATGCAATCTGAGTTTAAAATCTTGTTTCACGACAAATGGGCCCGCTTGGACAGCTGTCCTTGCAGCCGACCTTCTTTTCTCTCTCGACCACCCGACCCACCTGTCAGCTTCACCCTCTCCGTTTCTCTCCGTTCTTTCCGTTCTCTCTACTTTGAGATCGCCTCCTCTCCGTTTGTCGCCACCCGCCGCAACTCGCCAACCGAGGATGCTCGTGACGCTGCCTCGCCACGCCGCAATTTCCTCATTTGCTGCGCTCTCTCTCCCGCTACCGAGGAACGGCCGAGAAACCTCACCAAGCCGCCGCCTTGCCCTTACGTCCAAACCCCGTACAACCGCCTCTTTCACCTATATAAGCACTTCAACGTTGTCGCAAGCACTCATGTAACCTCCTGGAGCCGGTGAAACCGAACCAATCCGCCCAGTACGCCCGAACACCTCGTTCTTCCCAGCTCGGCGAATACCCGAAAAGGGAATCTTGCCTTTGCGCCTCGGACCATTTCACCCCAACCAATAAGCCCAAGCATCCTCATCCTCCCAGAACCTTTCCCTACCTCAATTTAGTCTCTCCTTCTCCGTGAGCTTCCCGCGACTTCCTTCCGCCGCGCCAGTAGGCGCGGTGAGAACACCCCTCCGTTACTCATTTTCTTGCCCAACCCAAAATGAGATCATTGTGGTGCTCGATGCTCGTGGTGGTGTCCATTTGTCTCGGATACCGCCGCTTCGCCGGAACACCGGTGAGTAGTGAGCTCTGCCGCCTCTCTCGGTGGTAGGCCACCTCCGCCATCTCCTGTCCGAAGCATCACCTTCCCTAGGCGCGTAGGTCCACCGAGCACGAATCCGAGCCCATTTCCCTTCTCCGCCGCCTCGCCGCCGGTGAGCTCGGGAGTGAGTTCTCTGTCTCGGTCATTGTCATGTGGGTCACCCCGCCGGTCGTATCAGATTGCGTTGAGTCATTGTCGCGTGGACCCAGTCGTCCTCACGTTGCTCTGTCGTGGTCCCGCATGTCGGCCGCTCTGCGTGTCGCGCTTTCACCGCCATCTGGGCCCGGCATGTCGATGCCTCGGTCCGACGCAGCGCAAAAACGAAAGCGTTTTCACGGTGAAGGCGTACTTTCCTTTTGGTAAAAATTCGATTTTCAGATTTACAAAACCGAATGCATTCAAACTTAAATATCTTTTGAACTATCCAACCAAATGAAGTGAAATAAATTTCTAAATTCATCTAAAATCAAGTAGATTCAGAATATGCAAAAATATTTCAAAATGAACCCTGTTTAAATTTCAAATTTAAACTTAAAGAAAGAATTTGAATTATGTTGTGAATAGAATTTCTGCAATTCAACTTCAAATTGAATGAAACAAATTTTATTAGATTCCATGCTTTGCTAGGAACCTGAATATGCAAAAATACTTAGGGTGTACCATGGAAAATCATCAAAGTATAATATAGGGTAAGAAAGTAGTTCCATAATAGTGATTTAAATAATTTCAAGGTTTGGAAATTAAAGGTTCGTAATGGTAAAACCTGGAAAAATGGTCTCTGAAATGATAAATAAAATGAATTATTCAAGATAATAAGATTGGTTAATATTAGAACCTAATCGAAAACAAACATAGCACTAGTAAAATCAATAAACAACAAATATATCAATTTATGCAATTGTTCTTATTTGGTTCTTATGTCCGATTCTTTTGTTTTGTTGGAATTGCTATGTCATTATTATTCGACGTGTAGCACCGAGCGAAACTGTGAGTTCGACGATCAGGAGTTTGACGTCGAAGATCATCAACAAGGCAAGCACCCCTTTGATCATATTGATCCCAGTTTTATAAATGTTTTCATTAAATGTTTTTACTGCATACTTTACTTTTATTAAAGTCTGCTATATTTTGGGTATTGGTAGTCGTACCTATTGTCACATAGAACTTCCTTGATAAGTATGGATTTGTGAACCTTGATAACCATAGAATAGTATAGACAGTAATTGATGTCAATCTGGGTTGCTCACACATAGTGTTATGCTTAGCCCTGCTTAAAGAAACATAAAACTTTGCCATGATTAAAAATGTTGGATATGACAAACTTAATGGGTATGACCTTTCTTGGTTGGTATTTTAATAAAAATGAAAATAAAACTATGATTTAGATGCGGGCAATTATTGGCAATAGCCGGGAGTACAAGGGACTTGTACGTAGTGTAGGGTGGAGATTATTGCCCGTGTCGGATTAAGGACCGAACTACGTGTTCGTTAAACCCAAGAATTTACCGTACAACCACAAGTGCTGGTATGGGACAGCCTTAAACCAATTAAGTTATCTGGTTTAACTTTGCACATTGGTAGGCCGGAGTAGTACGAGCTTCTTCAGTGACTGGTTGCTCGTAGGGGCGCCTACACCGAGGTGTTGGGAGTCACGTTTGCTAATACAACGGTGTACGCCATACTATGGATATGCTTATTCATTACTGTGCAAGGATCAGACAAACATTTACACCATAGTACGGGTTTATCGTCACTGGCCGGTGCAAAGTTAGCCTAGATAATGTAAAGGTTTTCGCATGAACATTCTCGCCACTACGCCAAAGGTGCGTGAAATATGCGGCAAAAGGAAAAGGTCATGACTTGTGGGTAAAGATGTACAACTCGCAGAGTGTCAAACTTTTCAAAAGCCGCTCCGCGGTTATGGGAATCTTGTGCGCCAAAGACTAGTTAGCTGTTTTTATTTTTATAAAACTCGGTTTCTACCGGACCGGTAGGAATGGTTCTCGAAATTTCACATGCGATCGTAGAAATGGTTCTTGAATATGGTCATGATACCTGTATTTGATACTTATTCATGCTTACATTCTGTTACTTTCAAGATTAAGTCGCTTTTACTCAATTCCATTTTACAAACTATTATTCCGTATTTACATTCCAATTTAGCTTTATGCAAAACAACCATCGCCTTTTCCTTGGAATGGCCTGCATATAAAATAGGTTTTGCAAAAGTCTTGCGAGTACGTAAGTACTCAACTTGCCTATGTTGATATTTTTTAGGTGAAGAGATGATTTCCCCACGATACCTTTTATGACGCAGATTCGGGATGTGAACGATGAGTTTTACTAGGGTTCTCCTTGTCAGTTGCCTGTGGGGATTTTGGGATAAAAGGCATACTACAAGATGAACGTCTCCACTGTTATGCTTTTATTTTTGGTATTGTAAGAACAATATGTATTTGCTTCCGCTGTAATAATAAAGTTGTGTATGACTATGATATCAATTTGTGTTTGTGCGTACTAGCCACTGATCATGGGACTAGTACTGTATGCACATGGTATCTATTTTCGATATTTATTTATCGAAAATAGGGGCCTTACAAGTTGGTATCAGAGCCATACTGGCTGTAGGAAACCTTAGATAAGCTTGGGCGTAAATGAACTTAAAATCTGAAATTAGGCTTCCAAAACTAAAATGATGAATTAGGTCATCTCTTCAATTTATTTCTTAAGTATATTCTTTTGGTTGTGACAAATAAATATTTGTTATTAACTCTTTTCTGTTTTAAAAATTTCTACTAGAATCTTTTCCTCCAATATTTCATTATCTTACATTTAATCAGGAATGCTAATTCCTTGTTAAATGTGCAGATGGGAGGCTATGTGCCATGCTATATGTCTACTCAGAGGGAAAGTTCCGGCATGATGGGATACCTTACTGTCTCACTGAATTTGCCCATTTTTCTCGAGAATCCTAGATATATAGTGTTCCATGCCTCTGTTAGTCCGGGGCCAGTGGAGTATATAGCAAGGGTAGATATCCCCGCCGAGTTGAGTATGGCGAAGGGATAGATCTTTTGAGGGCTCAGATCTTCCATCACGATGGCCATGAATGAAGTCGCCTATAATGCAATTGTCGCCACGCCATACATTACCCGAGTTGGCGCTGCATATAGAAGAATTCCTTCTCGCCACCGGGTGAGGAAAATTGTTACATGGATTCCATCAAGTTAACAAATACCACCTTAAGAAACTTAGTGGAATTCATTAACGCCTCGATCGAAGATAGTAGGCAAATAGTTTCGAGTATAGAGAGGCTAGGCGAGGATAGCGTACTTGGAAGAAGCTATTGCTCCTTGTCCTGCTAGAGGTTTGGTACTCGATCGTGTTGAGGCAAGCACCTCGGTGCCGTGGATGAAACCCGAGCACCGCCAAGGTATTGTCGTGCACGGATGTCGCTTGTAGGTAGTTGACCTCGCTGCCTAGAATCCATATAAACCAAAGTGCGTTGTTGTTTTGCGTCGTCCCCAAATGACCACGGTGTATACCCGTCGTCGAGGACTTACCCTTCCTGACACGAGGGTTCTACCCGCAGTCCTCGTGAGGTAGTGGGGTACTGGAGTTAGTTGAGTGAGTATAGATGTTAGTGGTTATGCCTTATGCTTGTATATATTAATAATTGGAATAAAAGTTTTGGTTGTGAATTTTATTGTGTACTTATGGTTCCTACTGTAAATATTTAACATTTCATAATATTTTTACGATGTTGTGATCCTTGATAATAACAACTCAGAATGATAATAATGCGATAGCCATCAGAATTAAATGAATTAAAATCTTACCTATCACTCTCCTTCTTTATGCCTTTCCAGATGCCTGTCACCAGATCTCTGAGCGAGATATTGGAGACGGAGGCAACTCCTGAAAGTCAGCCCCCGAGAGTGGCTTTAACCACTCCGGTATTGCCAAATCCAGCCATCCTTCTATCGTGGCTTCTTCGCTGCGCCGACCGCTCGTCAGGAATCTCCGCCGCCTCAAGCAGCAGCTCAAGCCCAAGGAGCTGTCCCTGAAGAGCAGTTGCCAGGACCGCCTACGATGGCTCAAGTCTTGGCGATGATCGAGCAAGGACGGCAGACAAATACCCTTCTTCTTCAGCAGCTGGTGCAGAATACGGCTAACCTCGGTGCCGTGGATGCAGGAGCCAGAAGTGTTGAAGCTAATCGTCAATCTAAGTTGGGCGAGTTCTTAAAAACCCGACCCCCGACTTTCTCTTCTGCTATTGATCCTTTAGAAGCAGATGATTGGCTGAAATCAGTAGAAAGCAAATTGGCCATTGCTCAATGCAGTGACCATGAGAAAGTGCTTTATGCTTCGTATCAGTTGCAAGGCGCAGCGGCTACTTGGTGGGAGAATTTCCACTATTCACCGTAAGGGCAAAGAAATTTCTTGGACATCATTCAAGGAAGCTTGTAAGGACTCATATTCCTTCTAGTCCGGTAAATCTCAAGAAGCGGAATTCTTGGATCTCCGCCAAGGGAATATGTCCAGAATGGAATATCTTCACCGCTTCAATTATCTTGCCCGATATGCAACCTCGGAAGTGACGCCTGAAGCAAGAAGAATTGAACGCTTCAGAGATAACCTGAATGATGAAGTGAAGCATATCCTAGCTATTCATGATTTCCATGATTTTCAAGTACTGGTGGATAAAGCTATTATAGCCGAACACAGTACCAAGAATATTATGGAGAATCGAAAGAGGAAATGGATGGCTCGCAAGTCTGTAAGTGCTAGCCCTGCAAGGCCGCGCATTGGTCAACCCACCAATGTACGACCTTCTGCTCCTTATCAGCAGCAAAGGCGTCAAGGTCAACCTCCTCGACCTCGGTAGCCTCCTGTTAGGCAGATTGGCACATCTGAAAAGAAGCCTGCTGGGAATCAAAATCAAGCAGCGGATGTCACATGCTATCGGTGTAATGAGCGTGGTCATTACGCTAATGCATGTCCAAAGAAGACTCAAGCTCCGAATCATCAGTCGGCTCAAGGTGTTCAGCGTCCCCCTGGAAGACCGCAAGGTACTGGAGGAACTCAAGCAGTTAAGCCAGTATCTGCTGCAAATCGGAATTCAAGTAGCGGTCGCTTGCACCATGTGACCGCCGAGGAAGCCAACGACGCCCCTAATGTCGTGTTGGGTATGTTCCCTGTTCATTCAGTATCTACCTTGGTATTGTTTGATTCCGGAGCATCGCATTCATTTATTTCAAAGAAGTTTGTCGATCAAAATAAAATCAAATCCGACCTTCTCTCTACCAAAATGTTAATCTTTTCCCCTGGATCAACCATGAAGTCAACAAAAATTTGTCCTAGTATCAGTATTGAAATAAATGGAATATTATTTCACGCTGATCTCATCCTCATAGAAACTCCTGGTTTAGATGTGATCCTTGGCATGGATCGTTATCCAAATATAAAGGATGCATAGATCGTGCTAATCGATCAATCTCTCTTGTTAACTCGAGGTGTTCCAAAGAATTTTTCCTCCATTCAAAATTCGAAAAATCTCAATCTTTCCTTTGTTCACCATAACCAAAGAACTCACCAAATCCCTATAGTCTCTCGAATATCCTGATGTATTTCAGATGAGTTGCTCGACTTCCTCCGCATGTAGATATGGAATTTGTTATCAATCTTGTTCCCGAACCGCTCCTATTTCTAAGCGCCCCTATCGTATGCCCCTCATGACTTAGTCGAATTAAAGAAGCAAATTAATGAGCAGCTAAAGAAAGGGTTTATTCGACCTAGTTCCTCTCCGTGGGTAGTCCAGCTTTTTTGTCCCCAAAAGGATGGTGGTACACGATGTGTGTGGACTATCGAGCCTTAAATGATGTGACAATCAAAAATAAATATCCTCTCCTCGATCGATGATCTTTTGATCGCTTGACTGGTGCTCAAGTCTTTTCAAAATTGATTTAAGACATGGGTACTACCAATTGAAAATCGACCAAGATATTCCAAAACTGCTTTTACCACGCTGCTACGGATTGTATGAGTACACCGTAATGTCTTTCGGACTTACTAATGCTCCCGCCACTTTATGACCTCATGAATAAAGTATTCATGGAGTATTTAGACAAGTTCGTCGTGGTTTTCATCGATGACATTCTCATCTATTCCAAATCTAAAGAAGATCATGCGCAAAGATTTATGTATGGTGCTCGAGAAACTTCGCGAGCATAAGCTTTATGCCAAATTCGAGAAATGCGACTCGCTAAAGGAAGTTGCTTTTCTCGGCATATTCTATCCAATGGAGGCATATCCGCCGATCCCAAGAAAATCAAAGCAATCATGGATTGGGAATCCTCAACTGCGCCCAAAATTCAAGTTTTCTGATTAGCGGGATATTATCGCCGTTTCATTGAGAACTTTTCCAAAATAGCTCGACCTTTGACTCACTGTTAAAGAAAGAAAAGAAGTTTGAATGGACCCCGAATGTGAAGAAAGCTTTCAAGAGCTCAAGAACCTGTTAACATCACCCCAATGCTAGTGTTACCCGATGTCCATAAGAGTTTCGATGTTTATTGTGATGCATCTCAAGTGGATTAGGTGTGTGTCGATGCAAGAAGGCAAAGTTGTTGCTTATGCCTCTCGCCGCCATTTAACCCCATGAGCTTAATTATCCAACTCATGATCCGAATTAGTCGCCAGAGTGCATGCTCTTAAATTTTAGCGCCATTACCTCATTGGTAATCGATGCAATATTTTTACAGATCATAAGAGTTTGAAATATTTCTTCACCCACTGATTTAAATCTAAGACAAATAAGGTGGTGGAATTGATAAAAGACTACGACCTTAATATTCAATACCACCCCGTAAAGCTAATGTCGAGTCGATGCTCTTAGCAGAAAACTTCATTGTCTTTCTGTTTCCTATCATACCAACCAATCAAATCTCATCAATGAGTTCCAAAAGCTTAATCTAGAAATTGATGAAAAAGGATTTTTGGCCGCACTTGAAGTGCAACCAACCTTAAAATCCCAAATTAAAGCTGCTCAACTCAAAGATGAATCTATCATCAAAATCCGTGAGGAATTGAAGAAAAATGGAGCCGAATCCGAATTCCATGAAGATTCAGATGAAGTGCTCATGTTTAAAAATCAAAACTATGTTCCCAATGACCCTGAGCTTAAGGACTTAATCCTTAAAGAAGCTCATGAGTCCCCCCTCTCAATCCATCCTGGAAGTACAAAAATGTACCAAGATCTCCGTCGGGAATATTGGTGGCCCGGTATGAAGAAAGATATCGCTGCATACGTTGCTATCTGCGATGTGTGTCAACGTGTCAAAGCCGAGCATCAACGTCCTGCTGGACTTTTGCAACCTTTGAAGATTCCAGAATGGAAGTGGGATGATATCAGTATGGATTTCATAACTGGTCTGCCAAAGACTCGAAAAGGTCATGATTCTATCTGGGTTATCGTTGATCGGTTAACCAAGGTGGCGCATTTTATTCCAGTAAAAGTCACCAATCGAGGAGATGAGCTTGCGGAACTCTATCTGAATAACATTGTGCGCTTGCACGGTGTTCCAAAGACCATTGTTTCAGATCGAGGATCTCAATTTACTTCTCGATTCTGGGAAAGTTTGCACAATCTTCTAGGGACTAAGCTGAATTTCAGTACAGCTTATCACCCCCAGACGGATGGGCAAACTGAAAGAATAAATCAAATTCTAGAAGACTTGTTGAGAGCCTGTGTGTTATCATATGGCTCTAATTGGGAGAAAAGCTTGGCGTTTGCTGAATTTTCTTACAACAACAGTTTTCAATCCAGTCTTCAAATGTCTCCTTTTGAAGCCTTGTATGGAAGAAAATGCAGAACTCCCCTCTTTTGGTCCGAAGTTGGTGAAAGAAAATTCTTTGGTCCAAATCTTATTCAGGAGGCTCAAGAGCAAGTAGACGTGATCAGAAGCCGTCTCAAAGAAGCGCAATCTCGTCAAAAGAGTTACGCCGACAACCGTCGACGAGAACTTAGCTTCGAGATTGGCGACCATGTCTATTTGAAGGTTTCTCCTCTTCGTGGAGTTCGTCGTTTCCAAATTCGTGGCAAGTTAGCTCCGCGATATATTGGACCTTTCCGAATCCTCGAGAAGATGGGCGAGATGGCATATAAGTTGGAACTGCCACCTCAACTGTCAGAGGTTCATAATGTCTTTCATGTGTCGCAACTCAAGAAATGTCTTCGTGTTCCTTCTGATCTGACCGACCTGGAGAATATCGATCTTCAACCAGATCTTTCATATCGAGAACATCCAATTCGTGTTCTGGAAGAAGCGGAACGTCAGACCAGGAACAAGACCATCAAGATGTTGAAAGTTCAATGGAGTCATCATACAGAAGACGAAGCAACTTGGGAACGAGAAGATCATCTCCGAAAAGAATTTCCTGATTTCTTCTAATCCTCTTCAAATCTCGAGGACGAGATTTTTGTAAGGGGGGTGGATTTGTAACAACCCGAAATTCAATAAAATCAGAAATGCAGTATTAAAAATACCCATATGAATTATTGTTATGTTTTCTGATTTTTCTTGAATTAAAAGAAATTCTTTTGGCTTTTACCATTAAAAGAAATCCAAAATGCTATATGGTAAAATGGTAAAAGGTAAAAAGGTAAAAATACAAAGTCAGTAAAATCCTTAAAGATCTCAGAATCATGATTGTGCCTCTTGCTCTATCCTGGCATTAATAAAATAAAATAAAATACAAAGATAATCATGAAAAGTCAAAGAGGAAATCTAAACCAAAAGATTTGTTCAGAATATTTCTTACCTTAACCATAGTTGAAATTTTAACCATGCCGACCTATTAACTTAACCCAACCCTGGTAAAAATATCATGAATTTATCTCTTAATTTATTAATTTTAGAAATTCAAAAACAGTCAATAAGAAAAGAGGAAAATGCAACGTCGAATTATTAAAAATAAAATATCAAATATAAAATTTTGAAAATTTTATTCAAGGTACAAAATATCATTACCAATACTGTCAAAAAGTTTCATGAAATAATAAATTGATTTTATCCCTCGATTAAATGGAAAACATAATCAGTGAAAATCATTAACAGTGAAATGTCAGATTTTTAATAATATTTATATTCATCAAATTTATCTGAAAATTTTACTAGACCATAATATTTACCTTGCCGACCTCTGTAAAAATCTTCATAAAATTCTGAGCTTATCCATTGACTCAAACCCCTGGATTTACCCTGATCTATCCAGATGCAATCTGAGTTTAAAATCTTGTTTCGCTGACAAATGGGCCCGCTTGGACAGCTGTCCTTGCAGCCGACCTTCTTTTTCTCTCTCTGACCACCCGGACCCACCTGTCAGCTTCACCCTCTCCGTTTCTCTCCCGTTCTTTCCCGTTCTCTCTCGCCTGAGATCGCCTCCTCTCCGTTTGTCGCCACCCGCGCCGCAACTCGCCAACCGAGGATGCCTGCACGTTGCCTCTGCCACGCCGCAATTTCTCATTGCTGCGCGCTCTCCCGCTACCGAGGAACGGCCGAGAAACCTCACCAAGCCGCCGCCTTGCCCCTTCTGTCCAAACCCTGTGCCAACCGCCTCTTTCACCTATATAAGCACTTCAACGTTGTCGCAAGCACTCATGTAACCTCCTGGAGCCAGTGAAACCGAACCAATCCGCCCCAGCGCCGCCGAACACCTCGTTCTTCCCCAGCTCCGGCCGAATACCCGAAAAGGGAATCTTGCCTTTGCGCCGCCTCAGACCATTTCACCCCGAACCAATAAGCCCGAAGCATCCTCATCCTCCCAGGAACCTTTCCCCTACCTCAATTTAGTCTCTCCTTCTCCGGTGAGCTTCCCCGCCGACTTCCTTCCGCCGCCGCCGTAGTCGCACGGTGAGAACACCCCCTCCGTTACTCATTTTCTTACCCGAACCCAAAAATGAGATCGCTGTGGTGCTCTGATGCTCGTGGTGGTGTCCATTTGTCTCGGATACCGCTGCCGCCGAACACCGGTGAGTAGTGAGCTCGCCGCCTCTCTCCGGTGGTAGGCCACCTCCGCCATCTCCGGTCCAAGCATCACCTTCCTAGACGCGTGAGGTCCACCGAGCACGAATCCGGAGCCCATTTCCCTTCTCCGGCCGCCTCTCGCCGCCGGTGAGCTCGGGAGTGAGTTCTCTGCTCGGTCGCCGTCATGTGGGTCACCCCGCGGTCCGATCCGCTGCGCGTTGAGTCGCCGCGCGTGGACCCCAGAGGTCACCTCACGTTGCTCTCACGGCGTGGTCCCGCATGTCACCGCTCTGCGTGCGCTGCGTTTCACCGCCATCCGGGCCCGCATGTCGCTGCCTCGGTCCGACGCAGCGCAAAAACGGAAAGCGCGTTTCACAGTTGAAGGCGTACTTTCCTTTTTGGTAAAAATTCGATTTTCAGATTTACAAAACCGAATGCATTCAAACTTAAATATCTTTTGAACTATCCAACCAAATGAAGTGAAATAAATTTCTAAATTCATCTAAAATCAAGTAGATTCAGAATATGCAAAAATATTTCAAAATGAACCCTGTTTAAATTTCAAATTTAAACTTAAAGAAAGAATTTGAATTATGTTGTGAATAGAATTTCGCAATTCAACTTCAAATTGAATGAAACAAATTTTATTAGATTCCATGCTTTGCTAGGAACCTGAATATGCAAAAATACTTAGGTGTACCATGGAAAATCATCAAAGTATAATATAGGGTAAGAAAGTAGTTCCATAATAGTGATTTAAATAATTTCAAGGTTTGGAAATTAAAGGTTCAGAATGGTAAAACCTGGAAAATGGTCTCTGAAATGATAAATAAAATGAATTATTCAAGATAATAAGATTGGTTAATATTAGAACCTAATCAGAAAACAAACATAGCACTAGTAAAATCAATAAACAACAAATATATCAATTTATGCAATTGTTCTTATTTGGTTCTTATGTCTGATTCTTTTGTTTTGTTGTAATTGCTATGTCATTATTATTCGACGTGTAGCACCCGACGAAACCTGTGAGTTCGACGATCAGGAGTTTGACGTCGAAGATCATCAACAAGGCAAGCACCCCTTTGATCATATTGATCCCAGTTTTATAAATGTTTTCATTAAATGTTTTTACTGCATACTTTACTTTTATTAAAGTCTGCTATATTTTGGGTATTGGTAGTCGTACCTATTGTCACATAGAACTTCCTTGATAAGTATGGATTTGTGAACCTTGATAACCATAGAATAGTATAGACAGTAATTGATGTCAATCTGGGTTGCTCACACATAGTGTTATGCTTAGCCCTGCTTAAAGAAACATAAAACTTTGCCATGATTAAAAATGTTGGATATGACAAACTTAATGGGTATGACCTTTCTTGGTTGGTATTTTAATAAAAATGAAAATAAAACTATGATTTAGATGCGGGCAATTATTGGCAATAGCCGGGAGTACAAGGGACTTGTACGTAGTTTAGGGTGGAGATTATTGCCCGTGTCGGATTAAGGACCGAACTACGTGTTCGTTAAACCCAAGAATTTACCGTACAACCACAAGTGCTGGTATGGGACAGCCTTAAACCAATTAAGTTATCTGGTTTAACTTTGCACATTGGTAGGCCGGAGTAGTACGAGCTTCTTCAGTGACTGGTTGCTCGTAGGGGCGCCTACACCGAGGTGTTGGGAGTCACGTTTGCTAATACAACGGTGTACGCCATACTATGGATATGCTTATTCATTACTGTGCAGTGACTGTACAAACATTTACACCATAGTACGGGTTTATCGTCACCGGGCTGGTGCAAAGTTAGCCTAGATAATGTAAAGGTTTTCGTCATGAACATTCTGGCCACTACGCCAAAGGTGCGTGAAATATGCGGCAAAAGGAAAAGGTCATGACTTGTGGGTAAAGATGTACAACTCTGCAGAGTGTCAAACTTTTCGAAAAGCCGTTCCCGCGGTTATGGGAATCTTGGTGCGCCAGCACTAGTTAGCTGTTTTTATTTTTATAAAACTCTGGGTTTCTACCTGGGACTGGTAGGAATGGTTCTCGGAAATTTCTGCTGCGACCGTAGAAATGGTTCTTGAATATGGTCATGATACCCAGGTATTTGATACTTATTCATGCTTACATTCTGTTACTTTCAGTATTAAGCTGCTTTTACTCAATTCCATTTTACAAACTATTATTCCGTATTTACATTCCAATTTAGCTTTATGCAAAACAACCATCAGCTTTTCCTTGGAATGGCCTGCATATAAAATAGGTTTTGCAAAAGTCTTGCAAGTACGTAAGTACTCAACTTGCCTATGTTGATATTTTTTAGGTGAAGAGATGATTTCCCCACGATACCTTTTATGACGCAGGATTCGGGGATGTGAACGATGAGTTTTACTAGGGTTCTCCTTGTCAGTTGCCTGTGGGGATTTTGGGATAAAAGGCATACTACAAGATGAACGTCTCCACTGTTATGCTTTTATTTTTGGTATTGTAAGAACAATATGTATTTGCTTCCGCTGTAATAATAAAGTTGTGTATGACTGTGATATCAATTTGTGTTTGTGCGTACTAGCCTGAAGGACCATGTGGAGGTCCATCCATGTTTGTGATGAGTATTTGACTTTATTTGAGCAAGGTGTGCTCAAGTTTGAGTTTGATTTGGATTGATTTTCAAAATGAAGCAATTTGAGTTGTCTCTGCCAGGAGTGGCAGTACCGGTTGTATGGACGCGGTAGTGATGAGTTGGATGGTTTATTGCACATCTTTGTGGGCATTGCTATGTGAGGAGTTTCCTTGTTTTTGATGGTTGCAGGACGACGGTGCTAGGTCATGGTGAGGCGAAGGATGACCGGACTAGGCGAGGAGCGCCGGAGGTCCAGACGGTTGGGAGATCGCGGAAGATGATCGGAGACGGAGTCCGGCAAGTCAAGAAGACAAGGAAAGGAGTTGATGCTAGCTAGATGCCGCGTGGATCAATGAGGGCCCTCGGATTGAGGTCTAGTTGATAGGTTAGCGGGTCTAGGTAGTATGCTTTGAAACTGCAAGAAAACCCGGTATGTGTGTGGGTTTTGGGTTAGCCCTTGCATGGCTGTGTGTGTGGGTTAATCCTAGCCCTTAGATGAGTGCTCTAGGGTTGAGGGACTCATCCAAGGGTGGTAGGTGGCCCAAGAGTAGTATAAATAGGGGTGGAGGGTAGCCTCCTCTCCTTGAAGGTGTTGAGGTTTTGATGCTCATTTGAGCTTTGCCCACATGAATGTGAGGCTTTGTAACCTCCTTCCAGAAATGAAAGTTTTATTCATCCACCTCTGAATTTATTTTATGCATTTACATTATGTCTTTACTTTACACAATTTAAATTCAGCATTTACTTTCCCGCAATTACATTCCCGCAATTTACTTTCAAGTAATTTGGATTTGCCTCCTCCTTCTAAATGCTGCTGTTCTTGGATGTTTTGAGTGTGTTCATATGGTTTTACATCTCTTTTGCACTCTTGGATTGAGTAGAGAACATCTTTTCTTTCAAGTTCCAACTTTGTTCTGAACTTGTTCTTCGCGCAACAGTCAGTGTTTGATTTTTGTAAAAATATAGAAAAATCCTTTTTGAGTGATTCTTGTTGGAGGAGGTGCGGTACTCTGATATCCGCTTGCAGAAAAATTTTGGAGTTCACTTGTTGTACCGTTTGGGCGCCATGAGGTGAAAACCGAGCCCCAAACGTTCTGCTCGAAGTTCTTGACCAGACTGTGTTCTCCGATTTTTCGTGTTTTTTCTGTAAGGCTTTTTGAGGAGAAATTTGGTGGAGTTCTTCAAAACTATGATTCTCACAGGGAGAAAAAGTCTCAAAATTTTGTGAGCTACATAAACCCACCAACCTCCTGTGCAAATTGAGGACAAGTTTTGGGAATTCTGCTTTTGCTTTTCTGAAAGTGACTTTTGTGATTTGAATTGATGTCCTTTCTAAAAGCAAGAGTTTGAATTGATTCCTCTTTATCTTGGACACTAGACAACCAGGATTGTGACTCAAAAATCCCCACATATTTTATGGTATTTATCCATGCAAGCTTGGGGTACACATAGTTGTCTAGTTTTTCGGGTTTTTCACAATTCCTTTTGAGCGATCTTGTCGAGGTTTTTGTTGGAATATTTTGGGGAATTTTTATTTGCGACCATTCACCCCCTCTGCTCGCCATTTCGGTCCTTCAATTGGTATCGAGCGGTTCTGCTCTTTCTAGATCTTGACCGGTCTCAAGAGCCATGGCGACGGACAAATATTCCACCAAGCCTCCCATCTTTAATGGAGTTGATTTTCCTTTTGGAAATCCCGGATGGAGTCATACATCATCGCCTGGGCTACCTGATATGGCGAAGGTGAAACTCCGTATGAGGTTCCTGCGATGAAAATGTCACGCCATCAATATGGTTGACGTTGAGGCGAATGCTAAGGCAAGGAACATTCTCATACTGAGGTCTTAGCCATGTGAGTATGATAGGATTTTCACCTTCGCTCCGCTCACGAGATTTGGGTAACCTCGATGCTTACCATGAGGGCTCTACTCAAATCAAGACTGTGAGGCAGATCAGTTCAAGCGCGAGTACAACAAGTTTGATCAACGCTACGGGTGAGAGTCTCGACGAGTGTTTTGGTCGGTTTACAAAGATTTTGAGCGACCTCCGAGCAGCTTGGTTGCATATACCCCGACTCGGACAATGCTCGGCATTTCTTGACCGCACTCGACCTTCGGTTTGGGAGATGAAGGTGACCACCATCAAGGACACCACCGACTTATCGACTCGACTCTTGACGGGCTTTATTCCGCCTCAAGACTCATGAGATCGATGTCGTCTCTCTAAGACGAAATCTCAATCGATGGCTTTGGTCACCGATCCCATTGGATCTTCTTCTTCCGATCCTTCTATTGGTTTCTCTCTTCCGCCTTTGCGAGCTAAGCGATGACCAAGCTGGAAAATTTCCGGAAAATGAGCTTGCTCTTCTCGCCGCAAGTTTTCTCATGCATACAAGAGGGTGAGAGAGAGGAAGAGAGGTGGCATGATCACCGCTTGAGTGTGGTGGCCCCAACCACATTCGGCGAACTGTCCCAAGCCGAGAAGGGCAAGAACGACGTTGGCGGTTCGGGCAAGAACGACTACACCGACAAGAACCGCAACAAGAAGCCTCCGGTTCGTGAATCGGCGCACGAGAAGAAGTACCGCAACTTCTCCAAGAACAAGAAGCTCTTCCACCGCGTCCTCGCCGCTTTGACGACATCAACCTCTCCGACACGGAGACATGGAGCGACGAGGGCGAGGATGATCCGCAAGAGAAGAAAGGCGGCGACGACTTCTCCTAAGATGTGCTTCATGGCGACACCAACGACATCAACGACTCAGAGCTCTACAAATGACTGGACGAGGTACCCTCCTATGACCAGCTCAACGAAGCTTTCGCAAATTAGGAAAATTTCATGCTAGAGCTAGAGCTAGGTGTACTGAGCTTGAGAAGGAAGTAGGTACCTTGGCTCGGAGTTAGCTTCACTTAGATCTTCTCCTCCCGAGTCACCGATGATTGCTCTTGTGTGATGCTATTCTTGTGGAGTTGGAGAACCTAAGGACCATACATGATAGTGTGCTTGTTGAACTTGATGGTCTTAGGTTGAAGAATGCTAGCACTAGTTCTGTTGATGCTATTCTGTTGAGGCTAGTTTTCTTCATGCTCACTCCACTCCATCATGCTCTAATTGCCCTAAATTGCTTGCCAAATTGATGCCATGAGCGAACACCTTAGGAAGCTTTCGCTAGAAACAATGAACTTGAATCACATGCTTCTAAGGACCCACCACCATGTGAGGGTCAGAAGCAATTAAAACTTGACAATGAAACCCTGAATGTCAAGTGTGCTAAACTTGCTAAGGACTTACTAGATAAGTCACAAAAATATTGCTTATGATGTAATCGAGATTGTGGGGACTTGGATAAAATCCATGTCGAGCTTAGGAAGAAATTAGAAGACCAAGCCCATAGAATTAGAGATGCTCCTTGCGTTTCTTGTGAGGCCCTCAAGATTGAGGCAGCCGTCTTTGAGGAGAAAAATGCACGTCTTTGAGAGAGCTCATCTTTCCGGTTCTTCTTCCTCTCCTTCCCCTGTTCTTCTTGTGCTTCTTTCTTCCGAGATTGCCAAGATCTTATGAGCACTCTCGAGAAGTTTGTTGGAGGCAAGAAGAAGCTCAATCTTATTCTAGACCAATCCAAGATTAGTAGATTCAATCAAGGTCTAGGATTTGATCCCTTGAGCACGCTCGGCGCATCCTCCCACCATAGTGCGCGCTCCAAGAGTGGTGAGATTGTGGTAGCTCCCTGAGTGAGTACCACCGTGTTTAGGTCTCTGGGTTGTCCATAGGACTTGACGAACAGTGTTACTCCTATTGCTTCCGCCTCTAGCAAGGCGAAGTACACATGCACCTTCCGTAAGAAGGATGGTCACCTAGTAGATTTACGCTCAGCGCGCCAAGATCACTCGGCGTGGCGTGTTGTCGCTCTTAGGGGTATTGAGGGTCATCCCTGCACTTTGAGTGCTCCTAAGACACACTACTACTAGACAAAGTTAGAGAGTCGCTGTTTTTAGGCAGCGTCCGAGACTTGGTTTTCATGCTAGTTCTTCGAGTTTTAGTCCCGGAGCTATTCAGAGTCGGTCTTTCCGCCGCCCTCTTGATATTCCTCATTTTTCCCATCGAGGTAGATATCGGTGGCGTGAGGTGTTTTCTGTAGGAGATCCAGCAGCCTTCTTCGGGATGGTCCGCTTTTGCACCACGGCGTGCCAACCCGCTTTGACTCCTAGATTATCTACCGAGTTGCTCTGATCGTGTGAGAGTTGAGCGTCGAGAGACACTCGAGTCCATCTTCTTCGTGGTCGGTACTGAGGTGTCGATGGTTCAAGATATTGGGTTCCTAAGTCTTCACTCTATCCCAAGATCGAGTCATCTTTCTCTCTTGTGTCTTGATCGGGTTCGTTGGATGGGGAAGGGCGATGTTTGGATTGTTGACTCGGTTGTTCTCGCCATATGACCGAGATTCTCGTTGGTTCTCTTCCTAGTCCGAGCCCCGGTGATGAGTTAATCACTTTGGGGATGCATCTTCGTAGAGTCATTGCTAAAGGTACCATCTGCATTAACCAAAATTTCATTCTTAAAGATGTTGCCTTAGTAAGTAAGTCGCAATACAATCTGCTCTCTGCTTCTCGACTTATCGATGACTCTTTCGAGGTAAGCTTCAAGAGTAATGCCTGTAGAATCCTTGATTCATCGGAGGGTTAGTTTTGGGATTTCTAGATTTGGGAGAGTCTTTCGTGCTGATTTTTCGCTTCTTCCGAGACTCTCTTCGATGTTTGATTGCTTCGAGTCCCGTGATCTCTCCTTCGGCATAGGAGACTTGGTCACATTGGTTTTGATCATTTGACCCGAGTTAGCGACCACGATCTCATTCGGGTTTGCCCAAACTCAAGATGGTCAAAGACTTAGTTTGCTCTCCTTGCCGACATGGCAAGATGGTTATCGCTTCTCATCCTCCAATCCGTAGTGATGATGATGCACCGGACAGCTTTTACATATGGACACCGTTGGTCCAAATAGAGTGCAATCGTGAGGAGGAAGTGGTATGTTCTTGTCATCGTTGATGATTTTTCTAGATTCTCTTGGGTATTCTTCATGGCCTCAAGGATGAGACTTTTTCTCACTTCGTGGGTTTGATCAAGAGGTTGTCTATTGAGCTCCTGTGTGCATTACGAGCTATACGCAGTGATAATGGCACGGAGTTCAAGAATTCCAACTTTGAGAGTTTTTGTGTGGAGTCTGGTTTAGAGCATCGCTTCTCTCTCCCTACGCCTCTCGTGAATGGCGTAGTGGAAAGGAAGAACAGGACCACAGTTGAGATGGCTGTGACGATGCTAGACGAGTCTGAGACTCTAGGAAGTTTTGGGTGAGGCTATAGCTACCGCTGCCATATTTCTAATCGCGTGTTTTGAGAGCACATTTGCATCGCACTTCTTATGAGTTGAGGTATGGGCGAAAGCCCAGTGTCTCATTTTCGCGTTTTGGTTGCAAGTGTTTTATCTTAAAGTCCAGTAACCTAGATAAGTTTGAGTCTCGCTCTTCCGATGGTATCTTTCTAGGTTACTCGACTTCTTCTCGTAGCTATAGGGTCAGGAGTGTTGATGCGCATAGGATCATAGAGACCGTGATGTGACCTTTGATGAGGCTAGCCCAGAGCTAGACCTCGATATTTGTGCTCTTCTTATCCCTCCGAGACCATCTTTGTAGAAGATGAGGATGATGGAGATGATGGTGTTCCACCGATCCAGTTCCTCTATACCGAGGTGCCTCCTGCTTCCATTTCGCACCTCGGGAGACCAGCCCTTGCCTTCCGACTCTCCTTCAATGAGTGGCTCGCTCCTACCTCTTACGTGCATGAGGTAGAGGCCACTCGCTTCGGTCCTCCCCGTCATATCCGAAAGCTCATCCACCGATCGGATCATTGGTGATCTGCTTGAGCGCCACTCGCTCAAAATCAGTTTGTCCAGCCGCCTCCACTCGCCTTCCGTTGCCTCCTTTGAGCCGAAGATGTTTCTCATGCATTATCCGATGAATCGTGGATTAATGCTATGCATGAGGAACTTGAGAACTTTGAGAGGAACAAGGTATGGCGCTTGTCGAGCCCCATCCGGTCATAATGTCATTGGGACCAAGTGGGTGTTCAAAAACAAGCAGAGTGAGGATGGGGTTGTCATTCGCAACAAGGCTAGGCTAGTTGCACAGGGGTTTTTCTCAAAGTTGAGGGTCTTGACTTTGAGGAGACCTTTGCCCCGTAGCTAGACTAGAGGCTATTAGGATCCTGCTTGCATTCTCTGCATCCCGTGGCTTCAAGCTCTATCAAATGGATGTCAAGAGTGCATTCCTCAATGGCTATATTGAGGAAGAGGTTTATGTCAAACAACCTCCAGGATTCGAGAACCCCAAGTTTCCGAGTCATGTATACAAGCTCTCCAAAGCTTTGTATGGACTCAAGCAGGCCCCTGAGCATGGTATGAGAGGCTCAAGTCTTATCTTCTCAGCCATAACTTCAAAATGGGCATAGTAGACAAAACTCGCTCATTAGACACCATGAGTCTCATTTTCTTCTTGTCCGATTTATGTGGACGATATCATTTTGGTGGCTCGTCTCATTCGCTTGTGTCTCGGTTTTACGAGGTGATGAGCACAGAGTTTGAGATGAGTATGATGGGCGAGTTGAGCTACTTTCTTGGCTTCCAAATCAAGCAGACTCGGGAGGGCACTTTCTTGCATCAAGGCAAATATACCCGTGACCTCCTGAGGCGCTTCGACATGTCCGATGGGAAGCCGTGATGACTCCTATGGCCACCACCTGTCCTCGAGCCCGATGAGGATGGTGAGCCTGCTGATCAAAAGGAGTTTCGGAGCATGATCGGCTCCCTCTTGTATCTCACTGCTTCGAGGCCGGACATACATTTTGCTGTGTGTCTGTGCACTCGATTTCAAGCTTCTCCTCGCGCCTCTCACCGCCAAAGCGTCAAGCGCATCTTCGTGTACCTTCGTGCTACCGATTATGGTATTTGGTACTCTTCGCCTTCTTGTCTATCTCTTAGAGCCTTTTCGATGCCGACTTTGTTTGGTCAGAGGATAGATAGGAAGAGCACTTCCGCACTTGCCAATTCATTGGCACTTCTCTTGTTTCTGGTCATCTAGGAAGCGATCCGAGTTGCACACCCATCACCGAGGCCGAGTATGTTGTCGCAGCGATTCTTTCAGAGCTGTGCTCTGATGAGATCGACCTTACGGGACTATGGGTTAGAGATAGAGAGTGTGCCACTTTTCTCGTGACAACACTTCAGCTATTTGCATTGCTAAAAACCCAAAGGCAACATTCCCGACCAAGCACATTGATATTAGATATCACTTCCTTAGAGACCATGTAGAGAAGGGAGATATCGCGCTTGATTCAGTAGAGAGTGACCTTCGATTAGCCGATATCTTCACCAAGCCTTTGGATAGCTCCGATTTGTTGCCTTGAGGAGTGAGCTTGGAGTCGTGAGCCCTTACTACCTTTCGTGAGGGGAGCCGGTTTGTATATTATGTATTATATGTTTTCTTCCAGCTTTTCTTTTCTTTGTGTTTCTTCTGGGTGACTTTGGGCTTGTTTTCTTGAGTTGAGTTCACTCACTTAGACTTCTGGCATGCCTTGCATTGACCTCTTATCTTGTGCTTTAGGTTGCTATCATGCGTGATTAGTCTGTTCTCTCTTCTCTCTAGGTTGAGTTCCCTCACGCCTTATAAGTCTAGCGGTATTGGGCCTCCTGGTAGACAGTGCATGTGCACTCCTTAGTTGGGATCTAGAGTCGACTTCCCTATGTCACCACTAGGGAAGATAAGAGCGAGTCTGAGCCGTAGTGAGTCTCTTCTATCTTTTCTATGCTCTATAGCCATCCAGCTTTGCGCTTTCGACTTCTTCTCCTCATTATGTTTTTCTGGTTGTTATTGAGTTCATGTGGGTCTTCTTTATGCCTAATCTTGATAATAACTCATTTGTTAACCAGATTTGAGCTTAAAATTGATTCATTTGTTGAGGGGGAGTTTGGGAATCTGCTCATGCATTGCATTTAGACTGCATTTTCTGCTTTATGAGCTTTGTCTATTATGCAATTGATTTCTTCTTCATGCTATACACCATGCTACATCATTTGAAGAAAATCACTAGCTTAGGTATGTCCAAGTTCATTTAACTTGCTAAGCTTAAAAATGAAATAAGCCTTAAATGAAAAACTTGATGAAACTTGTTGCTTTTACTTGCTAGGTTTCTTCTCTAGAGGTTTGTGCCATAATTTGAGAAATTTAGGAGTTCTCTAGAGTCCCTATAGCAACTTGGGTGAAACTAGTTTGATCCATGCAGAGTCCTTCAATTGCTCATGAATCGTTGTGCTAAAAATGAAAATTAAACAAAATTGACTCTTCTTGTGCACATACGACTCAACACCTTGTATTCACAAGACCGCTTCCCATTGCACTTGGGATGAACTTGGAATACATCGTGTTTGACCTAGACCATCCTCTTAAGAGCTCATCTTGAAATGGTCGATACGGCTTGAGTCAATTGGTTGTCAAAAGAAAATGCAAATAAATTAAAAACAAAGACATATGTGGGTAAAGAATGCAAATAATGTCAAACATTTGCACCCCGCTATGTCTTGTATGATGATAAATCAAAATTTGCATTAAGTGATAAATGAGCCCGAAGGACCTTGTATGCTCTTCTAGATTCCCCAACGTGTTGAGTAGGTTGAACTCTAGGTTTTCCTTTTGATCCTTAGAGTGGCTATTCTTCTTTTTTGAAACTAAAGCTAAGTGTTGCACTTGTCAAATCTTGCTAAAAATGAAATATTCAAAACTAAGCTCGTATTTGCACTTGGACATGTCTTAGTTTAGTCATCTTCTAAAATTGACAAGCTTGGTGTAATATCCTTCCATTTTGATCAAATGGATAATCTTCAAAGCTCTTTCAATTGCATTTCATGCATACATAAAAAAAATTGATGCCTATATTGCCAAAAGGGGGAGAAAACGTAGAAAAGGCATCACTAAAAAGATAAAAATGTGAATGCTTATTTGGTTATTATGATCTTTGTAAAACTATGCTACTACTTCAGTTGGATCATAATCTCATAATCACATTTGACATGTTTAGTTGGATTTTAGAGTTTCATTGAAAACTTGCTCTTTGTTAAATTTAACTCTAAAATCTAAATTCCTCTTCGTCAACTTGGTCATGGTTCTAATTTCTATCTTTGGACCAAGTTTGACTTTGCAACTAAAAATTGCTTTCTTCTTCATTTTCTTCAAACTCAAATTTATGCCTTTTGTGTGGTTTGTCAATATACTCATCAAGGGGGAGATTGAAGGACCATGTGGAGGTCCATCCATGTTTGTGATGAGTATTTGACTTTATTTGAGCAAGGTGTGCTCAAGTTTGAGTTTGATTTGGATTGATTTTCAAAATGAAGCAATTTGAGTTGTCTCTGCCAGAGTGGCGATCTGGTCGTATGGACGCCTGTAGTGATGAGTTGGATGGTTTATTGCACATCTTTGTGGGCATTGCTATGTGAGGAGTTTCCTTGTTTTTGATGGTTGCAGGACGACGGTGCTAGGTCATGGTGAGGCGAAGGATGACCGGGACTAGGCGAGGAGCGTCGGAGGTCCAGACGGTTGGGAGATCGCCGGAAGATGATCGGAGACGGAGTCCGGGCAAGTCAAGAAGACAAGGAAAGGAGTTGATGCTAGCTAGATGCGCGTGGATCAATGAGGGCCGTCGGATTGCGGTCTAGTTGATAGGTTAGCGGTCTAGGTAGTATGCTTTGAAAACTGCAAGAAAACCCGGTATGTGTGTGGGTTTTGGGTTAGCCCTTGCATGGCTGTGTGTGTGGGTTAATTCTAGCCCTTAGATGAGTGCTCTAGGGTTGAGGGACTCATCCAAGGGTGGTAGGTGGCCCAAGAGTAGTATAAATAGGGGTGGAGGGGTAGCCTCCTCTCCTTGAAGGTGTTGAGGTTTTTGATGCTCATTTGAGCTTTGCCCACATGAATGGTCCTTCATAGCCACTGATCATGGGACTAGTACTGTATGCACATGGTATCTATTTTCGATATTTATTTATCGAAAATAGGGGCCTTACAATTTGGCACAATAATTACTACATGATTTAAAGTCAATTCAAACCAAAATTCGTACTTCATCAAATTTAACCATGCTACTGCCATCCTATTGTTAATACATAATACTTTGTTTCTTTTATATTTCCTTAATACTATTATACATATTTGAATTACTAGTGTATTGGAAGCAAAACCTAAATAGCAAATAATTCAAACAAGCATGAAAATTAAATATTTTTATATATTTGGGTTCCTGGAAATGTAAGGATTCTAGAGAAACCAGTTTCATTAATTTCCAAGCTTATTTACAGAAATTTTGTATAAAGCATATCTCTAGCCTTTTAATTCAATTTTAAACTTCAAAATTTCCCAGAGATGGTCTTCAAAATATTTTTGCATATTCTAAGTCTACGAAATTTTTCATGAATTTAGAAATTGGTTTCACTATTTCTGGCCAGATGATTCAAAAGTTATGGCTATTTGAAGTGGTTCGGTTTCTGAAATTCAAACTGGAAATTCAAAATACGCTTTCGCAGTTGGAAAGCGGCTTTTAGTTTTTGGCGCGCAGTGATTTGAACTCGCCCGGCGATCGACAAGCCGCCCCCGTCGGCCGATCAGCGGCGCGATCTGCGGTGACGATACGTGGCCCACCTGCAAGTGACTGCACGACGACACGCGCGAGACTACCGAGCGACTGACAACTGGGCCCAGTCGTCAGCGACACAAGACAGGGCACTTCGGTTCTCGGCTCGCCGCCGGCGAACTAAGTCCGGCGCGGCGGAATGGGTGGTACCACAAGCACCAGCGTGCCAAGGCGGTCCTAGGGACGCTACCCATTCGCCGGGAAGTGGCCGGAAAATAGGTCTCCACCATGGGGGTGCGGCGTGCTAACGGCGACAAGCCGCGCCGGAGTTTTGGAGGGTTCCTAGGGTTGATCGGTTCCATTATGAGCTTCAGTGGGCTGGCGCAGCTCCATTTTACCTGACGTGGGAGGTCGAGAAGAGCTGTGGAGGCGTGTCACCGGTGGTTGGCCGTGGAGAAGAAGACGCGCACGGTGGCAGTGCGCCTGGAGCAACGATTTCTGGAAACGAGGACGCGCAAGGGTTCATGAGTGTACTAGGATGTTTAAGACGAAATCAATTTGAAAGACACCCACCGGATTGCTCGATTGACCTTCTTCCCCCTTTTATGGTTTCTAGCGAAAATGGTGAGAAAAGAACGAGTGGAGGATTTGCTTGCGTTGCTGGTGTGCTGAGGAGAAAGGAGGGCCTCAATGTGACGCATGAGGGGTATTTATAGCCGGGAATGAGGCGGTCTCATAGTGTTTGAACGGAGGAGAAGAATTGCGGCTCGGTTCTATGCGGAATGGTGAGTCGGCGTGCGATTTTTAGGGCTCCCGGCAGTGCGGTATGGCTGGGGTGTGGCACGGGCAGGCTGAGGACGAGCCGTGGCGACGCACGACGTGGGCTCGGCGGGTTTTGCGCTGAGACGCGGAGGGAAGCCGGCGAAGGCTCGGGAGACGTCGAGCTTGTCTCGGGCGAGAGAGGAAAGGGCAAAGGCAGCGGAGGGGGAGGCTGACAGGTGGGTCCGGCCCCACCGGGCAGTGAGAGGAAAGGTCCACGCTGCTTGCCAGCTCACCAAGTCACTGCAGTGCCCGGGCCCGCATGTCAGAGGGAGAGAGCGAAATAAGAGATAAGCTCAGCTTTAGACAGCTCCATGTGGGCATTAAAACCACCATCACATCAATTTGAAAATTTTCCAAACTTTTTTACTGGATTTATCTGGTAGTTTTAATCTCCTGGTAAAATTTTCATATTAAAATGACTAACAAATAATTAATTAAAATTCTGACACTGTGGACTGGTACAGGAATTTAATTTCGGTATTTTATTTATTTTAAGGTGTAAAATTTATTTTTTATTTTCCAAACTTTTTATGGAAGTTAATTTTGTCTTATGGACGTCTTCATAAAAATTTAAAGTCAAAATATCTAGTGAATATTTTATAAAAATTCTGACATGAAGATTTCTTGTTTTTAATAGTCTCTGTTTTTGAATTTTTAGGAGGCTTTTCCGACATGATAAATTCCTGATATTTTTACCAGATGTAAACAATGCTCTGAGGGTGCTATGGTAATTTTTTCGGCTCCTGATAAATTTATATTATTTTTAATTAATTCTGAATTTACTGTTTTTAGTCAAAAAGAGAGAGCTAGGATATTTATTTTGTCCCAAGTCTGCACCAAAGATTTTTACTAAATATTTTTACTGGTTTACCAGATTGGTCATGACCAAATGGAAATTTTTCTAATTTTTACTTTTTCCTTCTTACCATTTTCCATTTGATAATTCTATTAATTGGACTTTTCATACAAAGCATAAATCCAAGAAAATCCAATAAAAACCAGTAACATCAAGAAAACTCAGAGATAAATATATTTAAATCCAAAATATTCATTTCCATTTATTATATACTGTTTTTCATTTTCGGGATGTTACAGGTGTAGAGTACTATTAGCACTTGGCCCTATGTGTTTTGCATGCAAAGTGATTTATATATGTTGGGATCTACAAAATAAGGCTACTAGCTGCATTTACATGGAGACACAAGCACATTAACTAAAGGTTTTATAAACTCAACTATTCATATAATGAGCTTTAGCGACCATAACACTTATGGGTATTGCACTAATAGGATTTATATGAAAGCCAAACTGTAATAAGAATATTTTTCAAGATTGTGATAGTCCATATCCTAAAGAGCATTTCTAGGCTAATCTTCATAATATTTGCATTAAGATGAGGTACTTTACAGGCTGCTGAAAAGGCTTAAGTGGTCATAAAGTTGGCATTATAAGGAATAGGATTTCATTTTAAGTTTGCGACTACACTATGCATGATTATCTACTCATTTTTTTGGAATTAGCAGGGAATGACTCTAAGAGTATTTTAAAGTTGGTTCCATGATATTTGGCTTATATACGAGATGATTTATAAGCATATGAAGATTAGAGTCTTTTATAAATTTAATTCAAATTAGTTCTTTTTGCCTATGATCATATCTTTTAAAATATACTGTGATTAAGCTCTACATGGCTCTAGCCTCCAGTTTGGAATATTTTATTTTTATATATATATAAAGTTCTTAAGTTTACTTATAACATATGAAAATGTATTTCGGCTAATGGGTTAAGTGTTAATTATAAACTTATGATAATGATTTTTGTTGGAGCAAGCAGTTGATTATACAAGATAATTAGAATATAGTTTCTCATGAATTATGACTTTATTCTTCATTATATACTTACATGTATATAGCTTATAATCTTTGTGCAAATTAAATTTGTCCATGTGTAACATTTTTAGTAATAATTCAGTTTCATGATCCATCCTGAAATATATGCATATATACTACTGCTAGTTAATATACGTATCTTCTACTTTAGGATTACATTCTATTCATGAAACAATTCAAGTCAAGATCATTATTTAAATATTCTGATATATTTAGGATCCCTACTGACATATTAGTATTTAGAAATCGGTTTTATTTATTTTAGATCCGTTTACACAGATTATGCATTTTTTAAATATTTAATGTATTGAAATTAATCTTTAACAAAAAGTGATTCAAACAATGTCAAAAATTAAATATTTTTATATATTTGAGTTGCTGGAAGCATAAGGATTTCATTAAAATTAGTTTTATTCAATTCCCAGTTTATTTGCAAAAGTTTTATATGTAGCATATCTTTGGGTCTTGCCTTTAAATTTGAATTTCAAATTCACCCAGTATTCTTTTTCAAAATAATTTTGCATATTCTGAAATTATAAGATTTTATATGAATTTAGAAATTTGTTTCATTTGATTTGGGATAAAAAGGTGAAAGTTATATCAATTTGAATAGAGTCGGTTTTGGAAAATCATAAGAAATCACAGAATAAGTTTTCTCAGTTGGGAAAGCGTATTCCCGTTTGAGCGCGCATGTATTGGTTTGAACTCAGTGGCTCGCTGACGAGCCGGGCCCAGCGATCAGTATCTGCGTGAGTTGGTGTTGGGCCAGTGCAGCGACTGACAACACGGTCCCGTAGCTCAGCCTCACCGAACAGAGCCACGGCTAGGCAAGCTCGCTAGCGGCTAGGCGAGGTCGGAGCCGATGAATGGGTGGTAGGGTGAGCTTCAACAGGGTAAGGTGATCCTAGTGGTCCAGTGCCCGAGGTTCGGGGGTGACCGGAGCATAGCGTGCGATGGCCGCGGCGAAGATGTGAGCCAAGACAGGCGTGCAATAGAAGAATTTGAGTATCACTAAGCTCAAGGAAGTCCATTTTACCTGATAATGAGGTTGGGGATGGATCGGGTTGCTCTACCACCCGTTGATGTGTGCGAGGAAGAAGAACAATGGTGTAACGGCGCTTCGGTAGGTGGAAGCTGTGGAAAAAAGAGGGGAAATGGTCGCTTAGAACCCAAAAGTCTTGTGCTCAATTGAATTTGGTAATGGATTACCGTGAGGAATGAATTGGTCTTTTGGTTCCTGAGCTCGGGTTTGTCTGACAAATGGCGGCTCCCAGAGGAAACGAAGGCTTCGGCTCAAAAGAGGTTCAAAGGAGTGGATGAGGGTCTCCATGTGACGCTGAGCTGCTATTTATAGGCGGCACTGAATAGGCTTACAGTGTCTGAACGCGAGGAGAAGAATAGCGGCTCGGCTCTATGCTTATGCGGTGGGGTGGCGTAGGGATTAGTCGGCACAGAATGACGGGGGATTGACCGGGTATGGCGCAGAACTCCCGAGATTGAACGTGGCAGTTGACGATTGTGCGGGCAGCGCAATTGCACTGAATCGAGCGAAGAAGGCGCGAGACAGAACTGATCGGGAGAGAGTACGAAGGGACTTGGCTTGCGGGAGAAAGAAGAGAGGGCAGAAGGGAGGATGGCAAGTGGGGTTGTGTCCACCGAACAGTGACCGCGGGGCTTTCTGTTGCTTGCCCGCAAACGGAGTCAGCATAGTCAAGATGGCCCACATGTCATTGGACGAAGGTGGGATAAGGGTAAGGACGTCTCTGGACAGAGCATGATCCTAAATTAAATGGCTATCAGATCTTGCTGGAAATTTTCGTAACTTTTGACCAGAGTTCCATGATAAGGCTTGTTAGCTGGTAAAAATCCTGGGTTAAAAATTTTTACCGAAAAATTATAAATATTCTAACAACAGTGACTGGTCTAAAATCTCCCTTCTGAATTTATTTTATTTAAGAGTATAATTTTTGTCGATTATTTTTGAAACTTTTTTGTCACAGTTTTTTTTGAGTTTATAACTGTTCCATAAAAATTTGTAGTTTATATCTTATATATTTATTTTGAAAAAATTCTGACATTAAGATTTTTAGATTTTCAGAGTTTCTGTTTTTGAATTTAAAAGGGCTTAAATGACATTATTAATTTCTGAAATTTTTACCAGGGGTAACTACTGTATTGAGGATATGATGGTAAATTTTAAAGCTTTAGATAAGATTCTAGAATTTTGTATTATTTCTGACCATGCACTCTGGTTTTAGTCAAAGCGATATATTTTCATTTATCATTTTTCCATTCTTTGCAGTAAAAATTTATTTACTAGCTGAAACTATCTA
This sequence comes from Otatea glauca, assembly GCA_036346275.1. NCBI lineage: Eukaryota > Viridiplantae > Streptophyta > Magnoliopsida > Poales > Poaceae > Otatea > Otatea glauca. The sequence goes on along the minus strand of CM070717.1, from coordinate 7,424,694 downwards.
CCTGTATGCTTAAGATTTTTATTATCAATTTCTCAAAATTTTACTTTTACCTCTTTATCTTTTTACTATTAACCATTCGTTAACTCTCTTTATTTGATTTTTCTTACATTACACAAATCCAAGAAAAATCCAAATAAACACCAATAATGCCAAGAAAACTCAGAAATAATCATATTCAAATTGAAAATATTCACTTTTATTTTGTTACAATTTCTGGGATGTTACACATCTCCAAAAAGTTCCACCTTCTTCTTCCTGACTATAACACCGATAACATACCTCATCGGTGATTACAACCTGTGCCTCAGAGCTAGATTCTTGATTGCCGGCGAGGTGCAGTTCCGAACCCTGCTGAGGTGCATACAGGCCATTCGGACGATATGCCGTGCTTCATCCAGACAGAGCACCGCGGAAAACTATGCGGACAAAATTATTTTTTTCCTATTTGGTCACACATTTAATTCAGAACCGTTGACTTTGAGAACCGAGCATCCTGACCCCCAGCATCAGCCGGCCGGCTCGTACTCCCACCGTTCACAGATATGTATGTTTTATAACCTCCAATTATGTCGATATTTTGGAGATTTGTTATGTACCTGTTGTGTTCTGTGTTACGTTGTGTCTACTTCTCTCAAATTGTAAAAACTTATTTGTAACTGTCTTTTATCTCTATCCTTAATGCATTGGTAGAGCTCGTGCCCTATTTCAAAAAAAAATCTCTGAACGGAGTGAGTACAATGCAGTCCTAGAAAATGTGAAATTTCGAATTACAACTTTTGGAAAATTGTATGATTTGGAATTCCAAATATTAATGAAAAAAATAAGTTGACACACTCCACCCTCCCCCAACCACACATCAACTTCAGAAACGAAAGGTACCTAGTTCAGACTTCTATTTATTCCGATGGAATCCAGGGAATTGAATGTAGCAACACTCACCAAGAAAAATACTGGCAGAGCGAGAGAACATGGCCCGGATGCAGCCAAAAGTGCTACGGCTTCTCGATGATGCCTCGACGCAGCTGTACCACTACACCGGAATCGGCATCGCGGGTTTGGGCATGTTCAGTGATGCTTACGACCTCTTCTCCATCTCGCTCGTCACCGATCTTCTCGGCCGCATCTACTACCAGCACCAAGGCGGCGTGCTCCCGGTTGGTGTTTACGCTGCCACTGTCGTTATCGCGTTCTGCGGTGCCGTCGTGGGGCAGCTCGTGTTCGGCTGGCTCGGAGACAAGTTCGGCCGCAAACCCATGTACGGTGTCACCCTCAAGCTTATGGTTATTTTCTCCATCGCCTCCGGCTTCTCCTTTCGTGGCCAGAGGGAGAACGTCATAGCCACACTATGCTTCTTCCGTTTTTGGCTAGGCTTCAGCGTCGGTGAGTAATGTGTTCGAGTTTAATTCGAATAAGTTCATCACATTAACAATTAATTTCAGCAAATTTTGTGAAAGTAGAAATTAAATATGGGAGAAATTTTTATTAAACTAGGCCATACTATACACACTTCGTCACTGGCGAAGCTAGGATGAAAATGGTGGGTGGGTTCAAACGATTAAGCTAAATTGATTAAATTAATATAGCTTTATACACTCATGCAATCTAAATTCATACATGTATAGAAGAAAAGCAAAAAAAATTACAACGAAGGTACCTCGTTAATGCGAAAGCGTATCTCCAGAACATATATATATGTCCAGTCATCTATATATTATAATTAATTGAACGTATCAAACCATGATTGTTTAAGGAATCTCCACACTCTACCATCCAATTTAAATGCTCCCCTCACTTGATCTCTAATTTCATTTGTATAATCTTTTATTGGTATGCAATGCGTCGGATCGGCGCAATAAGTTCATTACGGTTCGTTCTCTCTCCATGACCTAGTGCTATCACCACTATCCGTAAAGCAGACCCGATTGTACGGATCTTTCTAACATATGTTCAATATATATTCAAGATCATAGACTAGCTTGGAATATACAACTAAATCAATCTAATGACCATGATTAAAATGACTAGCTAAAGCGTTCTACAACGTCAAAATCGGTCGAATGAAACATATTGCATGAACTAAACATTTGCAAAATAGAAATAGAAAAAGCAACTAAAATTAGATCATATCTAGAACATGAAAGATCACCACAACTCGAGATATTACATTGTTACCACTAAAGTTGAAGCAGATGCTCCATAACCTGCTGTAGGACTTCACTGCCTAGAACTAGACAAAAAAGCTAGCCCTATCAACTACTCCCTCCGTTTAAATTTATAAAATATATTTTTTCTTAGCACATAGACCAAGAAAATGTTAAAATAACTAGATTACCTCTAATTATATCACCAAGCACTATATTCAATTTATGCATGTAGATAATATAAAGTCAAGGTGGATACTTAATAGGGGTATAGTGGGAACATCATATTAATTTTACATTGGAATATGAAATACACCCTATATTTACGGACAAGATCATTAAAAAAATATGCCTTATAAACTTGAACGGAAGGAGTAGAATGAAGGGTTACAGAAGGCTATACTAGTGCAAATTAAAATTCTACCGATCCTAAGAAGCCACGCAAGTAAATGAGCATAGCTCACAAATTGTTACCACTAGATGCGCAGTGTAGCGGAAGAAGATGTCAAAGCATATTGATGTTGCACGTCCTGGTATGGTCGTCGAACAGTGCGATCGGTCCTAGCGGTAGCCGAGCAGCAAGTTGATCCTTCGACTTCTAGATCAGTCCAATCAACTCCTTGATCGGTCCAAACAGTTGTCCTCGAGCAGCATCGCAACAGAGTTGTGCCTCTATCGGTATCCAAACATCCGGGGTTGGAACACCAAGCTCCGGGGTGATAGCACCATACGCACAGCAGAGATGGTGGAGGACGGTTAGGGTTTCGAAGGTGGTGCAACTCTTGCATACAACTTCTGCTTGAAACCTTAAGCCTACGTCCCCCTTTTATAGCCCTCAGTGGCGCCCAACCCTTGCAACCAAACTGAGACCATATTCAATTTGGCCCATTAGAAACGGATACAATCCGAACTCTAATAACCGATTGTAACTGTTCCAAACCCCTTAAGTATATGACCCTATAGGTTCATATATATTTGGACATGACTCGAAAACTCATTTCTGACCAATAATCGATGGCGATCCTTAACATACATATATAAAAGATTTTGCATCGAACGAACCTACTATAATGTGATTTTAAGATTTTGCACTGCAACGAACACACATATATAAAAGACCCTATTACCTTCCTTGATTAAGTCACTTGTTGATGTTGGATTATGTATGTTACTTTAGTCCATAGTAGTAAACGACTTGGGAATAATGAACACAACGGTACGTTTAGAAAAAATGATAAAAAAATTCCTCATGATTGTAGAATGGTATATATTTGAAAACAAAATTTGAAAGCAAGAATGGCATGTATATGGGAATCATAGGAAATACAGCTATAGATAGGATCCAATTTACATAATATGATGACTCAAGTGGAGAAAAGTTTTGACATAAACAATTGAAACGAAAATAAGGGAATAAAGACTGAAAGGTGTATGACTCAAATTTGTAACTGACAAGGTGGAGATTACCCACTTTCGGCCACCATCATGTCTGAGTACGCCACCAAGAAGACTCGTGGCGCCTTCATCGCCGCCATCTTCGCTATGCAGGTCGATCGTTATATATCAAATTCGTATATGCCGATATGTAAAATTGATTTATAAATTGTTCGTTTTCCTAACATAAATTATATTGTAAACGCAGGGACTCGGGTACCTTGTTGCTACTGTTGTGACCATAATCGTGTCTACTGCGTTCAAACATACACGGGCATATATGCATGACCCGCTAAGGCAGGCCGACTACGTGTGGCGCATCATCCTCATGTTCGCGGCGCGCTTCCCGCCATCCTGACCTACTACTGGCGGACGAAGATGCCGGAGACCGCGCGCTACACGGCGCTAATCGCCCGGAACGCGAAGCAGGCCGCGTCCGACATGTCCACCGTCCTCCACATCGACATTAACACCTGCGAAGACGAAGAAGCAGCCAGCGAGCTCGTCGCTAGAAGGGTTGGTGAGGAGTTCGGGCTCTTCTCCAAGCAGTTTGTCGTGGTCCATGGCGCCCAGCTGGTCACAACCACCGTCTGCTGGCTCGCGCTCGACGTTTCTTTCTACTCGTTGAACCTGTTCATGAAGGATATCTTCTCCCCCATCGGTTGGTACGGCGACACGACCACCATGAGCCCACTTGAGCAGACATACAAGATTGCTCGCACGCAGGCGCTGGTCGCTTTGTGCGGCAATCTGCCGGGATACTTGTTCTCCTACTTCTTAGTAGATCGTATTGGCCGCGTCAAGATCCAGCTACTAGGGTTCACCATGATGAGCTTCTTCATGTTCGGCACCGCAATCTCGCACAAGCATTGGACCAAAACCGATGGAAAGATCGGCTTTGTCGTCTTGTACGCGTTTATATTTTTCTTCGCCAACTTTGGCCCTAACATGACCACATTCATCATCCCGGCGGAGATCTTCCCGACGCGGTTGCGCGCAACGTGCCATGGGATATCTGGAGCAGGTGGTAAAATTGGCGCCATCGTTGGCGTGTTCTTGTGCCTTTACTCCCAGTGGAACATTGTAATCTTGATGATCATGCTCATCGTGTGCACCATAGTCGGTTTTGTGTTCAGCTGGTTTTTGCCAGAGCCTAATGGAAGGTCACTTGAGGAGCTTAGTGGAGAGACTGAGGAACCGGTGACACAGGTAGACGCTGCCAATATAGCTGCAGGTATCGAAATTGAAATCTATACTGTTTAATTAGCCTGTCATTACTGTAAATATGTCTTCCTCTATTTTGTATTGGGCCGTCTATATTTTTTTTAATCTATGTCACTTTTTGTGATCACCATCCAACAGCTCCTATCAACTGTTTCTGTGCTCTGATTTGCTGCGCTGTTTTTAGTTAGGCTCAGCTATTGTGTGGCTTAACGGGCCTGCAACTATCTGGTTTTGACCCGTTAAGGACCGGCCTGCTTGATGCACGGCTGCCCATTAGTAATGATATATCAGCTCGTTAACAATACATGGCCCAAAAGACGTAATAAAGCCCAACTCAACACAGTCTGCTGCATCTGCTTTTATGTAGCACAACATTTCACTGCCTAATAACTACGATGGTAAAGATGATTCGAGACACAAACAAAATAGGGTTTAGCACACATAGCACAACATTTGAACTACTGAAGGATGCAAATTATATGGAATGGTATCGGATGGAGACAACAAAACGTGATCACTTTCGGCATGAAAATGGTAGCATGCTACAAAAAAGGCAGCATCAGACGTGCACTGCTATCTGAATAATAGGATCATGTTACAGTAGGCAGAAGACAAAACAACTACTATTGCTGCCCGAACTGCCTTCCTTTTTACCTTATTTATGCTGCAATATGCAATAGGAATAATTTATATTATACCACTCTATTTATTGGTACTTCAGGAAATATCACTCGTTGTCTTAATGACATGTGCCTGATAATAATCTTTAGAATGGTATAGTATGAATTATCACTATATAAGAAATGTAAAGAATGTACATCAAGACAAGGACTAGCAGTATGTTACGAAAGAAAGAAACCAACAGAACATGAACTTTTCAACTATGCATATGTAAATATTACTACCTTCGTCCTTAAAAGTAAGGGGGAGAAGCGTTCAAATTGTATCCTCCAATATTAGGGATTGAGAGTTCTTCCCCCTTAAATTGTGTTCTCAAATTGTGCCCATACATGCAGATGCACGCAGATACATGCGACCACACATATTCCAAAACAAAAACGCTGCAGGTCATTCCCTATAATCGTAATTAATTAATGCATGCATGTTGCCAATTAATAGAGACACAATTTTAAATAGGGGTATTAGAGTCTTTTGATAGAAACCATAATCTGTTCTAAAATTTCTTCTGTCCTTTACTTTCTAGGACGGAGGGAGTACTACATACTGAATTAAACCCCTACGGCTACCATGTACAAAACTTCTACTAACAAGCAAACATAGTTATGAGTTAGCACTTTCAATTGTTCGTGTTCCCACTAGCATCTTCCTCTAGCTACACTTTAAAAAGAAAGACTGAAATTTCTATGATTGGTGAACCCGTACAGAAACATAGTTATGAGTTAGCACTTTCAATTGTTCGTGTTCCCACTAGCATCTTCCTCTAGCTACACTTTAAAAAGAAAGACTGAAATTTCTATGATTGGTGAACCCGTACAGAAACAAATGATAATAGCATAACTTTCCTAAGTTGACAAAAAATGTGTAACATTGTAGAGTTTTTGTCTTTAACATTTCGGAGTTTTTGTAACATTCCGCCGCGCCCCGCTCACCGACCCGCCACCCTAGAGCACTCCAATCACCGTCGACCACGTCAAATGGTGCGCCCAACTCCCATAACGTTTCCACTCAATCAATTCGAGCTTTAGCACACTCAACCGCTAGATCCGTCCTCTCTTTCACCGCCGGCCTCTGATGCGCCTCACCGCCGCCATTGGCTTCGCCACACCGCATTCTACCACTTGCTCTCACTCACTCCGCCGAAGATGTGATAGAGCGTCGTGGCTGCCATCACCCCAACCAGGCCGCCGCTTGCACACAGCTAGCTGCCGGCCACCACCATTGGCCTCAAGTGCGGAAAAAGCGTGCATCAGCTTTCCCTCACTCTCCTCTTGCGATTCCGCTCCTCGCCGCAGACTACCGCACCACGAAACGCCGGTGATCCTCGGTCCCAGCACTCCACCGCCGTATGGGCCGTCCACGGTGGACCGGCGTAATATCGTGGACCCAATCCATAGACCCAGGCCCACACGTCAGTCAAACTGATGACTTTTTCCTTTAGAAAATAACTGGAGCAAAATCCAAAAATCCTCGCTAATGTCACCATTGCATCATAAATCCTTTTTCCTTTAGAAAGAAAATTCCAGAAAAAATCCTAAATAGTGCTTTTTCTCTCATTTTCCTTAGATTAAATCTTTTAGGAGTCTGTTCTAACTCCGTTTGACTCAGTTTTTCTTCCTAAATTCTTCTATAGTCCTAATCTACCTATTTATGCTAGTTTTGGATTTTATATATATTTATTTGAATTTGGCTAATTTCAACGTTTAGATTTCGGAATGCCAAAAGAGTACGAGATCGTTGACACAGAGCATGTCAAGATCCTCCCTTTTTGCATGGAATACCGAAAATGTCTCATGTGCATATTGTACTAGTCCCATGATCAGTATCTAGTATGCATAATTACAACATTGTCATCACATCCATACACAATGTCACAAATATATTAAAGTAACATTATTCTTACAATAGGGCCTTAAAGGTCAAATAAAATGCAGCGGAAGATACCAAACTTCATAGTATGCCTTGCCCAAAATGCTCCCACAAGTAACTGATAAGGTAAGGCCCTAGAAAAGCTCGTCATTATATTCCCCGTAACCTACGTCAAAGTCAGGGAATTCACTTTCTTCGTCCACTGAATCAACGATTTAAAGCAAGATTGAGTACTTTCGTACTCAACAAGACTTGTAATGTCTCACAAGTGTATAATAAATGCAAGCTATATCAAAGAAAAGGCTACTAATTTTATTTGCATAAAGCGATATTGATACATGAATATCAAGTAGTAAATGGTAAATAAAATTTGTAAGAGCAAGTTGACAGAAATATAAATATCATGTATGAACAGCATAAATGTAACAACTCACAGTCCTCCATGATTGCGAGTATCGAACCATCCCTTGACATAATATCTGTAACAACATTTCACAATATTTCCAATGTATGACTCACTGCTTTTCAAAATGTCCAAAATTTTATTTTTATTTTTATGCCAAAATAACAAAAACTATATTTTCCAACATGTCCAAAATTTATATTCATAACGAGTAGCATATCAGACCATTTGTTATCCCATTTCTAAAGCATAACTAAGAAGCATAAATATTCGATTATACCTAATTGATATTTCTATAATGTCTAATCCTACCTTAGGGTACAAAGGTTGACATGAAAATATTTATTAAGTAAGTTCCATAAAATATAGGAATATATCTATCAGTGCCCACAATATAGCAATTTACTGAAAATACATGCAAGCATAATATATTTGACAAGACAATATAAAATAATTGATATAGTAGGATCAACAAGGCAAAAGAGGGTGCCTGCCTTACTCGTTGATTTCTGGGGCGAAGTTGGGGTCGACGGTGAAAGTATGCGAAGCATCGGTATACATCGTAATAAAATAGAAATAAAAAGTAAAGGAATCAAAATGAAGTCAAAATCCAAATATTAGCGCAGAAATAGAGATATCATATTTGAAGGACCAAAATGGCGATCAGAGGGGGTGAATGATACCAAATAAAATTTTTCCCCACTCAAAAATGATCCAAACAATCAATAGATAATTCAATCAAAAGGAGAAAATCAAATGGTGGAAGTTTTCCTATAAGTCCAGTATGACCGTACAAAGGACGGTATGACCAGGCTCAAGAACAGCAGGAAGAACAGAGCCAAGAACAGCACGAATTCAAAAGCTAATTCGAGGAATCTTTGATTAGCTTAACAAAAACACACGAAACTTGGTAGATGTGATCCTAAGGATGTTAGGAACTTATTCCAACATTCAATCGCAAGGATTGACGTTAAAGTTCCAACATTTTTCACTTTTAAGGAGGAACACACCAAATTGGAGTAAAACTTGAGAACTTGATTTGGAACTGCTCGTGGGGTTTTAATGATCAAGATGATCTTGGATAACTTCCCACACGACACAGCAAACAAGAACACGAGTCCAAAGCCCCTCAAACACGATCTAGAAGAATGACTCACTTAAGCACACAAGATCGGTTTCTTGCAAGAAAGAACATAAGATTTGCCTCGACGATTGCGATATGGTTTGAAGAAGACTCATCCATCAATCATGCATCCTCAACACAAGATCCACAAGCATTTAGAAGGAGGGGAGACAAATCCAAATGTGTAAGAAGTAAATTGCAAAAATGTAAATTACAGAATTTAAATGCGTAAAGTAAGGGAAAATAATTTGCATTTCTGGAAGAGAGGTTTACAAAGCCTCACAACAAAGTAGGCAAAAAGCTCAAAGGAACCAAAACCTCTAAAAACCTTCAAAAGGAGGAAGACTACCCCTCCCCCTCTATTTATACTACTCTTGAGTCACCCTCTACCCTTGGATGAGTTCTTTCTACCCTAAGGACCACCATCAAGGGTTAGGATGACTCCCACACATAGCCTTACATGGGCTAACCCAAAACCCAACAAGCACATCGGGTTTTCAAGACATGCTAACTAGACCCACTACTCTATCACCTAGACCACGATCCGACGGCCCTCCTTGATCCGAGTAGCTCCTAGCTAGGATCTCATCCATTCCTTGTCTCTGGGTTCGCAGCGACTCCGTCTCCAATCATCTTCTAGCGATCCTCGACCGTCTAAACCTCCGGCGTACCTCGCCTAGTCTCGGTCATCCTTCGCCTCACCATGACCTAGCATCGTCGTCCTACAACTATTGAAAATAAGGAAACACATCACATAGCATTGCCCACTTTGCTCAAAATCGAGTCGATGAGTCGATATCGAGCATCGAGTAACCCTACTCGATACTTATCGATTCTCACTATACTCGAGCCACTCGACCACAAGCCTACGAGGCATTATTCGACCAAACCAGAACTTGGCAGTAATCGATCAAGCGTTTGAACTAACCCTCCGCTTAACCTGGCAGCATCCCTACTCGATACTTCTCGATTCTCACTCTATTCGAGTCATTCGACCACTAGTCTTCGAACAGCCAAAGTCCAGACCACTCGAGGTCCGACCACTGGTCTTCGACCAGTCAAAGTCCAGACCACTCGAGGTCCGACCATTGGTCTTCGACCAGGACAGACTCAAATCAAACTCAACCTTGAGCACCAAAAGCTCAAATACAGTCAATTACTCATCACACACTTGGGTAGAACTCCACATGGTCTTTCAATATTTTTAGAAAAAATTGGAAATTGGTTTTGCCAATTTTGGAGTTTATTTGCATAAGTTATGGATTTTTCAAATTTTAGATGTGCTACTAGTCTTTATTAATATGAGTTTAATTCATACTGAGCCCAAATTTGAATATTTTTACAGGGATTTCATGAATTTATAATATTTTATAAATTGGTTTCACTAAATTTGGATTTTATTTGTAAGAATTATAAGGATTATAAATTTGAATGTCCTAAGAATCATTTTAATTTAAACTTAAATCTAAATAGAGGTTATATTTTAAATATTTTTATATAAACAAAAAGTTCATGATTTTACAAAAATTTAGAAACTGGTTTTGTTCAATATGGGGTTCATTTGCAAAAGTTATGAGCATTTGAATCTTATAGGTTCTGAAAATCACAGAAAATAGCAAAATATGTTTCTCAACAGAGAAAGCGTATTTCTTATTTTCTCCGATATTTTATTAAATCCTAGCCACTAACAATGGGGACTCACATGTCAGTGACTCATACACTATTACCGGTTAAACTTTAAGTTTTAATCCATTTAAACTTGCCAGACCATATGTCATACTCATAGAACTTAAATAAAAGAAATGACAGGTGGGGTCACCTTGTCAGTTGCTCGGGTGTGAGAGAAAGAGGCTGACAACATGGGCTCACTTGTCGATGGCACAGATCAAAGCACGGTGGCACAAAGCTCACCGGTGACGATCCATGGGTGGTCATGCTTTGCCACGGGCACGATTAGCTAGAGGGGGAGGCAGCAAATCTAGGGCACCGATCGGTGACAACCGGGGGTGGCCGGAGTTGGCCGGCGGAGGAAGCTTTGGGTAGCCGTTGGTGAGTTTGGGATGTGATCATGCTTGGGAGGGAGAGGGGAAAGCATCCAAGGATCTTAAGAGCTCCATTTTAGGGTCTTACCGTGAGGGAGGAGCTCCGAGGAAGCTTGGGGACTTGGCCGACTGTGGAGAAGAAGAGAGCAGTGATGGCGGTGTCACAGGCTATCGAAGATACAAACAAGTGCGGCAGAGGCTTCAGGGAGTAGTAAGGATGCTTTCACTCACCGAAGTAGTTCAATTTGTTTTCGCCCAATTCCTTGGGGCTCTCCTGCAATGGCGGTCCTTTGGTGGCGCAAAGCTTCAGCTAGGAAGTGGAGAAGGCACGCGATAGGTGCGAAGAGCTGTGAGGCAGCCAAGGGTGAGCTTAAAAAGCCGAGGGGTGCGGGTTTGGCTCGAGACCGTGAGCAATAACACTCTTCTAGGGGGAAGAAGACAAGGCGTGACGTGAATCCTAGCCTTCTCGGCGGCCGATCAGTGCACGTGGAGTGCCAGGGCAGTGTGACGTCTTGGCAAAGGGCTGGCGTAGGCGGCGGGGTAGTGAGATGGGGTGCAGGCGATGCGGCACAAGTTCCACGGTGATGGCGACCAGCCCGGGTCATGGCAGGGATAAAGGGGCTCAACAGCTGCCATGGCAAGGGAGGGGTGTCTTGGTGGCTGCCGCGACAGAAGATAGGGGCGACGTGGTGCAGAGGACCTAGGCGCGGGGCGAGCTAGCTCGTGTGGACACGCATGGCGCGAGGCAGAGCGCGCGGCGGTCGCATGGTTATCTTTCAACGTTGGGCCAAGGCACAAAGGTCCTATGCATCGATGAAAGATGAAAAAAAATTCAATGTGTTCATTTACTCAAATGCTTAATAGTAGAGCTTTTTTACGGTACATAATATTGAATATTAGCCATCCATTATATTTTATCTAACGGATCAGATTAGTTACGATTTAATACTTCCTATGGTAGTATTGATAGTAGAATTCGTATGAAGGGTAGTAGTGTAATTATCTATTTTCTTATTTTGAACGCAGGAGGGAGATTCAGAGTTAGGCCACGAGGTAGTTTAATTATCTATTTTCATACGGTCACCTGTTCTACGCAGTTACTGCTAGTATTTAGTCTCCTACCGTGACTTTGCTTCAGTGTCCTGCACGGCCTCCACAATCTAATTCAGTGCCAGCCTCAGGGAAGTTATCCAGTAGCTCATTGGTGCGTTAAACAGTTCTGAGATGACACATTTTCCATCTCTAGAGGGGTGATCTTCGAAGTCTCACTAATCAGAACTTGACGTAGACTCGCGCGGGCGGCCAGGGCATCGGCGTCGACACGAACCAGGGTGAGGCCACAGCGTCGTCACGATCTGGAAGGGCACCGGCCACACAGTCGACAAGAACCGGGAGGGCGTCGGCCACGGTTTCTTCACCATCTGTGAGGGCGTCGACAGGAAAGCACATGCTGTAGCGTCCACAGGACTAGACTGGTGGTGCCGGCGTTGGAAAACGGAGGGCAGAAAGAACTAGTACAAAAACAAAGGGCGGCGGCGGCGGAAAAAGTAGCGATAACAAGTTACGCAGTAATATATCAAAAGTCGATAATATCCCTGAAAAATGTACGATTAAATTTAATTTTTACTACCCATGTTATACATCGTAAAATTTCTCTAATAGTAACAGGTTTTCACCGGTATGTTCAATCAAAAAATTTCTACTTATTTACTTTAACCTCGCGTTATTAACATAACCACGACGGTCGTCGTTGAAAAATGGTTCGGAGTTCATAGTTTACATTACGTCATTTTGATGATGCTGTCATACATTTGGCCTATCCTTGCTAAGGTTCAAAATCTCGTTGAAATTTCGCGAGATCTCACCGAGATCTCGGTTTTCGGACGTGGACGAGATTTGAAATGCTGGCCGAATTAAAAAATTTAAAAAAAATAAATTGTTACAGTAGTCTCGAAAAATCTCGGCGAGAAATTGATCAATAACCTTTAAGAAAGTCATCTTCTATGAAAATTTGTTGGAAAACTGAATTTTTGAGATATTTTTTAAAAACTTCAGAAACACTTTCAGATTTCTATAAAATTTTATGTGATTTATATTGATCTGAAAAATTTATGGTACCATCCTAAGAAGTATAGGATCATGCAGAAAACGTTTCAAAATAATTGAACTTCATTTGCTATCATTAAAAAAATCAAAAACAGAATGAACATAATTGGGACAGTAACATTGTCCGAATTTTATAAATTTTCTCGTGTGTGATCATGATCCAAAATTTTTATGGGAGCTTGATAATTGACTCAATACCATTATATAAAAGTTTGAAAAAAATTTAAAAAAAATTGTTTGCTCAATCAAATTTATGTATGCATTGAACTTCATTTGTTATATTTTAAAAATCAAAAATAGAAAGAACATAAATGGTACATTGTACTTGTAAGAATTTTATAAATTCACTGGAGTGTGATCATGATTCGAAATTTCTATGAGATATTAATAATTTCCTTATAACCCTTATGCAAAATTTTCAAAAATTTCAAAAAAATTAAACATTTTTTGGTTGCTAAAGCAAATCTATATATTGATCATTAGGCTTTTACAAGAACGTAGCACTCTCAGAATTTTTGGAACTTCTTAAAACTTGATAATCAGATGAAAATTTAATATAAACAATGATGATAAATCAGGACTATCCACAAAAATTTTCTAACATGGTTTGTACCATTTTTCATTTGGTTGAAATTTGGTGGTAAAGCTTTTACCAGCACAGTAGCATTGTCCGAATTTTTAAAAATTCATAAAGCTTGATCATCATCTGAAAATTTTATGGAAACATTAGTGATGTATCAAATGCACAAAAAAATTTAAAATTTTCTAACGTGGTTTGTTTCATTTTTCATTCGGTTCAAACTTATCGGTCAGCGTTTTATCAGAACAGTACAATATTTGAATTTTTAAAAATTCCTCAGATCTGATAATAATCTGAAATTTTTATGGGAACATCATTGATATGTAAGAAACCTACAAACAAAATTTAAAAAAATTTCAACGTCGTTTGATCCATTTTCGTTCGGTCCAATTTTGTCAAGATCTCGGCAAAACCGGCCGAAATTTCGGTTTTCTCGGTAGAAAAAAAATCCGGATTTGAATTTTTATTTTGTATTTCATCTGAGATTTATCCGAAATTTCTAAATCTCGCCGAGATTTCGTTCTCTGATCATAGACGAAATTTGAAGCAAAATGAGATTTTGAACCCTGATCATTGCAAGTGACACGGCTAATCAGTGATCCTCTTTTATTCTCTCGTTTTTCCCGCTTCCCAGCTTAGTTTTTCCACATCTATATATAGTGCATGTGCTTTGCTGGTACCACAAAATGGGATTGGAAATTTGTTTCTGTAGATATTGGGGCTATTGTCAGCTTGTAGTGTGGTTCACTGGTTCGCCAGTTGCACCACAAACAAATGCGATACCTACCTTCACGACACGTTTGTGTTTGATTGCCTTCTGAGTATCAGAAGAGAATAAACGAGCGAAAAGTCAAACACAAATCGCTACCTAAGGTGCGCAATATTGCAACGTGGATAGCATTGGCAGTGGTATCATTTGCATCGATGAATAAAAGAGGAGACACCTGTATGGTATTGTTGCTAGTTAAGGAGGAATATTTTGACTACCTGACACATGCATGTATTGTGCTCGTTTGAACACAGTATATATAGAGAGACCTGCAGGCAAGTGATCTGTGACTTCCCTTCTCTTCATTAAGCATTATTGATCTGCTTGCAGATGCAGTAGCTAACTGCAATTTATACCTCACATAGAGAGAATTAAGAAGCTAGCCTCTTCCTTGAACAAACTACTAGCTATCAGGTATCTTCTTTTGTTGTATTATTTGTTTCAGTGCCCTCATTAACTTTTTTTAGCTCCGATATTCCTGTCCATTAATTTTATAGTTATGATTTCTATGTTTCAAAGAAAAATAAATATGTTGGTTTGATTTTTTTTAAAAAAAAGCGCCAGTTTAGAGATAAATTAGAAAGTGTCTTTAGAAAATCATCTCTACATGAGGTTTTTGTTATAGTGAACTGCTAGCTCATGTCGGTGCCATTTTGATCCTCTGGAAATTAATATTGCAATTAGATGTAAAATTAACTAGTCTCTTTTTATTCATTTAGAGTTTCAAACGTTTATTGTTGCTACAACAAGATAGTTACTCGTTAGTTCCATTCAGAAATTTTTTCTTGTCATCGTTAAGCAACCTACTACGGTGCAGCCATCTGGGTTGCACATCTAAATGTTCGGCCACTAAGGGTTAAAGGTTTTTACAACAACTCGGAAAAATACCATTTAATATTAATTTTCATTTTTTATTTTCTTTGTTATCAATGTTTTTGTTGTAACATATATGGCAAGGTAAAAGTAAAGGGCTCATATATGACAGCAGGGTTTCAAAAACCGTTTTTGAAAAACTGGTTCGAAATTCGTGTTTCGAAAACCGCAAAAACCGCTCGAAAATCATCAGAAACTGAATGGTTAAGAAATAAAAAAATTGAGAAAAGAATTAAAAAATTCGAAAACCGAGGTTTTTCACAAAAAATAGCTCGGTTTTCACCGAAAACCAACCAACCAATTGAAACTTGAAAACCGCGGTTTTTTAACGGTTTTCGAGCGGTTTTCAACGCATAATTTTTTTAAATTTTTAATTTTTTTTAATTAGACCGGTTTACCGAGCAGTTTTGGGTTTCGAACCGCAGAGGTAAGGTCGAAAACCGTGGTTTTCGCCGGTTTTTGAAACCCTATATGATAGTATATACCGAAGCTGGTAAATAAATCCTTGTATTTTTGTGTGCTCTTGTGATTACCTGTGATACCCTAGTAGTATATACCGAAGCTGGTAAACAAACCTATTGTGGTGGGATTAATCTCACATTGCTTGTTTAAAGTGAGTTGTAGTAGTATCTAATATCTACTGGGTCTAAAAGTAGCACCACTGGGTTAACCCTTTTACACGAAGTGAGTACGAAAGTGTAAACATGGTTCAATGTGTGCATAGGTCTCTCCCATGGGTTAGTTGGCCATTGTGCGAATTTTGGGCAGGGTGTTACATTGACCATCTTCCTTGTAGTGTGCTACCGCCGGTTCTAATAGTTTTATATCATAGTTTTCACCACGAGGTCCTAAAAATCTATTAAACCTAGTATCACAGAAGCTATCTTACATAGTGATTTTTTTTTTGTAAAGTCGTTACCTAGTGTTTTTAAAACTAAAATGTTATCAAAACATAACTATGATAATCTTAAGCTCAGGAATTGAATATAATAATATCATATTCTTGAAATTTGGGTCAAAAATCGTACACTAATTTTTCCTACCAAGTAATTAAAAAAATAATCAGCATTTGATTTAATAACTTGTAAAATGAAGTAAGAAGAGAAATATATTCCAGTACACCACTAAAATTTATACATAATAATAATATACTCCATAGAGATCCGGGAAGGAGAGCACCCCCATGTGGCGCTTTTAGCCGGCTCGGCTCGAGCCACGAGCCGAGCGGAAAAAATATTTACGCTTAGGTCTTTTTTTTGAGAAAAAATTACATTTAGGTCCTTTTTTTGGGAAAAATTATAATTAGGTCCTTTTTCAAAAAAGAATATATATTACGCTTAGGTCCTTTATGCGTTTTTAGGCCTTGTGCTCAGGTCCTTTTTCATAAAATCAAAATTACGTTTAGGTTCTTTTTTGGAAAAAAAATACGTTCGTGTCCTTTTTTTCGAAAAAAATACATTGCATTTAGGTCATTTTTTTTGTTTTTTTAGCATTACGTTTAAGTTCGTTTTCGAAAAAACAAAATTTTGCTTAAGTCCTTTTCGAAAAAAAAGTTTATGTCTTTTTTCTGTTTTCCGTTTTTCCCGACGCGGACCTTCTGTTCCAGCGAAATCGCATATTATATCCTTTCAACTGTTTCGCGTGTTTTCTCGATTTGCTCGCGTAGGGAGCGACAGTCGCACGTTTTCTCAATTTGCTCGTGTGGGGAGCGGCGATCGCGGTGTGGCATGCCGCGATCGATTTTCTAGTATACCTTAAGCCCAGAAGATTTCAGGCGCAACTAGGCAAGCCACATCATCGTTTTCTCAGAAAACCCCCTTTAAAAATTGGAAATCATGAACGGATCGTTCCACCGAAAATTAGAAATCACGAACAGGTCCTTCCACCGTTTATTTTGCAAAAAGGACCTCGTGGTTCCGCAAATTTCGATTCTTTAGACCCGAAAGATTAAAAAAAATTAAGATCGCGAACAGCTCCTTCCCCTGGTTATTTTGCAAAACAAACCCCGTAGTTCCGCAAATTCGACACGGACACCGGTTTCTTCAACCCAAAATATTTGAAAATTTTTGAAATCGCGAGCAGGACCTTCCACCGGTTATTTTGCAAAAAAAACCCGTGATTCCGCAAATTCGGTTTGCGAAAAGCTCAGGCTAAATTTTTTCTCGCCGCGCAGCATCGCGCGCGTCTCTACCTAGTATCCCTAAAAGTGCATAGATTTTGTACATGCTAATACAGACTAATTAATAAAATGTCCTATACCAACCTTATTATAACTGAAAGAAATTCATTTTGAAATTTAACATAGTTATAAGCATATTCTAAACATGAATATATATCACAAAATGAGAAATATTAGAAAAAAACGCTTAAGATGTATCATAGCGCTAGCTATTACAACTATAGCGTTAATATGTAGTTAATTTTTTTTACTGTTGCAGCTCCTCAAAAAAAATTAAATTAGCCCCGTCCGATTTTTTCCCAGATTTGGCCCCAGGCCAGCAAAAACCGCGAACGACAAGCGCGGCTTACAGGGATGCAGCGGACTGGGAGCGCTGCAATACTACGATGCGACACGTGGCATTGCAGCGTCCCCACACAACGGTTTTCAGCAAAAATATATAAAATAGCATGCAGCGGAGTAGAATTCATGTTACAGTAAATCTTTTTTTTTTTGCTATGCGGAGGCTAGTAATTGAAAAAACATTATAATTTTTTTTAGATTTTATAAATGCATTATAATAAAAAAAATTGCACGATAGTTAGTTCTGAAAAAATAATTATGCAAGTAGTTCTGAAAAAAATCGTACGACGGCTAGTTCTGAAAATCGTACATCCTACCACAAATATTTTGAGGACCCATATTCTAGGGGGACACAATATATTTGAGGAACCATATTTTACGAACCCAATTACCGTTAGTAATTATGCAGATCAAATTACCATCAATAATTTTGCGGGCCGTCAATAATATTTTTTTGCAGGCAATATTTTTTATTAGTTTTATTATTGCACACAAAAAAATATTATTGACGGCCTGAAGAATTATTGACAGTAATGAGCTCGCAGAATATGAGTCCTTCGAATATTTGTGGTTGGACGTGTGATTTTCAGAACTACTTGCAGAATTATTTTTTCAGAACTAGTGCGATTTTTTTCTATTATAATACATTTTTAAAACCTAATAAAATTATAATGTATTTTTTCCATAACTAGCCTCCTCAAATATATTGTGTTATATTATGCCCCTTCATAGAATATGGGTCTTCAAAATATTTATGGTACGACGTGCGATTTTTTTGGAACTACCCGCAGAATTATTTTTTCAGAACTAACTGTCGTGCAATTTTTTTCTATTATAATGCAATTATAAAATCTAATAAAATTAAAATGTATTTTTCTATAACTAGCCTCCGCACAGCAAAAAAACAAGATTACTGTAGCATACAGCACTTTCAGTCCGTTGCATGCTGTTTTCTTTCTTCTTTTTTTTGCTGAAAACCGTTGTGTGGGGGCACTGCAATGCCACGTGTCGCGTCGTGGCATTGCAGCGCTCTCGGTCCGCTACATCCTTGTGAGCCGCGCTTCCCGTGCGCATTTTTTGCAGGGGGCCAAATCTGAAAAAAAAAATGGGGCGATGGTTAATTTAAAAAAAATTGAGAAGCTACAACAGTAACAAAATTCATATGTAGATGTGTAGTGGCCAATTTTCTTCGCCGTAGCTAAATTCGCGTCTATTTTGGGCATAGCATCGATTTTGAGGTCTGAAAGGTTATAGCACAGTTATAGCTGGGTTTGCTAGCTATTTAGAATACTGTTATAAAAGCTGACAACTTCATTACTTCCGTCTGCAATTAAACTTTCTTTTGTTTGCCACAGCACAGATTAAACTATGTAGCGGAAGCACTCAGAGTTCAAAATCACACCGAAATTTCGGAAATTTCAATTGGAGCCGAGATTCTATATCTCGGTGGATAAAAAAATTAAAAATTTCTAAAAAATTATATTATAAAAAGAATTGTCTGCGATATGACCTTTATCGCAAACGGTTTATAGAAAGGTATTTGATAAGCCTTGCCCCAAAATTTCACGTGACATTTAGAAGGATTGAAATTTCGATCATTTTAGCCAAAATCTCGGAAATCTCGGTCTAAAAAATTTCGGATTTGAATTTTACTTTTTGAATTTCATCCAAAATTCCGAAATCTCGTAGAAATTTTAAATTTCGTCACCTTTAAGATATATTGCGAAAACGAAATTTAAAACCTTGCACTCAATAGCCGTGGGCTATCAATCAACCACACAGTCATCAAAGTTCAATATATGTATAAACTTGCAACAAAAAAATCACAACACAAAGGAATTGACCCAGGGAAATATATAATCACATGTTTGGCCCTATAGGGTTCAAGTTCTGGCTCGTCCGTCTAGCCTTATCTTAGAATGGTTAATTGGTATCTTTGTTAGTCTTCGTTGATACTGACTTCACAAAAAAAATACATTTATATTTTTCTTCATGCTATCACAGAGTCAAAAAATCTATGGAATCTCCTGATCTGTTGGTAAGACCTGTTACATGTGTTCAAGCCACGTAGAAGGAAGCACAAAGTTTCCTTAGGTCATTCCAGAAGTTTAACAGAACATGGTACCTATTCTATACTATTCACAAGCTGTGCAAATGTGATCAGATAAGATTTGGACAAGATCTACCTTCAAAATAAAAAAAGATTTGGACATGTTCTATGCCCTGCAGACATACATGACGTGCAAATTAAAGGTTCATAAACTAGAACCAAAATTTTACATTGACATACATGAACTAGAAGTTTCCAGGATTTATTCTGATCTGGTGCGTGTCACTTATAGTCTAGATCTCCGGAACCAGTTATATATATCTCACTCGTTAGGTTTGAGAAAGCATACGAAATAGAGACATAAGATTTTAACATGTGGAAAAACCCTCGTAAGAAAACAGGACAAAGATTTAAGGTGGAAAACTCATGAAGAGGTAAAACCCTCGGAAGATAAATCCACTAATTTCGTTAGTTAAATGTACATATAAATTGAGAGATGGTACTGAATTTGTCGCCTATAGTTTTTTCCCGCAAGAAATTTTTCACCTTATGTTTGCATGCTAACCCTAACATCACTAATGAATAAGACCAATAATTTCTACTAGTTAGAACTTGCTAAAGCGCATACATGCTTACTGCTGCTTCTTACACTGCATGCATTGTGTTAACGTCGTGCAGGTGAAGGGCCAATTGTTGTGAGAATGGCTGGGGAGCACAAGGTGCTGGACACCCTCGACGCCGCGAAGACGCAGTGGTACCACTTCACGGCGGTGGTGGTCGCCGGCATGGGCTTCTTCACCGACGCCTACGACCTCTTCTCTATCTCCCTCGTCACCAAGCTCCTCGGCCGCATCTACTACTTCGACCGCAGCTCCGCCACCCCCGGCTCCCTCCCGCCTAACGTCTCCGCCGCTGTCAACGGCGTCGCCTTCTGCGGCACGCTCGCCGGCCAGCTCTTCTTCGGCTGGCTCGGCGACAAGATGGGGCGCAAGAAGGTGTACGGCATAACGCTCATGCTCATGGTGATCTGCTGCCTCGCCTCCGGCCTCTCGTTCGGGTCGACGCCCAACGGCGTCATGGCCACGCTCTGCTTCTTCCGCTTCTGGCTCGGCTTCGGCATCGGCGGCGACTATCCGCTCTCCGCGACCATCATGTCCGAGTACGCCAACAAGAGGACGCGCGGCGCGTTCATCGCCGCCGTCTTCGCCATGCAGGGCTTCGGAAACCTCACCGGCGGCATTCTGGCCATCGTCATCTCCACCGCGTTCAAGGCGCGCTTCGACGCGCCGACGTACAAGGACGACCCCGCTGGCTCCACCGTTCCGCAGGCCGACTACGTGTGGCGCATCGTGCTCATGTTCGGCGCCATCCCTGCCTTGCTCACCTACTACTGGCGCATGAAGATGCCCGAGACGGCGCGCTACACTGCGCTGGTCGCCAAGAACGCCAAGCAGGCCACGTCCGACATGGCACGGGTGCTCAACGTCGATCTCGTTGAGGAGCAGGAGAAGGCGGAGGAGCTCACTCGCCGCGAACAATACGGGCTCTTCTCCAAGGAGTTCGCGAGGCGCCATGGTCACCACCTGCTGGGCACGACGGTGTGCTGGTTCGTCCTGGACATCGCATTCTACTCGCAGAACCTGTTCCAGAAGGACATATACGCGGCTGTCAAATGGCTGCCCAAGGCGGACACCATGAACGCCCTGGAGGAGATGTTCAAGATCTCCCGAGCCCAGACGCTCGTTGCGCTCTGCGGCACCATCCCGGGGTACTGGTTCACCGTCTTCTTCATCGACATCATCGGCCGCTTCGCCATCCAACTCGGTGGCTTCTTCTTCATGACAGCGTTCATGCTAGGCCTCGCCATCCCGTACCACCACTGGACGACGCCCGGGAACCACGTCGGCTTCGTCGTCATGTACGCCTTCACCTTCTTCTTCGCCAACTTCGGGCCCAACTCCACCACCTTCATCGTGCCGGCCGAGATCTTCCCGGCGCGGCTGCGGTCCACATGCCACGGCATATCGTCGGCCGCGGGGAAGACCGGCGCCATCGTCGGATCGTTCGGGTTCCTGTACGCGGCGCAGAGCACGGACCCGACGAAGACGGACGCTGGATATCCGCCGGGCATCGGCGTGCGAAACTCGCTGTTCCTGCTCGCCGGATGCAATGTCATCGGGTTCTTGTTCACGTTCCTCGTGCCCGAGTCGAAGGGGAAGTCGCTCGAGGAGCTCTCCGGCGAGAATGAGGTGGAGGAGGCAGCTAATTCGTACAGGCAGACCGTGCCAGCCGGCCTGAGTGAATAAATTGTACCGGTAAGATGAGTACTCGTGAAGTCAGGAGAAAGATTCAGGCTATCTACATGGTAACGTTCAGGAGTTGTCAGAGTAATTGCATAATTTTTAGTATTGTTATCATCCGTGTAATTTTTGGAGAAATTTTAAGGTACATTGTATTGATAGTATACAGTAGACAGTAGAAATCAAATACAACTATTTATTCGTTAAAGATATTCCTACTACTCTACTATAAAAAAAAGTATAAATAAATATAAACTAATATGATTTATTAGATTGAGAAGAACAATGGCCTATGTTGAATTTAGTTTACGTAAAAAGCTCTACTTTTGAGAGTGCCCATCAGCTGTGGGACTCTGAGAGCCAGCTGTTGCATTTGTTCAACATGTTGGTGGTTTCTCATCTATGGCTCCAGAGCACTGCTAACAAAAAAAAATAGAAATGCATCATACCATAGCAAGTCTTTCATACTTCACTGCGCAAAGCAAGCAACCACCATGAGTATTTCATGTTGTTGGGTTTGGATTTGGAGTATTTCTTCAGAAATTCTTGGGATTTCGTTGAAATCCCCCTTAGACTAGTAAGTAGAGGTCAAAGCCCTTTGCATGCTTGTTACATTGGCCCATGCCAGTTTACTTTTTAGCCTATTTTCCTTAGTCAATTATGTAAGGGAAATAGGTGCAAATAACACAAGAAAGTGGACATCCAAGTCTATAATGATGCCGCAGCTACAGCTGCCATCCTGTTTCACAAGTTGGCCATATTTTGGTAGCCTTCAGTTATATGGCTCCATTGCAACTGACTCCGTGTAAATTACACTTGTTCCTTAATCTGCAAGGTATCCACATTTTTTTCCCTGTTGCTTACAATTCTGAGGAACTGGATTAATGCTTGAAAAAAATCTGGTTACTACTTGCAAGTCTAAAAACTCAATGCAAAGCAAGAGAACACCAGAGGGGAAATAAGAAAAGAGTAACAGGCAAAAATTAGGGAATGGCCAAGTAAAATTGAATGTCATTGGATAAATTTTAAATATCAAATCTAGGTTTGAACAAAGGAAATTCGAACTCCAGGACTACAGCCATTGGCTTCCGGTAAATACCATGTACCACCTATAGTATAAATTCCACCTGTATGTTGGGTCTTGGGGGGAAGGTGTAACATGATTATAACCACTTGCTCTACGGGGCGCTAGCAGCTTTCCTCAGAGCCATTCCTCAGGTGCCCAGTGCTGTTTTTTTACAGATAGGGCACATATTTTTTATAACCAACCATTGTTTGATGCACGCAGTGTGGAAGTCATGCCCACAGTCCAGTCTGCCCATGTCCTCACCATCGGCATAGTCTTCCTGCAAGGTCCAAGGTATATTCAGTAAGGCATCAGGCTGTTAAAAAAAATGAAGAAATCCTGGAGCGATAGTTTTGACATATGGATCTTAAGTTCTAAAAGAGTAAAAACCACAATTGAATGCATGCTACGATTAACCACTGCTCAGCGATTTGACAGAATGTGTTTATTTAAAACTGGAACTCTCCATCTGGACTCTTCTCTACCATTTTCCTTTGTTTTCCCTCTACTGCTTCTAGCATATACTTACGCTTTGATCAAGCTTTTTTTTTTTTGGAAACTTTCTTACTTTGTCACCATTGTGGGAGTCCGGAGTCCTATTGCTCACACTTGGTGATGCGAAGAGTACCCTAGACCTCTCAGTCCTATACTTTACCGAAACCTACACCTCTAAAGTAAAGCAAAAGCAGGTGATAAAACCAGTTAGGAATTAGTAATAGGATTAGAAACAAACAACTGAATATCTCAACAAGGACAGGGAGCAGACAAGTAGTAAATGATGATCCAGGAAATGACCTTTCTGCATTGTTAGCAGAAAAGTTATGGGGATAGTCGGATTGGATCTGTAATGCCTGCATATTTTGACAAAGGATATTGGAACCACAGGCATAAATGCAATGATTGGAAGAGGGGCCTGCAACCAGCAAACTATAATCCCCTTAACTATTAGAAGACAGGATGAGGCTCCTTTGGATACTGAATACACAAGAGGAAGCCCCTATGAATGCTCATGCAGCATAACACAGACGAGTTCTTTTTATGGGCACAGAGCGGAGTGACTGGCATTCACTAAACCAAGCTGTCATGCCTTACAAGACAATTCAGATAACTCAATGAGCCAATGAAAATGTCAAAGAAAAACATGTAGAATCTCCAAATAATTTCGAAGAAAAAATTCTGTAGCAGCAAGTTTAGAAAATATATAGATATTGAATTACCTGGCAGATACAGCACGGTTCAACACCTGATGGAGGTTCTTCAAACGGTATGCAGACAAACTTCCATTGCTTCAAGACACTTGTGATTTTCTCCTCACTAAGTCCAGTGCTTACATACCCAATGCGTTCACCAAGTGCCAACAATTCCTGGAAAAAACAGCAAATGAAGTAATCAAACACAAATCCAATCATGCCCATAGTTATCATAGCGTCGCCTAGGCGACGCCTAATTGTCGTGGTGGTCGGAGGGAAACGCAAGGACAGGTCGCCTCGACTGGAGGGGGTGCGTCAAGAGCTTCCGGGCCTTCCACCCCCACCTCCGTCGCCTCCACCGCCAGGAGGCAGGAATCCACCTCCGCCGATCGATTTGAGGTCCGCCGTCGAAGGAGTGCTGCATTGCCACCCTCTCCCCCCTCGCAGCGGTAAGATCCTGGCTGCTCTCCCCCTCACTCCTCTGCTGATGCTGCTCTCCCTCTCCATCCTCTGCTGCTGCTGCTGCTCTCCCTCATCTGCTGCTGCTGCTCTCTGGCTCTCCCTCATCTGCTGCTGCTGCTGCTCTCTGGCCTCTCCCTCATCTGTTGCTGCTGCTCTCCCTCTTCATCGTCTGCTGCTGCTGCTACTCTCCCTTTCCCTCTCTGCTGCTGCTGCTCTCCCTCTCCCAGTTTCCCTCCTCTGTTGCTGCTGCTGCTCTCCCTATCCCTCTCCCTCGTCTATTGTTGCTGCTCTCCCTCTCAGCTACTACTGCTCTCCCTCCACCATGTCATATGAGATATTATTTATTATTTTCATCGTCTAATCATCGCCTAGGCATCCTAGCGCTTTAGGCTTGCCGCGCCTAGCCGGACTGCCGTGACAACTATGATCATGCCATACAAATGGTACCACGGAAACCACAGTTTTTATCCTGGACTACCTACCAATGGACCGCTGATACAAGCTCCAGGCAAGGATTCAAGAAGCAGTTACATAGAAAACCCCGGACCACAGCCAGTACTGGTTACCCGAGAGGGTGGCTAGTTTCTCCCAGGGGGGTTTCAAATGTCAAATTTACACACAAAATTGAATATGGTTCGTTCTTGCTCAGTTCGCCCAGTTCAAAACCGGCTCCCACCAAGAATTACTGTTTATTGATTCAAATTCAAAATTTGCCACTTAAATTTGATGTTTTCCAGACCAGAATTTTGTCTCGATCCCAGGTTCCAAGTACCAAGTCAAGCCGGTTTCATCCAAGTTATGCTGTCCTCAACTTGTTTGAGGACATGTCATGGGATATCATGTTTACCAAAAAAAAAACGATATGCTTAACTGACATAAGCTTGACATGGACATATTTCAGACAAAGTAGTCAAACTAGCCAGGATTCAATATCCCCCCTCCCTCAATCTCCCTGGTAGCAGCAATTTGCCAATTTCTGGTTTAGGGATAACGGACTGGTAATCTGAAACATGGAGAGAAGTGCTGCTATTAGCTTATTACCTCATAGGACATATTATCCACATCAAGCCGCATGTCACGATGTCTGTCAATCAAATTGGCTCTCCTCACAAAAAGTGAACGATCAATGACAACTAAATCCTGTCCAAAAACCAATGTCACAATTTAAGAGTCAATCACAATGATATAGCTATTCTAGCAACAGATAAGACTAGCAATAACATATGTACATCCCTAGTTTATTCGAATTTATGAACATTGTATAAAGATCTAAATCTTAAATGATAGTATACTAGTCTTCCACCTTTTTTCTAAATATTTTTCTGGGACATTACTGAACATAGGCTAACTTCTTGAATCATTGGAAAATGTACAAATGGAATTGCAACATATTTTGCAGAAACAATTGCGGATTTCATATAGAATATAATGAGATATTTTGTGGTGAAGGCAAGGATAGTTGAAAATACATAAAACAGAGTTAAAAATAAAGAGTTCAGTATACACAACTCAGCCTTTCATTCTCAAAACATTGGGTTCAGAGAAAAAGGTAACTTCATTATTTTGAATTAAAGGGGTATGATACGTTAGGAGCTTTGGAGATTGGACTGTATTTTAAGGGCACTTATATCATATCAACTGGCACCAGAGATTAACTAATTTTAATGAAATGTGAACATTGTTTACCTACAACCAATAAGTAGGATCATGTTACATAGTAAGTTGAATCACTAAAATCTATTTGATTGGAAATTAGTACTCCGATAAGACAATTTGCATGGTACTACTAGTTACTAGTTAGAACTTAAAATTGAGTGCTTAGAAAAATGGTTGCTTAGCAATGATCACTCATTTACAGCCAAGCATATAGGAAAATATGATATCGTTTGTCTACATTTATGTTTCAACAAAAATAAAATGGAATAAGTCCATTTTACAGCCCCTCAACTTTTCAGAAAGTCAATTGAACAATCTCAACTAGAAAACCTGGTATTTAACCCCAACCTGGTATTTAGCCCCCCAAACATACAAAACCGGGTCAATTTACACCCCAAGGCGATTTTGGAGGGCGGTTTTGATGATTCAGATCCTGATTTTCGCCATATTGGCTGCTACATCATCGAGTTTTGGTAATGAGGATCCAATTCAAGGGTATATCAACAACATCAACTTCTTTCTCAATCCTTTTCTCTCTATATACATTCTCTTTCTTCTCGTCATCATTCCTTCTCTCATTTGGATCCACATCAGTAAAAATCGACAACATGACTGCCAGCATAGCAAAAAACCACAAAAATCACGCTAAATTGGATACCTGTCAGCAAAACTGCTCTTCAAAACCACCTTAAGGTGTAAATTAACCCGTTTTTGCAAGTTTAGGGTGCTAAATACCGGGTTTTATAGTTGAGGGTGTTAAATAGACTTTTTGAAAAATTGAGGGGTGTAAAATGGACTTATTCCAAATAAAATTACTGTTGCATGAGATAGAAATATAGAATTAAATTCGAAGAGTAACTTCACCAAATGGAAGGTTTAAGTGTCATAGTTCAGACCCCCCCCCCCCCCCACCACCACCACCACCAAGAAAAAGTGTACCACCATTGGAAATATAACGATGTGTAGAAGAGACTTACTCTCCCCTCCAGTCTTGCACTTCTAGCCTGACGAATTTGATCAACAACATTGCGGAGCTGTAAAAGAAAATAATGACAGATTGATGACAAATATTACAGGCGTAAAATTAGTAATGCATTTACTGAAAATATTGAATTTGGAACATTTTTGAAATAGTATGAGCATCAGCTGACAAGTAACAAAGTTACAGTTGAATCAACTTGCTGCTAGCTCATCAGAGAGGTAGGTAAACAAAATCCACCACTCGCAACAGCAAAACACATCTAGGATAGGAAATAATGAATATTCATTGTAGAGCAAATAGTGTCAAATTTAGAGTGGAGTAACTACCATCATAAATGTTGAGCAGCTTTAATCTCAATACAAGGGATAGGGGATAACTTGCCAAGATAAAAAGTAGCTCGTGATTCGAGTGCAATTTGTAAAACATGAAAACAACACAGCTCATCATGCAGAAACAATTTTCTCATGAAAATGAAAACGTATGTAGTACTTCTCGGGAATTGTTTAGTTTAATAGTAGAAAGCACAAGAATAATAGCCCCTTCAAGAAAGCCAGAAAGGAAGGCAAAGCAGAGAACCACAGATAACATAGCAAACCTCCCTCCCTCCTTCAACATACATTTTCTGACTAATCCAGCCACCAAGCTTCTCTTTTCCTTATAGTGCCCTATGCTGTTCATTACTGCATTACCTCATTTTTCAAACAAGGAATCTACTAGCTTGTTACAACTTATACAGATAAATGCTACACAAGCATTATACCCCTGACCTTGCAGAACAGAACTTTCACTTTTAAGATAAATATGAAAATAGTTATGTGTCATACTAGCACCAAGTAAGAATAGAAAGTTAGATTGAATGACTACAAGACAGCATACCTCTGACACCGTCCTGGTTCCTTCTCTTGAAGCAGCTATGCTCTGCATAAAAGACTGAAGGTCCAAGTAACTTGAGTTTTGCCTATCTATAGAGGCAGGACTTGCCCTAAAGTAGTGTTGCGGATCGGCACGAGAGCTCGATCCTGGTTGATGGCTCCGAATCTCATGTGATGTGGATGAATGCCCACGGTGCTGCAATGCAACGCTTGGACTTCTGGAATGAGAAACACTAGCAGCAAGCAAGGACCTCCTGGCCATATCTCTTACACTTGAACTTGGCTGAGATGCATTCAACCCAGGGATCTGTTGAGGTCCTACATTTGCAGCAGCTCGAAGTGTGGAGCTGGAGCTGGAATTTTGCTGGTTGCTTCTGCTTCCGGGTGCAGATAGCAAATTTGTTGAATCAGCAGCAAACAAAGAAGAACCTAACAAAATGGGTTCAGGAAAATTGCTTCTCAACAAGCTCCTACTGGAATCTTGTGAAGCAGATCTCTGGTTTGTTGCATCAGCAGAACTGGAAGAACTCCCTATTCTTGAACCAAAATTACCATTTGATGGAGGTAGGTGCAAACTTTGCGAAAATTGAGTAACAGCAGGTACATGAGATCGATTATGAGAACTTGCTGCGGAGCTAATTGATCTAGGTTGCACTGGAATAAAAGAAGACTGTTGCTGCGTAGGCTGATAAGCAGAACACCTGAAACTTCCCTCAGGCAAAAGATTGGGCAGTGATTGATCATACCCATTTGGGCTTATTCTCATCCGTGTATTTCTCAGGAATCTTTCACTTTCATGTGGATCACCAAATAATGAATAATGATCAGACAAATTGGCATATGCAGAGGTATTAGTATTCTGGTTCAGCTGTTGTACAGGAGGGTATGAAAAACCATAGTTTGTAGAGGTAGGCATAGTTAAACTAGTACTACTTTCATGAGTGGACGGCGAAGGTAGAAGTATATTGTTATTTTGGTGATGATTACGTGAACTTCCATTGCCAGAAGACTCTGCAAAACTTCCATCAATATTCTTTCTCTTGCAAGATGAACTATGACAGCCAAAAACACTGACTTCTTGGCCTGTTGCACCATCAAAAAGGTTAGCAGTCCGCGAAGAACTTCCTAAAGGATCTGAAGAAATTTCATGATGCAGAACATGCTCAGTGGTGGAAAGACCTATATTCAGAGGAAAAGCATTCATTCCTGGTTGTCCATTACTCTGAACCATGTCAGCGCTCTCAGTGTCAAATTGATCAACCTGATTAAGGTTTAGGTCTATGTTCAAGTTGTGTGAAGGCAATGAACTACTGCCTTCATGTCTTCTCCTTTCTATAGTTAAAGGACTGCCGATAGACAAAGCAGGCGTAAAATGCTCCCTTTTGGCCTGAAGAATGCTATCATGATTGGCTAGGCAGCCCATAGAGCTAGATCCAGCTGAATCCCATAAGCTCAAGCTTGTATTTTGCTGACCAATCATGCTACCGCTCGGCATTCCCACCTCGTGACTATTGAGCAAATAGTGTGGGTAGTTCTCACTCTCTAGGGTGTCGGGAAGCAAATTCTGTTCATCCACGGTGGGGTTGCTGGGAAGTAAATTCTGCTGATCCATGGTCGGATTGTTGGAACTAGAACCAAGGTGGCATGTTTCCGAGGAAGACAGCATAGTGATCCTATTATGCTGCATCAAAGCCTTACTGTGTTTCTTCGTAACTTGATGAGGTACTCAAATGATTTCAATGAAATAAACCATCACCACCTAAAACGCAACGCTTTACAACTTGAAGTAGATAACCCTGGCAAATATGAAAAAGGAAAAATATAAAATAATTGGTATTGTACATAACATAAAGCGAAGGTAGAAATAACAGAAACATAAACTAAAGAAAACTAAGTTAGAACTGTACGGCTGCTTTGTTGGGATTTCTTGAAACATATATATTAACAAATAAGCATGCACACAGGACCCACATCACCAAGTTGTTTTTACAGCTTTTTAAACAGAGGTGCGATGCATTATGCACTGCCATGGACATTGTCTTCCATTTTCTTAGAATGCTGAGGAACAAGTCATCAAAAATCAGAATTCAAAACAATGAATTGTAGAGGTGAACTCATCGTTTCTTATTCTATGTTGAATACAAACAAAAACTTCAATCTAGGATGCATGAAGTCATGAATCTTTGTTACACTTCAAAATGGCAGAAACATTAGTTTTGGCATGGCAAAATTGAAAAGATACTGTAGATAGAATTTATAAGAGGATTAAAGTACATAGAAGTTCTATCAATCAACATTTGAAATCTATAGATACTGTAGGGAACACTATAAATCAACACCTCTCCAAATCCATCATTACAATCAACAGGAGCAATGTGGTATGTGTGATATACACACCTCATGTAATAAGACCAAGAATTTATTAAGACAAATGGTGGAAACTGTTGCAGACTGTCATAGCCAACTGACTAATACTACGAAACTGCTTGCCTGGCTTCAGCCAAAAAAAATTAGTTTTCAGTCTGGAATGCAATCACATGAAGACAAGAGTATCATAAACTAACATTTCAAAACAAGT
Organism: Otatea glauca; assembly: GCA_036346275.1. Classification (NCBI taxonomy): domain Eukaryota; kingdom Viridiplantae; phylum Streptophyta; class Magnoliopsida; order Poales; family Poaceae; genus Otatea; species Otatea glauca. The sequence goes on along the minus strand of CM070717.1, from coordinate 7,393,775 downwards.
ACTCTAATCATTTGGAACATTTCAGATTGTTTGTGATCCTGTATCAGTATGAGCATATATATTGTCTAAAATGATAGGATGCACGAAGATAGTAGGTATACACCCGAGAGCACATTAAGCTTGAATACACTTACACACAGAACAATCATTCAAGTCTACACACTCAATCTCCAACCTATCATTCCTGTTCTAAACATTCAATCTCCAACCAAAATCACATCTTTCTCTCCCAAATTTCACACGGATTCCCTGTTCTAGACATGCAACCCATTTCTAGTCCTCAAGACAGGAGTCCATTTCGAACTATGTAGATAGATAACTAATAAACAAAACTCAAGCACTTTATCCTATCTAATCCGCCCAAATGTTAACTTTCTACGGCAGAATCCTTCCCTGACCCTGCCCCTACCCCCCCCCCCCCAATACAGAACTCGAATCGACGAAATTCACACGAATCCTCCAAAGAAATCCGCAGAAACAACCACCTCCAGATCCGCCCCCTAATATCCCCACAGATCTCAACCCCCCACACCAGAGGGCTGCCGAAATGACCCCCATCGACCCTCAATCCCAACACCCACTCCCCCAAGAACCCAACCCTACCCACCACCCATCCACCCGGCCTCACCTAAACAACATCAAGAAAAGCAAGAACCAAGAATCAAGAAACGTACGGGCCCAGGGCCATCAGGCGGGCCGATCGGTTTCCTCCTGGGGCGGCGATCGGCCACCCCGATCGGCGTCGACTGCCGCGCCGATCGGCAGCGAAGGCGGAGGGAGGGGAGGGGGCGCCGCGCGCTTCCTCCCGTCCGCTGCTGCGGTCCTGGTATGTGTCGAGGAGAGGAGGAACGGAGGAAAATAGGTGGGGGGGGGAGGACAGAGATGGGGCTGCGGCGTTTTTTGGGGTGGTTGGAGTGGGGGAAAGTGGGCTGGCGACGACGCGATTGCGAATCCACGGAAAAGATTTATCGCCGCGAGGGGATCCTGGCCGTCAGATCGGGGAGATCGACGGTGCGAGGTGTGGATGGGGGAGCCTGGACGGATGGGGAGAGGTGCCAATGAATGAATGAATGGGGGTGAACAAGTCTGCACCCGTCTGGATGTCCGAATCCTTGCAGCGCATGATTTAAAACACAGCCCCTAATAAATGTAGGCGACTGGTTTTCGGATCTTCTGTGGGTGCTGGAATTTATTAGGGGTAGGAGGTAGATGCCAATCAGTGTTAAGATTGGGGCGTGGGGGGGGGGGGCTGCAGACTAGCAATTGGGCTTGCTGCTGGCCCGGCCCAGCTTTGGAGCTGGGGAGAATGTCAGGCCGGGCCGGGCTATGTTGTCTGATCGAGGGTTCTGTTCATCTTGAAGAGTAAATTATAGCATGCACCATTTTTTTCCTTCGTAGGAGTGTTACCAAGCATCAGTTTTAAGAGAATGTGAATCGGTTTAGTAGAGCTCTAGATTTCAGCTCCACATTAGATCTGAATCTTGTAGGCTAAAATAAATTGAATTAAGTTTATATTTTTAGTCTAAAATGTAAATAAGATAACCCACCTAAACATTCTTAATATAGCCACTGCTCCAGCTCCACGGATCTATGAAGCTAGAAATAGATCTGGTTGAACTGAAGCCGTACCAAACACACCCTTAATGTGCCAGCAGATAGAGACAGCTTCTTTCTCTAACGTTGGCAAGTACTACCAATTGCCACCTAGGGAATTGTGCCAAATTTCTCTTTTGCAATCAAGCTGAATTACAATATACTCTCTCAGTTCCTTAATGCTTGTCTTTTTAGCTTTCATATTTTATTTTTAAATACATGTTATTATATAATTTCAAGATAATTTTTAATTATTTTTTCTTTGCATATCATACCATTAATTATTCTCAATTTTATTTATTAGTGTGAAATAGAGTAACATACATCATCTAAGAGCGATAAGTGAGTTAATAAAGGAGGACGATTTGATCATTTCTACACATGTTTTGGTTGAAGTGCAAAATCCTAAAACATCATTTATTTAGAAATAGAGAGCGAAATAGAGAGAGTGGATTGATAATGATGAATTTATAGTGTTAAGAAGTGTAGCGGCAAGGTGAACAATGCGAAGAATGCCAGCAAATTAACAATCTGTGGGCAGAGTTACCACCAAACCAAGACCTCACTGTGATGCTCAGAGATGGAGTCCTTGTAAAGAGATCTAATGTAGTCCTATTGAGACTGCAACTTAGGCAATTGCATGCCGACCGATGGATTAAAAAGCGACGGTCCAAATCTTCTGGGAATAATGTTCAAAAACGTTGTGCCGATTTTTTTACTATAGCATACTATAGCACACACTATTGGATGATCCAAACTGTTCGTTTGCTTAATCGGACAACGCTAAGGACCAAGGGCTGCTTAAGTTGCAGTCCCATTAAGACTACACAGAAACCCTTTCCGTGTCCTTCAGGAAACCTAAGAGCACAAAAAGAGATAGGTGAGGGGAAGGATGGATGTTGGCATTAGCAACGATGGCCAGGTGAGAAATATAGTGGATGTGCTATGCCATGTCAACCAAAAATCAAGGTTATTTCAAGGCAGGGGTGTGTTTTGTTGAAGGGAGTAGAGGGTTTTTCTAAAAAAACAAATGGTCTGTATGTTTTGCTACCACTAAATATATGTTATCATGGTATATGTAACGTCAAACTTTGAATTTTTCTTCAAAATATGTCAAAATCATCTCTTTCTCGTGGTGGTGCCGGAGGTGAGGTTGGCACAACAAGGGGCAGAAGGACTGCAAGCACAATGAGGGCAGTAGCGATGGTGAATCTGAGCCAAATCAAGATGACAGCATTGCGGTTACAGCTAGATCCTACCAAATTTGGACTCCAATGAAGCGAACCAGACCAGATCAGGAGATGGTGGGGACGGTGGACGAGCGGGCCTCTCTAGTGGCTCAGACTAAGCCTCGCGGTGAGGGTAGACGGCATCGATGCTAAGGAGGGGGAGGTGAGGGATGGCGAGCCAGCGACAATGGATGGGAGGACGCTAGCGCTGAGGGAGGGGAGGTGAGGGGTGGCGTGCTGGTAGCGATGGATGGGGTGGACGCAAGCTCGGTGATTCGGTGAAATTTAGGAAAGGGAAAGAGAGTTTAATAAACTAATGTGACTAATATGGGTCCGATGTTAGAAAGAATATAAAATATTGTTGTATTGATTGTATGGATCAGTGCTAAAAGACAAGTTGTTGTAGTAGCCTTCTCTAGTTCTGTTAGTTGGTGACATAGAAAATTTAGGGACAACTTAAAAATAAACTATTGTATATGCCCTGAGTAGGCAAGGAACAGCCATCTAGGATGTTATGTCAACCTTACTTTCCCTTCACAATGCAAGCTAAAGTGCTACAAACAATCGGAGATCTTAAATGTTGAATGTGAACTACCTGTAAAATTTCATGTGCTAGCAGGTATGGACAGCTTCTTTCGATAAGTTGGCAAGGAATAGCCATCTAGGATATTTTGTCAATCTTACTCTCCCTCAGCTCTCTTCCTCTCATCTATCTGAGCGCCACAAAGATGTATGGTCTATGACCACCGATGCTACAGCCATCAAGGACCCGTGGCGGCGAGGTGGGAGATTTCAGCGAGAGGTGCGATAGAGATGCATGGATCTGATAAGCTGAGAAGAGGAATGGATGGAGAAGGCAATGGAGGGAGTAGAAGGTGGAGGTTGTGCTATGCAAGATGGCGGCATCATTGATGGTGTTCAATGGTAGCGGTAATGTGGATCTAGTGACATGTCGGCGAGGGCCTTCCGCAGCTGCTGCTAGACACCTATGTCTGCCACCACTGCATCTTCTCTAAGGTCATGCACCTGCGCCACCTATGTCAGTCGCCACTACATCTTCTCTGAGGTGCACGGCCACGCTGGCCCCATCAGCCTTGGCTACAGCTCTCTTGATCCTGAAGCTGAGCTGTCGTGAGATCACCATTGATGCCAGACTGCCTCATTGCTTCTACCACTAAGCTCCCTTCGATCCTCTGTCATGTCACCACCTTTACTAGCCACCCCCATTGCATGCTCCTATAGCAGCTCGCAACCCTCTCCTCCCCTTGCGCCGTATAGGGGTGGGAAAGTGAGTTGCATGCGGCTGATTAAGTTGTTAGAGCCGACACAAGAGGGTGAGGTGGTGCCGACAGCATACTGAGAAGGAGGATGCGGGGGTGGATACGCCATTTGGATGAGCATCATGATGTAGATTTAGGGGAGAGAGGAAGAGAATAGTACGAAGAAGAAGTCTGCGGCTGTCGAGTGAGCCCACCATATTTTTAATTTATTTACTCATTCTATTGACTGGTATGCTTAAGATCCAAAAACCAAAACTAGCTTATGTGTGAAGCATCTGCCACATTGATGTCAATTTAGAGCCAAACCGGTTCAAATGGTGTTAGGGGTAAAATAAATGGAGTTGATAGTTGAGGAGGTTGAACATCCAATTTTGTAGCTCCACGGTGAAAACCAAACTTTCGCAATAACCAAGGAAGAAAGAAAGGAGTTAAATGGACTTATTCATTTATTAAATAGTTTAGATGTTGAGCTGCACACCCATAAGCCAGCATGGACCTTCCTCTGCCACACGCCCCTGCCCGAGAGTGCATCGTGGCCATGCACATTGCCGCTTCCACGTTGCCTTAGCGCAACACGGGTTTCCGATGAGACTGACAAAAGAGAGAGAGAGAAGTTAAAGTAAAATTATCACTCTTATTGGGCAGATTCGATCCGACTGGTGGTGAATCAAGGAAAGTCGAATTTTTAGAGACAAAAATTTTCAATAAAAAAAATACGGTTTGGTGAAATGGCTGATTATAGTTTTTTTTGCGAGAATTTAGCAGAAGAGGTGAAGTTCTTGTGTGTTTATAGTTTAGTCCAAATGTGTATGTAACTTTCTTTTTCTATAGACTTAAATGCAACTACGTGGATTGTATACTGTACTGCAAATTAATATTATTCAGGGACTTTTCCTTAAAGATAAAAGTGAAAAAAGAACCACTAGTTTGAGGGTCTAAAAAATTTAAATGCACCCTCTAGGATGCCATGTATTATCTTCTCTGGGCACCTTCACCCTTCCCTCTTCCCTACTTACTTCCCCCACCTCCTTTCCTTTCTTTCTAACACAAATTTTAAATTTGAAAATTTTAAACAGAAGTTTTAACTAAAAAATATTCAACTCAAAATTTTTAAATCAAAAAAATTTAAATAAAAAATTCAAATTAGAAAGGCTCAACTCGAAAAAATATCAAATAAGAAGTTTCAACTCCGAAAACTTTCAATTGAAAAAACTTTCGGTTCGAAATTTTTCGATTCAATAAATTTTTGGTTCGAAATGTTTCGATTCGATAACTTTCGAAAGTGGTAAAAATACTTATTCAAAAACTTAAATAGAAGATTTGAAAAACAAAAACTATTTTGAGTTTGAGGGTAAGAAAGTAGGGGAGAAATGGGGATGGAGTGAAGTATAAATCGAGAAAACCTTTAAGGAGAAGCGAAGTGGGGAAGGAATAAGGTACATTTGTGACAACAAGAAAGCGTTATCATTAAAGATTTAGTGAGAGCAACCTCAATTTAGAAATTAAAAAAAACACTAAGGAGATATTTTTTTCGACGAGCAGAAGGAGACTTGGTGGACCAAGACGGAGCTAACCAAAGTTACAGAGTGAGTGGCATTACTGTCACAAAACTTGCATACGTAGTTGGTGTTTGGGCCTTACTCTTAGCATTTTGCATTTTCGTGCCGAGCTGGGCTTGAGATATGGGTTCCATTCGCACTCTAGTAGTTGCTCTCGGCGCGAACGACGGCTCCAACTTGGCGCCAACGGCATCGTGGCCGCCCACGTGGCCCTACCACAGCGTTTCGCGCCATCCTCGTTCCCGCCAAATGTTGGCGCCATCTCCGAGTCCGACCCTCTAACCCGGTAATATATACGGACACCTACCAAATCACTGTTTCCTCAGCTAACCACCCCCTCCTCGCCCAACGGCCCACAAACCCTAATCCCACGCCCAATTCCTTCACGATATGGACGCGGCCATGCATCCCAAGGCGGCGGCGGTCAATGCCCTGACGCCGCAGAAGCTGAAGAAGGCGGCGGCGGCCGCCGTGTTGGTCGACCAGATCTTGACGCCGGAGAAATCGAAGCAGAAGGTGGTGGCGGCAGCCGAGCAGATCTGGACGCCGGAGAAGCCGGAGCAGCCGCCGCCGCTGCGGAGGGCGCGCAACCGCGGCTTGGCGTTCTCCGTCAAGGAGGTCAGGCGAGCAGCGCTCGGGTTGCGGAGGGTGGGGAAGGGTCCGGCTGCGGCGGCGGTGGAGGCGGCCGAGGAGGACGAGCTGGAGTCTGTTGAGCGGGAGCTCGGTATGGGTGCCGGAGCTGGCCGGAGCCCGGTCAAGCGCAAGGCCGAGGTCAAGCTGCCAGAAAGGTTAGTGTTGGATCTTGTTCGATTTCTTGTTTATGCCCAAAAAATGAAACATTTTCTTGGTTTGATGACTTTATTCTAGTACTAACCAACAACTACAAGCAAATTTGTAATGCTAATTTCTATGCCCAAAATTAGATTGTTTTTCTGGATTCAAACAATCTTTTCTGAGAATTTGTGGCAAATTTTGTTTTTGTGGTGATGCCAATTTCTAATTTGGTGTATGTGGTTACTGTCCATTGTCAGCTATGAGATGCTCTGCGAGTTCTTCAATTGCTTCGAGAGCTCCACCCGGCTGCTCCGTATGAAGGGATCCAAGGCAACGTTCCCCAACATCTGCGCTAGCATTCAGCATTTGTCTGAGAGGTACTAACCTCTTCCGATAAGTAGTCAGAGAATTGCTGCTATGTTTGATTTCCATAATTCAATCTCTAATTCTTATAATTATGTGTGCAGGAGGTTTACGTACAGCCATCTTGCGCAGCTTAAGTATATAATGCCTGAAGCGATTGTCATCAATAAGATCCTTTTGCGTGACGAAAAGACATGCTGCATGAAGCCAGATCTTCAGGTGAACCTCCTGGTTGATGCTGTTGAGGGCAATGCGAAGCAAAAGGGGGAAACTGGGTACGCGGCCATGAGAGGGATCTTCAGGCGGAGGCTCGTGGATTTCTTCAGGGACCATCCTGAGGTATTACAATCGAGTATTCTTCATTCTTTACTATTATTTGAACGTAAGCACTAGGACAAGTTTATGAGTTAAATGAATATAGACTAGTAATTGGATGACTAGTGCTAGTTCGTGCTATGAAAATATGCTGTTTGGGGTACCCATAGTTGAAATTCAGGATTCATGGTGCCTCTGTTATTTATCTTTCAGGGAGATGACATTCCAGAGCATGATCTGCCACATCCATTTAATCAAACAAAATCAAGTGTCGCTCAGATCACACCAAGAGTTCTTCCTGAAGCTGTATGTGCAGTACCATCGTCGAGTCTCACTGAACAGCAGCCTGTTGCATTGTCACAGATGTTGCACTTGTCGCATTCCTTTAAGAGAAGGTTTTCACAGAGATCTTCAACTTGTCCTGCAACTGCAAACACAAGCAGTCCACTGGCAAAGGCTGGGCCCACTGCTCCATCTCCATTGAGCAGGAAGTTGCTGCTTGATTCTCCAGATTCTGGTTGTCATATCATAGATGACGAAGCCCATGTGCAAGAGAAATGTGTCAAGGATGCTGTATTCAAGTCTGGTATTTCAGAAGGGACTCCTGCAAAGTTTGCATCTACACCAGTGAGATTAATGGCGGCTACACCAGACCTTCACACCCCTAAAAGGCCAATCTCTGCTACTTGCTACGACACACCGCCTCTGAAGATGGCTAAGCGATCCGCTCGGACTAAATTGTTCATGACACCGACAAAGGATGCAAGTAGTATGGATGAAGAGCCCCAAAGCACGAGTGCGTCTGCCATCGATGGCGAAGATGAGTTACTCAGTTTTCTTCCAAAGTCCCTCTTGCAATCGGTAAGTTCTTGCTGATGGTGACATTGATTTTCTCAGTTTTCTCTGTGAACGAAGGATAACATATTTGTTCCTTGCAGGTAAAAGAGAAGGAAAACAGAGCTTTGGAGGAGAAGGAAACGGGCTTTGCCGATCAGTTAAGAAAGCAGAAGCTTATAGCATCCCTGCCAAGCACCTTTGACGTTATCTTACTTATCTATCAGTCAAGGCAGCGCTCCGTAATGACAAAGCATGAGCTCATCCACAAGATAATTGCAAGTAATCCAAAGATTGTGGACAGAGGTAAGTGTGAGCTGTGCTTTCTGTCTTTATTGCTGCACCTTCTTTCTGCAATGTGATTCCTGATGTTGAATTACTACATCTGTAGGTGAAGTAGAAGAGCAACTGAGATTGTTGGAGGAGTTCCTTCCAGATTGGATCTCTGAGAAGAACACACGAACTGGAGATGTTCTCTGCTGGTAAGCATTCTTATCCGATGCATACATGTACTCTAGTTTTTAAATGTACATCAAAGGCATCTTGAACATATATCCACAGCCAACAAAAATTACGACTATTCTCAGACAAATCCTAACTCGTGGCATTGCTCATTTTCAGCGTTGATACAACCTTAAGCCAGGCAGAGATTCGACAAAGGTTGTATGCTGCTGAGTAGGTTGAACTACGAAGTCATTACACCTTGTTTAGAAATGTAGGAATGCTTGTCACATGACGGTGCTAGAAGGAAAACATGATGGCATTGTCCGTCACCTGATGTGGTCTTCACTTCTGTTCAAGTTCAGAAACAACCATCCACTTAATGATAAGACATGTATAGCAAAACCATTCTAACAACTGAAAATGTTGTCTTTTTCTTCCATAATGTGTAAATTCCATTCTTTGAGTTGTGATGCTCTGCCGGGCACCATTTTGGAAGAAATGCTAGCTCTGTTTTCGTGATCTGTATCTGAACTATCAGTCCTAAACTACATATATGCGCATTGTCTTCTATCAGTGTAATTCGACTCCCTTTCAGTTACGGCACTCTGTTACAGTGCATGCAATGCACATATAAGCTTACATACATCAGTTCTATTACAAACTAGGTAGGTACTAGTTATTGTCCCTTTATTTTAGCTTCCAACAATTACAGTCCTTTCATCAGATGATTAAATTCCTAAGAGTAAGTTAACCATCATGGGCGATATGATAAGCTAACCATCTTTGGCGATATGATAAGCTCGGCGTTTCTTTTGACCCCTCACAGTCTGAACTTTTGATACCATGGGTTAGCATTCTGGGAGGAATAGCCATTACCATCAGCTCATCTATACCCCTTTATAATGCACGTAAACATTCTTTTCTACGTCCACCCCAAATAGTGCATCCCACTAGAGATGGTCCAATATTCGTGCACTCAGCGAAATGTCGGGACCCGAATCTGCAAATCCGGACCTTCTGTGTATTCTGTGCTAGTCAAGGATCACGCTAGCACACACAGTCTTTACAGGGTTGCACATCACAGACATTCGCAGCGATATAAGAATAAATAGTGCAAACATGTATATAAACCGGGTTGTACGACCTTATGGTCTCTTTACATAAAAACAGCCACGCAGGGCTTACAGTATTCAGAGTAAAGGAAATAACAGCGGAACATAAATAAATATCGTAGAAGCCTTCATCTTGCCACAGGCAACCGACTAGGTTTGCCCCCTAGTTGCTTGGATCCTCCATGTACTCCTCCTCCCACACTGGTGTAGACTCCTCCACTGATGTTGGGGTTGATAAGCAAGGTGGGATGAGTACACAAGGCACTCAACAAGTAATGCACAGAATGCAGCGCTATTACTATATGCAAAGCTTATTCCAAAGGATTGGCTTAAATGGTTCTTTTGCATCAAACAACATTTTTAAACCAGTATCTTATTTAGATTAAAGCAGTGAAACAGTTATAAGTAATACTAATTTCTTCAAATGGTTTTTCTTCGAAGATTCTTGGCACACAGCCTTAACAGTTCATATTTAACATTGGCACACAGCCACCCAATCCACATTTTGAAATTTCGAAGATCTAACCCTTGACTGTAATTGTCGGGACCCGAATATGCAAATCCGGACCCTCTGTGTATACTGCACTAGTCCAGGATCACGCTAGTGCACACAAGCTCAACATAAGTAAATATCACAATCATACATAGCGAAAATATTATGAAAGTCATCATATGATACATACTACTAGTCGAATGACCCCATGGTCCACTTACATGACTATGCCTCGCAAGGCTGAATAATATATTAAATCGCAATGAATGAAAACGTAGACAACCCTCAAGATACCACAGTAATCGACAAGGCTTGCGCCTAAACATTCGTCTCCTCCTGGAATCTTTCCTCCAAAGATTGATGTAGACTCTTCAACTGGTGAGGTTATTGTTGGCAAGGGTGAGTACTTAAAGCACTCAACAAGTTGTGCATGTAATGCAATTCTATGTAACTATATGCAAGGCTTATTCCAAAGGATAAGTTATCATGGCTATTTTGCAACAAAGCAACATTTACGAACAAATACAATAAATAGATTGTAAAGACGGTAAAACAAATAACAATAATGATAGATTCACTTTTCTCAAGTAAACCAAGTTTCCAATCTTAAGTCAAATTCCATCTTCCATATGGCATTCGCCATCCCAACCAAGTTGTTCATTTTAATTAAGCTAACCCTTAATCAGTAATTCCGAGCATTGCTCAATACCATGAGCACGGCTATTCGAATAGTTTCACACTCTGCAGAGGTTATGCACTTTACCCACACGGCATGATATTCTCTTTGCACTGGCCATTAGCACACTTCCTTTGGTGTCTTGCGGAGAAATCATGATGAGCCTTTACAATGCTCGACTTAACCCAAGACTACCCACTAAGGTTTCAACACCGTGGATCCGAAAACCACAACCGTGGCCCCCTCTTGCGCCATGTGAATTACACCATAACTCGGGAACTCACACCACCAATGATAGTACCAAAATTAAGACATTGCAAATTACTCAGCTAGGCTGGCCCATACCGACATGTGGTTGCATGATTGACTCGAGGTCAAAGGCTTGCAAGGTTAAGTCCTTAGTGTGATCAAGGCAAGACATCCACATACCCTCTGCCCATCGGGCCCACCTTGGCCTCCTCGCCCCTTGTCACTTGCCCCAATCTAAATTATCATCACCCCGTTGATTACCAAGCACCACGTGCCATCAACAATTCAACATCGTTGCGTGACATGACTCGCCACAACAACTCAATCTCATCGTGTGATTCCACATGACACACAAGTTCATAACATTGTTCCATATTCCATTAATCAAGATTAATTATCAATGATTCTGACACATGTGATGACGTGGCAAGGCTAAGCAACTAATACGAACTAACCTCCAATGTTGATCATAATTACTAATCAACTATATTAAACCAATCTAGGGTGACAATGAATCATGGCATACAATGACAAGGTAGGGTATAGATCAATCTGGTATATTAGCTAAGCCCAATCTAATTTGAAACAATTGTATATTTGAAACATATGCAATAGGGTAAAACAAATATAGCAATTTTATAAACATGGGTTCAACATGATCAAAGCACGACTTGCCTTGGAATAGGTCCTGATCTTGATCTGAAGCTTGATCTTGAGTTGTTGAATCTTCCTCCGAAGCGTCGCACAATTTAACGTCTACGCGTACCGAAGAAGAAAAGCAAATAAATACCAAAACAGAGAGCAATTGAACTCTAAAAATCAAATAAAATTCACCATTAAATAGATCTCAATTTTACAAATTTTTAGAAATTTGAATCACTCAAATCCGAGTTAAATTGCAAAAGATATAGCCTTTGAAGTTTGAAATAAATATCAAATTGCTAAAATCGAAAATCGAATTAATGATTTATTTTTAAATCAAAACGATTTATGACGTCAGCGTGACCTCATGATGACGTCATCATCACAAAATTTCCAATCGGATTATTTTTCCAATTGAAAATGCAATTATGACGCAAGCATGACGTCGGCGTGGCGTCGACCGGCGCCAACCAATCGAAGCGACACGCGTGTCGGCGTATGGATCGGGTCCATGGCTCCTCGGTTCACGATGCACCGGTCCATGGCGCCTCGCTCTCGAGCCGACACGCGCGGCCGCCGTGATTGGTTGCGCCGACGGCGCGATCTTGAGCGCACGAGTTTGATCGGACGGCTATCGATCTCACGCGACGCAGCCGCACACCCGCCGCGGGATCTAGATCTAACGGTCAGCGTTTACTAGAGGGGTTCACTATTCACGCGGCGACGTGGCACGATCTTGACCCTTCACCGAGATCCAACGGCTCCGGCTTCAACGTGATTATGGCGGCGCGGCGCGCAACTCCACCGGACGTGAGAACGACGACCCGCTACGGCGTTCGGCGATGAAACGGCGACGATTCTTCACGGATCTGACGCGTCCCGGTTTGGCGATCTCGATGATGACACTGGTGACGGCGAAAGATCAACGACGGTGACGAAATCCGAGCGAAAACCACCACGGCAAGGACCTTCACTCCGCGAGCTCCTCATGCGAACGACGGCGACACGAGCCTCGGGCTTTGGAAAAGATGCGCGCGAGGTGAGGGTTCCGTGTTCGCGTCGGCGCTTTAAATAGTTGCACGGGAGGCGTGCAAGGCCCGGACTCAAGACGGCTCGTGGCGGCGGCGGACTCGGCGGCGACTCGAGAAACGACGCGGCTTCATCCGGGCGCCCACGCGCGCCGATCAACGGCCCGAGCGCTGATTGACGCGGCGAAATCTCGGCCGCTGAGTCTCGATCCAACGGTCGGATTTCTTAGGTTTAGGGTTTTGGTCAAGCGGCCGCATACGGCTATCTGGGTCGCACAGATTGCACGGCTGGCCCGCCATCGTTCATTAGTTTTTTTAAAAAGATTTTTCATTTAAAATAATTACGAAAATCCTTTAATTTATTTTAGGCAATAAAATAATCAGAAAAATCCAAGAAAAATCTCAAAACACCTTGAAACATTCTGGACTCAAATAAAATATTTTTGGCAAAACTTTATTTTAACTTTGCATAAATTTAAATAGATTTGAATAAAAGGCAATTACACTTGATTTAAAATTAATTCAAATAAATCCATAAAAATCCACATAAATTCCGAAAATCATAAATGCACTTTTAAGCAATAAAATACTATTTAAGCCAAATTTTGGGGTGTTACAAACCTCCCCCCCTTAACAGAATCTCGACCCGATATTCAGGGCTAACTAGTGAATAGGTTCGGGAATTCTGACTTCAAGTCTTCTTCGCGCTCCCATGTGGCTTCACCTTCTAATGATTGCTCCACCGAACTCGCAAAGCGAATAGACTTGTTTCGGTCTTATGCTCCATAACATCCAAAATTACGACCGTTGCTCTTTGTAAGTCAAATCTTCTTGCACTCTATTGCATCCAATGGGTTTGCTCAGTGGGCACTCGAGACACTTCCTAAGTCGCGACACATGGAATACATCATGCACTCGCCAAGGGTGAGGCAACTCTAATCGATAAGCTACCTCTCCTCGACGGCTCGTAATCTTGAACGGACCAACATATCTTGGTGCAAGCTTCCTTTAACATGAAATCTTTTAACGCCTTAAGAGGGTAACTCTAAGATACACATGATCTTCGGTTCAAAACTCAAATCTCGGCGACGGTTATCTGCGTAACTCTTCATCCTTGATCGCGCTATCTTCAACCTCTCTCGATCATTGCGACTTGACTTTGGCTTCCTCGAGAATATCCGCCCAAAACCAAACGTTCTCTGCCTCGCTCCAATTTAATGGGGTACGACAAGCACGCCCATACAACGCCTCAAACGGTGACATCTGTAGGCTAGCTTGATAGCTGTTATTGTAACTGAATTCTGCATATGGCAAACTTTTATCCCATGATGTAGCATAAGCTAAAGCACAAGCTCTCAACATATCCTCTAAAATCTGATTTACTCTTTCACCGACCATCATGCTGCGGGTGATATGTCAGACTAAAATTCAGACGAGTTCCCATGGCTTCGTGCAACTTATTCCAGAATCTTGAGGTAAATTGGGTACCTCTATCTGACACAATCTTCTTGGGCACTCCATGCAAACATACAATCTTTGACATGTACAACTCTGCTAAACGATCTCCTGAGTAAGTGATCTTCACTGGGATAAAATGGGCGACCTTGGTTAGACGATCCACAATTACCCAAATGGAATCGTAACCTCTCCGAGTTTTAGGTAAACCGTAATAAAATCCATTCCGATTTCCTCCACTTCCATTCCGAATTTTCAACTACCGCAATAAACCAATGGTCTTTGATGCATGGCTTTTACTCTCTGACATACGTCGCATAAAGCAACATGCTCAGCTACTTCACGCTTCATATTAGGCCACCAAAATCTCTCTTTCACATCATGGTACATCTTAGCACTTCCTGGATGAATTGAATACTCAGAATCATGAGCTTCTTCCAAAATCAACTGTTTAATCTCTTTCTTATTCAATACATAGCTTTGACCTTTAAACTGTGTGGTTCCTTGGTTATCCATGGTGAAATCCTCAGCTAAGCCTTCATCCTTCTAACCCACTTCGATTTGATCTTCCAGCATTGGCTTAACTTTCAAAACAGCTATAAATCCTTGTGAAACCACTTCTAATTTCAACTTTTGAAACTCTTCGCACAATTTCTATTGATCACTTGATATTGGTGTATTGGCACTCTGGCCTTTACGACTTAAAATATCGGATACCACATTAGCCTTACCAGGATGGTAACGGATCCCAGTCTTATAATACTTAATCAATTCCAACCATCCTTTTCGTTCCATATTAAGGTCTGCACTTCGAACTCTTATGGTCTGTACCTATCCCCAATAATATAGTGACGCAATGACTTCAAAGCATGCACTACGGTAGCAATTTCCAATTCATGGTAGTATAGTTCTCTTCATGTGGCCTCAATCGTCACCCGACGATAGGCAACAACTTTACCTTTCTGCATTAGCACACATCCAAGATTTTGTCTTGAGGCATCATAGTATATATCACAATCTGCTTTGCACATCCGACAACACTAAGACAGTGCTATCGTCAAACGCTTCCTCAATCACGAAAACTCTTTTCGCCTCGCGCGTCCATGCACACTTCTCCTACTTGCCTAAGCGATCTCTACCGCTCCCACGTAACATCGCTTTTGTTGGATCCACGATAACTCCTTTAGCGTACATCTTCCGCAAGAAATTCAACTTTCTCCTTCCAAAAGTCACATTTGCTAAGCTTAGCATACAGCCATGGGTCTAGCCATCTTTCCAACACTAATCCCAACTGTTCGCATACTTTCCTTTTGACTTGAAGCAACAAAGACATCCCACATATACACCATAACACTTGACCAATTTCCCATGGAACTCCGTTCGTCATGTCCATAAATTCAGAATGGCATTGATCATTCTAGCGCATACATTGTAACCTCATACCGCCCATACTGCGTGAAAACTCGACCTAAGAACATTCTCTCGCATGTTACGAATCGATGATAACTCGATCAAGATCTATCCTTGAGAACACTCCGGTCCCTTTTGATGATCAAACCAATTACGATCCCGGCAAATAATACTTACCCTTTTGATCATCACCTCATTAAACTCTCGACGATCGATACACATCCTTGAGCTCCCATTTTTAAATAGAACAGCGCTCCCTATGGTGACAAATTGGTTCTAGCGAACCACCTTTCTAGCAACTCTTCTGATGCGCTTCTTCATCTCAACTAGCTCATCAATAGGCATTCGATGAGGTCTCTTTACTTTGGCGCTGTATCAGGACTAACTCCATCACACACTTGATCTCTCGATCCGTGGGATTCTTCAAACACATCTTGATACTCTCTAACAACCGATACCCTTCAAAGTCGATAACTTCCACACTATTGACCTTCACCGGCCAACACGAACCGTAGTCATTTGAAATTCTATTTTCCCGCTTTTAGGGCTTTTAGCTGACCCACTTCTTTGACCAAACTCCAGGACAGCCTTATGTCCGGACGACCAATTCATTTCAGGAGTAGCATCTCGGGTTTGATATCCAATATCGCTCGCTAAAAACTTTTCTCCAACTTAACTCCATCACATTCTAGGTTAGATCAAGCAATAGCGTACTTTCTGACCATGATAATTCCTCGAGCTGACAATCTTTACAAACACCACTGAACTGATCATCGTTGCACACGCAACATCTTCAGGTGAACCGTCAACATAGGGGAATACTTAGAAACATCCTTTATCATTAATGCTTTTATTCCAACACTTCACATATCCACCTCTCAACCATCTTTACTTTATTTATTTAGGCACGAAAATCTTTATATGAAATTCATCTCTAGTCACTTTTTCTTTTACAAACGAGGGTATGACACTTGCATAGGCTAAAATCATCGATCTAAACTTCCTTGATTGGTTTTGGCGCTGAAGTTTTTGACTGGAACAAAATTGAGATTGGCTTGCACTAGTGCGATCACTTTCTTATGAGGGCAATTGTTAGCAAAATGCCCAGGCTTGTTGCAGGTGTAACAAAGCTTAGGTCCACCTCTCTTCCTTGAGCATTCGTCGACTAAGGCAGTGTCTTCATTCAGACGCCTCTTCTTCAACTGATTCTCCGTACAAACTTCTCTTGCGACTTTACTGCTCACTCTTGGCGTTATGAACTTGACCGAGGTAACTTCTGGAACATCAATGGCCGTAGACATTGATTGTCTTCTCTGTGGGCATTGATTAGCATAATGGCCTTCCTTGTGGCAGTTGTAACACACCCGTGTTCGCTGTTGTGCAGTTACAGGTACATTATTGTCTTCTTGCTGCGTCAAAACTGGTTGCTTCATTGGGCATTCACTAGCCCAATGGTCTTCTTCATCGCACAGGAAACATGCTTTGTTGGTGATCGCCAATTACTACTTTCTTGATGAGGGCCAACAGGATTAAGGTATTGTGTCCTTAGCTCTTGAGTGGCACCACCTTTGCAATCGACGTTCGCCTCTTCTTGGCGACTCTTGAGCAACTACGCTCAAGATTCTTTTCTTGATTTTGAATTACAATGCAGAACTATTGGATTCAGAGGACATTGAGTGGACCATGATCTCGGCCTTCACAAAGGTAACATGCGATGTCACTCATAGGACATTCTCCAAGAGAATACCTTCCTTCACAGCTGGAGCAATTAATCGCATGCTTGTCAGCAGTATGTCCTATCTCTCCACAAATAATGCACGCACGATCTTCCGATTTGTTTGGTTGATGACACTTCGAGAGCAACTCTTAGATGTTGAACAAGGTGCAAGAATAGTATTCTCGCTCCGTATTTATCGTGTGACCATACTGTCTCTAGGTGAAGCGAAGAGATTACAAAAGCAACAACAAATTCATTCCAAGTGATACTCCGCGGGCTTCATGAATAAAGACGATATTTCTTCCACCATTCAAAGAATGATTCCTTGTAATCGATAAGAAGCATACAGACTTTCTCATCGCCTTCACATCAACAATGAGCGCTTCCTCTCAATGGTCTTGAGCCAATCATCTACTTCGAGGGTAACTCATTTCTGAAAACGTCGACGGACGAGTCTTTATAAATTCGATAACCTTGAGTACGAATGTAAATCATTGGTAGCGACTTGGGACTCTGGTTGACATTGGCTTGGTCACCATATTCGCATCTGCTTCATCATTGCATGCATCAACCGAGTCCGAGCAATCAAGAACTCTCTGAAACTCGCATATCCATCTGATCGACGGTTGAAGAACTAATCCACTATTGAGATTCTCCTTTGATTGATTTTCACGCCATCGACTATGTTGTTTCCACGAATCAACCTCTCGCTTGATTGCTTCACTTAAAATAGGGAAGAGGGAAATAGCATAGGTAAGAAGCAGGAATCCTAAAGCAGGGGAGATAGGTTTAACCTAATAACTTAAGCAACCAATATTAATAACTTGGTATGGTTGCTTATATAAGCCTAAAAGCTCGCAACACATACCGCACACTCGGCAATCAAGGAAGAACCAATTCAACCTATACACACAAACTACCGCCACGGGGTAACACTTCTATCTTAAGCGGACGCGACTCCCACACCGAGTCCCAACCGACTACTCAAGCATAGATCTTCTAGCTTTTGGAACGCTTCATGGATCTACTCCTTCCTTGAGCTCGATGATCCCTTCCTTCATGATTTCCGGGGTTGACAAAGAAGCACTTGATACTTTCTTCTATGATGTGGCACGTCAACTACCAAGACAACTCGGATAAGGTTTTTAACTCGATCCAAAGAAGGAGAGAGAAATAAATTCAGCGAGGGAAAAGAGAGAAATTTTGATTTAGGAAAGGAATAGAAGAATAAGATAAGTTAAGAACATATTATTCTTCCAAGTTAATTCTTTTCTTTAGAAAATAATTTTGAAGTTCCTATAGAGACGACCAGACTATCTAGGGTCAAGGCCTACAGTCAATATGGCTCTGATACCAATTCTGTCGGGACCCGAATATGCAAATCCGGACCCTCTGTGTATACTGCACTAGTCCAGGATCACGCTAGTGCACACAGGCTCAACATAAGTAAATATCACAATCATACATAGCGAAAATATTATGAAAGGCATCATATGATACATACTACTAGTCGAATGACCCCATGGTCCACTTACATGACTATGCCTCGCAAGGCTGAATAATATATTAAATCTGCAATGAATGAAAACGTAGACAACCCTCGGTATACCACAGTAACCGACAAGGCTTGCGCCCTAAACATTCGTCTCCTCCTCGAATCTTTCCTCCAAAGATTGATGTAGACTCTTCAACTGGTGAGGTTATTGTTGGCAAGGGAGAGTACTTAAAGCACTCAACAAATTGTGCACAGAATGCAATTCTATGTAACTATATGCAAGGCTTATTCCAAAGGATAAGCTATCATGGCTATTTTGCAACAAAGCGAAGATTTACTGAACAAATACAATAAATAGATTGTAAAGACGGTAAAACAAATAACAATAATGATAGATTCAGCTTTTCTCAAGTAAACCAAGTTTCCAATCTTAAGTCAAATTCCATCTTCCATATGGCATTCTGCCATCCCAACCAAGTTGTTCATTTTAATTAAGCTAACCCTTAACTGTAATTCCCGAGCATTGCTCAATACCGCGAGCACGACTATTCGAATAGTTTCACACTCTGCAGAGGTTATGCACTTTACCCACACGGCATGATATTCTCTTTGCGCCTGGCCATTAGCACACTTCCTTTGGTGTGCTTGGCGAGAAATCATGTGAGCCTTTACAATGCTCGACTTAACCCAAGACTACCCACTAAGGTTTCAACACCGGTGGGTCCGAAACCACAACCGGGGCCCCTCTTGCGCCATGTGAATTACACCATAACTCGGGAACTCACACCACCAATGATAGTACCAAAATTAAGACATTGCAAATTACTCAGCTAGGCTGGCCCATACCAGACATGTGGTTGCATGATTGACTCAGGTCAAAGGCTTGCAAGGTTAAGAACTTAGTGTGATCAAGGCAAGACATCCACATACCCTCTGCCCATCGGGCCCACCTTGGCCTCCTCGCCCCTTGTCACTTGCCCCAATCTAAATTATCATCACCCCGTTGATTACCAAGCACCACGTGCCATCAACAATTCAACATCGTTGCGTGACATGACTCGCCACAACAACTCAATCTCATCGTGTGATTCCACATGACACACAAGTTCATAACATTGTTCCATATTCCATTAATCAAGATTAATTATCAATGATTCTGACACATGTGATGACGTGGCAAGGCTAAGCAACTAATACGAACTAACCTCCAATGTTGATCATAATTACTAATCAACTATATTAAACCAATCTAGGGTGACAATGAATCATGGCATACAATGACAAGGTAGGGTATAGATCAATCTGGTATATTAGCTAAGCCCAATCTAATTTGAAACAATTGTATATTTGAAACATATGCAATAGGGTAAAACAAATATAGCAATTTTATAAACATGGGTTCAACATGATCAAAGCACGACTTGCCTTGGAATAGGTCCTGATCTTGATCTGAAGCTTGATCTTGAGTTGTTGAATCTTCCTCCGAAGCGTCGCACAATTTAACGTCTACGCGTACCGAAGAAGAAAAGCAAATAAATACCAAAACAGAGAGCAATTGAACTCTAAAAATCAAATAAAATTCACCATTAAATAGATCTCAATTTTACAAATTTTTAGAAATTTGAATCACTCAAATCCGAGTTAAATTGCAAAAGATATAGCCTTTTGAAGTTTGAAATAAATACTGAAATTGCTAAAATCAGAAAATCAGAATTAACAGATTTATTTTTAAATCGAAAACGATTTATGACGTCAGCGTGACCTCATGATGACGTCATCATCACAAAATTTCCAATCGGATTATTTTTCCAATTGAAAAATGCAATTATGACGCAAGCATGACGTCAGCCCTGGCGCCAACCAATCAGGAAGCGACACGTGTCACGGGCGTATGGACTGGGTCCATGGCTCCCTCGGGTTCACGATGCACCCGGTCCATGGCGCCTCGGCTCGAGCCGACACGCGCGGTGCCGTGATTGGTTGCAGCGACGGCGCGATCTTGAGCGCACGAGTTTGATCGGACGGCTACCGATCTCACGCGACGCAGCCGCACATCCGCCGCGAGATCTAGATCTAACGGTCAGCGTTTACTAGAGGGGTTCACTATTCACGCGGCGACGTGGCACGATCTTGACCCTTCACTGGAGATCCAACGGCTCCCGAAGCTTCAACATGACGATGGCGACGCGGCGGCGCAACTCCACCGGACGTGAGAACGACGACCCCGGCTACGGCGTTCCGGCGACGAAACGGCGATGATTCTTCACGGATCTGACGCGTCCCGGTTTGGCGATCTCGATGATGACACTGGTGACGGCGAAAGATCAACGACGGCGACGAAACCGAGCGAAAACCACCACGGCAAGGACCTTCACTCCGGCGAGCTCCCTCATGCGAACGACGGCGACACAGAGCCTCGGGCTTTGGAAAAGATGCGCGGCGCGAGGTGATGGGTTCCGTGCCCGCGTCGGCGCCTTAAATAGTTGCACGGGGAGACGTGCAAGGCCGGACTCGAAGGCGGCTCGTGGCGGCGGCGGACTCGGCGGCGACTTCGAGAAACGACGCGGCTTCATCCGGGCGTCCACGCGTCACTCGATCAACGGCCTGGCGCTGACGACGCGCGGCGAAATCTCGGCCGTTGAGTCTCGATCCAACGGTCGGGATTTCTTAGGTTTAGGGTTTTGGTGAAGCGGGCGCCGACGGCTATTCTGGCCAAGACATTGGCACTGGCTGGCCGCTCATCGTTCATTAGGTTTTTTTTAAAAAGATTTTTCATTTAAAATAATTACAGAAAATCCTTTAATTTATTTTAGGCAATAAAATAATCAGGAAAAATCCAAGAAAAATCTCAAAAACACCTTGAAACATTCTGGACTCAAATAAAATATTTTTGGCAAAACTTTATTTTAACTTTGCATAAATTTAAATAGATTTGAATAAAAGGCAATTACACTTGATTTAAAATTAATTCAAATAAGTCCATAAAAATCCACATAAATTCCAGAAAATCATAAATGCACTTTTAAGCAATAAAATACTATTTAAGCCAAATTTTTGGGGTGTTACAGTAATCCCCGAGCAATGCTCAATACCGTGAGCACGGCTATTCGAATAGTTTTGACACTCTGCAGAGGTTGTACACTTTACCCACAAGATACAGCCGCTCACCACATAGGTAATTGTCCGCAACAAAGCTTTTCAGGAACTTCTACCTTACCCAATGAACCTCTCCGGTATTACCCTCACTATCACTTCCCTCACACAGAGACGAAGCATAGGACAGGTCAATCACCGTTGGATGGGCACCAAGCCGTAGCAGTGCGCTCCCTCGCATGAGATACACCTCCGTGCAATCGTCACCCCGAGGTATCGAGGAAAGATGTCGTAACCCTAATCAACTAGGTCCATCCCATATCGGATATGTGGTTGTACGGTGACTCATATCAAAGGCTTGCAAGGTGAAGTCCTTAATCGACCAAGGCAAGACTTCCAACACTCAACAGTGGCACACAGCCCATTGTGGCACACAAACGCACAGCGCTCATCAACCCAATGCCACACAGGCCCACCAGACACACAGCCTCTTGCCACTTGCCCTAGTCTAAATCATTTCCCACCCAGTTGATTATTGTGCAACACATGCCAGTAATAACTCCACATCGGTATGGAACCACACAGGTCTCCATACTTCAATCTCATCATGTGGCAACATCACACCACTTTCAAAATACATTCAATATTCCATTAGTCAATATTGTAGCATTTTTCTGAAAGATCATTCATGACTCGTTGCAAGGCTAAGCATCTACTCACGGTCTAGCCTCCCGTGTTGGCATCATATTATTATCCAACCAGTACAATCAACTTAGGGTGACAATGATTTAGGGCATACAATTAATCATTTCAAGGTGACATAACAAAATGGGTTGATTAACTACATTATCCCAATTTAATTTAAATTCATTTTAAATAAATTAGCATGCATAATTTCAAAGCATAAATTACACTTTTAAAATCTAGGATCAAAATGATCAAAGCATCACTTGCCTTCAAAGAGTTGCTGGTCGTGTTCCGAAGCTTGGTCTTGAGCGACGAAATCTTCCTCGAAACTTTCTGGCAAATTTGCGTCTACGCGTATAAACAAAATATGCAATAAATAGCTAATACAGAAGACTAGATGACCTCAAAATTTCAAATAAAATTCATCATTAAATAGATCATAATTTTATGAATTTTTAGAAATTTGAATCACCCAAATCCGAGTTAAAATACAAAAGTTATAGTCATTTGAAATTGGAATAAAATATGAAAATACAGAAATTAAGAAATCCCATTTTTCCAAATTATTTTTATACTGAAATTTCGCATTAATGACGTCAGCACAGAAATGAATTTCGGCCAAAATATTTTTATATATAAAAAATATTTATGATGTCAGCGATGACGTCAGCATGACACGTGGCAAGCCCAGAGGCTGCCACGTCGCTCTGGTCTATGGACGGGGTCCACGGTTTGGCTCTGGTCCACCGTGGACTGGCGGCACTGTGCTCGTGCGCCAAGTGACGCAAGCACTGACGTTAGCACGACAGCTGGACCAATCCTATGGTGACACGCGGCACAACACAGCTAGCCAAAAACTAATTCAATCTTGTCCGTCCGATTTAAACAAACGGCCGAGATTCATGCGACCTTTCGCCTCATCTCCACCGCAGAGCCCGCACGTGGCTTCCCCGTGACCCTCGGATCCAGATCGAACGGTCATGATTAATCGGCGACGCCGACGTAAACGGCGGCGGCTCCTCGACTCGATTTCCGCCACGCGTCAACACGGATCGGCCCAATGCGCGATGCGATCTCATCCGCCGATTCAAAATGGACGGCCGAGATGAGCCAAGGCTATCGGCTCGGCCTCTTTGCGTGCGCGACACGCCGCGCGATCCAAGCGACCGCGCGCACATCCGACGGCTATGACGTTGACGTGACGCGGCTAGATATAAACCCTACGATCTAGATCTAACGGCTGAGATAAACTAACGTGAAACTAATCGAAGCAATCTAAACCGTTGATTAAATCCGACGGCTGAAAAGTGAAGATGAGGATTACTGTTGGATGGCGACGTGGACGAATCTGGTGCGTTCGGAGGTGATCGGACGGTGGACGAAGCTCGGCTGGCGGTGATGTCACGGCAGCGTAGATCTCACCGGAGAGGAAGAAGACGACGTGCAACGCGGCGCTACGGGGCTTCTCCGGCGTGAAGAAGTGGTCCACTCGACGCGCTTGCTTTTGAACTTCGGGGCGGGGTCGAGCACGGCGGGCGGCTCGGGCGACGACGAGAGGAAGCAAAAACAACGACGGAGCGGTGCGGCAACAACGGCGAGCTACTGCGGGCAAACGGAGGCGTTTCGGGAGGTGTGCGCTAGGGCTACAGACGCGTCTAGGAGTGCGCGACACGCGGGTGGCAGCGGCGCACTAAATAGCGCCTCGGCGTGCGCGAAATCGCCGACAAAATCACGCCATCAACGCCCACGTTCCTCCGCGATCTCGCGGGACGGCGACATGGCCCAATCACGACGTCCGCGGCGATGATCCGACGGCGCATGCGTTCGGGCGACGTGGCGAACGGCGATTCTATGGATTCGACGGACGGCTCGAAAGGGTGGCATCTAGGGTTTCGTCGCGGTTGGGCGTGGCGCGCGCGATAACAGACTCGGCCCATTACTGTTCATAGCCGTTTTTAAAACCTTTTTCATTTAAAATAATTCTAGAAATTCAATTAAATCATTTGGGGCTTTTAAAATAGCAGAAAAATTCTAGAAAAATTCCAGAAATTACTTTGAACTATTTGGAACTCAAATAAAATATTTTCAATAAAACTTTGTATAAACTTTTGCATGAATTTATTGAAATTGAAGAAAGACCATATTTGAATAAATCCAAATAAATTTCAATAAATTCCCAAAAATTCTCAAAAAACAAAAATACTCCAAAATTTAAATTAGAGCAAAATTTAGGGTGTTACAAACCTCCCCCCTTAACAGAATCTCGTCCCCGAGATTGAGTATCTGACGTAAATAGGTTAGAAACTCTTTCTTGAGATCTTCTTCACGCTCCCACGTGGCTTCACTTTCCAATGGTTGCTCCACTGAACTCGCAGAACGCGTTGACTTGTTCCTTGTCTCTCCGTCCATTATGTCCGTAATCTTCATCCGGATGTTCTTTGTAAGTCGATCTTCTTGCAGCTCGATTGCCTCTAACGGTGTTTGCTCTTCCGGTACTTGAAGACACTTCTTCAGCTGTGATACATGAAATACATCATGCACTCCTGCCAAAGATTGCGGTAACTCCAACTGATATGCAACTTCACCTCTACGGCTCAAGATCTTGAACGGCCCAACATATCTGGGTGCGAGCTTCCCTTTTGCGTGGAACCTTCTGACTCCTTTGAGAGGTGTGACTCTAAGATACACAAAATCTTCGGGTTCAAAGCTCAATTCCCTGCGACGGTTGTCAGCATAGCTTTTCTGCCTTGACTGGGCAATCTTGATCTTTCCTCGATCGTATGACCGCTCTTCCGCTTTTTGCAAGACATCCAGGCCAAAAACATGTCGTTCACTGTCTCATTCCAATTCAATGGTGTTCGACAGATCGACCATCTGAGCTTCAAATGGAGACATCTCAGAACTCGCCGATAATCGTTGTTGTAACTAAATTCAGATAAGGCAAACACTTGTCCCATGAAGTGGAATATGCTAAAGCACAAGCTCTCAAAGATATCTTCCAATATTTGGTTAACCCTCTCGGTTTGACCATCATGCATGGATGGTAGGTCAGATTGAAGTTCAAATGAGTCCCCATTGCTTCATGTAGCTTACCCCAAAATCTGGAGGTAAATTGGGTACCTCTGTCTGACACTATCTTCTTCGGTACTCCGTGCAAACAGACGATTCTTGCCATATAAAGTTCTGCTAACCGGTCCCCGGAATAAGTGGTCTTTACCGGTATAAAATGTGCAACTTTAGTTAAGCGATCCACTATGACCCATATGGAATCATATCCACCTTGGGTTTTGGGCAACCCGGTTCTGAAATCCATACCAATTTCTTCCCATTTCCATTCGGGTATCTTTAAGGGTTGTAATAGCTCCGCTGGTCTCTGGTGCATAGCTTTGACTCTTTGGCATATGTCACATAATGCAACATATTCGGCGACTTCCCGTTTCATGCTTGGCCACCAAATTCTTTCCCTTAAATCTTGATACATTTTCGCACTTCCTGGATGAATTGAGTACTTGGAGTCATGGGCTTCTTCCAAAATTAACTGTTTGAGCTCTTTCTTATTCGGCACACAAATGCGCCCTTTAAACCACATAGTGCCTTGCTCATCCAGCTTGAAATCCTTTGCCTTGCCTACATCCATTTTGGACTTAATCCTCTTGATTTTGTCATCATTTTTCTGCCCTTCCCTGATCTGATCTTCCAAGGTAGGTTTTACTTCCAAGGTTGCTACAAATCCTTCTGGTACCATTTCCAGTTCTAATTTCTGGAAATCCTACACAATTCTGCCTGACTTGTTTCCAACAGCATGTTTACACTGTGTTTCTTTTTGCTCAAGGCGTCTGCCACCACGTTGGCTTTACCAGGATGGTAGTGAATTCCCACGTTATAATCCTTGATTAACTCTAACCATCTTCTTTGCCTCATATTTAGGTCACTTATGTAAAGATATACTTAAGACTTTTATGATCGTGATACACTTCACATCTATTTCGATGAGATGATGACGCTATATTTTTAGGGCATGCACTACTACACTAATTCCAAATCATGAGTCGGATAGTTCTCTTCATGTGGTCTCAATTGCCTCGATGCAAAGGCAATTACCTTCTGCTCGCATCAACACGCATCCCAACCCACGCGCGATGCATCACAATAGATGTCGAAGCCTTGATGAACGCCGTAAAAACTAAGACAGTGCGATGTTAATCTTTTATTCAACTCCTGAAAACTCTTCTCACACTCCGGTGTCCATAAGAATTTCTTTTCCTTTTTCAACAATTGCGTAAGAGGTCTCGCAATCGTAGAGAATCCTTCGATGAATTGACGGTAATATCCCGCCATTCCAAGGAAACTACGGATTTGGGTTACCGTCTTCGGTTGCTCCCAATGCAAAACCGTTTCCACTTTCTTTGGATCTACTGCAACTCCTTCTGCTGTCATTATGTGTCCAAAAATTCAACCTTATTCTTCCGTAAGTCACATTTACTAAATTTTGCAAACAAGCTGTTGTTCCTCAATTTATCAAGGACTAGCCTCAAATGTTCGGCGTGCTCTTCTCTTGTCTTGGAATAGACAAGAATATCATCTATGAACACGACAACGAACTTATCCAAATATTCCATAAAAACCTTATTCATTAAGTTCATGAAATATGCTGGTGCATTTGTGAAGCTAAAAGACATCACTGTAAACTCATAGTGTCCATATCTTGAAGAAAATGCAGTCTTCGGAATATCCTCTGATTGGATCTTCAATTGATGGTATCCTGATCGGAGGTCAATTTTGGAGAAGACTCCTGCTCCCCGCAACTGATCAAAAAGATCGTCGATCCTGGGTAGCGGATACTTATTCTTTATCGTCACATCATTAAGTGCACGATAGTCTATACACATCCTAAAACTCCCGTCCTTCTTCTTGATGAACAAGACAGGTGCTCCCCATGGCGATGAACTAGGTCTTATAAATCCTTTTTCCAGCAGCTCTTCAATCTGCTTCTTCATTTCCACCAATTCCTCTGTGGACATCCTGTAAGGTCTCTTAGCTATTGAGCTGTCCTCGAACAAGCTCTATCACGAACTCGATATCTCTATCGGCGGCATTCGGTAAATCCTTTGGGAAAATATCCGGATATTCATTGACTATGGAAACTTCCTCCAAGTGTCAATCTTCATGTTTGTTGACCATTAATTGTCCATCTCGCATCGATTTTGCTTCAAATTCAATCTTCTTTCCATCCGTGCTCTCGGCGATATGACTCTTTTCCGCAATCCAAAGATCGCCTTGTGTTTGGTTAACTAATCCATTCCTGTGATAACATCCGTGGTTGGGTATTAAGGGCGATTAAGTTCGCTAGGAACTCAACTCCATTAATTATTAGTCTTACCTAGAACATCCTACTTTAGATCGTAGTTCGATCCGAGGATTGAACTATAAGCACACATTTAAGATTCACTATATCCAAATCACTTTGAACCGCAAAATCTCGGAAATAAAAGAATGCGAAGCTCTAATCGAATAAAACAAAGAGTCGGTATCGAAGTTTACTAGAACTTACCCAATTACAACGTCCGTGGCGCTCGGACTTCATCCGTTGTAATGTGGTTGACTTGGCCTCGTGTAGTTCCTTGGGATGGAGTTGTCGCCGCTGATGCCCCGCGATTCACGATTGGTGCGAGTCCTTGCCGGTGTGTTCCCGTTAAAGCGGACCGGGTGACACCTCCTTCTTAGGGCGCTTATTGGCAAAATGCCCCGATTCATTGCGATGATAGCAACGCCTTCCCGCCGCTCGAGAGGTTCCTCCGGCCTGCGCTACGCTTCGGGCCGAGTCCGGCATTCAGCCCATCGACGATTTGCCGGCAGTGGTGCCCTGTCATTGCCTCTGGGCTGGTACCGGATGAATTGTTGGGGTGCCGTCCTCTGCCTCTGCTGGCCTTGACGACCTCCTTGTTGCGCCATTCTGCGCTTTCTGTTGTCATCCAACTCTCGGCGCTTGTCCTCCAAGACAAGAGCTTTGTTAACTAGCTCTTGGAAGTCAGGGAATGTGTGGGTGATCAGTCCCACCTGCAACCCTGCATTCAATCCCTTCATGAAGCGGGATTGTCTGGCCTTATCCGTAGCCACGTCCTCCGGTGCGTAGCGTGCCAGTTGTGTGAACTTATTCAGGTAATCGGCCACTGACTGGCCGCCCTGCTTGAGGCTCCGAGATTCCTCCTTTTTAAGATCCATGATACCCTCGGGTACATGGTACTGGCGGAAGGCTAAGGTGAATTCCTCCCACGTGATACTCTGTGGGTCCTCATGAGCTGCGCAGAAGTTTTCCCACCATTCTGCGGCAGTTCCTTCGAGTTGATGAGAGGCATAGAGTACCCTCTCATGTCCCATACACTGGGTAATGTGCAGCTTCCTTTCGATTGTCCTTAGCCAATCGTCCGCCTCCAGTGGATTGGCGTTGCCTGAGAAGGTAGGTGGACGAGTTCGCATAAACTCAGACAACCTTGAGTAGGGGTGTGGCCCATGGTTACCCCCAGGTTGAACATTCGCAGTAGCTTGATTGGATATCTGCGCATGGTTTGAACCATCGTGTTCATAAGTTGAGTCCGGGCGGTCGAAGGCTCCTGTGTTACGCATATCGACTTGCGGCGGTTGAGGATTGGTTCCTCATTACGGTTGTCGGCTGATTAGCTCCGGCTCACTGGCTCCAACATTTCCACGAGTCCTCACCATCTGTTACAAACTTCCAAGGTTAAGAAAAGAAGAAAGCATAGACGAGTAAAAGAACTTATGTGGGGGAAATAGGTGTAACTTAAATTATTTAGCCACTTTATTGATATAATATAAAGCAGTATGGTTGCTCACAAGTGCCTAAGGGCAATGCAACACATATGAGACACTCACAACCAAAAGCAAGTAAGCAAACATAGGACTCTATGACGACTCACACCTAATGGTGACTCTGAAGAAAAAGACGCGACTCAAACATTCGAGTCTCGACACTACCCTCGGCTAGACTCGATCACTCATCGAGCCAACCCGGCTGTGGCTCCCCCGGAGCATACACCGGTGGGTGCTCTGCATCGGGCAACCGGTCTCGATGACCTCTCGCCACGTGGTGCAAAAGACCCCATCGACTCTGCTGGTCCCGGGGCTGCCTGCTCCTGCACTGGTGCCTCCTGCTCTGGCTCCTCCGGATCTGGATCGTGTAACTCCAGGACTGGCTCAGGCTCGGGTCCATACAGAGCCATCTCCAACTCCTGGATCTTCTGCATGGAGTGAGCTAAGCCCTCCCGTAGTTGGATCCTCGCCTCCATGACCTCGTCGCGGGTCCTCTGCAGCTCCTGGACTGTCTCATCCAAGGCGTCCTCCTGGGCGATAACATACCTCGCCAGGTGGGTGATCGTAGCGTCCTCCTCCAAGATCTCCATCCTGTTGTATCGACTGTCTCGGCGCGGATGATGCCGAAAGACGGTGCCCTCCAACTCTGCAGAGTAGGTGCGGCAATCTGACGCTCGACGCCGCCGTCTCCTGGATCCCGGCCTCAAAAGAAGACCTCCTGACCATGATGTAGATAGGACGGCTCGCCCTCGTCCTCTCCCGAGCATACACTGTGACCTTGACATCCCAGGCGATGTCAAGTCCTGCCCGTACCACCGTAGTCCCTCGATAAAGTGGTCTGTCAAAATCTCCGAGCAACTGCATCATACGCCATAACTCCGCGGCGTATCCTCCGGTGCGCTCTCCGTAGGTGTGGATCATCCTCATCAGTCAAAAAAAACCTTGTTTAAATTAAAAAGAAAATAATCATAAAAATTCAGCATAGGTATGAAACAAGGGAGAAGAGATAAGTCAAGATTTCATTGATATTCTTGCTCAAGTTGATTAGGTTTTTAGAAAATAGTTTTACCCTCCTAGGTACAACCAAACTAGGGTCAAGTCCTACAGTCAACCTGCTCTGATACCACCTCTGTCGGGACCCGAATCTGCAAATCCGGACCCTTTGTGTATTCTGTGCTAGTCCAGGATCACGCTAGCACACACAGTCTTTACAGGGTTGCACATCACAGACATTCGCAGCGATATAAGAATAAATAGTGCAAACATGTATATAAACCGGGTTGTACGACCTTATGGTCTCCTTACATAAAAACAGCCACGCAGGGCTTACAGTATTCAGAGTAAAAGAAATAACAGCGGAACATAAATAAATATCGTGGAAGCCTTCATCTTGCCACAGGCAACCGACTGGGTTTGCCCCCTAGTTGCTTGGATCCTCCATGTACTCCTCCTCCCACACTGGTGTAGACTCCTCCACTGATGTTGGGGTTGATAAGCAAGGTGGGATGAGTACACAAGGCACTCAACAAGTAATGCACAGAATGCAGCGCTATTACTATATGCAAAGCTTATTCCAAAGGATTGGCTTAAATGGTTCTTTTGCATCAAACAACATTTTTAAACCAGTATCTTATTTAGATTAAAGCAGTGAAACAGTTATAAGTAATACTAATTTCTTCAAATGGTTTTTCTTCGAAGATTCTTGGCACACAGCCTTAACAGTTCATATTTAACATTGGCACACAGCCACCCAATCCACATTTTGAAATTTCGAAGATCTAACCCTTGACTGTAATCCCCGAGCAATGCTCAATACCGTGAGCACGGCTATTCGAATAGTTTTGACACTCTGCAGAGGTTGTACACTTTACCCACAAGATACAGCCGCTCACCACACAGGTAATTATCCGCAACAAAGCTTTTTAGGAACTTCTACCTTACCCAATGAACCTCTCCGGTATTACCCTCACTATCACTTCCCTCACACAGAGACGAAGCATAGGACAGGTCAATCACCGTTGGATGGGCACCAAGCCGTAGCACAGGTACGCTCCCCCGTACAGATAAACCTCCGTGCACTGTCACCCCGAGGTATCAGAGGAAAGATGTCTGAACCCTAATCAACTAGGTCATCCCATATCGGACATGTGGTTGTCTGGTGACTCGGATCAAAGGCTTGCAAGGTGAAGTCCTTAAGCCACCAAGGCAAGACTTCCAACACTCAACGAAGGCACACAGCCCATTGTGGCACACAAACTCACAGCTCATCAACCCAATGCCACACAGCCCACGTGCACACACCTCTTGCCACTTGCCCCAGTCTAAATCATTTCCCACCCAGTTTGATTATTGTGCAACACATGCCAGCAATAAATCCACATCGGTATGGAACCACACAGGTCTCCATACTTCAATCTCATCATGTGGCAACATCACACCACTTTCAAAATACATTCAATATTCCATTAGTCAATATTGTAGCATTTTTCTGAAAGATCATTCATGACTCGTTGCAAGGCTAAGCATCTACTCACGGTCTAGCCTCCCGTGTTGGCATCATATTATTATCCAACCAGTACAATCAACTTAGGGTGACAATGATTTAAGGCATACAATTAATCATTTCAAGGTGACATAACAAAATGGGTAGATTAACTACATTATCCCAATTTAATTTAAATTCATTTTAAATAAATTAGCATGCATAATTTCAAAGCATAAATTACACTTTTAAAATCTAGGATCAAAATGATCAAAGCATCACTTGCCTTCAAAGAGTTGCTGGTCGTGTTCCGAAGCTTGGTCTTGAGCGACGAAATCTTCCTCGAAACTTTCTGGCAAATTTGCGTCTACGCGTATAAACAAAATATGTAATAAATAGCTAATATAGAAGACTAGATGAACTCAAAAATTCAAATAAAATTCATCATTAAATAGATCATAATTTTATGAATTTTTAGAAATTTGAATCACCCAAATCCGAGTTAAAATGCAAAAGTTATAGTCATTTGAAATTGGAATAAAATCTGAAAATACAAAAATTAAGAAATCCCATTTTTCCAAATTATTTTTATACTGAAATTTCGCATTTATGATGTCAGCACAGAAATGAATTTCGGCCGAAATATTTTTATATATAAAAAATATTTATAACGTCAGCGATGACGTCTGCATGACACGTGGCAAGCCCAAAGGCTGCCACGTCTCTCTGGTCTATGGTCGGGGTCCACGGTTCGGCTCTGGTCCACCGTGGACTGGCGGCACTGTGCTCGTGCGCCAAGTGACGCAAGCACTGACGTTAGCATGACAGTTGGACCAATCCTATGGCGACACGCGGCGCAACACGCCTAGCCAAAACTAATTCAATCTCGTCCGTGGATTTAAACGAATCGGTGAGATTCATCGACCTTTCGCCTCATCTCCACCGCAGAGCCCGCACGTGGCTTCCCCGTGACCCTCGGATCCAGATCGAACGGTCATGATTAATCTGGCGACGTCGACAGAAACGGCGGCGCTGACTCCTCGATTTCCGCGCGTCACGCGTCAACACGGATCGCCAAATGCGGCGGCGATCTCATCCGCTGATTCAAAATGGGCGGTAGAGATGAGCCAAGGCTTTTTTGCTCGCCTCTTTGCGGCGCGACACCGGCGCGCGATCAAAGCGGCCGGCGCACATCCGACGCGGCTATGATGTTGACGTGGCGCGGCTAGATATAAACCCTACGATCTAGATCTAACTACCGAGATAAACTAACGTGAAACTAATCGAAGCAATCTAAACCGTTGATTAAATCCGGCGGTGAAAAGTGAAGATGAGGATTACCGTTGGATGGCGGCGTGGGCGAATGCAGTGCGTTCGAGGCGATCGGACGGTGGGCGAAGCTCGGTGGCGGTGATGTCACGGCGTAGATCTCACCGGAGAGGAAGAAGACGGCGTGCAACGCGGCGCTCACGGGCTTCTCGGCGTGAAGAAGTGGTCCACTCGACGCGCTTGCTTGGTGAACTTCGGGGCGGGTGAGCCGGCGGGCGGCTCGGACGACGACGAGAGGAAGCAAAACAACGGCGGAGCGGTGCGGCAACAACGGCGAGCTCTGCGGGCAAGCGGAGGCGTTTGGGGCGTGCGCTAGGGCTAGAGCGCGTCTAGGAGTGCGCGACACGCTGGTGGCGGCGGCGCACTAAATAGCGCCTCGGCGTCGCGAAATCTGCGGCAAATCACGGCCATCAACGCCCGTTCCTCCGGCGATCTCGCAGGACGACGGCGTGGCCCAATCCTCGACGTCCGCGGCGATGATCCGACGGCGCATGCGTTCGGGCGACGTGGCGCGCCAGCAGCGATCGCGATTCCGACGGACGGCTCGGCGAAGGCGGCATCTAGGGTTTCGTCGCGGTTGGGCATGGCGGCGTGCGAATGTGCCTCGGCCCATTACTGTTCATAGCCGTTTTTAAAACCTTTTTCATTTAAAATAATTCTAGAAATTCAATTAAATCATTTGGGGCTTTTAAAATAGAAGAAAAATTCTAGAAAAATTCCAGAAATTACTTTGAACTATTTGGAACTCAAATAAAATATTTTCATTAAAACTTTGTATAAAATTTTGCATGAATTTATTGAAATTCAAGAAAGACCATATTTGAATAAATCCAAATAAATTTCAATAAATTCCCAAAAATTCTCAAAAAACAAAAATACTCCAAAATTTAAATTAGAGCAAAATTTAGGGTGTTACACGAAACGTCCCCAGAAACTTGCCTCCATCAAAATTAACCTCTCAGTTCTTTCCTCTGCTTTACTCACCCACATCCGATGGCCATTATTTAGTGTGTCTAATCATCCCTGTGCCTCACAACAGACCTCCCCCCACCTACATATTTGGAAGAAGAGCGAATCAAACAAGGAAATAAAACAGGGAGGATCCGCATGCAAGGAAACCAGACTTGAATTATTTACTGGCCAAAATTGTACGTACTACATATTTGGAAGGAGAGCGAATCAAATAAGGACATAAACAGGGAGGATCCGCATGCAAGGAAACAAGACTTACATTTTTTATTGTCCTGGCATCGTGATCGTATTTTTTTCCGAATATGACCCTTCTCGAAACTTTTTTACAGATCTAGCCCCATATAGCCTAATTTCAGCTCACGGAGAGCGCTGAATTTTTGTTTTCATTTTTTATCCACGGAACAAGCGGTCTGTGAGTGCTGCTTAATTTTTTACAATTTTTTCTCCCGAAACCAACGGCCGGCGAGCGTTGTTTAATTTTTATCTTTTTTCCTTGCGGATCCAGCGGTTGGCGAGCGCAGTTTATTTTTCCATATTTTCCCGGAATCATCCTTGTGGCTCACAACAGACCTCCCCCACCTCCAACATCAACAAGGAAAAGGAAACAAACGTCCTGGAATCAAGGGAAAGAAAACTGAAAGACCATGTGGAGGTCTATCCCTGATGGTGATGAGTAATTGACTGTGGTTTAGCCTGTTGTGCTTGAATTTGAGTTTGATCCGAGTGGTCAGGTCTTTGGTTGGTCGGAGACCGCTTATCCGACCAGTGGTCAGGTCTTTGGTTGGTCGGAGACCGGTTATCCGACCAGTGGTGGTCGTCTTTGGTTGGGCGAAGACCGGTGGTCGGACCCGAGTGGTGGGGCGAAGACGATGGTCGACCCCAGAGTGGTCGGGGCGAAGACCGGTGGTCGACCTCAGTGGTGGGGAAGAAGACCAGTGGTCGACCCCACAGTGGTCGAGGCGAAGACCGGTGGTCGGGATGGAGACCAGCTGGTCGTGTCGCGTGGTCGGGATGGAGACCGATGGTCGGACCATGTGTGGTCGGGTTTCTTGGCTGATGAAGTGTATATCTTTCTGTTGAGATGGATATGTGTTGTTGGACATTGCTATGTGATGTGGTTTCCTTGTCTATGATGGTTGCGGGACTTTGGAGCTAGGTCATGGTGAGGCGAAGGGATCGTGACTAGGTGGGAGAGCCGAGGTCCAGATGATCGGTGTCGCCAAAGATGGTGAGGCAGTGGAGTAGCCGCAAGCCAAGAAGACAAAGGAATGGATGAGATGCTAACTTGGAGCCGCTCGATCGAGGAGGACCGTTGGATCGCGGTCGAAGAGAGAGTAGCGGGGTCAAGTTGGTATGCTTGAACAGCGTGCAAAACCCGTTGTGTTGTTGGGTTTCGGGTCAGCCCATGCATAGCTGTGTGAGTGGGTAAAATCTCAGCCCTTGATGGAGTGCTCTAGGGTTTAGAGGCTCATCCAAGGGTGGTAGGTGTTCCTAGCTCGCTACTAGGCAGGAGAGGGTGTCTCCAGGGACGTGGTGGCGGTGAGGAAAGTCTCGTGAGTAGTTGAGAGTTGTTGAGAGTGACAGTGTAAGGATCAAATCCTGGCTCTTGGATGTTGGCTTAGGATTGAAGCAAGATATCCAAGGGTGGGAATTGATCCCAGGTCACTATAAATAGAGGGGTAGGGGCAGCCTTCCCTCTCTGAAGGTTCTGAGGTTTTTGCTGCTCATTTGAGCTTTGCCCACTTTGTTGTGAGGCTTTGTAAACCTCCCTTCCAGAAATGAAATGTTCTTCACTTATATTCTTGTTTCATTTCTCTTATGTATTTACATTACGCACTTAAATTCAGTTATCTAAATTCCGCATTTACTTACTTGCAATTTTCTTTACGTAATTTGGATTTGCCTCATCTCCTTCTACATGCTTCTGAGTCTTTGTTGAAATTCATGATTGATGAACTCTTCTCTAGATTCGGTGCTTTCAATCATCTAGGCAATCCTTGCGTTCTTGTTGCAAGTTTGTAAATCTGTGTGTTCTTGAAGTGCGTAAACGTGTGACTTGCAGTTCTTTAGTCCTGATTGGCTTCTGGTTCTTGTTGCCAAGGATGAAAGATTGCTGGATGAATCTTCTATAGATCATATCCCAATCATCTAGGCAATCTACAACCTCTTCTATTCAGTTTTGCAAGAAACCAATTTCTGTGACTAGTTTTCAGATAGTGTTTCTATTTGTTTGAAGGGTTGTTTCTTCGTGTACTTACTTGCCTGTGATTTGTGGAGAGTTATCCAAGGATATTCTGACCATCAACTCCCACCAGCAAGTTAGGGGTGAAGTCTGTGTTTGTGACTCTGTTTTTGGTGTTGCATTTGTTTAACTGAAAAGGGACGGAACCTTGGTATCAATTCCTTCGATTGATGATTGAAATAGGTTCCTGACATCCTTAGGGAGGTGCACACCAATTTTCACTGTTTTTGGATCAGCCGATCAAAAGTTACATCGATTTCTGTTTTTAAGATCGTGCTGATTTTACTGTTCATCCGACCCCGGTACTGTTCATCCGATCTCTGTAGGTCGGGCGTACTGTTCATTGGTCGAGCACTATTCATCCGAACACTTTTTCACTCGAGTCTCGTTCATCCGACCTCTGTAGGTCGGTGGCATTGCTCATTGGTCGGGAGCACTATTCATCCGAAAGCATATCACCCGAGTCTTATTCATTCGACCTCTGTAGGTCGGGCGTCGCTTCATCGGTCGGGAACACTATTCACCCGAGGTCTTGTTCATCCGACCTCTGTAGGTCGGACGTCTTCGCTCATCGGTCGAGTACTGTTCATCCAAACACTATTCACCCGTCTCTGTTCATCCGACCTCGTAGGTCGGGCGTCATCGCTCATCGGTCGGGAGTCTTGTTCTTCCAACACTATTCACCCGAGTATCTTGCTCATCCGACCTCTGCGATCGAGTCTTGTTAACCGACCTCCGCAATCGGAGTATCGCTCATTCATCTGGTGAAGTCTTGTTCACCCAACACCGCTCATCCGACCACTTCGGTTGGGAGTTACTGTTCACCGACCACTTCCGATTAGAGATGCTATTCATCCGACCACTTGAGGTTGGGAGTACTTATTCATCCGATCGATACTAACGACTCGATTCAGCGATCTTGTTCATCCGACGCGAGCTACCCGACCAGTCACGATTTCTCGCTTCACCCTATCTTAATCGGTGAGCCTCTTTTGAAATTACTCGATCGATGGTTCGCTTCTCTCTTTACGGTCTTTTGGTGGATTGATTTCTAGGGGGAGAATTTATTCGAAAATTTTATTTGGCTCCTATTCACCCCCCTCTAGTCGCCTTTTCGATCTTTCAAAAACAAACGTCCTGGAAAAGGAAAGGACCATACATTACGTGCTGGGAAAAGGAAACCGAGAGATGGGGCAGCGCGGTCGGGAGATTGCACGCAGCGCCCGGGGCAGCGCGGCAGGGAGAACGCAGGTCTGCAACAGCTCCACGGTCACCATCGGTGGCTTTGCCGACACTGCGAGGTTGCTGGTCGACGACCTCGCGGCCGCCATGCCTCGGCAAATTTATAATTCAAATTTTTTTGAAAATAATTTTATTAAGTACAAAATAATCGAAAGTTTTTTTGAGAATTGTTCTAGAATTTTTTAACCTAATGTGCTATCTTTTCAAAAAAATCCTTCTATATTTAAAAAATGAAGACGACCCACCTGTAGCTTCTTCTAGCTGCAGCCCAGACCAAATAAGCTTCTTCTCTACCCTCCCTCCATTAAAGCAAGAAAGAAGCTCCAAAACTCCGTCAATCCCGCACCAAATCTCCTCTTTCTATCTATGGTATTAATTCCCCAAATTTCGTGTTCTATTGCCAAAATTTCCTCCCAATCTGATTTGACCCCAAATTATGGTTTTCATGTATATGCTTGTTTCGGGGCTATAAAAGTCGGCGTGCTCTCCTCCACCCCATCGCATTGTCTAAATCCCCGAGTGCTCCCCCTTATAAAGATCGCCAGATTTTGGAGTTAACCCAAGCCATCACCGTCATCTTTTCCGACAAAATTCACCGCAACCGTTCCTCTTCGCCCACAGGAGCTGGTGCTGGCGATCTCGCCGCACCGATCTTGACCACTTGCGACGACCAGCCCACCCCCGCCTCCCTCCCCTTCTTGCTGGCCAAGCCTATAGAGCACGCTGTGCTCTTTGTGGAAGGTGCAAAAATTTTTATCAAAAATCAGAAAATTCTTTTTTCTTTCTTTTTCTTGATTTAAAATCTTTTGGGAGCCTGTTTTATCTCATTTGACCTCTATTTAGTTCCGTTTTTCTTTCTAAATTCATTTAAAACTCTAAATTTCTCTTTTATTATTAAGTGTTGTATTCATACTTATCTTCTCATTTAATTGATAAGCGGGTGTACTGCCGTCGTAGCGTTAGTACGGGCACTATACTAGTAGAAGAGAAGCTTACACAATTTCGAGATTTGATCACATGACCTCCTGGTTGGTTGCTGGGTCTTAAAGATAACTATGATAACAAACTGCATCAAATTTGCAAAAGAAAAAAAGGTTGCCTAATATTAGAGTATTGATTACTTATATTAGGCTTTCCTTACCTTCGCTTTCCTTATTTTGTTCTTGCCTAGTATAGCCTTGTAATCTCTCCCTTTATTAGGTTTTCCTTACCTTCGCTTTCCTTCTTTTGTTCTTGCCTAGTATAGCCATGTAATCTCTCCCTTTATTAGGTTTTCCCTACCTTCGCTTTCCTTATTTTGTTCTTGCCTAGTATAGCCCTGTAATCTCTCCTTTATGGTTATAAATAGAATGCCACCCCTACCTTTGGCTGTGTGGTGAATTGTGCCAATCTCTCTACACCTAATTCATCAGAAGAGATAAGCATAGTCAAGGAAATACAAGGATGCCCAACATGGACCAATTCCCCTGCAGTAGCCTAAACAACCGACACGGAGATTACGGCTAAACTGAATACACATAACACAAGTCAACAGCTATTCAAGAGCATTTTTCCTTGCCGCGGTATCTTCCCTGATGGAATGAACCACCTGCCGGAATGTCTGACAATTCTGTTCAAAGATCCGCCTATTCTTTTCCTTTCCAGACCCATTGAATTCACACATATTCGCCTATGAATTCCGTGACACAATTGCTCACCACAATGTCGATGGGAGCTCCAGTTCAGCTTGTTTGCACCGTGAAGTTCAGCAAGTTCAGCCAGTCGGCTATCTTAGCTCAAACCTGCTAAGCAAATCGACATTGTGGAGAAAGATTGCCACTTAAACCAAGAAAGTTTTCATGATTGCACCTAAATTATGGTTTGCACTGTTGATATTACCCTTTCATGCCCTTTCAACTGAATAGCTATCGCTAGAAGCCTTACATGTCGTGCTGCTCAATTACAAAAGTATCCAAGGATAACTCTCATTTGTTTCCTTTCATCACCCGGTGCACCAATGCCATCTCCTCCTTGGTAAATACAATGCGATATGCGGGATAAATTCATGCAAGCATTGGCAAAGGCCCTGGGTAAATGACAATGGCTAAATACATCCCCATTTATCATTTTCCATGCCTCCATGACGAGGTCTTGCATTGCACTGCTAGAAGCCAACTCATCAGCGTCATTCTCAAACATGTAGATGTCTATGGAAGATGGTGCATCCCCTGTATACAAACTCCCACTGCGATTTCACAAGGATGGAATTTTGACGTGCATGGACGCATATAAGAATTTAATTAGATTTCGTGAACAGCATAGAAGAAAGAAATCTTACCGAGTGTGTCGCAGAGTCATTGCAAACACGACAGATTATTGAATCTAGCTGAACTAATCTCGGATAGCTTTCAATCTGTTCTAGAGGCTTTGTGGTGACATCCACCTTAAGCATGGAGCAACAACACTGGTGCAGAGGAGGACACCCATCCATTGTCCAAGCACTCCTGGAGGGTTGGTTTGTAGTTATGGTAATCCCATTTTGCTTCAACCAAGAATGCCGTACAAAGCTCATGCCACTGCAGTAGCATGTAATGTTGGACAATTCGTAGCAAATAATGTTTTGTTGAGCTAGGGTTGCTAATTCACCCCTTTCTGAAGAATAGAATGAATGTTGCAATCATGTTCCTTGAGTGCATAGTCAGCTATGTTATCAGTTGGGACCTGAATATGCAAATCCGGACGGTCTAATATATTGCACTAGTCTAGAATCAAGTTACTGCACATAATAGCAATATTGATAAAATATCGTTCCGTATGCATAATAATTAAAGAAGAGGAAATTAACATTAAATATTAGAGTAGCGATCGTATAATCAAAGCTTACAATTAATGTCTCCGAAGGCGAACAACTCAAATAAACTGCAGTGAAGGAAACATAACATCCTCAAGTGAAACCCATCTATATGCCTACAGGCAATCAACTGAGGTAGTGCGACCTAGTTCTCCACGATCTTCAAAGTAGTCCTCATTAACCAATGATGCCTTAATGAATGTCTTAGCAACTGAGCAGGATTGTTTGTAGCAAGTGTGAGTACATGGAGTTCTCAGTAAGTTGTACCATAAAATGTAAGTCTATTTAACTATATGCAAGGCTTAATCCAAAGGATGATATATATGGTTCATTTTGCATAAAGCAACATTTGTAATTTAAATACAATAAATAAATTGAAAGCATAAATAAAACAAATTACAATAATAATAAGTTAACAAAAGATTTGACTAAGTTTCACAAAGCTCCACACCGCCTAACTAATTATCCACACAACCAGCTTCCCAGTTTTGTTTTATTTAAACTATCCCATGTGTGAAATCCCCAAGCATGTCCATGACCACGGATATGACTATTCGAATAGATTTGATTAACACTCTGTAGAGGTTGTACAACTTTTCTCACAAGGCACGATCATCTCATATTGTCACATGATAAACACACTTGGGTGCGTGGCAGAGAGATCATGACATGGCTTTTTAGAAACTTCGTCTCAATGATTGGCCTTCTCGGTAACCTCCCTACAACCTTATTCCACATAGTGAATGTCCATACATAACAAATGGGTGCAAGTGTACACCATTGGATTTTAGAATGGGAACCGTCCATGATGTGGCTGAGACATAACACACCAATGTTAAAACTAGTTAACTTACCATGTTGTGTTCTTCCCATTAAAACATTTGGTTGTATGATTGAGGCTCAGTTCAATGAAGCACAAAGTTAGGTCCTAAATTGTCCAGGCTGAGACTACCCAATACACTAACCCTACAAATAGTCCATCACACAATCCACCACTCACATAGCTGGCCACTAAGTCCCACTACTCGCCCTAGTCTAAATCATTTCACACCCGTGTTGATTATCACACAGCACCCAGATGGCCATTCAATTATTCTATAATCATTAGTCAAGTGTAATTATGACATTTAAAATGATATAAAAAATCCATCATGGCTAAGCATCAAGCTACACTAACCAACCCGCGTTGGTGCTATAACATATACCAACTAGTAATTAACCAACATAGGGTGGCAAGGAAATATGGTATGCAATCAATAAGGTGGAATGATAACAAAGGGGCAGCATAACTACTCCTAGTAAAATAATAAAATATTTGATAATTGAAGTAGCATGCAATAATTTGAAGACAAAGTAATTTTTGTAAGCTGGGTGCAATATGGTCAAAGGACAACTTTCCTTGCTCTTGGTATGCTACTTCTTCTTTATCTTTGATCATTTTATCTTCTGTCTTCAAATTCCTTACCTTTAACTCTTTCGAACGACTTTCGGATGTCTACGTCTAACGAGAGAGAAAGAGCATAAACAAATAAAATAAACTTCAAATTGAAAATAGATGATACATGGATATAGAGCTTGATTTTAGAGGAATTTAGAAACTTGAATGGACTCAACTAAAGCTCGTATGAAGGAGAACAGACTTCCAAAAGAATTTTTAGGAAAGAAATTATAGAAAATAGAGAAAGGAGAATATTCCTTCGGTTGAGACTGACAGGTGGGACTAGAGAATATTCTGGGAATATTTTAATTTCTGAAATTTTTGGAAAAAGAATGAGGTGATGACAGGTAGATCCACAATCGAGTCTATGCGGGGTTGGTCTAGGGTTGGAGTGATGTGGCAACTTGCATGGCGCTGAGGTGGCATCCACGTGGTGACACATTGGTAGCTAGTGCACAGAGAGTGATGGTTGTTGTCGACGGTACTCTGGCAGACGACGACGACTATGGGCATGCAAGGCAACGTCCAAGGGAACTTAGCAAGGAAATCTTGATGATGTGGCTGGTTTGGATGGCGGAGAGTTGCCACGGTGACCTACGGTGACGCTCTGACGATGGGAAGGGAGGCATCGAATAGAACGCACAGTGTTGAACTCGAAGGGGAGGTCAGCAGTGGTGGGAGCTCACCGACATGGTGGAATTGGGTGGTGAAGCGACAGCGGTGGAAAAGAACTAGATCAGCTTGATCTCTTTGCACACTGAACCAAAACCAAATTAAATTGAGAGGAGAGTAGAGGCGAGGCTAGAACATAGGATGGCATGGTTCATTTTGTGAGATGTTCAGAGGAGTGGTGAGCAAGGTTTCAAATTTCATTTTCGTATCACATCTCGGAGGTGGCCGAAATTCAAAATTTCGCGCGAGATTTCAGAATTTCAGCCGAAATCTAGATGAAATTTGTCGGGGTTTCGAGTCACTGGCAAGTAAATTTGTAAGTCTAAGGGGGCGCGCGCTCCCTCTCCTTGAATGGTTAGACCTAAAGGCCCAGGATGTATCTTGGTTGGTTTGAATGTCCCTACTCCATTCGTGTGGTGTTTATCGTATTGCTTTAGGTGCGTAAGACTGCATGTGTTTACAAGCGGTAGCTGAGAGCTCAAACACGAGCGCGTAATCGCCTATTCAGAAGGCCAAAGAAGGGAGCCTGAGAGACCGTCCCGTTCTAGAAGACCCTGCCTCCCTTTATATAGTCGGAGGGGGCAGGCTACATGGAAAGTCGAGAGAGGGAAGGGTGAAGATCTCTACGCTAGCTCTGACCCTTGGTCTCGGTTGTTGGTCGACCCCCTCTTCTGCCCATACCGGGTTGGTGGGCTCGTCGAGTAGATCAATCTGCTGCTTCATTGGGAAACAGCGCACCTGCCTTCTGCTGTCCAGACGGGCACTAACGTCATATTGCGTCTTTGGTGCTGCCTCGGGAGGGAGCGTATCTCCGTACTGTGCGTGACCGGACGATGAGACTGGAGTCTTGACTTTAGCAGCCTTCGTGCTGTCTTGGGAAGGAGCCACTTGCCTTCGCTCGGTCACTTCGAGTGGTTGTGTCCGCAGACCACGTGGCCGATGGCCGGCGGAGGCCTGACACCTGGACCTTGGCGGTGATCGCCTCAGCTTTGTCGGAGCCGGTGGGGAGTCCGACCTATGGCGGGGGTCGGACGCCCCGTTAGGTCGGGGACGACCTTGGAGCAGCTCGTTAGGTCGGGGTCGAATGTCTTTTGTAGACCGACGAGGCCTTTGGTCGGAGCCGGGCATGGGATGACCCGTTCGTTACTCCGGGCCGCTGGGGTACCCATTGTATGAGTACTCGTCAGTAGCCCCCGAACCCCCGAGCGAGTTCGTTAGATATGGTCGGGGGTTGAGCTTGGTCGGCAAAGCATGGTCGAAGGCGGCGACCGGATTTGGTCAGCTGGTCCGACCGACCTGGTTGGTTGGCTCCAGCCTGATGTGCTTCGGGCGCATCCGGCAGCTGCTGACGGACCTATCAGGGGTACCCCTGCCACCGAAAGCTTTTTAATTGCTTGGTTGTGCGTGTCGTGCATGGTTTTGCACGTCTTGACCATTCGTCTTCTCGGCCGCTTCGGGATCCGGCGAAGGGTGCTTCGTTTTCCTGCGTCTGGCATTTATGCGGAGTCGTTTGATCTTCCTTCCTTTGGGTATATAAGGGTACCACCGCTTGCTTGAATGGTTACCCCCATCCTAGAATCTTCTTTTTCAATCCTCCAATGGCTTCGGCGCATCCGCTGGTCTTTGGCTTTGATGATGATATTGAGGTGGCAGAAGAGGATCCCTTGGCCGAACTCTGGGCTGAGCATGATCGGGCGATGGCCGAGCTCATGGAGGAGGAGGTCGTGGCCCGTGACGCCGCCGCCGTCGATGCGCTGCTCGGGGTTGTTCCGAAGCTCTTCGTGGTGAGGAGCGCCCTCTTGGAGGCGATGGTGCATGCGCGCGGGTAGCCGTCAGTGCGTCTGCACTGACGCAATCTGAAATTCGTGATATAATACTTGGTGCTGAAATAGCTCCACCATATTATGTAACTCCATATCATGTAACATTGTGTAATGTTTGAGCTTGTCGACTTATGATAAAATTTCCCTTTCTTTTGCGATTTGATTCATCTGTATGACGACTTCGCTTTAGATGCTTTCTTAGACCACTCGTGCCCCCGAGGGTCAGCAGTCGATGCGTGGTTGTTTTTCTTAAGTACGGGCGCTTCAATGCCTTGGTCGGAGCGGATGACCGGATACCTCTCGGGAGGTTCCGGTGTCCGAGCGCTCGTTTAACGTCGTAGCAAGACGCTGTCTTGGTCGGCGCGGACGACCGGATGCCTCTCGGGAGGTTCTGGTGTCCGAGCGCTCGCTTATCGTCGTAGCTAGACGCGGCCTTGGTCGGCGCGGACGACCGGATGCCTTTTGGTGTTCGAGTGCTCGTTTAACGTCGTAGCTAGACACGGCCTTGGTCGGCTGGGACGGCCATATTTCTCTCGGGAGGTTCTGGTGTCCGAGTGCTCATTTAACGTCGTAGCTAGACATGACCTTGGTCGGCTGGGACGGCCAGATGCCTCTCGGGAGGTTCTGGTGTCCGAGTGCTCGTTTAACGTCGTAGCTGG
This sequence comes from Otatea glauca, assembly GCA_036346275.1. Classification (NCBI taxonomy): domain Eukaryota; kingdom Viridiplantae; phylum Streptophyta; class Magnoliopsida; order Poales; family Poaceae; genus Otatea; species Otatea glauca. The sequence continues at coordinate 7,348,810 of CM070717.1, read as the reverse complement.
ATGTTTGCTCGTTTAACGTCGTAGCTGGACGGTGGCTCGTTTAACATCGTAGCTAGACGGTGCCTTAGGTCGGCTGGGACGACCAGATGCCTCTCGGGAGGTTCTGGTGTCCGAGTGCTCGTTTAACGTTGAAAGTGCATCTAGGCACTTATGTTATTTTGGTGATTAATGAATGTTATTTTGGTGATTAATGACAAACACTCATAATGACAATCTATGCAATTAAGTAAATGCTTAACTTAGTGCTTAGCAAATGACAAACCTCTAATATGATTATATTGCTATGAGACTAACTTGTTATTGCCTAGTTGAGTATCAGTCTCATCTATTTAGAGGAAAATCAAATAGGAAGGTTAAGCAAAGATAAGGTATGCAATTTTGGTATCTATTCTATATTTGTTATTGCATTCCTTTCGTGCAAATGCATAGTGAACTCCAAGTAGCATGTTGATTATATATATGCACATTGGTTCATGTCATATTTATTTGTGCATATATATTCATTTGAGTTCATTATAGTATGCATGTATTAACTAGAGTTAAACTTCATATTGCTATAGATTGACTTGGTGCATGCATGTTTTATTTGTATATCTTCTCATGCAATTCTCTTAGTGAAGTTTATCTAGTGTTGGATCACATATTTACTCTTACTCCAAATATTATTTGCACATGTACAATTCGTGTATATTCTATCATGTGCTTCATTTAAGTAAAGTCTGTGATCCTTGCCATGATTTAATTGATTCATCATATTGGCAATTATCTCTCTAGTGCATATAGATCAATTACATATTCATCATGATGTACTTAGTAGAGAACATTTTTGATGTCAAGTGTTTCTATTTTGTGTTGTGCTTCTTTATATGAAACACTTGTTGATATCAACTGCTCACAAAATATCAATTTATTCATATCTATTGAGCTTTTGGGACTAATGTCTTTCATGAGTAGTTTGGAAAGAATTAGGTCCCGTCGTGTATGATGACCAAGGTATCTTGGAGGATGATCATTAAGCCGAGGTCAACAAGACGGCGGTGTCACCAAGAGTCGAGGACTAAGTCAAGAGCAACTTGGCGTGGAGATCGTCAGAGAGGATGATCAAGTCAAGGTTGATAGGACGAGAGTCTCATGAGGTGAATCGAGTCGAGTTGGACAAGGCGAAGATGTCATCAATTATATGGTGAAGGTCTTCATGCATCGACATCAAGAAAGAAGACGGCAAGTGACTAGTTCTAGACTTATATTATCTTTGATTTAATTTGAGTCTAAGGATTGCCGTACTATTAAGAGGGATGCGATGTCGAATGACTTTTAGATGTGTCAAGTGCTCAAGTGATCCATCCTTGTGAATCTTAGAAAGAGAGTGGTGTTGGTAGTGCCGGAAAGTGAGGGTTGTAGGTCTCTCTTGATTTCTTTGTGAAATCTGTGGTTATCCTTTGAGATTTGGGTAGTGAGACCTTGTTATTTGTGTAGCCCTCGTTCTTAGCTTTCGGGAGAGTCCAAAATCTCTGAAATCGGAGTCCGGAGTCAAAAGTTATGCTCGTTTTCATCGAGCTGCTCAGTGCTGATTCGGACTATCCGGAGTTAGTCCGGACTATCCGGATCATCCGGAGTATCCGGATATTCATCCGGACTCTCCGGGTTGAGTCTCTCTGTTAGCATTTTCTCAGTCAATCCGGAGTATCCGGATTGAAATCCGGAGTCTCCGGATTGTGCGCAGCTTGCCCCCAACGGCTAGTTTTTGGGGAGGTCTATTTATAGCCCTTCCTCCCTCTTTGAGAGCAGCTTTTTGGTGAGTTTTTTGGAGTGGATTTTTGAGGGGCTGTGTGGGGGGCTTTGAGGGAGCTTTTACCCTTAGATCTAAGTGATCCCCTTGTGAGAAGGGTTGGGAAGAGTTTGGGGAGTGAGATTTGAGTTGGTTGAGCACTTGATTTCATCTCCAAGTTTGTTCTTCGTGAGCATTTGTTACTCTTGGAGGTTGAGGACTCCTAGACGGCTAGGAGGTCGCCTACGAGCCACCGGAGCTTTGTGTGGTTGGCCGTGGGAAGTTTGTGAAGGCCGGTTCCGCCTCCGTAAGGGAAGGAATCAAAGGAGTGAAGACCGGCGAGTGCATTTGTGCAACACCGGGAGGAAGAGGGTTGAAAGAGACCCCGGCTCAAGTGTGACCGAGCCGCCTCAACGGAGACGTAGGATCCTCAAGGATCCGAACTTGGTGAAAAATCATCGTCTCCAAGTTTGCTTCTTTCTCTTGCTTTAGCATTTGATTTTGAATCTTGAAATTGCCCGATCTACTCTATTGTTGTGTTTGGCTCTAGATCTTCATCATCCCCATGTACTGACATCACTAAGATCTTTTGTGTTCAAGTAGATTGTTGAAAAATTGCGAGGATTTAAAATCTCTTCGAGATCCTCAATCCGAGTATCCGAATCCTCAACCCGACAGTCCGGATAATCCGAGTATCCGGATTGAATACCGGACACTCGGGTTAGGACCCTCGATTGGACTATCCGAGTATCCGGATTGAATACCCCGGACAGTCCGGACTATCCGGAGTATCCGGATTGAATAACCCGGACACTCCGGATTGTTCAGGAAACCCGGGAGATTTTATTTAGCTGCATATTTTATTCCGCTGCATTTAAGTTATAAAGTTTTTTAATTCGCCTATTCACCCCCCCTCTAGGCGACATCCCCTGTCCTTTCAATTGGTATCAGAGCAAGGTCTCTCTTTTTATTAGACTTAACCGTCTAGAGAGTAAAGGATGTCGACTAGAGGATTAGTGCACTCTCATGAACCACTTGTGTTAGATGGCACAAATTATGCTTCATGGAAATTAATTATGACTTCTCATTTTAAATCCATGAGCCCCCAAATATGGTGGATCGTAGATGTCGGCTTTTCCTCTCCATTGAATGAAGTTGCTCCAACTGAAGGAGAAAGGAAATGCCTACATCTCGACGCTCAAGCTACTAATGTTTTATTTTGTGTTGTGAGCGATGAAATTTTTGATAGAATATGCAATCTCAAGAGCGCTCATGAAATGTGGATAAAGCTTCATGAACTATTTGAATCATCCACTTCTATTGAGGATTGCACTAAGGAAGAGATGTCGGGAGATGAAACATCAAGCTCCACCTCAAGCTCAAGTGATGAAGAACCGACATCTCCATCAACCTCAACCTCCGCCTCAAGTGACGATGAAGATGCTCTTCCATCACAAATCCGTTGCTTCATGGCGAAAGGTAAGAATGAGGTAAGTGACGATGATGATGATGAGCTCACTTATGATGAACTTATGAATTTGCTTGAGGAGCTCAATAAATGTCTTGGAAAGGAGAAAAAGAAATATAAAATTTTGAAGCTTGAACATGAATCACTTCAAAATGATTATAACATGCTTCAAGAAAATCATGAATCCTCCTTTCCAAAGAAATTCATAAGCCTAAGGTGGACATAGGAATTACATGTGATTTAATTGATGATATGCCATGCTTAATTTCTAATTCTAGCATTTCATCTAAAATTAATATGCCCACCTCTAGTGATGATATGCCTTGTTGCTCAAATAAAAATATTGCTTCAACTTCCTCTATGCATATTGAGACTAATCTTGTAGAGGAAAACAATGAGCTCAAGGCCAAAGTCATTAGATTAGAAAATGACTTGAAGAAGTGCATCAAGGAAAAGCCGTTCTCGACGAGATCTTGAGCAAGCCAAGGGCACCTCAAGATAAGCGAGGACTCGGCTACATCTCCAAGAGGGAAACTAACAAGACAAGGCACAACGAAAGACATTCGAAGATCATCAAGTGCTTTGCTTGCAACAAGAAGGACACTTAGCCTCCGTGTGCCCTAATAAAGTGGAGATCAAGCCACAATCATCAACAATGAGGCAAACCGACAAAGAGCAAGTCAAGAAGAAGAAGAGACGCTCAAAGCCTACTTGCTACAATTGTCGGAGAAAGGGACACATCGGTAAGGATTGTCCCAAAGGTATTACTCCTAAGCCTATTATTGTCAATGATCATTATTTGCTTAGGAAGGACAAAAATGGCAATGTGTTTGCCAAGTTTGTCGATTCTCCCAAGTATTTGCAAAATTATGATATTCAATTGCTTAGGAGAAATGAATCTAGAAATGTGTTTGCTCAAAATGCTAGACTTCCTAAGACAAAGAAAATCATGTTGATCATGTGCTTAGGAAAATAACAATAGCAAACCATTTGCTAGATTTGCTAGATCCTCTAAGCCAATGCATAATTTCAATTATCATATGCTTAGAAGAGATCAAACTAGAAATGGTTTTGCAAAATATCATTGCCCTCCTAAGCCTTTTCATAAAAATGGCAATCATTTGCCTAGGAGGAATAATTATTGCAAACCTATTTCTAATTATGATAGTCAATTCAACAATATCCAAATTAGGACCATTTGGGTTCCAAAATCTATTGTGACTAACATTGTTGGACCCAACAAAATTGGGTACCAAAAAGCGCCTAAAAGATTTTTAGGCAATATGAGATGGATTGGACGTTTGGCTTCTTCAAAAGGAAGATGACTTAATCATTTGCAAATGGAGCCAAGCATGAGGATGATCACTTCAATCTTGAACCAATGTCATCTCGGGTAACAAGTATTTAATTTGATTCTATTTAGCTTATAGCCTTGTGTAGGTTATATTGCATTATTCATGAAAATCAATTTAGATTGCTTGATTATATGCTTGCTCATGCTTATTAGTTGTTTTGATTGCAATCTTGAGTAAGTTTGGGATAGTGGCACATTAAGGGGGAGTGCTAAATCATAACCATGTATATTACATCCCTACATGTGCCCATATTTATATAAGTGCAAATATATATTTTCAAAATCAAGCCATTTAGCCAAAAGTCAAAATTTTGTATATCATTAGTATTCTTGTGAAAAACTAGTTGCAAAATGTATACAAATATATTTGAAATGTTTTTCAAAGGTTTTGGCTTCACAAAATCCATTTTGAAAAGAAAATGAGTTTCATGATCAAAATCTAGATAGTAGTATCTTGTTTTGGATTTAAACTTATAATTTTCATAGTATTAAATGTAAAATGAATTTGAAAGTAATTCCAAAACGAAAATCCTAGAGTTGGTCATTCTTAACAATTCTTGTGTTCAAAAGACTTTCAAAAGACCAACCTAGTGAAAGTTATTTGATTTTGAAACTCACTAAAAACTATATTTGACCCATAATTGTCATACTATTGCACTTAGTGAGTTTCTCCGCTTGGACCGGATCTTGTGTAGTATCTTGGTTCAAAATGGTATCTTAGACTCATACACAAAATTCAAATCTCTATATCTCATCTTATTCTTCATTTGAATCTTGTGTTGAAATATTTGACTTTGTTTTACAAATAGCTATTTCAAAAGGACCATTTTGGTCAAAAGTCAAATCTTATGTTTAAAAGGCCCAAAATTGTGAAAAGCTTTGTAAAAGTATTCTAATATGTATTTCAAATGTTTTACAAGCTTTCAAAATGAAAATTCTATATTGAAATCAATTTTAGCCGAAAAGTTTTTGGTTTGAACTAAAATAGCTTATTCAAGCATTTTGCTCAAATCTTAGCATTCAAGTTGGATTTCATTATAAATGTTGGCTAGAAACCATCTTGATAATCAATTCTAAGCCATGGAAATTGAAATTGCATGAAATCCAAATTGAGTTGTATTTTGAGGCTTTTATGAAAAACTATTACCTATTTAACTTGCTTCAAAAAGGGTTAAAAGCAAAATATTTGTTTGAAATGCAAAATCTTATGAAAATAGTCTTCTAAAATGTTTTCAAATGTATTTCAAATGTTTTCAAGTATCTAACCCTTGGTTAGAAGCTAAAAGTCAAACTTTGGCTTAAAAGATCTTTGTGATCTTGCTTTTGCATTTAACTTCAAATTTTTCTAAAGCAAAATCTATTTGGAGTTTGAAAAAGTGGTCAATACAAAACTCATAGGGTTGGTCATTTTAAGCATTTCTTTAGTTCAAAGTTTTTCCAAACGACCAACCGTTCAAAAGTTATAGCCATTTGAATTTGGCCAAAATCATCCATTTCACCCAAAATGACCCGTTGTTGCATTTTGTGGATTTCGCTATTTGAATTGGATTTATTTGCATATCTTGGATTGAAATAGTATTTCTTACTCATACAAAGCTATGAAAGTTCAAATCTCCATAAATTTCAATCCGAATGCATTTTGAGCATTTGGTGAAAATTCATTTCTTTTCAAACCTACAAAGCGCATTTTGTCATATCTTTTGAACGAAAATTTCTTTTAATGAAATTCTTATTGGGAAACCTTCTAAATAGTCCAATGTTTATTTCTGGAAAGTTTCAAACCATTTGGACTCAATTTGAAAAAGTTTTGATTTTTCTTCTCTTTGAGTAAAAATCATGCCTACAAATCAAAATTTGGCATATCTTTTGATTGGAGACTCCTTTTTGGAAAATTCTTTTTGGAAAAGTTTCTTGGGAGTCTAAATAATGTTTATGCCTAATTTCAAATAATTTCAACTTAATTTGAAATAGTTATGCCTTTTTCTCTCTTTCGATCTTATTTGGCATACTCTTGCATTAAGTTGGATTTTACGATTTGAATGGATTTAATTATGCAAATAGGCTTATAAACATCTCTCTAAATCATATGAAGCCATATAAGTGCATATTACCATTCAAAACTCATTTGGTTCCATTTTGAGGATTTGGTGAAAATCTTAATCTTTTATGTGTTTCATATGCATCTTTCATCATATTTCTCAAATAAAATTTATTTATTGAAAATCCTTGTTGGAAAACCTTCTCTCACATATGGAGTTCATATCTGAAAATTCTCAAATTTATTTGAACTCATTTGCAAGATTGTTGACTTTATTTGACTTAGTGTCAAAACTAAACCTCCAATGCTTCTAATGACCTATTTTTGATTGGAGAGTGATATTTGAGAAAATCCTTTTGGAAAAAGTCTCTTGGATGTTCATGGATCATTTCCAAAATCTTATGGCTATTGGACTTCATTTGATCAAGATTTGATCCAAATTCAAAATGTTCATTTTAGGATGAAGTTTGAACAACCCGAGTATCCGGTGATCTATCCGAGTATCCGGATTATCCGACACTCGGATCAAAAACACCGAGTATCCGGTTGTACAGCTCGCCCAAATTCTGAAATTGCTATCTATACTTTCTTGCAATATCTTGTTCATCCTATTTTTGGGGTTTCTCCTTGCTCAAATCAATATTCGGTCTTCATAGCCCTCAAGAGGATTTCAGCCGGATCTGTCGCGTTGATGATTTTTGTATTTGAGCAATGGTTTAAAAGTTATAATCGACTTTGTGCTGCTATTTGCATCTTTTGAGATTTTAAGAGTTTTAAATTGGCATCTTGGCAAGCCTTTCAAGATGAAAACTAAGTGAACTTATTCATTGCTCCAAGCTTCTAAGTGGAGCATATCTATTTAAGTTTTCATTCCAATGAAAGTGCATCTTTGGCTAAGTTATTCGGAAATTGGATTTAATTGTAACTTAGCCTCAAAATGTTTTCTCTCTTGCATAACTTCGAGTTTATTATGGAAAGAGAAAATTTCCTTGTAAGCTCAAGAGTGAGTTTGAATGTGTTTTACTCATTGTCTCTCTTACAAGTGGATGTCAAGATCAAATTTGAATGAGTTTCAAATATTTTCATTATAAAGTGGTGTAATAAAATCTTCAATTGATATCTTCAAATTGTTTTAAATTGCATGCAAAGAGTATTGTCTTGTATATCATATATATCATGCATGTTGTACTTAGACATTATCAAACTAACTTGGGTCAAATTAAAAGATATTTGTTCCCGAAATCGTGTGCTTGTCTATTGATGTTCAAGGTATTGGAAAAGGGTCATCTTCGACGGTGGGATGAAGGAAATGGAGAGGAGCTCCATAGTACGAGGGATCTAAGACCGGCGCGGTGATCATGACCAATTCGAACATGCGGTGGACAAGAATCGACAAAGGGACGTGTTTCTTTTCTGACCATATTCAATAATGTCTGTGCACACCATTATGCTAAATTGTGTTATTCTAAATGGTGTTGTATTTTTCAATTGATATGATTAATTGGTATCTTTCAAGAGGTATCCTCTAATCCTAAATTGTTTTGAAGTGTCATCTAACTTGCATTCGGCATTATCAAGAACTAAAAGGTACATATGGGTGACACATTGCAAAGAGGTATGCCCTTGATAAGTTTATGAAATTCTTGATCATGAAAGTGCATCTTACTTATACAACCTTGATTCATGATCTTGTATACATCTTGTGATCATATAAGCAATTCCTACTTGTGTAATCTTCTTTATATGATCTTGATTGTTAGAATTTGATTTGATCATGAGCATGTGCTTAAATTATATAAATTTGCTATATGATCTTGATGTTTAAAGAATATGTGAAATCATATTCGTGTGTCATGTTTAAGCATCACTTATATCCTAAGAATCATGACTTCTTTAATTTGGTATAACTAGAAAATCTATTACCTAAATCTTGGAAATAATTGGTATCATATCTTGCCTAGATTTAGGGGGAGCTTAATATTATTGTCCTATTACTAGCTCCTTATTTTTATTTTATTTCTCCCTAATCTTTTTATTGAGTGTGCAATCAAGGGGGAGAACAGATTTTATTGAATAAACAATAAGAATCTTTTAAGCACCTTTTTGGGATTAATGACAAAAGGGGGAGAATTTATGGATTTATCAATTGTCCCCTAATCGATTGACAAAAAGGGATGATTTGTAAGTATGATCTCTTATTGTATCTTTATGCTTGTTTTAATGTTAAAATATCTTAATATTGTCATTTGGTGCAATTGATAATAGGTTTGTCATAAATCACCAAAAAGGGGGAGATTGAAAGTGCATCTAGGCACTTATGTTATTTTGGTGATTAATGAATGTTATTTTGGTGATTAATGACAAACACTCATAATGACAATCTATGCAATTAAGTAAATGCTTAACTTAGTGCTTAGCAAATGACAAACCTCTAATATGATTATATTGCTATGAGACTAACTTGTTATTGCCTAGTTGAGTATCAGTCTCATCTATTTAGAGGAAAATCAAATAGGAAGGTTAAGCAAAGATAAGGTATGCAATTTTGGTATCTATTCTATATTTGTTATTGCATTCCTTTCGTGCAAATGCATAGTGAACTCCAAGTAGCATGTTGATTATATATATGCACATTGGTTCATGTCATATTTATTTGTGCATATATATTCATTTGAGTTCATTATAGTATGCATGTATTAACTAGAGTTAAACTTCATATTGCTATAGATTGACTTGGTGCATGCATGTTTTATTTGTATATCTTCTCATGCAATTCTCTTAGTGAAGTTTATCTAGTGTTGGATCACATATTTACTCTTACTCCAAATATTATTTGCACATGTACAATTCGTGTATATTCTATCATGTGCTTCATTTAAGTAAAGTCTGTGATCCTTGCCATGATTTAATTGATTCATCATATTGGCAATTATCTCTCTAGTGCATATAGATCAATTACATATTCATCATGATGTACTTAGTAGAGAACATTTCTTATGTCAAGTGTTTCTATTTTGTGTTGTGCTTCTTTATATGAAACACTTGTTGTAATCAACTGCTCACAAATATCAATTTATTCATATCTATTGAGCTTTTGGGACTAATGTCTTTCATGAGTAGTTTGGAAAGAATTAGGTCCCGTCTGTGTATGATGACCAAGGTATCTTGGAGGATGATCATTAAGCCGAGGTCAACAAGACGGCGGTGTCACCAAGAGTTGAGGACTAAGTCAAGAGCAACTTGGCGTGGAGATCGCCGAGAGGATGATCAAGTCAAGGTTGATAGGACGAGAGTCTCATGAGGTGAATCGAGTCGAGTTGGACAAGGCGAAGATGTCATCAATTATATGGTGAAGGTCTTCATGCATCGACATCAAGAAAGAAGACGGCAAGTGACTAGTTCTAGACTTATATTATCTTTGATTTAATTTGAGTCTAAGGATTGCCGTACTATTAAGAGGGATGCGATGTCGAATGACTTTTAGATGTGTCAAGTGCTCAAGTGATCCATCCTTGTGAATCTTAGAAAGAGAGTGGTGTTGGTAGTGCCGAAAGTGAGGGTTGTAGGTCTCTCTTGATTTCTTTGTGAAATCTGTGGTTATCCTTTGAGTTTTGGGTAGTGAGACCTTGTTATTTGTGTAGCCCTCGTTCTTAGCTTTCGGAGAGTCCAAAATCTCTGAAATCGAGTCCGAGTCAAAAGTTATGCTCGTTTTCGTCCGAGCTGCTCAGTCTGATTCGGACTATCCGGAGTTAGTCCGGACTATCCGGATCATCCGGAGTATCCGGATATTCATCCGACTCTCGGGTTGAGTCTCTCTGTTAGCATTTTCTCACCAATCCGAGTATCCGGATTGAAATCCGAGTCTCCGGATTGTGCGCAACTGCCCCCAACGGCTAGTTTTTGGGAGGTCTATTTATAGCCCTTCCTCCTCTTTGAGAGAGCTTTTGGTGAGTTTTTGGAGTGGATTTTGAGGGGCTGTGGGGGGCTTTGAGGAGCTTTTACCCTTAGATCTAAGTGATCCCCTTGTGAGAAGGGTTGGGAAGAGTTTGGGGAGTGAGATTTGAGTTGATTGAGCACTTGATTTCATCTCCAAGTTTGTTCTTCGTGAGCATTTGTTACTCTTGGAGGTTGAGGACTCCTAGACGGCTAGGAGGTCGCCACGAGCCACCGAGCTTTGTGTGGTTGGCCGTGGGAAGTTTGTGAAGGCCGGTTCCGCCTCCGTAAGGGAAGGAATCAAAGGAGTGAAGACCGACGAGTGCATTTGTGCAACACCGGGAGGAAGAGGGTTGAAAGAGACCCCGGCTCAAGTGTGACCGAGCCGCCTCAACGGAGACGTAGGATCCTCAAGGATCCGAACTTGGTGAAAAATCATCGTCTCCAAGTTTGCTTCTTTCTCTTGCTTTAGCATTTGATTTTGAATCTTGAAATTGCCCGATCTACTCTTTTGTTGTGTTTGGCTCTAGATCTTCATATCCCCATGTACCGACATCATTAAGATCTTTTGTGTTCAAGTAGATTGTTGAAAAATTGCAGGATTTAAAATCTCTCTTGAGATCCTCAATCCGAGTATCCGAATCCTCGAACCCGACAGTCCGGATAATCCGAGTATCCGGATTGAATACCGGACACTCCGGTTAGGACCCTCGATTGGACTATCCGAGTATCCGGATTGAATACCCCTGACGATCCGGACTATCCGAGTATCCGGATTGAATAACCTGACACTCCGGATTGTTCAGAAACCCGAGATTTTATTTAGCTGCATATTTTATTCCGCGCATTTAAGTTATAAAGTTTTTAATTCGCCTATTCACCCCCTCTAGGCGACATCCCCGTCCTTTCAATTGGTATCGAGCAAGGTCTCTCTTTTATTAGACTTAACCGCCTAGAGAGTAAAGGATGTCGACTAGAGGATTAGTGCACTCTCATGAACCACTTGTGTTAGATGGCACAAATTATGCTTCATGGAAATTAATTATGACTTCTCATTTTAAATCCATGAGCCCCAAATATGGTGGATCGTAGATGTCGGCTTTTCCTCTCCATTGAATGAAGTTGCTCCAACCAAGGAGAAAGGAAATGCCTACATCTCGACGCTCAAGCTACTAATGTTTTATTTTGTGTTGTGAGCGATGAAATTTTTGATAGAATATGCAATCTCAAGAGCGCTCATGAAATGTGGATAAAGCTTCAAGAACTATTTGAATCATCCACTTCTATTGAGGATTGCACTAAGGAAGAGATGTCGGGAGATGAAACATCAAGCTCCACCTCAAGCTCAAGTGATGAAGAACCGACATCTCCATCAACCTCAACCTCCGCCTCAAGTGACGATGAAGATGCTCTTCCATCACAAATCCGTTGCTTCATGGCGAAAGGTAAGAATGAGGTAAGTGACGATGATGATGATGAGCTCACTTATGATGAACTTATGAATTTGCTTGAGGAGCTCAATAAATGTCTTGGAAAGGAGAAAAGAAATATAAAATTTTGAAGCTTGAACATGAATCACTTCAAAATGATTATAACATGCTTCAAGAAAATCATGAATCCTCCTTTCCAAAGAAATTCATAAGCCTAAGGTGGACATAGGAATTACATGTGATTTAATTGATGATATGCCATGCTTAATTTCTAATTCTAGCATTTCATCTAAAATTAATATGCCCACCTCTAGTGATGATATGCCTTGTTGCTCAAATAAAATATTGCTTCAACTTCCTCTATGCATATTGAGACTAATCTTGTAGAGGAAAACAATGAGCTCAAGGCCAAAGTCATTAGATTAGAAAATGACTTGAAGAAGTGCATCAAGGGAAAAGCCGTTTCGATGAGATCTTGAGCAAGCCAAGGGCACCTCAAGATAAGCGAGGACTCGGCTACATCTCCAAGAGGAAACTAACAAGACAAGGCACAACGAAAGACATTCAAGATCATCAAGTGCTTTGCTTGCAACAAGAAGGACACTTCGCCTCCGTGTGCCCTAATAAAGTGGAGATCAAGCCACAATCATCAACAATGAGGCAAACCGACAAAGAGCAAGTCAAGAAGAAGAAGAGACGCCAAAGCCTACTTGCTACAATTGTCGGAGAAAGGGACACATCGGTAAGGATTGTCCCAAAGGTATTACTCCTAAGCCTATTATTGTCAATGATCATTATTTGCTTAGGAAGGACAAAATGGCAATGTGTTTGCCAAGTTTGTCGATTCTCCCAAGTATTTGCAAAATTATGATATTCAATTGCTTAGGAGAAATGAATCTAGAAATGTGTTTGCTCAAAATGCTAGACTTCCTAAGACAAAGAAAATCATGTTGATCATGTGCTTAGGAAAATAACAATAGCAAACCATTTGCTAGATTTGCTAGATCCTCTAAGCCAATGCATAATTTCAATTATCATATGCTTAGAAGAGATCAAACTAGAAATGGTTTTGCAAAATATCATTGCCCTCCTAAGCCTTTTCATAAAAATGGCAATCATTTGCCTAGGAGGAATAATTATTGCAAACCTATTTCTAATTATGATAGTCAATTCAACAATATCCAAATTAGGACCATTTGGGTTCCAAAATCTATTGTGACTAACATTGTTGGACCCAACAAGGATTGGGTACCAAAACCGCCTAAAAGATTTTTAGGCAATATGAGATGGATTGGACGTTTGGCTTCTTCAAAAGGAAGATGACTTAATCATTTGCAAATGGAGCCAAGCATGAGGATGATCACTTCAATCTTGAACCAATGTCATCTCGGGTAACAAGTATTTAATTTGATTCTATTTAGCTTATAGCCTTGTGTAGGTTATATTGCATTATTCATGAAAATCAATTTAGATTGCTTGATTATATGCTTGCTCATGCTTATTAGTTGTTTTGATTGCAATCTTGAGTAAGTTTGGGATAGTGGCACATTAAGGGGAGTGCTAAATCATAACCATGTATATTACATCCCTACATGTGCCCATATTTATATAAGTGCAAATATATATTTTCAAAATCAAGCCATTTAGCCAAAAGTCAAAATTTTGTATATCATTAGTATTCTTGTGAAAACTAGTTGCAAAATGTATACAAATATATTTGAAATGTTTTTCAAAGGTTTTGGCTTCACAAAATCCATTTTGAAAAGAAAATGAGTTTCATGATCAAAATCTAGATAGTAGTATCTTGTTTTGGATTTAAACTTATAATTTTCATAGTATTAAATGTAAAATGAATTTGAAAGTAATTCCAAAATGAAAATCCTAGAGTTGGTCATTCTTAACAATTCTTGTGTTCAAAAGACTTTCAAAAGACCAACCTAGTGAAAGTTATTTGATTTTGAAACTCATGAAAAACTATATTTGACCCATAATTGTCATACTATTGCACTTAGTGAGTTTCTCCGCTTGGACCGGATCTTGTGTAGTATCTTGGTTCAAAATGGTATCTTAGACTCATACACAAAATTCAAATCTCTATATCTCATCTTATTCTTCATTTGAATCTTGTGTTGAAATATTTGACTTTGTTTTACAAATAGCTATTTCAAAAGGACCATTTTGGTCAAAAGTCAAATCTTATGTTTAAAAGGCCCAAAATTGTGAAAAGCTTTGTAAAAGTATTCTAATATGTATTTCAAATGTTTTACAAGCTTTCAAAATGAAAATTCTATATTGAAATCAATTTTAGCCCAAAAGTTTTTGGTTTGAACTAAAATAGCTTATTTAAGCATTTTGCTCAAATCTTAGCATTCAAGTTGGATTTCATTATAAATGTTGGCTAGAAACCATCTTGATAATCAATTCTAAGCCATGGAAATTGAAATTGCATGAAATCCAAATTGAGTTGTATTTTGAGGCTTTTTATGAAAAACTATTACCTATTTAACTTGCTTCAAAAAGGGTTAAAAGCAAAATATTTGTTTGAAATGCAAAATCTTATGAAAATAGTCTTCTAAAATGTTTTCAAATGTATTTCAAATGTTTTCAAGTATCTAACCCTTGGTTAGAAGCTAAAAGTCAAACTTTGGCTTAAAAGATCTTTGTGATCTTGCTTTTGCATTTAACTTCAAATTTTTCTAAAGCAAAATCTATTTGGAGTTTGAAAAAGTGGTCAATACAAAACTCATAGGGTTGGTCATTTTAAGCATTTCTTTAGTTCAAAGTTTTTCCAAACGACCAACCGTTCAAAAGTTATAGCCATTTGAATTTGGCCAAAATCATCCATTTCACCCAAAATGACCCGTTGTTGCATTTTGTGGATTTCGCTATTTGAATTGGATTTATTTGCATATCTTGGATTGAAATAGTATTTCTTACTCATACAAAGCTATGAAAGTTCAAATCTCCATAAATTTCAATCCGGAATGCATTTTGAGCATTTGGTGAAAATTCAATTTCTTTTCAAACCTACAAAGCGCATTTTGTCATATCTTTTGAACGAAAATTTCTTTTAATGAAATTCTTATTGGGAAACCTTCTAAATAGTCCAATGTTTATTTCTGGAAAGTTTCAAACCATTTGGACTCAATTTGAAAAAGTTTTGATTTTTCTTCTCTTTGAGTAAAAATCATGCCTACAAAGCAAAATTTGGCATATCTTTTGATTGGAGACTCCTTTTTGGAAAATTCTTTTGGAAAAGTTTCTTGGAGTCTAAATAATGTTTATGCCTAATTTCAAATAATTTCAACTTAATTTGAAATAGTTATGCCTTTTCTCTCTTTCGATCTTATTTGGCATACTCTCGCATTAAGTTGGATTTTACGATTTGAATGGATTTGATTATGCAAATAGGCTTATAAACATCTCTCTAAATCATATGAAGCCATATAAGTGCATATTACCATTCAAAACTCATTTGGTTCCATTTTGAGGATTTGGTGAAAATCTTAATCTTTTATGTGTTTCATATGCATCTTTCATCATATTTCTCAAATAAAATTTATTTATTGAAAATCCTTGTTGGAAAACCTTCTCTCACATATGGAGTTCATATCTGAAAATTCTCAAATTTATTTGAACTCATTTGCAAGATTGTTGACTTTATTTGACTTAGTGTCAAAACTAAACCTCCAATGCTTCTAATGACCTATTTTTGATTGGAGAGTGATATTTGAGAAAATCCTTTTGGAAAAGTCTCTTGGATGTTCATGGATCATTTCGCAAAATCTTATGGCTATTGGACTTTATTTGATCAAGATTTGATCCAAATTCAAAATGTTCAGTTTTAGGGATGAAACTGAACAACCCGGAGTATCCGGGTGATCTATCCGGAGTATCCGGATTATCCGGACACTCCGGATCAAAAACACCGGAGTATCCGGTTTATACTGCTCTCGCCCAAATTCTGAAATTGCTATCTATACTTTCTTGCAATATCTTGTTCATCCTATTTTTGGGTTTCTCCTTGCTCAAATCAATATTCAGTCTTCATAGCCCTCAAGAGGATTTGAGTCGGATCTGTTCGCGTTGATGATTTTTGTATTTGAGCAATGGTTTAAAAGTTATAATCGACTTTGTGCTGCTATTTGCATCTTTTGAGATTTTAAGAGTTTTAAATTGGCATCTTGGCAAGCCTTTCAAGATGAAAACTAAGTGAACTTATTCATTGCTCCAAGCTTCTAAGTGGAGCATATCTATTTAAGTTTTCATTCCAATGAAAGTGCATCTTTTGGCTAAGTTATTCTGGAAATTGGATTTAATTGTAACTTAGCCTCAAAATGTTTTCTCTCTTGCATAACTTCGAGTTTATTATGGAAAGAGAAAATTTCCTTGTAAGCTCAAGAGTGAGTTTGAATGTGTTTTACTCATTGTCTCTCTTACAAGTGGATGTCAAGATCAAATTTGAATGAGTTTCAAATATTTTCATTATAAAGTGGTGTAATAAAATCTTCAATTGATATCTTCAAATTGTTTTAAATTGCATGCAAAGAGTATTGTCTTGTATATCATATATATCATGCATGTTGTACTTAGACATTATCAAACTAACTTGGGTCAAATTAAAAGATATTTGTTCCCGAAATCGTGTGCTTGTCTATTGATGTTCAAGGTATTGGAAAAGGGTCATCTTCGACGGTGGGATGAAGGAAATGGAGAGGAGCTCCATAGTACGAGGGATCTAAGACCCAAGCGCGTGATCATGACCAATTCGAACATGCGGTGGACAAGAATCGACAAAGGGACGTGTTTCTTTTCTGACCATATTCAATAATGTCTGTGCACACCATTATGCTAAATTGTGTTATTCTAAATGGTGTTGTATTTTTCAATTGATATGATTAATTGGTATCTTTCAAGAGGTATCCTCTAATCCTAAATTGTTTTGAAGTGTCATCTAACTTGCATTCGGCATTATCAAGAACTAAAAGGTACATATGGGTGACACATTGCAAAGAGGTATGCCCTTGATAAGTTTATGAAATTCTTGATCATGAAAGTGCATCTTACTTATACAACCTTGATTCATGATCTTGTATACATCTTGTGATCATATAAGCAATTCCTACTTGTGTAATCTTCTTTATATGATCTTGATTGTTAGAATTTGATTTGATCATGAGCATGTGCTTAAATTTTATAAATTTGCTATATGATCTTGATGTTTAAAGAATATGTGAAATCATATTCGTGTGTCATGTTTAAGCATCACTTATATCCTAAGAATCATGACTTCTTTAATTTGGTATAACTAGAAAAATCTATTACCTAAATCTTGGAAATAATTGGTATCATATCTTGCCTAGATTTAGGGGGAGCTTAATATTATTGTCCTATTACTAGCTCCTTATTTTTATTTTATTTCTCCCTAATCTTTTTATTGAGTGTGCAATCAAGGGGGAGAACAGATTTTATTGAATAAACAATAAGAATCTTTTAAGCACCTTTTTGGGATTAATGACAAAAGGGGGAGAATTTATGGATTTATCAATTGTCCCCTAATCGATTGACAAAAAGGGATGATTTGTAAGTATGATCTCTTATTGTATCTTTATGCTTGTTTTAATGTTAAAATATCTTAATATTGTCATTTGGTGCAATTGATAATAGGTTTGTCATAAATCACCAAAAAGGGGGAGATTGAAAGTGCATCTAGGCACTTATGTTATTTTGGTGATTAATGAATGTTATTTTGGTGATTAATGACAAACACTCATAATGACAATCTATGCAATTAAGTAAATGCTTAACTTAGTGCTTAGCAAATGACAAACCTCTAATATGATTATATTGCTATGAGACTAACTTGTTATTGCCTAGTTGAGTATCAGTCTCATCTATTTAGAGGAAAATCAAATAGGAAGGTTAAGCAAAGATAAGGTATGCAATTTTGGTATCTATTCTATATTTGTTATTGCATTCCTTTCGTGCAAATGCATAGTGAACTCCAAGTAGCATGTTGATTATATATATGCACATTGGTTCATGTCATATTTATTTGTGCATATATATTCATTTGAGTTCATTATAGTATGCATGTATTAACTAGAGTTAAACTTCATATTGCTATAGATTGACTTGGTGCATGCATGTTTTATTTGTATATCTTCTCATGCAATTCTCTTAGTGAAGTTTATCTAGTGTTGGATCACATATTTACTCTTACTCCAAATATTATTTGCACATGTACAATTCGTGTATATTCTATCATGTGCTTCATTTAAGTAAAGTCTGTGATCCTTGCCATGATTTAATTGATTCATCATATTGGCAATTATCTCTCTAGTGCATATAGATCAATTACATATTCATCATGATGTACTTAGTAGAGAACATTTTTGATGTCAAGTGTTTCTATTTTGTGTTGTGCTTCTTTATATGAAACACTTGTTGATATCAACTGCTCACAAAATATCAATTTATTCATATCTATTGAGCTTTTGGGACTAATGTCTTTCATGAGTAGTTTGGAAAGAATTAGGTCCCGTCTGTGTATGATGACCAAGGTATCTTGGAGGATGATCATTAAGCCGAGGTCAACAAGACGGCGGTGTCACCAAGAGCTGAGGACTAAGTCAAGAGCAACTTGGCGTGGAGATCGTCAGAGAGGATGATCAAGTCAAGGTTGATAGGACGAGAGTCTCATGAGGTGAATCGAGTCGAGTTGGACAAGGCGAAGATGTCATCAATTATATGGTGAAGGTCTTCATGCATCGACATCAAGAAAGAAGACGGCAAGTGACTAGTTCTAGACTTATATTATCTTTGATTTAATTTGAGTCTAAGGATTGCCGTACTATTAAGAGGGATGCGATGTCGAATGACTTTTAGATGTGTCAAGTGCTCAAGTGATCCATCCTTGTGAATCTTAGAAAGAGAGTGGTGTTGGTAGTGCTTAAAGTGAGGGTTGTAGGTCTCTCTTGATTTCTTTGTGAAATCTGTGGTTATCCTTTGAGATTTGGGTAGTGAGACCTTGTTATTTGTGTAGCCCTCGTTCTTAGCTTTCGGAGAGTCCAAAATCTCTGAAATCGGAGTCCGAGTCAAAAGTTATGCTCGTTTTTGTCGAGCTGCTCAGTCTTGATTCGGACTATCCGGAGTTAGTCCGGACTATCGGATCATCCGAGTATCCGGATATTCATCCGACTCTCCGGGTTGAGTCTCTCTGTTAGCATTTTCTCACCAATCCGAGTATCCGGATTGAAATCCGAGTCTCCGGATTGTGCGCAGCTGCCCCCAACGGCTAGTTTTTGGGAGGTCTATTTATAGCCCTTCCTCCTCTTTGAGAGAGCTTTTGGTGAGTTTTTGGAGTGGATTTTGAGGGGCTGTGTGGGGGCTTTGAGGAGCTTTACCCTTAGATCTAAGTGATCCCCTTGTGAGAAGGGTTGGGAAGAGTTTGGGGAGTGAGATTTGAGTTGGTTGAGCACTTGATTTCATCTCCAAGTTTGTTCTTCGTGAGCATTTGTTACTCTTGGAGGTTGAGGACTCCTAGACGGCTAGGAGGTCGCCACGAGCCACCGGAGCTTTGTGTGGTTGGCCGTGGGAAGTTTGTGAAGGCCGTTCCGCCTCCGTAAGGGAAGGAATCAAAGGAGTGAAGACCGCGAGTG
This sequence comes from Otatea glauca, assembly GCA_036346275.1. Taxonomy (NCBI): domain Eukaryota; kingdom Viridiplantae; phylum Streptophyta; class Magnoliopsida; order Poales; family Poaceae; genus Otatea; species Otatea glauca. Next base: position 7,329,158 of record CM070717.1, on the reverse strand, counting down.
CATTTGTGCAACACCGGGAGGAAGAGGGTTGAAAGAGACCCGGCTCAAGTGTGACCGAGCCGCCTCAACGGAGACGTAGGATCCTCAAGGATCCGAACTTGGTGAAAAATCATCGTCTCCAAGTTTGCTTCTTTCTCTTGCTTTAGCATTTGATTTTGAATCTTGAAATTGCCCGATCTACTCTATTGTTGTGTTTGGCTCTAGATCTTCATCATCCCCATGTACCTGACATCACTAAGATCTTTTGTGTTCAAGTAGATTGTTGAAAAATTGCAGGGATTTAAAATCTCTCTTCGAGATCCTCAATCCGAGTATCCAATCCTGAACCCGACAGTCCGGATAATCCAGAGTATTCGGATTGAATACCCCGGACACTCCGGGTTAGGACCCTCGGGATTGGACTATCCGGAGTATCCGGATTGAATACCCCGGACAGTCCGGACTATCCGGAGTATCCGGATTGAATAACCCGGACACTCCGGATTGTTCAGGAAACTCGGGAGATTTTATTTAGCTGCATATTTTATTCCGCTGCATTTAAGTTATAAAGTTTTTTAATTCGCCTATTCACCCCCCCCTCTAGGCGACATCCCCTGTCCTTTCAAACGTCATAGCTGGACACGGCCTTAAGTCGGCTGGGACGACCAGATGCCTCTCGGGAGGTTCTGGTGTCCTAGTGCTCGTTTAACGTCATAGCTGGACGTTTTGCTCGTTTAACGTCGTAGCTGGACGGTGGGCGTCCATCCCGAGTCCTCGTCTGGCGAGGGGAGCTGCGAGAGGAGCGGCTACTATCTGTCCCACGTAGACGCCCCGTCCGCAGGTGTGGGACCTGGAGGGGGTGAGCGAACGCGCGTTTACCCGTGTTGGTTTGAACGCCGTGCTCGTGGAGCAAATAACGGGTGATACGAGTGGGTCCTTGGAGGTCCCTCCCAAGGGGGACCCTTCCAAGCGGACGGTCCCAGCGTAGGGTGTCCGGCCCATTGGGGCGGCCCATGAGAAACCTTTCTTTACTCGATCCCGTATCGGACTCTAGGTCGTTCGCCGACTCAGAGCACAGCTGGCTGTCACCCATCGATGGGCTCCGCGGGAGAGTGTGAAGTATTGTCTCGGACACGAGTCAAGGCGATTGGGTCGTCAGCCAACCCAACTAGAGGCCCACTGGGAGCTCGCCTTGTATTCGCCCCTTGCTCAAATTTTCCGCTGGGGCGGCTCTGTGCCCACTTGGTGGGCCTGGCCTTTAGAACCCGCAGCTCTAGGCTGGGCCTCGGGCGTGAGCGTTTGGGCTCTTTCGCCGCTTTGAGGCCGCAGCGGCCCGGAGGGGCCTTTTAGACTCATAACGGTGCAGCCGATCCGACCCGGAGGCGGAAACCGAAGGGTTCACGGGGCGCACTGCCCGATACGACGTCTATTCGCCTCCTGCTGTCCTGCCATACTTAAATGCGTAGAGAGGAATTGGAAACCGCGGGGTTACCGTTTTGCTCGGCGTAGCAGCCGGAGGAATGGGACGTGCGACGATTCGTTTGAGGCGGTGTCTGTTCGGCTAGTGCCGGTTTGGCTGGCGCCTGCTCGGCCTTTATAAATTCGGCACGGGGATGCTAGGATGATTGCCTGCCTTTGCCTTTCCTCGTTCTCCTGTCCTCGCCTGAGATAGAAAAAGCAGAGCATGCAAGCCGAGAGAGAAAACACCTTCCCTTCCTCACCTTTTTCTTGCTCTTCTTGAGAATGTCGTGGCGGAGTGCTCCATCCAGCCCACCGCGCTCGGCCACCGTGAAGAAAGGGTTCCTTCCCCTGCAAAACGTCTCAAGCTGGAGGGTGCCAACGGGGGCCGCCGTCCCCTCGCCGGGGGACGATGAGATCGTCGTGCCCGCCTCGTTTTACGAGCGCGGGTTTGGTCTTCCTCTGCACCCATTCGTCCGGGGGCTACTCTCCCACTACAAGGTGGAGGTGCAGCACCTTAACCCCAACGGCGTCCTCCACATCGCGATTTTCATGACGCTGTGCGAGGCGTTCTTGGGTATCGAGCCGCGACCGGCGCCGTGGCGCACCTCTTCCATCTTGTGGTGAGAAAGGATAAGCCATCGGACGCCCCGGCGCGCGTGGGCGGCTTGGCACTCCAGATGCGTGTCGGCCGGGGGCCGGACTATATCGACGTGAAGTTGCCGTCGTCGAACCGGGGCTGGCACTCCGAGTGGTTCTATGTTCAGAACACTGGGGGCAGCACTCCGGTCTTCACCAATCGGTTGGTCGAGGCGGGCCCGAGTGGACCTGGGGCGCCGCCAAGAAAGAGAAGGCCAAGGTGGCCAAGATTATTGATCGGATCAAGGTCCAAAAGGAGCGGGGCCTGACCGGTGATGTTGTTGTGCGCGCTTTCATGAAGATGCGCATCCAGCCGCTCATGGGTAGGCTGCTCCCCATGTTCCGATACGGGGGGACGTCTGACCCCATGAGGATGGCGGGGCCAGAACTCTCCGCCACGGAGGTTGAGGCTCGGGTGTCCGCCGTCACGGGCAGAAGTGCCACCGAAGCGGTGGCGGGCACCCCGAGCCATTTTCGGCGGCTCATCCCCCGGACCTGGTAATCCGAGCAAACCTCTTCTTGTTTCCTCCCCCCTTTTATTTTTCCTAGCATTCGGTCTTGACTGTCGTTTCTGCATTTCTCAGGGGCTTACCGGGATGGTCTCCCGGGTGTTGTTGCCGGGGGAGAAAGCGTTGAGGGCGGCGGCCCGCGCGGGCTCCGCTCAGCACGAATCTGCGCGTAAGAAGCGCAGGGAGGAGAAGCGGAGGAAGAAGAAGAAGAGCGCGCGGCGAGGGCCGTGCGCGGTGAGGAAGTGTCCGAAACAACCGCCGTCGAGACAGGCGGTGTGGGATCGACTTCCAGTGACGGCAGCGGGAGTAGTGGCGCCGACCCGTACTGCTGGTCCGATGTCGGGCCGTCGAGCGACGGAGGTCCGGTGGAGGGCGTCGTCGCGCCCTAGGTGGAGGTGTCCCCGGTGGAGGATTCCTCGGGGAAACGGAGAGCCGACTCGCCTCGGCGAGGGGGGCCGGCGAAGAGAGCGCGGCTGCCGCGCACCCGATCGGCGCAGTAAGTGTCTCCCCCTTTGAACTTTGTCATAGAAAAGTCGTCCGAGCAACCCCTAATCGTCTGTTGTGCGCAGTAACTACACAGGGGTGGCCGTATCGAAGGCGGCACGCCCGGCGGCGGCCCGGCTCCGTCCCTGCAGCCGGCGGGGATCGAGAAGCCATCGGTGGAGTCGGAGCAGCCCGAGGAGGCGGTGGGCGCGGCCAACTCGGCAGGGGTCGTGGCAACGCTGGTGGTGCCGGGGTCGACAAGGACCGAGGCTCCGCAGGCGGTGCTGGAGCTGCCGGCGGGTTAGGGGTTGGTCGCGGCGACAGAGGCCGAGCCAGGGCATGAGGGAGATCCGCCGACCCTCGATGAATCAGGGCTTCCTCCTGCGGTCGAGGCGGGTCGGGAGGAGCTCCCGCCACCACCTCCGGGGAGCCCACCGGCATGCGCGGTTCGGCTTCCCGGGGCGACGCTAACGCCGCCGCCCGTGAGCCCGCCGGCGGGGGTGGCCCAGGCGTCGGAGCTGATCCCGTTGGAGCTGCAGGGGGAGGCGCTGAGTGGCCTCCCGCGAACGCAAGCTGCTGGCGCCAACCCAGGCGGGTCTGCTCAGCCGCCCTCGCCTGCGTTGATCTGGTCGGGAGACGACCAAACCGGCGGACCGTCCCTCCTGCTGTACGACCCGACGCGCAGTGAGTGGGAGGTTTTCCGAGATGACGTTAGGCGCGCCGTGACCGAGACGAAGCAGATCCAAGAGGGTCTGGCTCTCACACTCAATTACTCCAGTGGAGTGCTGGACGCGGTCATTGAGGGGATCCTCCCAGTTGGTGCGGTAAGTCGACAAAACTTGGCTCTTGTATCTTTTGACGGATTTGTCATAGGCTAAGAGAGTGCTGTGCTTTGCAGCGCTTGCGGGTCCGTTCGGGGGAGAAGTCCCAGTTCCTCCGGGGTTTGCAAGGCTGGAAGTTGGTCACCGAGGAAGAGCGCGATCGACTGCGTCCCGAGCTGCGCGACGCTCAGGAGGCCTTGGCTCGCGAGCAAAAGGCGGCGTAGGAGACCCGCCAGGAGCTGGGTCAGGCCACCCAGGTCCTGGTTGATGAGCGCCGGGCGAGACAGTCCTTGGCGGCGCGGGTGTCGGAGCTCGAGTCCCTTTTGGTGGCTGCTAGCAGCGCCAAAGATGCCGCCGTCGCCGCCGAAGGACCGCTTGCGATGGGGCGGCCCGCCTCAAGGCGAAGCGGATCGAACCAGGAGGGCGCCGAGCAGGCGAAATCCGAGCGTGACGCTGCTCGGGAGGCGCTGGCCAAGACCGAGGTGGAGCTTCGCACTCTAACGAGCTCCACGACCGGTAAGTGTCCGAACTCCTTAGTCGATTTTGCAATCGTGGCTCGTTGGGCGCGCCTTCTGACGCCGTCTCAATCTGCAGAGCTGTAGATGAACCTTGGTAGCGCCGTGGAGGCGCGGAGAGGAGCGGTGGAGGCCGCGACGCGGCAATCACGACGTGGGACGTGGCCTTGGCGGAGCTGCTGGTGGCCGAGGGAGAACGGTCTGACCTGGCCGCAGAGTTGGGGACCCTTCGCAAGGTTAGCCAGGACATCTGCGACCGAGTGCTTGGAACCGCGTCGGGCCCTAGCTCGCTCGCCGCCGCGCTGGCCCGAGTGCCGAGCACGTCGAGAGCTCGGTGAGCGAGGGCGCCGTGCTTGGAGCTTCATCGGCGCTCGTCCACACCGTCTCTTACTACGACGGCATCGACCTCGCCGTCGTCAGCAGCGGGATCGCGGGGAACCGGACTGACGAGGAGGTTGATAGGTTCGAACTTCAAGTCGAGCCGCACGCCCGGCTGATCGCCGACAAGATTCCGCCGGGGAGCATCCTCCACGAAAAATAGGGAGGAATCAAATGTTTTTCCCTTTTTTCTTATTGTAAAAAGACCTTAGCATGAAGTAAACTGAGGGTTTGATGAGTTTCAATCCGTCTTTCGCACTCTCCCGTTGTGATAAAACGCTCGACGACCGTAGCTTTAGAAACCGCGGGGGTTAGTCAAGCGTAGGTCGGAGTTTTACCATTTACGAGGGAGGCGTGAAGGGGACCGGAACTCTGGCTGTGAAGCACTTGCGCGCACTTGCACGGGATAGGAGTGTTCCCGACCGACCAAGGGCCGCCCGGTTCGGGCACTTCCTTCTTCCGCGGAGTGCCACTTAGTAACCGTAGCCGCTGGGGCGTAGGCCGTAGCACTCGGGTCAAGAGGGTTACCGCTTAGGAGGGGCCCTGTGGTTGGTCGGGTCACCAACCTGTGTAAGTGTGCGAACTGGCTGTGCTTGCACGGGAAGGGAGTGTTCCCGACCGCCCAAGGGTTGCTCCGTTCGGGCAATTCCTTCTTCCGCAAAGTGCTACTTCGCAACCGTAGCCACTGGGGCGTAGGCCGTAGCACTTGGGTCGAGAGGGTTACCATCTTGGAGGAGCCCTATGGTTGGTCGGGTCACCGACCCACGTGAGCGTGCCGAGCGGAAGCGACCCGTACGAGGGCCTCAACAAGCAGCCCCCGAGCGCCTCGCGGCGTCCGGGCGCTTGAAAGGAGGGTAAAAAAGGCGCAAGGGGTAAGAAAGAGTTTTAAGGGTAGAAACGCCTTAACTTTTCTATGTTCCATGCATTGGAGATGACGTTGCCATCCGTGTCCTTGAGTCGGAAGGTGCCGGGTCGGAGAACCTCCACAACGGTGAAGGGGCCTTCCCAGGGCGGTGAGAGCTTGTGCTTGTCTTTGCTGGACTGAACCCGGCGGAGGACCAGGTCGCCAACGTTGAAGGAGCGGCTTCGGATCTGACGACTGTGGTAGCGTCGCAGCGCCTGCTGGTACTTGGCCGATCGTAGAATGGCCACGTCACGCGCCTCGTCGAGCTGGTCGATGGCGTCTTGTTGCGAGACGAGCCCCCGAGCCTCGTCGAAGGCTTGTAGTCTTGGGGCGTCGTATTCCAGGTCGGTTGGCAAGACGGCTTCAGCACCGAACACCATGAAGAACGGTGTAAACCCGGTCGCCCGGGTCGGTGCGGTCCGCAGGCTCCAGAGGACGGAAGGTAACTCGGCCACCCATCGTCCCGCGAATCTCTTCAGCCGACTGAAGATTCGTGGCTTGAGCCCTTGGAGAATCATGCCGTTTGCTCGCTCGGCCTGACCGTTGGTCCGCGGATGGGCTACGGCTGCCCAATCGACGCGGATGTTGAAGTCATCGCAGAACTCGAGGAACTCCTTCCCCGTGAACTGCGTGCCGTTGTCGGTGATGATGGAGTTCGGGACTCCAAAGTGGAAGACGATGTCGCGGATGAAGTTAGCCGCCTGCACCGATGTGATGCTGGCGATCGGCTTGGCTTCTATCCACTTGGTGAACTTATCCACCGTGACAAAGAGGTGGGTAAAGCCCCCGGGCGCCTTTCTAAAGGGCCCGACCAGATCGAGTCCCCAGACCGCGAATGGCCATGTGACGGGGATCGTCTGTAAGGCCTGTGTCAGAAGATGCGTCTGCCAGGCGAAGAACTGGCATCCCTCGCAGGTGCGAACGACTTGCTCGACGTCGGCCAAGGCGGTTGGCCAGTAGAAACCTTGCCAGAAAGCCTTTCCTCTAGGGACCGTGGTGCGGCGTGGTGGCCACAGATGCCACCATGGATATCGAACAGCAGCCACACCCCTTGGTCGGCCAGGACGCACTTTTGGAGGACTCCAGAGGGACTCCTTTTGTAGAGATCTTCTCCGACCAGGACGAAAGATTTCGCCCGACGGGCAAGGCACCGTGCCTCGGTCGGGTCGGTTGGGAGCGATCCATCGGTCAGGCGGCCGATGAAGGGCTTTCTCCAGTCAGAGTCGACCGTTAGCACGCCGCGGCCCGATCCGGGCGACCCTTCACCTGACCGGTCGGCGGTCTGAGTGGTCGCATCGGACAGGGCGGACGGCCGCTCGGTCGCTGAGTCCAGCAGGATGGAAGGTTTTCGAAGATCACAGACAAAGATCCCAAGTAGGACTGGTCCTCTGCTGGAGGCGAGATTGGCTAGGTAATCGGCCTCACCGTTGTAGCGTCTGTAGCTATGGTGAAGCTCAAAACCTTTGAACTTTTCTTCGAGCTTGCACACTTCCAGACAGTACGCGGCCATGCGGGCGTCTCGGGGCTCTGCTGCCTTCATGACTTGGTCGACGACGAGCTTGGAGTCTCCGTGAACGTAGAGTCGGCGAGCGCTGAGGTCAGCAGCGATTCGGAGACCGTTGACGAGAGCCTCGTACTCGACGACATTGTTGGTCGCATCGAAGAGCAGCCGAATGGCGTACTGGAGCTTGTTCCCGATCGGGGAGACGATGACGACTCCCGCACCCGCGTCGTTCTTGGTGTAGGACCCGTCGAAGTACATTGTCCAGTACTCGGGGTCTTCGAGCGCCGGCAGCGCCTGGGCTTCGGTCCACTCGGCGACGAAGTCGGCCAGGGCCTGCGACTTAATCGCCGTTCGAGGAATGTACGATATGTCTTGGCCGTTGAGTTCAAGTGCCCACTTGGCTATCCTCCCTGAGGCGTCGCGGTTGTGGACGATTTCACCGAGTGGCGATGAGGTCACCACGGAGATGGGGTGTCGATCGAAGTAATGGAGCAACTTCCTCTTTGTGATGAGCACCGCATAGAGCAATTTTTGCACTTGCGGATACCGAGCTTTTGACTCGGAGAGCACTTCGCTGACGAAGTAGACCGGTCGTTGTACCTTGTGCACATGGCCTTCTTCCGCTCATTCTACAACGAGAGCCGCACTAACAACCTGGTCGTAGCGGCTATGTAGAGCAGCAACGGTTCTCCTGGTGCCGGGGCGACCAGGACTGGGGGTGAGATCAGGAATACCTTCAGTTGGGTGAGGGCTTCCTGAGCCTCCTGGGTCCAGCTGAAGTGATTGGACTTCTTGAGCAGCTTGTAAAGCGACATTCCGCGCTCGCCAAGGCGAGACACGAAACGGCTTAGGGCTGAAAGGCATCTGTCAGCTTTTGGACTCCCTTTAGGTTGCCAATCGGACCCATCCTCATGATCGCCGAGATTTTTTCTTGGTTGGCTTTGATGCCACGCTCGGAGACGATGAAGCCGAGCAGCTTTCCTTTAGGGACCCCAAAACATATTTCTTGGGGTTGAGCCTTATACGGAACCGTCGGAGGTTCGCAAAGGTCTCTTCCAGGTCGGAGACGAGATCACCGACCTTCCTGGTCTTGACGACGATGTCGTCGATGTATGCTTCGACGTTACGCCCCATCTGGTCGTTAAAGCACGTTTGCATACATCGCTGGTATGTAGCACCCGCGTTTTTTTAGACCAAATGGCATCGTTACGTAGCAATAGGAGCCGAAAGGGGTGATAAAAGAAGTTGCGGGCTGGTCGGACTCCTTCATCGCTATCTGGTGATAGCCTGAGTAGGCATCCAGAAAGGAAAGGGTTTCGCACCCTGCAGTGGAGTCAATGACTTGGTCAATGCGGGGCAGAGGGAACGGGTCCTTGGGACACGCCTTGTTCAAGCTCGTGTAGTCAATGCACATCCTCCATTACCCGGTTTTTTTTACAAGGACAGGGTTGGCTAGCCACTCGGGGTGGCGCACCTCTTTTACAAACCCTGCGGCCAAGAGTTTGGCGATTTCCTCCCCTATGATCCTGCACTTTTCGTCGTCGAAGTGGCGCAGGCATTGGGCGACCGGCCTCGAGCCTGGTCGGACATTCAGGGAGTGCTCGGCGACTTCCTTTGGGATTCCTGGCATGTCGGAGGGCCTCCATGCGAAGACGTCCTTGTTGGCGCGGAGGAAGTCGACGAGCGCGCTTTCCTATTTGGCGGGGAGCGTGGCTCCAGCCCGCACGGTTTTGGTCGGATCCTCGGGATCGACCGCGACCTCCTTCGTATCCTCGGCGGATTTGAAGGATCCCGGCCCCGACTTGCTGGAGTCCAGGCCAGATTCAGAGGCTTCCTCTGGAGGTTCGCGAGCTCGGCGGAGGCAATGACTGCCGACGCCAGCTCGCAACTGCTTCATTCGCAGTTGTAGGCAAGCTGAAAGGAGGAGGCCACAGTGATCACTCCTTGTGGCCCAGGCATCTTCAGCTTGAGGTAGGTGTAGCTGGGGACCGCCATGAACTTGGCGTAGCATGGTCTCCCCAGGATGGCGTGGTAGGAGCCGAGAAAATCTGGAACCTCGAACGTGAGGGTTTCGGTGCGGAAGTTTTCCGGTCCTCCGAAGGTAACGGGCAGGTCGACCTGCCCAAGCGGGTGAGCCTGGTGGCTCGGGATGACGCCATGGAAGGGCGCCTTGCTCGACCGGAGACTCGAGCGGGGGATTGCCATGATGTCGAGCGTCTCAACATAAAGGAATTTGAGACCACTGCCGCCGTCCATGAGCACCTTCGTAAGGCGCTTCTTCCCCACGATGGGGTCGACCACCAGCGGGTATCTCCCCGGCTGCGGGATGTGGTCGGGGTGGTCTGTCCGGTCAAAGGTGATCGGGGACTCCGACCACCGGAGGTAGTAGGGGACGGCTGGAGTCGTGGTGTGGACCTCGCGGAAGGCGAGCTTGAGCCGGCGCTTGTCGGCGTAGCACGCCGGTCCACCGAAGATCATGAGGCAACCGTCGGGTTCGGGGAACTCGTCGTCTGCCCTTTTTCTTGACTGCGGTCGGGTCATGCTTCTTTCCTTCCCTTCGACGGTGTGGGGTGAGGAAAGGAAGTGCTCGAGACTTGGCGATTCGGTACTTGTGCCTGATGGGGAACCCGTGGTTCGGACACGGACTCTCCATCAATTTCTCGAAATGGTCGGGCACGATGACTGGCCGCGCTTGTTGCTTGGCAGGGTGGTCGACAGCCGCGACCAGGTGGCCCTCTCGAACCTGTTTCCCCTGCCGCTTCCGCTTGTCGGAGCGGTCGGAGGGGGAGGCGACCTGAGCGCTGGGCTCTTGTTTGGCCTTCCCTTTCTCGAAGATGGCCCCCACAGCCTCCTCGCCGGAGGTGTGGTTGGTGGCGATGTCAAGGAGCTCCTTGGTGGTTCTGGGTTTGACGCAACCCAGCTTGTGCACCAGGGCCTTACAAGAGGTGCCGTAGATGAACGCCCCAACGACGTCGGCGTCGGAGATGTCGGGGAGTTCATTGCATTGACGGGAGAAGCGCCGGATGTAATCCCGGAGGGTCTCCCCAACTGCTGTTTGCAACTTTTCAGGTCCCAGGAGTTCCCAGGGTGCTTGTAGGTGCCCTAGAAGTTACCGACGAAGAGATTCTTCAGGTCCCCCCAGTTCCTGATGGTTCTCGCGGGCAAGTACTCAAGCCAGGCTCGAGCCGAGTCCGCAAGGTAGATGGGGAGGTATTGGATGATGAAGAGGTCATCCGTAACTCCTCCTGCCAGGCATGCGAGCCGGTAGTCTTCCAGCCAGACACCGGGGTTCATAGCCCCAGTGTATTTAGCTATGTTGGTCGGTGCCCTGAACCTGGCAGGGAAATCCGCGTGGCGGATCCCCTGACAGAAGGCCCGTGGTCCTGGACCATTGGGGCTTGGGCTGCGATCGTTGCGGCGTTCGCTATCTACGACCCGTGAACGGGCCGCTTCGTCCGCCGCTTTTCTCCGCGCCTCGAGGGTGGCGCGGACGTCGTAGTCGTTGCCGAGGCGCTGGTGCACCGGGGCGCGTGAGGCCTGGGGCTGTTCGTGCTGTGCCGCACCTTTGTCGGACCCAGCCGGCTCCGAGCGGCGTTGCGGCTCGGGCGGTCGGAGGAGGCGCCCGAGTGGTGGGAGCCGGAGCCCTGCATGTGCTGCACGGCGGCGCGTTCCACCAGTCCCCGGAGGTTCTAGTACGTTGCCTTGGCCTCCGGGTCGTCCGGCTCGGGGAGGCCGCGGAGCAGCATCGCGGCTGCGGCCACGTTTTGACTTGCGTAAGGGAAAAACTGAGGGCCGTCGGATTCCTCCGCCAGCTGGTGGTGAACCTGGTGCTCGCGTGCTCGTGCGGCGTCAAGCACAAGCGGGAGCTCAGGCTGGTTCTGCTCCAGGTCGGCCTGAAGCTTGTCGAGCTCGACCCTCCGGGCCTCTAGTTCCTCGCGCTGCTGCTGGGCTCGGCGTCGCGCTTTGCGCGCGTTAGCCTTCGCCGCTGAGATTCCTCTCCTCGCGCTGCAGTGCGCCGGGCGAGGCTCCTGTAGTTCTGAGGTCACGGTCAGGTCGACCATACCCGCCATGTTGCACTCACGATAATGCAGTCCGTCGGTGATGCGCTCCATGTCGGAGCTGGAGTCGTGGCTGGAGGAGTCCTCCAGCAAGTCGTGGACGGATGTCGGCGCGTAGCCGATCATTGCCACGAATTGTGAGCCCACGGGAGGTGAGGTGGTCACCTGCGTGAGCTCACAGGTGCTACTGCCGAAGACGGCGCAGCACTCAGTGTGCCTCGGCCTCGGGGTCCGCGCGGGGCCCTCGAGCCGGAGGTTGACGAGGTTGTCGGAGATGGAGTCTAGGCTGCCAGCGGACGCCTGGTCTCCATAGGCGGCGGAGACGAGCACGAGCTCCCCCGCAGGAGTGGCGGTGAAGTCGAGGGAGCCGAAACGGATTCGGCTCCTTGACGTAGACGCGCCGTCGTGGGTGAAGAATGCCATCAAGGAAGCAGACGGCAATCCGGAGATGTCGATGAAGACGCGCGAAGGCCCCTACCTGGCGCGCCAACTGTCGGGGTTTCGAGTCACTAGCAAGTAAATTTGTAAGTCTAAGGGGCCGCGCGCTCCCTCTCCTTGAATGGTTAGACCTAAAGGCCTAGGATGTATACTGGTTCGGGCTGAATGTCCCTACTCCAGTTCGTGTGGTGTTTATCGTATTGCTTTAGGTGCAGAAGACTGCACAATGTTTACAAGCGGTAGCTGAGAGCTCGAACACGAGAGCGTACGCTGTCTATTCGTAAAGGCCAAAAGAAGGGAGCCTGAGAGACCGTCCAAGAGGCGTCTGTTCTAGAAGACCTGTCTCCTTTATATAGTCGGAGGGGGCAGGCTACATGGAAAGTCGAGAGAGGGAAGGGTGAAGATCTCTACGCTAGCTCTGACCCTTGGTCTCGGTTGTTGGTCGACCCCCTCTTCTGCCCATACCGGGTTGGTGGGCTCGTCGAGTAGATCAGTCTGCTGCTTCATTGGGAAACAGCGCACCTGCCTTCTGCGGTCCTGACGGGCACTGACGTCATATTGCGTCTTTGGTGCTGCCTCGGGAGGGAGCGTATCTCCGTACTGTGCGTGACCGGACGATGAGATGGAGTCTTGACTTTAGCGACCTTCGTCTTTGTCTTGGGAAGAACCACTTGCCTTCGCCTTGTCGCCAGTGGTTGTGTCCGCAGACCACGTGGCCGATGGCCAGCGGAGGCCTGACACCTGGACCTTGGCGGTGATCGCCTCAGCTTTGTCGGAGCCGGTGGGGAGTCCGACCTATGGCGGGGGTCGGACGCCCCGTTAGGTCGGGGACGACCTTGGAGCAGCTCGTTAGGTCGGGGTCGAATGTCTTTTGTAGACCGACGGGGCCTTTGGTCGGAGCCGGTCATGGGATGACCCGTTCGTTACTCCGGGCCGCTGGGGTACCCATTGTATGAGTACTCGTCAAAATTCAAAAAGCAAATTTGAAATCTGGTAAATTTGAAACCAAGAAAACTGAAATTTCAGTTGAAATCACCGAAATTTCAGTGATTTCCAAACTCCTGTGAAATGGTCTCCCTAGGCTAAACAAATTGGAAAAATATGAAAAAATCATGCAAGCATTTATCTACATTTCATATATGTTTGAATGCAAAATACTAAGTATTTTCACATAAAATACCCTTCCAAATCAAGCCGGCAGTTAAAATAGGTATTTGCACATACTAAGTATTTTCACATAAAATACCCTTCCAAATCAAGCCGACAGTTAACATAAGTATTTGCACATACTAAGTATTTTAACATAAAATACCCTTCCAAATCAAGCCGACAATTAACATAAGTATTTGCACATACTAAGTATTTTCACATAAAATACCCTTCCAAATCAAACCAGCAGTTAACATAAGTATTTACCATGACTTGGACGCTCAAAATTTTGGCTAAGTTTGGAAATTACTATGACTTGGATGCCCAAATTTTAGCAAAGTTTGCAAATTTACCATGACTATATTGTTCATGGTAGGATCTTTTGGAACTTTGGATTCTGCTTGATGTTAATCACCCCACCGGATGCTGAGCTAATGTTTAACCCTATATGCATATGCTATGAATTTTTTTCAAATGAGATTATTTAACTCTGGAGTTTTAAGACAAGAAAAGAGCAAGATATACAGTTCTCCTTCCTCATACAAGCATGTGTGTACTACTCATGTGCATATGCTCGTGAGTTTGTGTATATATGTTCTTCAGTTCTTCACTATTACAAAACAAGTCATCACAGACGGTTCGGAACCGTCATCACAGACGATTTTTCAAACTATCTGTAACCATGTGTCAGTGATGTTATGGCATATCACAGACGGTTTCTGAACCATCTATGATAAAATATATCACAGATGGTTTTTAATTAGGATCGTCTGTGATATAATAACATCACAGACGGTTTTTAACTAGGACTGTCTGTGATATACTAAAATCATAGACGGTTTTTAGTTATAAAATGTTTGTGATGTTATGATATCACAGATGATTTTAGTTTGAAACCGTTTGCTGCGTCATTACATCACAGACGGTTTCTAATTAAAAACCGTCTGTGATAAGTCTTCCTACAGACAAGCCTTTTTCTATTTATTGGCTAGCCTTAGGAAATGCTAGCCATGCCCTCTGAAAAAAGCAGATTACAGATTAACTCAACTCAGATTACATGCATTACATCCTATTTTAGATTACAAGCATTACATCCATTTCAAATTACAAACATTACATCCATTTTAGCAATCAACTCAGATTACTTCACAGCGCAAGCAGATTACGTATAGATTAATATTGCACGACACATATATTTCAGAAATGAACTCAGATATATGAACCAATAGAACTCAATATTATTAACCAATTAATTGAATGCACAACTACAATTCACAAATCCACAACACAAGTTTGACAATTAACCCAAATGGTAATTAAAAAAAATACAACTCGTGAAGTTAGGCACTATGGAACTCGCCTTTTGGATTTAAGACTTGACTGAGCAAGAAGGAACAAAGCTGTTCTCGAATTTGTATCAGATCAGCCTCTTCTAACGTAGTTATTACCTGATTGGTTGTTTTATTATTGACGAGGAGTTGCATGTTATTACCTTAGATCACCAAGAACACACGGATCTACAAGCTAGATCTAAACAATCTTCAAATTTTCTCCTTACCAAGCTAGACCTTGAATATAATGCAATTACAACCCGTATTACTAATCTTAGATCAAAAGAACACATGGATAACTAATCTTAGATCAAAAGAACACATGGATATACAAGCTAGTTCTAAACAATCTTCAAATTATCCTTACCAAGTTATATCTTGAATATAATTCAATTAGAACCCATTACTAACCTTAGCTCACCAAGAACACATGGATCTACAAGCTAGATCTAAACAATCTTCAAATTCTCTCCTTACCAAGCTAGACCTTGAATATAATGCAATTAGAACCCATATTACTGACCTTAGATAAAAAAACACATGAATATACAAGCTATATCTAAACAATCTTTAAATTCTCCTCACCAAGCTAGATCTTGAATATAATGCAATTAGAACCCATTACTAACCTTAGATAACCAAGAACACATGGATCTACAATCACCCTTCAACATCAATTGTCTTCTTTCACAATATCGCTTCACAGCCGTAGCCACCCGAAAGATAGATACCGAAACCCTAAAAAGCACTAAGTGGCTCGGGTCTCGGTATTAAATATCATTGGGAGATATCATAGACGGTTATACTCATAAACCGTTAGTGATTTACATAGAATCCCAAACGGTTTAATTCTAAAACCGTCTGGGATAATACATGTTATCACAGATGGTTTTTGTTTAAAACCGTCTGAAGGACCGAGATGGCGATCAGAGGGGGGTGAATGATTCCAAATAAAATTTTCCCCCACACAAAATACTCCAAACAAGCCCTCAAAGAGAAACACTCAGAAGAAGCAAATAAAAAGAGCCAACTGTTCTGTATGGGCGTTGCTACTACTGGGAGGTCGGTAGTACCGCACAATGGGTGGTAGCACCGGGCTCAAGAACAACAGCAAGAACAGAGTCTAAAAATAGCACGACTCAAAAGCAAATTTTGAGGAATCTTTTGATCGGCTAACAAAAACTCACAAAACTTGGTAGATGTACTCCTAAGGATGTCAGGAACTCATTCCAATCTTCAATCGCAAGGATTGACGTCAAAGTTCTAACCTTTTTCACTTTAAAGGAAGAACACACCAAGTTTGAGCAAAACTCAAGAACTTGATCTTGGCCTTGCTCGTGGGGTTTTGATGATCAGGATGATCTTGGATAACCTCCCACACGTCACAGCAAGTAAGAACACAAGTCTAAAACTCTGCAAACACGATCTTGAAGAATGACTCACTCAAGAACACAAGACCGATTTCTTGCAAGAAAGATGCATGGATTGCCTAGATGATTAGAATATGATTTGAAGAAGATTCATCCATCAATCAACATCCTTGGCACAAGAAGCAAAAGCATTTATAAGGAGAAGAGGCAAATCCAAAAGCATGTAGAAGGAGGGGAGGTAAATCCAAATTACATGAATGTAAATTGCAAGAATTTAAGTGCGGAATTTAAATGCGTAAAGTAAATTCAAGCATAAGAGAAAATAATTTGCATTTCTGGAAGAGAGGTTTACAAAGCCTCACAACAAAGTGGGCAAAGTTCAAAGGAGTGCAAAACCTTTAAAACCTTTAAGAGGAGGAAGGCCACCCCTCCCCCTCTATTTATACTACTCTTTGGCCACCTACCACCCTTGAATGAGTCCCTCAACCCTAGGGCACTCCATCAAGGGCTAGGATTGACCCATTGACACATCCATGCAAGGGTTAACCCAAAACCCTCCACACAAAATGGGTTTTTTTGCACGGTTTTCAAAGCACACTAACTAGACCCGCTATCCTATCAACTAGACCGTGATCCAACGACCCTCATTGATCCACATAGCATCTAGCTAGCATCTTATCCGTTCCTTGTCTTCTTGGCTTGCACCGACTCCGTCTCCGATCATTTTCGGCGATCCTCAACCGTCTGGACCTCTGATGCTCCTCGCCTAGTCTCGGTCATCCTCCGCCTCACCATGATCAGAACCCGACATCCTACAATCATCAAAGACAAGGAATACCCATCGCAAAGCAATGTCCAAAAAGATATGCAATTAAACTCCCAAAATCACCATTTTTTTGGATTATTCACGCTCATCAGGGCCGGTGCTACTGCCCCTTGGCAGGTAGCACCGCCCTTCATCCCAAAACCAGAAGAGATCCTCTCTGGAATTTTCACACTAGCCATTTGGGCCGGTGCTACCGCTCGGCCGGTAGCACCGGCTGCCATGGTCGGTAGCACCGGCTTGCCTGATCCCCTAAAAACACTCTCTTGGGTTTTTCCACACTTCTCTGGGGTCCGGTGCTACCGCTCAGCCTGTAGCACCGCACTACTATGGTCGGTACCATCAGGAAAAACAGACAGAGCTCAAATTGCTTTAAATTAAAAATCTAATTCAAATCAAATTCAAACCAGAGCATACCAAACTCAATTTTGGTCAAATACTAATCACAAACATGGCTAAACCTCCACATGGTCTTTCACCGTCTGTGATAGCATCACTGGCGGTTTAGTACTAAAACCGTAGTGACATTGCTATATATCATTGGCATCTAATATATGCCTTTTTGTCGTAGTGTCTTGTGAGTTCTTTTCTTGATGAATTTGCACAGGGAAGTGCAGCATGCATGCTTGAACCGTGGTTTAAAATTTTGGAGTTTGGTTGTTTCCTTCCGGAGAGATGGGCAATTGAACCTTTGGACATGATTGTTCATGACACCATAAATCAAGATCTATTGATTTGTATATGAAATTTATTTTTGTAAAATTTTCACATGTATTTCTTATAAAAGGCATTACAATTCTCTAAAACAAATGTTTGGAGCAAAATCCGGTCGTAAAATCATCAAAACCGGTCCAATTTCTAGCAATTCGGGTCAAAAACAGATATTTGCCGAAATTACTGTTGCAATTTGAATTGTGTCAATTTTTTTATTCCGTCAAGATTTGGAATCTCGGCCCACACAGAAATCCAAAATATGAGATTTTGAACCTTGGTGGTGAGGAACAGCGAGGCAAGCAGTGGACACGACGAGATTTTCGCCGGAGATGAAGAAGGCGGCGTCGGCAGCGATCCCGGTGCAGGAACAGCGGCGCTGGAGCTTGGGGCTAGCGGTGGATGATGAGGTGAAGACGCAGAGTCTGGTTGTGCTATTTATGGTGCAAGTTACGGCATGCATGTTGAGAAATGCGGCTATGGCTACTAGTTTGTTGTGGCGCGAGCGACACGACTGGGCTTCGGGGCGCAGAGCAGGGCGTGATGTGGGGAACAGGGAAGGAGGCTGGGCGTCAGCCTGGGTGGTGCCGTGGGCCGGTTGGGCCAGGCGGCAGAGAGAGGCAAGGTGGCTGGGACGGGTGCAAATGGGTTGGGAACAAGAGAGGAGTAGTTGGCTGGTAAAGGAAATCGGCCCACGAAGGTTGAAGAATTTAGAATTGATTTCAAAATTTTAGAAAATCCAATAGATCCAAATAAGCTCAAATAAATAGCAAATGCACTCCAAAAACTCCCAAAAAAATATATAAAATATTTACAAGCGTAAGGAACCAACATGAAATAATTTTGACAATTGTTCAAGTTGGATTTAATCATATGAAATTGTTTTTGATTTGCGAAATTCCAAAATTAAGCTTTGATTATCAATAAAATAGGTGAGATTTTTTGGAGGGCTAAACTACAAGAAATATTTTTTAAACCTCAAAAATTGGATTGTCACATTCATCATTTGATATCTCGTAAATAGTGGAGTAAGAAACTTGCTTGCATCCTAGTAGCATTTCACTGCCACTCGGATCCCATCTAGTTTAGAAGAAATATTACATCTTAACTAATAAAAGAATGATTTTACTCCCACACCTGGGATGATCATCCCACCCCATGAACGCTTCCCCTCTCCTCCTTGATGCAAATGGTTCCACGCGTCAAAAACCGCCCCTGGCCTCACCTCTTCCTCGCCGCTCTTCTCCCTCTGCATCCCCTGTCCTTCGACGCTTGCACATCAATGAAATTGGCGATGCCCTAGCCACCAATGTCATGCATTCCCCCTCTCCCTCCCACTCTCCTAGCCCTATGTGCCACCGCCCCTCCACCCACTCAGCCATCCATCTCTCCTCCTATGCCATCCGTACCACCACCGCTCCTACCTCCTGTAACATCCCAAATATTGTTTTTATTGGATTTACTGTGCTTTTCTCTTTTTACTGAATTTTCTGGGATTTTATTTGATTTATTTGGAATTTATTGAATTAAGCCTTTTGCTATCTTTTATTTATTCAGTGAAAAGTATTAATGATCTTTTGTTGGAAATATTTTAATTGGGTTCTAAATGTCTTAAAATATTTTTCTGGGTTTGTCTGGGTATTTTTGCTATTTATTTGGGCTTTTGTTTAATTATATGAATTATTTTAATTCGAAAATGAATTATAAATCGCTTGAATATTGTTGGGCCGAAACCCATTCGATCCAGCCCGTTTTTCCTCGCGTCGTAGCCCAGCCCACTCGCGCCACCGGCCCGTGTAGCCCAGCCGCCCCGAAACCCTACCCGCGCGACCGTTGGATCTCAATCCAATGGCTGTGAACGCACCGTGACATCGCTCGTTACTGGCCGCTTGATCGTGTTTGCATGGACACTCGTGATGCAGCCACGTCAGCTCATCCGAATCCGCCGTGCCGCCGTATCCTGCGATCCTCGAAATTCGTTTTCGCCCCGTTTCACGCTCGTCAAGGCCCCTATTTAAGGCGCCGCCGCCACCCTCGTGTTGCGCACGTTGAGACGAACTCGTAGCCCTAGCGCACGCCTTTCGAGCCACCGATGTTCGCCCACAGAGCTCACCGAAGTTGCCGCATCGCTCCGCCACCGTTTTTGCTTCGCTCCGCCGCCGTTCAGCCGTCTCCGCCGTCGTCGCTGGTACCCATGCACTCACCGCATCAAGATGCTTTGAACACGCCAAGTTTCATCGCCGAAGACTCTCAGATACACCATGCCACACGTCGTCGTCTTCATCTCAGGCAAGCCCTCATCGCCGTACGCCATCGACGCGCATCAAAGCTCGAGGACCGTCGAATCTGCAATCAATGGTCAGGATCAAGCCACGTCGCCATATCTATAGTAAATCACTCTGTTTGCCACCGCCGTTGGATCCATGCCGAACGGTTTCGATCATGCCACATATCCTTGCCAACGCCACTGTATCGTCAGATCTGAGCCGTTGGATTCAAACCGAACGGTTGTGATCGCACCACGCGCCGGGTCAATCCTGTGTTGCCGCGTGTCACGCGAAAACCGAGGCGTCGCCACTGCCAATCATCGCTGACGTCATCGCCTCTGATCTCTGCCGTCCGATCTAGCGTGAACGGTTGAGATCTTCGCCGCCACGTGTCTTAATCTTGTCCGTTGAATCTGTGCCACGTGTCATCAATCCAACGATGCCACGTGTGCTGCTTGCGTCAGCCGGTGCACGAGCATAGTGCTGCCAGTCCACCGTGGACCAGCGCCAGCCGTGGACCAAGCCAATACGCCGATGATGCATGTCGCACTGTGGTTGTGCCGTGTGTCAGCATATGATTGGGTCACGTGTCTGCTGACTTCAGCGTGACATCATATTCGGTCATGACTTCAGCGTGACATCATAAATGATATTTTTCAGTATAAAAATAATTCGGTTTTTTCAATTTTCTGATTTATCTTTTATTTCAAACTTTGAGGTGATTCTAGTTTCTAAAAATTTGTAAAATCAAGATCTATTCAATGGTGAATTTTATTTAATTTTTAGAGTTGATATTGCTCTCTGTTTTTAGTATTTATTGCTTTCTCTTTCGTTATGTGTAGATGTCGAGTTGCCTGGTGAGTTTGTGGTTGAGGATCCAGCGCCCGAGCAAGGTCCAGAGCCAGAGTCGGAGCTATTTGAAGGCAAATTATGCTTTGATCATGTTGAACCTATGTTTAAAATACTATATTGTTTTAACGTATTGCATACTAATTCAATTATTACTTGTTTCAATTATGTTGGGTATAGTTATTCGTCCAATTATGATATATCCACCTTGTCATGTCGTATGTCTTATTTCATTTGTCACTCTAAAATGGTTTAATAATAATTGGTCGCTATAATAGCCAATGTGGGTAGTTAGAACGCAAGTAGTATGCTTAGCTGTGCAACGAGTTATCATTTTATGTGAAAATGATTAATCTTGCTTAATGATTATGGAACATATTTATTAACTTGTGTATCGGGTGTTGTCACACGATGTTGTTGTCTTGATGGCACGTGGTGCATGGTAAATCAACCGGGGTGGTAAAATGATTTAGACTAAGGCAAGTGACCTGTAATTGTGGTGGGCCAATGTGGCACTTAGGCGATCGCATTGCTTTTTATGATAATTGATGGTTCATAGTTATGATGATTTTTAGTTAGTCTTGCCTTGATCAATTAAGAACTTAACCTTGCAAGAATTTGAACTAAGTCATTATACAACCACAAGTCTGGTATGGGACAGACTTAGCTGATTAGTTTGTTGAGTCTAAACTTTGGTACTATTTGTGGTGGTGTGAGGCCCGGGTAGTGGTAATCAGTCCTCGTATGAGTGTGCTCATATGGCGCAAGAGGGGGCCCTGGATGTGGTAACCAGTCCCACCAGTGTTGAAACCTTAGCGAGTAATACCAGGTTTAGATAGACATTGGAAAGACTTTGTTATGATCACTCGTCTTTGTGGTGTATGGTTGTACCTTGTAGGTAATGTGTATAACCTCTACAGAGTGTAAAACCTATTCGAATAGTCGTGCTCGCGGTATTGAGTATTGCTCGTTGCTCGGTGATTACAATCAAGGGTTAGATTTTATTAAAACAAATGTGGATGTGGATGTGGAAATGTGGAATAAGGTTATGAGTTGATTATTGAAAAAACAAATGAAAAATGTATTATTGTTATTATTTGTTTTACTTTCTTTCAATCTATTTATGATATTTCTTTACAAATGCTGTTTATGCAAAATAATCATGTTAACCTATCCTTTGTAATAAGCCATCCATATAGTATATTAGACTTGCATTCTGTGCACGACTTGTTGAGTGCTTTATGTACTCACCCTCTTGCTACAAAACATCACTAGTTGGAAAAGAAGCAACGCCTGTTTTTGAGGAAGAGTATCAGGAAGAGACGAATAACTAGGGTGCGAACCTTATCAGTTGTCTGTGGCAGATTGAAGGGTTTTCTACGCTTATGTTTATTTTCGTTGCTATTTATTTACTTTTCAGTCTTAGTTCTGCGAGGCGTACTCATGTAAGGTTGATCATAAGGTCGTCCAACAATTATATTTACTAGTATAGTGCCTGTGCTAACGCTACGACGGCAGTACATCCGCTTATCAATTAAATGAGAAGATAAGTATGAATACAACACTTAATAATAAAAGAGAAATTTAGAATTTTAAATGAATTTAGAAAGAAAAACAAAACTAAATGGAGGTCGAATAGGTGAAAACGGGCTCCCAAAAGATTTTAAATCAAGAAAGAGAAAGAAAAAAGAATTTTCTGATATTAGATTATTTTTTTTGCAGCTTCCACAGAGAGCACAGCGTGCTCTCTCGGCTTGGCCAGGGCAAGGGGGAGGGAAGGCCAGGGGTGGCCGGCCGGTCGCAGTGGGTCGGCACTGGTGCGGCGAGATCGCCGGCACCAACGCCTGCGGGGAGGAGTCACGGTTGCGGTGAATTTCACTGGGAAAGATGACGGTGATGGCTTGGGTTACCTCCAAAATCCGGCGATCTTTACAAGAGGGAGCACTTGGGGATTTACGCAATGCGATGGGGTGGAGGAGACCTCACCGGCTTTTATAGCACCGAAACAAGCATATTTATGGAAACCATAATTTGGGATCAAATCAGATTGGGAGGAAATTTTGGCAATAGAGCACAAAATTTGGGGAATTAACACCATAGATGGAAAGAGGAGATTTGGTGCGGGATTGATGGAGCTTTGGAGCTTCTTTATTGCTTTAATGGAGGAGGAAGAAGAAGCTTCTGCAGTGCAAATTGCAACTAAAAGAAGCTACAGGTGAGTTGCCTTCATTTTTTTAAATATAGAAGTATTTTTAAAAAGATAGCACATTAGGTTAAAAAATTCTAGAAAAATTCTCAAAAAAACTTTCGATTATTTTGTACTTAATAAAATTATTTTTTTAAAAATAAATTATAAATTTGCCGAGGCATGACGGCCGCGAGGTCGCTGACCAGCAACCTCGCCGCGTCCGCAAAGCCACCGATGGCGACCGTGAAGCCATTGCAGACTTGTGTTCTCCGTGCCACGCCCCATCTCGGTTTCCTTTTCCCAAAGACGTAATGTATGGTCCTTTCCTTTTCAGACGTTTTTCTTTTCCTTGATTCCGGGCGTTTGTTTCCTTTTCCTTGTTGATCTTTGGAGGTGAGGAAGGTCTGTTGTGGGCCACATGGATGATTTGAGAAAAATATGGAAAAATAAAGCTGCGCTCATGACCATTTGGATCCGCAAGGAAAAAAAGATAAAATTAAGCAATTGCTCGCATGTACCGTTCTGCGAGAAAAATTAAAAAAATTAAGTAGCACTCACAGACGGTTGGTTCCTTAGATAAAAATGAAAACAAAAATTCAGCGCTCTCGTATACCAAATTAAACTCTATGGGGCTAGATCCGTAAAAAGTCTCGAGAAGAGTCATATTCGGAAAAAATACGATCACAATGCCAGGACAATAAAAAATTCAAGTCTTATTTCCTTGCATGCGGATCCTCCCTGTTTATTTCCTTTTTTGATTCACCCTCCTTCCAAATATGTAGTACGTACAATCTTGGCCAGTAAAAAATTCAAATCTGGTTTCCTTGTATGCGGATCCTCCTTATTTATTTCCTTGTTTGATTCGCTCTCCTTCCAAATATGTAGGTGGGGGAGGTCTGTTGTGGGGCCACAGGGATGATTAGACACACTAAATAATGACTATCGGATGTGGGTGAGTAAAACTGAGGAAAGATCTGAGACGTTCATTTTGATGAATGCAAGTTTCTGGGGACGTTTTGTTGGGTGCACGAATATTGGGCCATCTCTTATGAAGTGCATTATTTAGGGTGGACGTAGAAAAATTTGCTTAGGTGCATTATAAAGGTGTATAGATTATTGATGAAATCTTTATTATATTACCGTTGAGTATGATTCTAATATTTATCAATATTAAGCCTGTGTACACTAGCGTGATTCTGAACTAGTGCGGAATATACAGAGAGTCCGAATTTACATATTCGGGTCCCGACAACTCCCGCCTTACCTAGGCTCCTCTGTCCCATGATGCGATGATGCAAAGTACCTCGTGCCATCGCTAGAGGCGAGGAAGAAGGCCATAGATGAAGGAGAGCTGGTGCTGTTTCCTTGCTCATTGACAGCGGAGAAGGAGGCCAAAACCACCATATTCCCTCTTGATGGCCACCCTAACTCCGTCTCTCCTATCCCCAGTCGCCACAATCGCTGGCACATCCAGCCTCCCCCAGCTTCTACACCATCAGATCCGGCCTTCACTGTCGTGATGCCGTGCCACCACCCACCCTCGGCCACCATAGGTGGAGAAGAGCGAGAGGTACCCATCCTTAGTCGTCGTCGCCGCATCCGGTTTCCCCCGACATGACAACGTGCCATCAACCGTCACTGGCCACTACCGGTGGAGAAGAGCGAGATGGAGATCTGCCTCCCTCCATTCAACGCCACCGCCAGCTCTGCCTTCTTGCTGTCCCTCTCGCCACAGCCTCTGCATAGGATGGAGGAGAGGCTGGCCATCGATGCTGCCTCCTCTTTCCAGCACCACCTCTGTCTCCTCCGCCATTCGTCTCCCTCTCCTTTGTTGCCTTTGCTTCCTCCGTGCAGCTGCACTGCCCCCTTCCTCTGTTCCTCACCTCCTGGCCGCGACGTGCCTGTCGGTGGCCATGAGGGCTGAGTTGTGGTCTCAGTGCCATGGGCAGTTGAAGATGGACACTGGTAATTGGCAGCTCCGCCTTGGTCTTGGTTAAATCCAACTCATTCCATGCTGGGAGCAAAGTTGAGAATTCTGCAGCCCACGACGGCAATGGGAACAACGAACCAGTGTCAAATCCTCTCTGCAACGAAATTAAGTGTTTTTCCTAGGACAAAGTTATGAAGGTAATGTGTTTACTATCTATTTTAGCTTAGTTGGTTTTATCTTTTCTGCCAAGATCTTGTTGGTCTGAGCATTTGCTCTTCAAGAGATGCTTCCATAATTTTCTTTTTGACAGTTGCGCGAATATTGAAGCATGAATGAAAGGTAGATGGTGATTACTTACCACTTCGCTTGGTTTAAGATTTATGCAACTTATATTGGGAGGGAAAGCATTGACATTGTTGAGGCTAAGAGTGTCAAACTATGAACAACTAGATGGTAACAAAATGATTTTAGTTTTGTGCTAGGATTGTCCTGCTACATGATGCAACCTGATGTTGTGCTGCCTAGCTTGTTCATATTGGGCAACTAGCTAGGAACTCTATCTGTGTGTGTGCAAGAGAACATGCTATAGGCTATGTACTTGCTGCTATTGCCTTGCTTGTCAGCCAAAGTTGCAAAACATAAGCAGCAGGATATATCGGTTTGTAATCATGTGGGTTTTGCTCGAGGTTAGAGTATATATGTGAATTTCCCTGTTGAGCAAGGGCAGAGGCAGGTGGTTTGCCGTGTATGCTGATCTATACCATTTTAATTTCTTTCTTCAGGTTCCTAAACAGTTAATGCTGAAGTTCAGGCATTGCCAATTATCCATAAAGTTTGCATTGCCAATGATTGGATGATCCCCAATTGAGCTCTATCTTTGCTTCAAAATGTTGAGCTAATAATATTTTTTTCTCATATGGTTTGCTGCTCGATCTTCAATCATGAATTTGGCCAAAGGTCAGCTCTAATCTTCTTTCTAGATTCAGCAATTTTTCATTCTTCTGTCCATATTGATCTACTCTAATGTGTTTAGGTTAGTTGTTTGATGAATCTCTAGAAAGAAATTGTAGTAGCCATATATTTTATGTTTATGCAAACCAACTGTTTTTTAATTACTTACGATAAATATTTACGGACAAGTTAGCATACATTCATGAAATTTTCATCCTTTTGCCCATATTCGTCTCCTCCTAATTTCTGGCTTCTTTTTGCATCTAATTCTCTCATTTGCACTTCCATTTTACCTCCAATAAGCCCCAGCTAAGGCTCCTTTTTCTAATAAGGGTTAAATTGCTGCCTAGCCTACCACAAAGTAACATGGGCATGACAGCCGTTGCGGCATGAATGCAACCTCAATAGTTGGCGAGTAATTTACATTCTTTTGCACAATACAATGAATGCAAGTTACGTGTTTGATGAAATTCATGGGAGAAACTGAAGTGCATGTCCAATAATGTTTATGTAGGCTTATTGTTTGGTGAATTGCTTAGCAGAATTTACAATGTAGTGTTTTGTCATGTAATCCACTTAGTCTGTTCTTGTATTAGCTTTTCTTTCTTTCTTTTCTTACTTAAGGAGATGGCCTAATAGAGACTGGGAATGGAGGCCATGACCATATTATTCAGTGCTGATATTTTTTGCTTTCCCGTTGTGCAACAAGGGTTACCATCCTGTCCGGGAAGGGGGGCATGACCATACATTTCAAAGAATCAAGAAGTAATCTACTTAAAGCTCCAGTTAGGTTCTGTTTTGTTTGGAAATATTGTTTTCGGAGTGTATGCTTATGAAGAAAGATAGCTTATTTATTATTTACATGGGCGCCCACTATAGGAGTCCTTGCAAAACAATGGAAGATACTTTTCTATGAGTTCAACAAATTGTCTGTTTAAAGAAAATTACATCTATTATTTGAGGTCTAATATTATCTATTTTGTTGCAGAAGATGGATTTTGGATGGGGAAATAAAATAAGGTGTGCATGAGGTAGGTTGATTAAGATGGAGATGTACCCCCCTCTCTCTGTCAAAAACAAAAAAAAAAAAAAAACAAAAGATTGAGATGTACCATGTGGTGTCTGGGAGAAACCTAACCAACTTTTGCTGCTAGAAAAAAAGACCAAGAACTTACCAAAGCGAGTTGAAGAGCTTCGTGTGGCTAGGAAGGTTGATGAGGCTGAGGTGCCTGTGAGCAAGAAACTGCTCTAAGAAAATCATCTTATTAGTTTATTTTGTGCCAATATTGCTTGCTTCATTTGAAGTACTCTGTATACTGCTTGCTTGCTCTTACCTGCCCTTTTGTCTTTTCTATTTCCTTCGTAATGTTGGTCGATGCAAAATAATCATGGTTAATCTTTGTAATTTATTGGCCTATCATTCGCATTTTATGGACAATAAAGTGCATCCTGAAGCGTTCAGCTACCGCCGTCGTGCCCGTCGGTTGTTCCTGCCTCCATGCACCTCCACCACCTCGATTGCCTCCTCCTTTGCTCCCGTGCAGCCCATAGCTAGGTATGCTTCTTTGTACATCAGCTCCTTATACTAGCTACAGTAATAGTGATATATTTCTGTATTTATAAAGGTGACTCCTAAGGAATGTATAAGCACATAAACATATATATATATATATATATATATATATATATATATATATATATATATATATATATATATATATATATATATTTGAATATATGTTTCCTGGATCCCATGGGATAATTTGCGTTTTACGGATCCCATAGATGATTCATACAAAAAAAATGCTAAGATCATGTTATGGCTTAGGTTCACATTTGATAATATCGTATCGTCCTCTTTTGAGACTCCTATTGCAACGCATTGGCACCTTACTAGTTGTATAAAAAAAAAATCAATTTCCGACTATTTTACATGTGATGAGAAAAAGAGACCTTCTTGGGATGAATAGCAAGGCAAGTTAATTTATATCGTGATATACTACATACCTTCATATGACGTTGGTGAAGAGTACAAGTTCATCTAAGGTTCCACACATCATAAACAACATCCAAGTGCACAATTAGAATGGCCACTTTAGCGAGCATTTCTCAACATGCTCCAAGATTGGGTTTCCAAACAATGCCATTTGTATAATGGAAGCACTCCATAAGACGATCCCTTGACAAGTAACAACATGCACCATGGATAACTTAGTTTGTATGGGAAGTTAGATGTTTTAAGTCTTGTTCACATTTACCTTGTAAATCTTGTAAGTTCGTGGTGATGCACCCTTTGCACATTGTTGAAGTCCAGCTTAGCAAATTGGAGTAACAAGGTGAAAGATTATCTAGCGGTCTACTCATGTGTGTGATGAGTAATTGACTGCTCATGTTTGAATTTGAATTTGAAGCAATTTGGAGTTTTGTCAGGGTGGGCGGCACTGCTGGCCCTGCGGTGCTACCGGCCGTAGAATGGAGGTAGTTATTTTCTAAAGAGCCAATTTCTTTGAGTTGGGCAATAATGGTACTACCAACCCTGAGGGCGGTACTACCGACCGAGCGGCACTACTGGCATGTAGTTGGTGGTACTTATTTTCCAGAGTGTAGTTTTTTGGGGTTTTCAGAAGAGCAGTACTACCGGCTACTAGAGAGCGGTAGTACCGGGTCTATTAGCTAATTGTCCTATGATTTTGGCTATGAATTAATATTATTGCATATCTTTGTTGAGCAATGCTATGTGATGTGTTTGCTTGTCTGTGTTGGTTGCAGGACTTCGGAGCTATGTCATGGTGAGGCAAAGGAGACCGGGACTAGGCAGGGGAGCTGATGTCTGGAACGGTCAAGGAACGCCGGAAGATGACTGAGTCCGGGAAGTGGTTGCAAGCCGAGAAGAGGGCAGGAGTGTGAAGCATTTGTGATGGATATGGTGGGCAATGATATAGACCGGGGCTAGGCTTAGGGAGGAGTCGAGGTCCAGAAAGGTTAAGGAAGTCGAAGTCGTCGTGGTGAAGCGGTAAAGGACATGTGGCGTGCTAAGTGACTTAGGCCCGTTTCAAGCAAGGACGGTTCGGAGGAGTCCAGAC
Organism: Otatea glauca; assembly: GCA_036346275.1. Classification (NCBI taxonomy): domain Eukaryota; kingdom Viridiplantae; phylum Streptophyta; class Magnoliopsida; order Poales; family Poaceae; genus Otatea; species Otatea glauca. The sequence continues at coordinate 7,300,820 of CM070717.1, read as the reverse complement.
GCTTGAGAGGCTTGGTGAGAAGTCATTAAGGTCACATAGTGGGTGATGAAGCATGGGCGATGCTTTGAGGCGAGAAAAGACCAGTCGTGGGGCAAATTAGTAATTTGTCCATTACCGGGGATCAAGGTGGTTTGAAAAACTGTGGTGGTGGCCTAAATAGTTTAGTTTAAACCAAAGTGGACATGGAAGCAAATTTGGGCTCGTGGAACGAATTGGGTGTCATGAAGAAGCCCGCTTTGAGAAGCGTGCTTGTGTGAGTGTAACACCCATTATGTGTGTTGGGTTATCTGGTTAGCCCATATAAATGTGGATGGTATTCACTTGTGTGTCCAGGTTTTGGGGTTAGGGTTGCCTCATCTATATAAGGAGATGTAGAGGGAGGTGAGGCCTTAAGCTACTAAGCCTAGGAGAAGGATTAGGGTTTTCACACGATTTTTGTTGTGTGAGTGCTCCTTGAGAGCTTTGCCCTCAAGTGAGAGGCTTTGTAATCATCCATCTTACTCTAAAATAAAATCAAAATTCATGCTCAAGTTTTGCCTCTTGTTTTGATCTTCCCTCTTCTTAAGTTTTGACCCTTCTTAATGATTTCTTCTTCTCTTAATCTTGTGTTGCCAAGGATGAATAATTGATGGATGAATACTCTATAGATCATATCCCAATCATCTAGGCAAGCTCTCATATGATCATTAATAGATTTCTCAAGAAACTGGCTTTTGGCTTGAAAAAGAAGTATTTAAGGTAGATCTCGATCTTGCCATCTAAGGTCATCTTAATCATCAAATCCCCACGATCGAGCCTAGGGTGAAATTTTTATATTTGACGCTATTTTGGTGCAACCTTCGGTAAACTCGAAAAAGGTCAGAATTTTGATGTCAATCCATATGATTGAAGGTTGGAATAGGTTCATGACACCCATAGGAAGGTGCATACAATGTTTCATGGGGTTTGGATCAGCCGATCAAAAGATACAACGATTGTGATTTTAAAATTGTGTTGATTTTTTACTGTTCATCTAGTAGTATTGGGATTTGCACTGCGGTAGTGCCGGATTTACTGTTCATTCTGGTACTACCGGCCATTCAACTGCGGTAGTGCCGCATCAGAGGTGAAATTATTTGAAAATTTGCTTTTTTGCACTTCTTTGATATAGAGAGGTTTTGATTGGTTTCTTTGAAGGTAAAATTTGTTTTACGATCATTCACTTCCATCTGATCGTTATTTCCAGTCCTTCGCAAAGGCTCCAAACTAATGTCTCTTGCATAATGATCGATGGACCATCTTGCTTTTAGTCTTGGGGCCCTCTAATGCATGGGAGGGTCTACAGCATGAGCCACTTCATTCTTAATTGGGAATGCATGGATGGCATAAGATCTCTAGTGTATTGATAGAAAATGTTCTTGCTTCATCCTATATTTCTTCATCTCCAAATATAAGATATAAAGCCTCATATTGTGAGAGAAGCCCCTTGATTTCCTTCTGAAGTGTTGTACTTATGCAGCTCTTTCCATATCTGCGGAAGGTCAATGGTTCTGCAATGTTTTGTCATAAAGCTACCTTTATTAGTAATTTTGCTGCATACAAAATGAAGGTTGTACAAATAGTATTTGAAGGAATGAATAAATGATTTTCACGTATGTTGACATTATTAGCGATATATATAACAAAAACATTTATCGCTGATATATCAGTGAAATTTTGGATTTATCGGCAATATCAGTGGTCCCCGGTAAAGTATCGGGCAAAAAAAATCGGATTCATTTGAAATTTGATAAAAAAACGGAGGTAAATGACTACGCATTTTTTCAATTTCTTTGAATGTGTTATTATCTACCAAATCCCTGTTATTTTGGGGACCAGATGAGATTTATTTATCCTTCAAACTTTTGAATAAATATTAGTCAAATTTTAGATGAAAGTTCAAATCTCTGTTTGAAAATAATGGCCGATAACCGGTCATATCAGCCTTATTGTCAAGCCCCGATATTTTTCACAAACTGATAGGCATAGCACTATTCCCGATATATATTCATCTCTTGTACACTACGACCAAAAGTAATTAATAAGGGTACATAGTTGGTGGAGAATGTTTACTAAATAAACCAAAACAACAACTACTAGCAAACAAAAATCAGTTTTCTTAAACGACACCTATTTTGGACCAAATATAGTATAAAAATAGAGCCTATTATAATTAACTACAACTCCTGGGGAAGCCGGGAAACCATTCTCCCTTAACAATCTAAATTTTAAGGCCATATAAGAAACATCTTCCGTATGTTGAGCTTTGTCATTCTCCAAGGATATGGAGCTCAGGAGCTCAGGATGTGACCGATCTCTTTCTCGAAGTGGTAGGCAATACAAAGTCGTTGCATTATTATACCAATGATCCTAAGCTTGGAAGATGGTTCTGATTTTTTGAGCGCCATATTCTTTAATTCAACTTATCAAAGCTAGACGTGCAGACCTGCGCCACGAGGTTAATTATGATTATTTTCGTAGCTAATCATGATTAGGTTGACTTTAGAATCTGATTGTTTGAAGTTTCGAATGGTATAAGCTAGAATTTCATGCTTGTACCAGTATGTTCATGTTGGCGTCAAAAACTTGAGGTAGGGTTTACGACAAAGACACCGCATTTAACACCGGTTCAGAGCGTGCGGTCGATTTGACTCAGAATCGACAAGGAAAAAACAATAAAATTCACTCAAGCCGATCGTCAAGATCAATCGGCTTAGACTTAATCACTTGAAGCCGATCAAGATCAAAGTAACAAGGCAAATTTAATTAGCGATTAAGGCTAATCGAGAGGATAAAGCGGATCGATTACGAAGAAGCGATCGCAACAAAATCGTAATAAATCGAACTGTGGCGTAATTGACGAAGATCAACAATCGGCGATCGCGCAACTTTATTGATCAAAATCGATTACAAAGGCTAAATTACAAGAACTACTCTAGTCGATAGGAAAAATAGATGAAAAGTAAAGGCGATTGTTTGTATGTGTTGGATCTTTCTGCGAGTTTGCTTGACCCTTCTTTTATACCCATCGACCAATCGTATCCTTTTACAACACGTTTCAAATCTGATTCAGTATTGGCCTTATCTCGGACGGTTGTTTTCTTAAAAGATCTTGCTCATACCAATTACTTTCAAATCTTTCCAATCCTGTCAGTTAATTCCGTATTTTGACTTTATTGCGATTTTGACCAAGTTTGCCAAATTTTGGTGCAAACATATGCCCCCATTTTGAGAAATGACTTGTCATTTATCAAAAATTTCACTATCGACTTTTCAATCGGCTAACCGTTGAACTTCACTCAATAAGCTGCTACTTTATTTGCGCTGTAATTCTCGACATGCGAGTAGTGCGTTTTAAGCGCTCGCGCCTTTTGAGATTCATTTCCGCCTTCAAATTTTCACCACGCTATAAAATCGGCCCCACCTTGGTCATTCTTCACGCGCACAAGCTCTTGAATCATCTGCGGCTTAAGCTTACCGTTTGAAGTACTCCTAAGGCAACCCTTTAGCTCATCAATCTTCCTTCATCGGCTACAATGGACCCTAGCAGTGTACTTATTCGATTCCGCACAGCAATGACCAATATTTTACGGGTCCTTTGGGAAATCTAGACGTCCATCTGTAACAAACCAAGAAGTCCCTCGATTACCTCACGTCATTTCTTGGTCACAACATAGAGGGTGGAATAAGAGTTTCGTGGCTTGGCCGATGACTCTAAAAGGATGGAGAAATTGGTTTATCGGGTAGCAGCCAAAAAAGGATTGAATGGGAAAGAATGGGCATAGTGAGTGTATTTCACTTTCCTTAGCCGACCACAAGCCAATGAGCCCTTAGTGGCCACGGCACATTATTTTGGTCGGATTGCTTTAATGCTTTTTATTCGCAGACTAGTCCCATCGCCCAACTCTTTTAGATGTTGCTCAACTGTGTTGTCTTGGCGCCGATGGAGATCAAGTATCGCTTTTAGTGGAAAACCAAAATATAAACTCATTCGATCTAAAGGAGAGGTTGGGCCAAATATATTGGAAATAACAACAAGGTCAATGGCCTAGTATCGGACGAAGAACATGTAGCTTTCACGAACCTTTGGCTAGACCGTTTTACGTTACATGGAGCATCTCTGGACCAACTCAAGTATATCAAGTGATAGCGAGAACAGCTTGTTGAGGGCCGTCGGTGGCTTTAGGAAAAATCTTTTTGGGTCTTTGTGTACCAAATGCTTTATATAATAAGGAGTCGGCTTTATACGGGTTTTGGAAAATTCTTCATTTAATGTAGGTGGCCCAATGTGGTTCGTGCAAATATGGGTGTCTTGTTTATTCAAATAGTTCTTTTAATTTGGATTCATGATGATACTCCTTTTCCAAGGGAAGATATACTTGAAGGAGCACCTATTCAATTTAGAGAATGCCGATCCTTTGGTGAAAGATTTATGATGTGCTCCAGAAATGAGACAAGGGCCTTTCCTGACAGCTGTAGAAGGTTTCTGTCATTCTTCTTGCAATTGAACACCGAAGGTTTCAAGCAGCAAGATTTCTTTAGCTATGGCGCTGATTTTCTTTGGCCTTCTTTTCTCCATCTGGAAGCCGACAGCTCTCTGATGCCTCAGGAGACCCTGGACTTGTATAGAATTTTTATTTCTCCATGCATTTTCCATGTCGGCCTTCATACTCGGAATCGGACCTTCCAGCCCTCATACGAATTTTACCACCCTTCAGTATATGCAAGGCAGCTCGGCTTTGGCCAGGTGATACCAAGTCTTCCACTTCTAGATCGGCTTCAACCAAGAGCCAGGGTCCGCAATGCCATATCAGCGAGGCTAGTTTTGGAGTTAGCCGACGAACTTCAACTGCACAGTCTCCCTCACTTCCATCTGAATGCTCGCTTGCGCGGGTTTCACGACATGGTGGTCGGCTATCGCAGATTGTTTGTATATGGAAGACTCCTTCGACTATCGTCAAAGAATTTTTCCAAATTTGCGAGAGACATCCTTAGTATCTAACAAATCTAGCGGTGAAGCTAGCTCGTCGGGTTATACTAACTCAAGCTTAGTAGATAAGGTATCGGCTTTGAATAATCTTGCCTCATACATCGGTCTTATTCGGATGTATTTACGTAATCATACTTTTCTTGCTATATATTTGCAGGCTAAGGATGTCGGCAAGAAGCCTGTTTCTAGCCAATCCGGGAATGAGCAGGGGAAGAGAGCTCATCAATCGACTGGCCTTACGGGCTATACCTCTGGCACTCTAGGGGTGCATAGTCCATCCTTGTCGGATATCGAGAAAAAACAACCAAGTAAGCGTAAATACAATCGACTTACCATTTCTTCTTCTTCCTTGAACTAACCTTTATCAGATTTATATTTCTAGAAAAGAAAAGGCAAAGTATACCAAGGCTCCAAAAGAAGGGACCCAAGCCTCTGAGAACAAAGTGGCGAGAGTTCGCCTCATGCATCGGCTATTGGAGAAGTAAGTTACGACACCTTGTATGATAACTTGTGTATTCTATTTGCATTGGCTTATCCTTCATTTATTTTCTTTAGCCAACGCAATCTGCCCAAGTCGCGAAGATCCTTGCCGATCTTAGAATATTTCAACCGCACCGACTCCTACACCAAAGTCGACTCATCACGCCCCATCAGCGATTTGCGGAATTGTCGGATCCAACAAACTTACTTGGATTTTCATTGGGCGATCTTGGCGACCGGAGATCATGGCTACCGATGATTACGATGCGAGATCGAAAAAATTCTTCAAGTGTCAAAAAGGCATCGGCTGCCGTCATACGCCCGAGCATGAAAGAGCGTCTTGACAAGCTCTTCAAGCTTGTGATGCAACGCGATCGGAGATCTGGTGACAATCACCGATAAGGGATGCCATGGTCTGCCGTTGAAGCCGATCTCCTCCCAAGCAATGCAAGCTCTTACGGATGTATGTCACTTAGATGATAGAAGAATCGAAGTGGAGGAGGCGAGAATCGGATCAAGCGTCGTGAAGCCCAAGAGGCCGATCGGAAACTTTTGGAAGAATTGGTTGCGATGCCAAGGCCAAAAACGCAAATTTGACATTGGTGTTCAGCGTCTCAAATCAACGAAAAGTTCTTTCTAAATTGGAAAAAACAAAGAAACTCCTCCGGGAAGAATTGGTCAAGCTTGAAAAACAAATCGGAGAAGGCCAACAAACCTTGGAGGCCATTTGCGATCGAGTGAAGGAAGAAAAACTTGGCATTGCGGTGGCTATTGAAAATGTAACCAAGCAATCGGCCAAGGTAAAAATAGTGCACAGGGATGCCAAAGACGATGAGCGTCTTACGGATGAAATCAAGGATCATTGCAAAGGCACCGGTGGTGCTTTGTCGACTTTGGCGCGACCCTTCGAGATCGGCATCCGATATTAAGTTGTAAAACTTTATTGTTCGTCTTGAAAAACTTATCACGAATGTTTCGTCACGAATATTTTTGTAATCTGTTTTTAATCATAATCGGCTGTTTAACCGATTTTATTTTGCTTATATTTTGAGTTTACAATCCTTTCAGCCAATCAACAGCATCGTGTTAATCTTGGCTCTGAACAAGATTTTAGTCGGCTAGGCTCCGATCCAAACGCTAGGATAGTATTTCTTTAGATATTTCCCATTAATTGCTTTAGGCAAGACATGCCCTTCTAGCGTTTCCAGTAAGTACGAGTTTCCACCGACTAGCCGATTAATTTTATATGGCCCTTCCCACGTAGGCGACCATTTTCCAAATCGGTTATCTTTAGAACCAACAGGAAGTATAGTTTTCCATATTAAATCGGCTTGATCGAAAGATTTAGGCATTACCTTTTTATTGTACACCTTCGCTACTCTGATCTTGTTCTTCTTAAGCCGATCAAGTGTAGACAAACGTAACTCTGCTAACTCGTCCAAGGTTGTCGACCACTAAATCATTGTAATCTTGAGCCGACAAACCATTTTGTCGGCTATTCAATATCGACTCAATATTGATCTCTACAGCGCGAGCGGCTTCTTGTCCATACACCAATTGATAAGGTGAAAGTTTTGTCGCTCGTGATAAGATAACCGATAAGCCCAAAGTGACTCGATAGAGTCGAATGCCAATTCCTTGGCTTCTCATCAATTTTTCGTTTGATCAATTTGATTAGCGTTTTATTAGGCGACTCGGCTTGTCCATTAGCTTTGAGCATAGTATGGCGAAGAGTTTAACAATTTGATCCCTAAACTCGTTGCGTAACTCAAACTCATTTGACATGAATACCGTACCTTGGTGGTCGTGATTGTTCTATGCGTATTCCAAACCGATGGGCGATATGTTCATTCACAAAACTAATCGCTTCAATCTCGTCACCTTTTAAGTGGTATAGCCTCGACCCACTTTGAGAAATAATCGGTTGCGGCCAAAATAAACTTATGGCCTTTACTCGAGGCGAGAAATATTTGGCCGATTATATCTATTCCCAACCTCCGAGCGGCCAAGGTTTGATAATTGGATGCAAAGCGATCTTTGGTGCTAGTTATGCGTTGCCAAACTTTTGACATGTCGACATCCTTTGTAATATTTGAAGCAATCCTCTAGCATTGTTGGCCAAAATAACTGTCCGCCTAAGCATCCATTTCATTTTATGTGCCGATTGATGAGAACCACAAATGCCTTCATGCACTTCACCCATCGCCACTCGGGCTTCTTGACCTCAAGACATCTTAACAACAAGCCCTCCATAGTCCGATAATACGAGATATCGTCCATAACAACATACTTCAATGCTTGTTGCCGTATCCTTCGTTTAAATCGGCTTAGATGGGTCGACGGATAATCTTTAATCTGCGTTCTCCGATCGGCAATATCCGTGCACATTATTGCTTTATCTACGATTCGGTTTCTTGACTTGGCCAACATCTTTATACCCGATGCTTGTTGGGCCAAAGCATTAGCTCTATCGTTCAATTCTCGAGAATATGACCGATAGAAAATGATGTAAAAGAGCCGATGATTTCTAAGCACTGTTCTAAGTAATTTACTAACACTTCATCTCGACATTGGTATTCCCTTTTATTTGTTGTACTACTAATAGTGAATCACCATATGCCTCAATAGCACTCACTCCAATATTTTCCAATAGCGTAAGCCTTTGAGTAATGCTTCATACTCGGCACAGTTGTTTGAACATCGGCTATTTAGCCTAATGCAAATTCAAGCTATGTCCTCTAGGTGAAGTGAGTACAATACCAACACCATATCCTTCCTCGCATACCGATCCATCAAAGAACAATTTCCATGGTGCCACCAAGACTAAGTTTCCGCCGTGTCATGTCCTGTTATGAAATCGGCTAGGACTTGTCCTTTAACTGCTTTGGCGATTCAGATGATAAGTCGAACTCGACCAAGGCGTAAGCCCATTGCCCGATCGACCTCGCAAAATTGGGTGACAATATATACTTTATGACATCGGTTTCTGAGATAACTTTACAAGCCGATGCTAGTATGTAGTGCCTTAGCTTTGTGCATGAGAAGTACAATGATAAACATAATTTTTCGACAAAAGGATACCGACTTCAAGTCTAGCAACCGTCGGCTTAAATAAAAGATAACCTTCTCTTTACCATGTACCTCTTGCGCCAAAACAGCTCAATAGTATCTTCTTGGTAGAGACATATAATCTGAAGGGAATACCTTTTCTCGGTGCAGCCAGGACCGGAGGGTTGGATAAATACCCTTTTACTTCGTCAAAAGCTTTATGCTGATCGGCTCCCCATATAAATTCCTTGTTTTCTTTTAACTTCAAAGAATGGGGTAAAAGCACGGATCCTACCAGAGAGGTTCGAGATGAACCGACGGAGGTAGTTAATTTTGCCGATCAACTTTTGTAATTCGTTTTTGCATGTTGGCGGCTTAGTATTGGCTATGGCCTTGACCCTTGTTTGGCTAACTTCGATCCCTCTTTCATGTACCATAAAGCCTAAGAATTGCCCAGCCGACACACCAAACGCGCGCTTGTAAGGATTCATCTTCAAACCGTGCGATCTTATGTTTTTAAATACCCTTTCTAAGTCGGTCAGATGTTGGAGATCTTCTGCAGATTTTACCACTACATCATCTATATAAATTTCAACAATGTGGCCGATTAAATCGTGAAAGATCAGATTCATTGCTCGCTGGTAGGTTGCTCCAGCGTTTTTCAAGCGAAAGTCATTCTGATCCACTCGAATAGCCCTATTGCACCGGGACATCCAAGGCTGTTTTGGTATATCGGCTTACGCCATGAGTATCCGGTTATACCCGCATTGCCATCGTAAAGCTTATGATCTTGTTTCACGATCACGCGTCGATAAGCATATCGGCTATTGGCATGGGGTATTCGTCTTTTAGCGTCGCCTTGTTCAAATCTCTCAAGTCGGCGACACTCGAAGTTTTCCATTTTCTTCATTACCGAACGATGTTGGAAACCCATTCAACAGACGGCAAGGCTGATAAACTTTGCTTCCAACAATCGTTCTATCTCCTCTTTTATGACTTGGTACAAGGCTGGATTAAAACGCTCGATATCTTGTTTAAATGGCCGATAGCCGATTTTATGGGTAGCCGATGTTCCACCAGTTGACGGCTTAATCCAGGCATTTCATGATACTCCCAAGCGAAACAATCTTTATAATTTCTAAGTATTTTTATTAGCTTTTCTTTGTATTTCATATCTAGATTTGCACTAACAAAAGTTGGTCTTTTTCTATCATCGCTTCCTATATCGACTTCTTCAAGCAAATCGGTGGATGTGAACCCTTGACCTAACTTTTCGATTTCTTCGAAGTCTTCTATGGCTTCATGGCTATCCGTTGTTTGCCGATAGCTTTGCATTTTGTCCTGTAGCGCCTTCAATGTTTTTCTTGTCCCCATCTGCGCAATACTTCATTTGCCCGATCAAAGGTGCCAGGCTTGACACTGATCGGCATAAGTCGGTTTTGCTTACGATATGAAATCGCGATCGTCGGCAAAGACCTTGCCCGATATCTGACCCGACTTCTTCGTGTTGCCAATTCGCATCGGAGCTAGCCATGGCAATATGGGCCGATGTATCGGCTGTGATGACTTCAACTTCTTCTCCGTTCCATTGAACGAGCGCTTGATGCATGGTCGACGGGATACAGCAGTTTGCATGAATCCAATCCCGTCCGAGCAGCACACTGTAATTTCCTTTGGCATCAATTACAAAGAACGCTGTCGGCAAGGTCTTGCTACCGACAGTCAGCTCTGTGACCATGACACCTTTTGCTTCTGTAGGGTCGCCTGTGAAGTCATTCAGAACCATGTTAGTTTTGATTAAGTCTTCGTCAGACTTACCCAGTTTTTTACATGTTGTGTATGGCATTAGATTCACTGTGGCGCCTCCGTCTACCAGCATCCTTGATATCGGCTTGCCATTTATATATCCTTTCAGGTACAGAGGTTTGATGCGGTGATTGTCTTTGGGTTTTTCAAAGATGGCGCTCAGACTCGGAGCATAATCGAGCAATCTGCTTCTTTGGCCGATTCATCGACTTTGAACTCGGCGGTAATGTGAACACCATGTTGACATCCATGGGAGGTGTGTCATCCGAATCATGGAGAATCAAGTCGTCGGTAGATTCAAATCTTCTTGACTTGCTCTTTTCTTCTCCACTCTTTCTTGACGCATCTCATTGGACGAAGTTCATTAAACACTTCGCCGTCTCTCTCTTTCTCAGATCGGCTTCACGAATTTCTTGCGTCCTTAGCCTCTGGGCCGTCGTCGTTGTGATTTGCTCGGGCTGATGGGCACCACAGGTTTAGGTTCCACCGGCTTATCTGCCACCAAGTCTCCTTGATCGAGGCGGTCTTGTGTGTCTTGGCTTGGCTTTGCTCTTGATTCGGTTTAGATAATCTTTCATGGACCCGCCTTGTAGGGCTTCGTCTTGGTCTCTAATCGGCCCAGATAGCCTATGTCCGCCGATTCGTTAATAATCGTCTCGGGGATAATGTTCCATCGGGCGGTGTATGGTGATGGCAACGCTTACTCCTCTTTCCAAAGAAATCGCCAAAGGGACATCTTCTATGTGCCCTTTCCACATTCTCGGTCGCGGTACAAGTTATCCGACCGGCGGGTATGATACCGTGGTTGGCTGTTCGTCCTTTCATATTTCTCCATTAATTGCGAGAACGTCGGACCTAACTTTTCGCTAGCCAATTGAGATTTTTAAGCTTTGTACCATTTACCCACTTGGGATTCCTTGGGTTTAATGGTCCTTGAATTTTTTCCTTCTCGATCGGCTTCTATTTGTAAGGAGCCGATGGTAATCTTCCGTCGGGACCGAATGCAAATCCGGACCCTCTGTGTATTCTGCGATCCCAGGATCACGCTAGCACACATAAATATACAGGGTTGCACATCACGACATTCACAAGGATATAAGAATAAATAGTGCAAACATGTATATAAAGCGAGTTGTACAACCTTATGGTCTCCTTACAGATAAGTCACCACGCAGGCTTACATTATTCAAAACAAAGAAATAGCAATGAACATAAAAAGTCGTAAGCATCCATCTTGCCACGAGGCAACCGATGAGCTTGCCCCTAGTTGCTCGTGTCCTCGACGCACTCCTCCTCCCATCTGGTGTAGTCTCCTCCACGATGTTGGGGTTGATAAGCAAGGTGGGGTGAGTACACAAGGCACTCAACAAGTAATGCATGAGAATGCAAAGACACTATTACTATATGCAAAGCTTATTCCAATGGATTGGCTTAATTGATCCTTTTGCATCAAGCGGCATTTTTAAACTAGTATCTTGTTTAGATTAAGCGTTAAAAATGATATAAGTAATACTAATTTCAAATGGTTTTTCTTGAAGATTCTCGGCACACACCTTATTAGTTCATTTCCAACACCGCACACACCACCCTTCCATGTTTTGTTTATGAAAAACTACCCTTGATCTGTAATCCCGAGCAATGCTCAATACCGTGAGCACGGCTATTCGAATAGTTTTGACACTCTGCAGAGGTTGTACACTTTACCCACAAGATCTGACCGCTCACCACACAGTGATTGTCCGCAACAAAGCTTTTCAGAACTTCTACCTTAACCAAAGAACCTCTCCAGTTGCCTTTACTATCACTTCCCTCACAGAGCCAAGTATAGGACCGGCCAATCACCGCTGGATGGGCACCAAGCCGTAGCAGTACGCTCCCCATACAGATACACCCACGTGTCTTTGTCACCCCGAGTATCGGAGGAAGATATCGAACCCTAGTCAACTAGGTCCGTCCCATGTCGATATGTGGTTGTACGGGTGACTCGGATCAAAGGCTTGCAAGGTGAAGTCCTTAATCGACCAAGGCAAGACTTTCAACACTCAACAATGGCACCACGGCCCAATGTGGCACACGGACTCACATCACTCAACAACCCAATGCCACACAGGCCCACCTGGCACACAGCCTCTTGCCACTTGCCCCAGTCTAAATCATTTTCCACCCGGTTGATTATTGTGCAACACATGCGGCCAATAACTCAATATCGATGCGAACCACACAGTTCTTTGTACCTCAATCTCAACATGTGGCATCATCACACCACTTTTCAAAATACATTCAATATGTCTTTAATCAATATTGTAGCATTTTTCCGAAAGATCATTCATGATTCGTTGCAAGGCTAAGCATCTACTCACGGTCTAGCCTCCCGTGTTGGCACAATATTAACATCCAACTAATATAATCGAACTTAGGGTGACAATGATCTAGGCATACAATTAATAATTCAAGGTGGCATAACAAAATGGGTTGATTAACTACATTATCCCAAATTAATTTAAATTCATTTTAAATAATTAGCATGCATAGTTTCAAAGCATAAATTACATTTTAAAATCTGGGATCAAAATGATCAAAGCATCACTTGCCTTCAAAGAGTTGCTGGTCGTGTTCCGAAGCTTGGTCTTGAGCGACGAATTCTTCCTCGAAACTTCCCGGCAAATTTACGTCTCACGCTACAAAACAAAGCATACAATAAATAGCCAATACAGAAGACTATATGTCCTCAAGAATTCAAATAAAATTCACCAATAAATAGCTCACAATTTTATGAATTTTAGAAATTTGAATCACCCAAATCCGAGTTAAAATGCAAAAGTTATAGTCATTTGAAGTTTGAATAAAATCTGAAAATACAGAAATTAAGAAAATCCGATTTTTCTGAATTATTTTTATACTTGAAATTCACATTTATGACGTCAGCATGCCTCATGATGACGTCAGCACCGAAATGAATTTCCGGCCAAAATATTTTTATATATGAAAATATTTATGGCGTCGGCGATACGCGTCGGCCACGACACGCGGCACGCCTGCAGGCTGCCACGTCGCTCTGATCTATGGACCGAGTCTGGGTTGGCTCGGGTCTCACCGTGGGCTTGGTTCCGCGAGCAGTGCAGCCACAGCGGCAAAATCTGACCGTTCGCTAAAACCGACGGTCGATCCTCACGCGCACCGCAATAAGACCGAGATGCGTCGCGACACGCGTCAGCGCATCGGTGATCGACCTAAATCCAGCGGTTGGATTCCGCGACCGACGCGGCGGCGACGCTCGATTCCCGCCGCGGCCACGCGTCACGCATCGAGCGGTGCCCTCGGATCTAACGGCCAGCACCACACCGCCATCTGCGACGCCTCGGTTTACTCGTAGCCACGCGGCACGATCGCGGCGCCGCCCAAAGCAACGGCGGATCCGGTCTGCGCTCGGTCAAACGCCCACGCGTCGGCCGCGATTTGGCGAGGGTACGGTGCCATCTCCGCCGCTCGCTCAAATCGAACAGCGCAGATCCTTAGGGCAAAACCAGATCCAATCTCTACCGTTGGATCTAATCCAACGGTCCACGGTACGGTAGTTTCATCGTTCATGGTGCGACGTGGTTCAATCCTACGCGTCCACTATCGATCCAACGGTTAAGACAAAAACATATCGCGGACATTAGATCTAATCCAAGCCGCTCGCTCTAGATCTAACGGTTACGATTCAATCTAAACATCTACAGAGATGGAGGCTACGTGGACTCACCGAACCGAGCGATGCAAATCGGACGGTCGGCGCGGTTCGACGAGGTTGACGGCGGCGAAGCGAAGGTTGCCGGGTCGGGAAGATGACCTCGGCGACGGCACGCGGGCTTCTCGGCGAGAAGAAGTGGTCCACTCGATCGCCTTGCTTCGGTGAACTTCACGGGCCGAGCACGGCGGAAAGCGACGGACGGCGAGAGGAAGCAAAAACACGGCGGCACAAGGACGCAACTACGGCGAGCTCGCTCAGCGCTAGAGAGGGTCTCGGCGTCGCGCGAGGAGTCAAAAGACGCAGCGAAGGAGCTCTGCGGACGCGCTACTCGGTGCACTTAAAGGGGCCTCGGCGTGCGCGCTCTTACAAAGGCGAACGAAAGGAACGGTCGGCGGCATTAGCTCCGGTGATCTCGCGAAGACGACCGACGTGGCGCAATCCCGCGTCCGTCGGCGCGGCGATCCGAAGGCTCACGCGTCGGGCGACGTGGCACACGCGCCAGCGTCGCGATCCGGATCGAACGGCTTGGTGGCGGCGCTAGGGTTTCATGCGGATGGGCGGCGATGCAGCGCCGCAATAATGGGCTCGGCCCATTCGCTTCATAGCCACTTTTAAAACCTTTTCAATAAAAATAATTCTAGAAATTCACTTAAATCATTTGGGGCTTTTAAAATAGCGAGAAAAATTCTAGAAAAATTCCAGAAAATACTTTGAGATATTTGGAACTCAAATAAAATATTTTCAATAAAACTTTGCTAGAACTTTTCCATTATTTAATTGTTTTCAAGGAAGGCTAGTTTTGAGTAATTCCAAATAAATTTCAATAAATTCCCAAAATTCACAAAAATCAAAAATACTCTCAAAATTTAAATTAGAGCAAAAATTAGGTGTTACAAACCTCCCCTAATGAATCTCGTCCCGAGATTGTACATCTATAGAAACAGGTTAGGGAACTCCTTCTTCAGATCTTCTTCACGCTCCCACGCTGCTTCACTTTCCAATGGTTGCTCCATCAACTCTGCGAAACGCGTTGACTTGTTCCTTGTCTCTCCGTCCATTACGTCCGTAATCTTCATTGATGTTCTTTGTAAGTCGATCTTCTTGCGGCTCAATTGCCTCCAAAGGTGTTTGCTCTTCCGTTTCAAGAAGACACTTCTTCGATTGAGACACATGGAATACGCCATGCACTCCTGCCAAAGATCTGCGTAACTCAATTGATACGCAACTTCACCTCTACGGCTCAAGATTTTGAATGGTCCGACATATCCGGTGCGAGCTTCCCTTTGCATGGAACCTTCTCGACTCCTTTGAGTGGTGTTACTCTAAGATACACAAAATCTTGGGTTCAAAGCTTAGTTCCTGCTGACGGTTGTCGGCATAACTCTTTGCCTGGATTGTGCAATCTTCAATCTTTCCCGACGAGGTGATCGTGGCTTCCGCTTCTCAAGAATGTCCGTCCGAAAACATGTCGTTCGCTGTCTCATTCCAATTCAATGGTGTTCGACAGACCTACCATACGAGCTTCAAATGGAGACATTTGTAAACTTGCTTGATAATCATTATTATAGCCGAACTCAAAGATAAGGCAAACACTTGTCCCATGAAGTGGAATATGCTAAGGCACATGCCCTCAACATATCTTCCAATATCGATTGACTCTCTCGGTTTGTCCATCATCTGCGGATGGTATGTCAGATCAAGTTCAAACGAGTCCCCATTGCTTCATGAAGCTTACCCTAACTGGAGGTAAATTGGGTACCTCATCCGACACTATCTTTTTCGCACTCCATGTAAGCAGACAATTACGACATATAAAGTTACGCTAACCGGTCTCCTAATAAGTGGTCTTTATTGGTATGAAATGTGCCACCTTAGTTAAACGATCTACTATGACCCATATGGAATCATATCCACTTTGCGTTCTGGGCAATCCGGTTATAAAATCCATACCAATTTCCTCCCATTTCCATTCAGGTATCTTTAAGGGTTGTAATAGCCTGCTGCCTTTTTTGGTGCATAGCTTTGACCCTTTGGCATATGTCACATAATGCAACGTATTCGGCGACTTCTCGTTTCATGCTTGGCCACCAAAATTTTTCCTTCAAATCTTGATACATTTTCGCACTTCCTGGATGAATTGAGTACTTGGAGTCATGGGCCTCTCCCAAAATTAATCGCTTCAACTCCTTTTGTTCGGCACACAAATCGCCCTTTGAACCACATAGTACCTTGTTCATCCAGTTTAAAATCTTTTGCTTTGCCTTCATCCATTTTGCCCTTAATTCTTTTGATCTTATCATCATCTTTCTGCCCTTCCCTGATCTGATCTTCCAGGGTAGGTCTTACTTCCAAAGTTACTAGGAATCCTTTTGGTACCATTTCCAATTCTAGTTTCTGGAAATCCCTACACAATTCGGCCTGACTTGTTTCCAACAAAGATATTTACACTGTGGTTCTTTACGCTCAAGGCGTCGCCACCACGCTGGCTTTCCCGGGTGGTAGTGAATTCCCACATTATAATCCTTGATTAACTCTAACCATCTTCTTTGCCTCATATTTAGGTCAGCTTGTGTGAAAATATACTTAAGGCTTTTATGATCAGTATATACTTCACATCTATTTCCGATGAGATGATGACGCCATATTTTTAGTGCATGCACTACGGCAGCTAATTCTAAATCATGAGTCGGATAGTTCTCCTCATGTGGTCTCAATTGCCTCGATGCATAGGCAATTACCTTCCTATTTTGCATCAACACGCATCCCAATCCTCGACGCGATGCATCACAATAAATGTCAAAGTCTTGGTGAACGTCTGTAAAACTAATACAGTGCCGATGTTAACCTCCTTTTCAATTCTCAAAACTCTTCTCACACTCGGTGTCCATAAAATTTCTTTTCTTTTTCAACAATTGCGTGAGAGGTCTCGCAATCGTAGAGAATCCTTCAATGAATCGACGGTAATACCCGCCATTCCAAGGAAACTACGGATTTGGGTTACCGTCTTCTATTCCCAATGTAAAACCGTTTCCACTTTCTTTGGATCTACAAAGAACTCCTTCTGCTTTGTCATTATGTGTCCAAGAAATTCCACCTTATCTTTCCGTAAATCACATTTGCTAAATTTCGCAAACAAGCGTTGTTCCTCAACTTTTCAAGGACTAGCCTCAAGTGCTCTGCGTGCTTTCTCTCGCCTTGGAATAGATAAGGATGTCATCTATGAATACGACGACGAACTTATCCAAGTTTTCCATAAAACCTTATTCATTAAGTTCATGAAATATCTTTGGTGCATTTGTCGGACCAAAAGACATCATCAGAACTCAGAGTGTCCATATCTTGACGAAATGCGCTCTTGAATATCCTCGATCGGATCTTCACCGATGGTATCCTCGATCAAGATCAATTTTGGAGAATACTCTGCTCCTCTCAATCGGTCAAACAAATCATCGATCCCGGTAGCGGATACTTATTCTTTATCGTCACATCATTGAGTGCACGATAGTCTATACACATCCTGAAACTTCCGTCCTTCTTCTTAACGAATAAGACAGTGCTCCCCATGGCGATGAACTAGGTCTTATAAATCCCTTTTCAGCAGCTTCTTCAATTTGCTTCTTCATTTCCACCAATTCCTCTGTGGACATCCCGTAAGGTCTCTTAGCTATTGAGCTGTCCTCGAACTAGTTCTATCACGAACTCGATATCTCTATCCGGCGGCATTCCGTAAATCTTCCGGGAAAACATCCGGATATTCATTGACTATGGAGACTTCCTCTGTCGATGATCTTCATCTTTGTTGACCATCAATTGTCCATCTCGCATCGGTTTCGCTTCAAACTCAATTTTCTTTCCATCCGGCTCTCGACCGATATGACTCTTTTCCCGATCCAATATCGCCTTGTGATCGATTAACCAATCCATTCCTGTGATAACATCCAAGGTTTGGGTATTAAGGGCGATTAAGTTCGCTAGGAACTCAACTCCATTAATTATTATTCCTACCCCGAACATCCTACTTTAGATCGGAGTTCGATCCGAGGATTGACTATGAGCACACATTTAAGATTCACTATTTCCATATCATTTTGAACAGCAAAATCTCGGAAATAAAAGAATGCGAAGCTCGGAATCAAATAAAGCGATGAGCTGATGCGAGTTTACTAGGAACTTACCCAAGACAACGTCCGAGGCGCTCGGACTTCATCTGCTGTGATGTGGTTGACTCGCCTCGTGCGATTCCTTGGGATGGAGTCGCCGCTGACGCCCGCGGTTCATGATTAGTGCGGAGTCCTTGCGGTGTGTTCCCCAAGTTAAAGCGAACCGGGTGACACCTCCTTCTTAGGGCGCTTGTTGGCAAAATGCCCCATTTCATTGCAATGATAGCAACGTCTTCCCACGGCCCGAGAGGTTCCTCCACCGCGCTATAGTTCCGGCCGAGTCTCAACATTTTGACCCATCGGGCGATTTGCGGCAGTGGTGCTCATCATTGCCTCTAGGCCGGTACCGAATGAGCCGCTGGGGTGCCGTCCTCTGCCTCTGCGCCCCGACGACCTCCTTGTTGCGCCATTCTGCGCTTCTGTTGTCATCCAACTCTCGGCGCTTGTCCTCTAAGATCGTGGCTTTGTTAACTAACTCTTGAAAGTCGTGGAATGTGGGTGATCGGTCCCACTGCACCTCGCATTCAATCCCTTCATGAAGCGGGATTGTCCGGCCTTATCCGTAGCCACGTCCTGCAGTGCGTAGCGTGCGCTTAGGTGAACTTGTTCGTAATCGCCATCGATCGCCGCCTTGCTTGAGGCTTCTAACTCCTCCTTTTTAAGATCCATGATACCTCGGGTACATGGTATGCGACGGAAGGTGAGGTGAACTCCTCCCATGTGATACTCGCGGGTCCTCATGAGTCGCGCAGGTTTTCCCACCATTCTGCGGCGGTCCTTCGAGTTGATGAGAGGCATAGAGTACCCTCTCATGTCCTACACATTGGGTAATGTGCAGCTTCCTTTCAATTGTCCTTAGCCAATCGTCCGCCTCCGGTGGATTGGCGTTGCACGAGAAGGTAGGTGGACGGGTTCTCATAAACTCCGACAACCGTGAGTAGGGGTGTGGTCCATGGTTGCCCCGTGTTGAACATTCGCAGCAGCTTGATTGGATATCTGCGCATGGTTTGAACCATCGTGGTCATGAGTTGAGTGCAGGGAACATCAAAAGGCTCCTGTGTTCTCATATCGACTGCGGTGGTTGAGGAATCGGCTCTTCATTCAGTTGTCCGTCTGTTAGCTCCACTTCACTGGCTCCAACATTTCCACGAGTCCTCACCATCTGCTGCAAGCTTCCATGGTTAAGAAAAGAAGAAAGCATAGACGAGTAAAAGAACTTATGTGGGGAAACAGTGTAACTTAAATTATTTAGCCACTTTATTGATATAATATAAAGCAAGATGGTTGCTCACAAGTGCCTAAGGGCAATGCAACACATACGTGACACTCACAACCAAAAGTAAGTAAGCAAACATAGGAATCCATGACAACTCACACCTAAGGGTGACTCAAAGCAAAGACGCGACTCGGATATTCGAGTCTCGACACTACACTCTACTACACTCGATCACTCATCGAGCCAACCCGGCCGCGCTTCCCGAGCGCGTACCGCCGTGTCGCGCGGCATTGAGGCGAATCGGTCTGGTGACCTCTTTGCGCGGGTGCAAAAGACCCCATCGACTCTGCTGGTCCCGGCTGCTCTCCTCGTGATCGGGCGCCTCTGCCCGGCTCCTCGGACTGGATCATGTAACTCAGATCGGTTCGGGCTCGGGTCCATATAGAGCCATCTCCAACTCCTGGATCTTCAGATGGCATGAGCTAAGTTCTCCTGTTGGGTTCTTGCCTCTATAACCTCGTCGCGGTCCTCTGCAGCTCTCGGATGCCTCGCCCAAGGCGTCCTCCGGGCGATGACGATCTCGCCAGTGGGTGATCGTGGCGTCCTCCTCCACGAGCTCCATCCTGTTGTATCGACCGCGCGACGCGGATGGTGGCGGAAGACGGTGCCTCTAACTCGCGGAGGCGCGGGCAATTTGCCGCATCGCTCGACGCGACGCCTCCCGAATCCGGCCTCAAAGAAGACCTCCGGCAAGGATGTAGATAGGACGACTCGCCTCGTCCTCTCCCGAGCATACACCGTGATCTTGACGTCCCAGCGATGTCAAGTCCTCGCCTGCACCACCAAGTCCCTCGATGCGCTGGTCGGTCAAAACCTCCAAGCAAGCGCATCATACGCCATAACTCCGCGGCGTATCCTCCTGCGCTCTCCATAGGTATGGATCATCCTCATCCGCCAAAACAAACCTTGTTTAAATTAAATAGAGAATAATAAAAATTCAAAGATAGGTATGAATAAGGGAGAAGAGATAAGTCGAGATTTCTTTGACATTCTTGCTCAAGTTGATTAGGTCTTTAGAAAATAGTTTTCACCCTCCTAGGCACAACCAAACTAAGGTCAAGGCCTACACACACCGCTGCTCACGATACCACCTCTGCTGGGACCCGAATCGCAAATCCGGACCCTCTGTGTATTCTCATGCGACCCAGATCACGCTTAGCACACACATCATACAGGTTGCACATCACGTACATTCACAAGGATATAAGAATAAATAGTGCAAACATGTATATAAAGCGAGTTGTACAACCTTATGGTCTCCTTACAGATAAGTCACCACGCAGGCTTACATTATTCAAAACAAAGAAATAGCAAATGAACATAAAAAGTCGTAAGCATCCATCTTGCCACAGGCAACCGATTGAGCTTGCCCCTAGTTGCTCGTGTCCTCGACGCATCCTCCTCCCATACCGTGTAGTCTCCTCCACCGATGTTGGGGTTGATAAGCAAGGTGGGGTGAGTACACAAGGCACTCAACAAGTAATGCATGTAATGCAAGACTATTACTATATGCAAAGCTTATTCCAATGGATTGGCTTAATTGATCCTTTTGCATCAAGCAAGATTTTTAAACTAGTATCTTGTTTAGATTAAAGCAAAGGAAATGTAGATATAAGTAATACTAATTTCAAATGGTTTTTCTTCAAGATTCTCGGCACCTGACTTTATTAGTTCATTTCCAACACCGCACACACCACCCTTCCATGTTTTGTTTATGAAAACTACCCTTGATCAGTAATCCCGAGCAATGCTCAATACCGTGAGCACGGCTATTCAATAGTTTTGACACTCTGCAGAGGTTGTACACTTTACCCACAAGATACTGACCGCTCACCACACAGTGATTGTCCGCAACAAAGCTTTTCAGAACTTCTACCTTAACTAAAGAACCTCTCCAGTGTTGCCTTTACTATCACTTCCCTCACACAGAGGAAGTATAGGACCTGCCAATCACCGTTGGATGGGCACCAAGCCGTAGCACAGGTACGCTCCCCCATACAGATACACCCCTGTACTGTCACCCCGAGGTATCAGAGGAAAGATATCAGAACCCTAGTCAACTAGGTCTGTCCCATGTCGCATATGTGGTTGTACGGGTGACTCGAGATCAAAGGCTTGCAAGGTGAAGTCCTTAATCCACCAAGGCAAGACTTTCAACACTCAACAAGGCACACGGCCCAATGTGGCACACAGACTCACATCACTCAACAACCCAATGCCACACAGCCCACCCGCACACACCTCTTGCCACTTGCCCTGAGCCTAAATCATTTTCCACCCAGTTGATTATTGTGCAACACATGCCAGCAATAACTCAATATCGGTACGGAACCACACAGGTTGCTGTACCTCAATCTCAACATGTGGCATCATCACACCACTTTTCAAAATACATTCAATATGTCTTTAATCAATATTGTAGCATTTTTCCGAAAGATCATTCATGATTCGTTGCAAGGCTAAGCATCTACTCACGGTCTAGCCTCCGTGTTGGCACAATATTAACATCCAACTAATATAATCGAACTTAGGGTGACAATGATCTAGGCATACAATTAATAATTCAAGGTGGCATAACAAAATGGGTTGATTAACTACATTATCCCAAATTAATTTAAATTCATTTTAAATAATTAGCATGCATAGTTTCAAAGCATAAATTACATTTTAAAATCTGGGATCAAAATGATCAAAGCATCACTTGCCTTCAAAGAGTTGCTGGTCGTGTTCCGAAGCTTGGTCTTGAGCGACTAATTCTTCCTCGAAACTTCCCTGCAAATTTACGTCTCACGCGCACAAACAAAGCATACAATAAATAGCCAATACAGAAGACTATATGTCCTCAAGAATTCAAATAAAATTCACCAATAAATAGCTCACAATTTTATGAATTTTTAGAAATTTGAATCACCCAAATCGAGTTAAAATGCAAAAGTTATAGTCATTTGAAGTTTGAATAAAATCAAAATACGAAATTAAGAAAATCCGATTTTTCTGAATTATTTTTATACTTGAAATTCACATTTATGACGTCAGCATGCCTCATGATGACGTCAGCACCGAAATGAATTTCCGGCCAAAATATTTTTATATATGAAAATATTTATGGCGTCGTGATGACGCGTCGACGACCGTGCACGCCTGCAGGCCGCCACGTCGCTCTGGTCTATGGACTGAGTCTACGGGTTGGCTCTGGTCTACCGTGGGCTTGGTTCACAGAACAGTGCAGCCACGCGGCAAAATCCAGACCGTTCGCTAAAACCGACGGTCGATCCTCACGCAGCGCACCGCAATAAGACCGAGATGCGTCGCGACACGCGTCGCGCATCCGGTGATCGGCCTAAATCCAACGGTTGGATTCCGCACCGACGCGGCGACGCCGATTCCCGCGACGGCCACGCGTCGCGCGCATCGAGCGGTGCCCCTCGGATCTAACGGCCAAGACCACACCGCCATCG
The DNA here is from genome assembly GCA_036346275.1 of Otatea glauca. NCBI lineage: Eukaryota > Viridiplantae > Streptophyta > Magnoliopsida > Poales > Poaceae > Otatea > Otatea glauca. Next base: position 7,277,851 of record CM070717.1, on the reverse strand, counting down.
CGACGCCTCGGTTTACTCGTAGCCACGCGCAACGATCGCGTGGCGCGCAAAGCAACGGCGGATCGGTCTCTCGCTCGTCAAACGCCCACGCGTCAGCACGCGATTTGGCGAGGGTACGGTGCCATCTCCGCCGCTCGTTCAAATCTGAACGGCGCAGATCCTTAGGGCAAAACCAGATCCAATCTCTACCGCTCAGATCTAATCCAGCGGTCCACGGTACGCAGCTGTTTCATCGCTCATGGTGCGGCGTGGTTCAATCCTACGCGTCCACTATCGATCCAACGGTTAAGACAAAACATATCGCAGACATTAGATCTAATCCAAGCCGTTCGCTCTAGATCTAACGGTTACGATTCAATCTAAACATCTACAGAGATGGAGGCTACGTGGACTCACCGAACCGAACGATGCAAATCGGACGGTCGGCGATGTTCGACGAGGTTGGCGGCGAAGAAGCCAAGGTTGCGGAGTCGGGAAGATGACCTCGGCGGCGGCGCTGCGGGCTTCTCCGCGAGAAGAAGTGGTCCACTCGATCGTCTTGCTTCGTGAACTTCGGAGCGGGGCGAGCACGGCGAAGCGACGACGGCGGCGAGGAAGCAAAACAACGGCGGCACAAGGGCGCAACTACGCGAGCTCGCCAGCGCTAGAGAGGTCTCGGCGTGCGTGCGAGAGTCAAAAGACGCAGCGAAGGAGCTCTGCGGACGCGCTACTCGGTGCATAAAGGGGCCTCGGCGTGCGCGCTACAAAGGCGAAACGAAGCGGAACGGTCGGCGGCATTAGCTCCGGTGATCTCGCGAAGACGACCGGCGTGGCGCAATCCGCGCGTCCGTCTGGCGGCGATCCGAAGGCTCACGCGTCGGCGCGGCGTGGCACACGACAGCGTGCGATCCGGATCGAGCAGCTTGGCTGGCGGCGCTAGGGTTTCGCGCGGATGGGCGGCGAGCGCCAATAATGGGCTCGGCCCATTCTCGCTCATAACCACTTTTAAAACCTTTTTCAATAAAAATAATTCTAGAAATTCACTTAAATCATTTGGGGCTTTTAAAATAGCGAGAAAAATTCTAGAAAAATTCAGAAAATACTTTGAGATATTTGGAACTCAAATAAAATATTTTCAATAAAACTTTGCTAGAACTTTTCCATTATTTAATTGTTTTCAAGGAAGGCTAGTTTTGAGTAATTCCAAATAAATTTCAATAAATTCCCAAAAATTCACAAAATCAAAAATACTCTCAAAATTTAAATTAGAGCAAAAATTAGGTGTTACATCTTGATTAATGCGTTTGTAGTCAAGCTTGATCGTGCGTCGACTTGTCGATCTTTTTCCTGCTCGTCTTGCATCGGCTCTTTTCCTTTAGCCGAGTAATGCACCATATTGATAGGAAACGGATCGACATCCACCTGCATGGTCGGCTCATCGGCAAACTTCAACCGACCGTCTTCAATAGCAGACTGGATCTGTTGACGGAAGATATTGCAGTCATTAGTGTTATGTGAATAAGAATGATGCCACTTGCAATACCTGCGTTTTTTGATCTCATCGGGCGACGGTATCACATGTCCCTCCGGCAATCATATTATCTTTTCTTGCGGAAGTAAATCAAAAATACGATCGCACATGGAAACATCGAAAGAGTATTTGACCTCCGATTTGTTCCTAGTCGGCTTAAGCCAAGAAACGGACTAAGGATTTTTGGATCCTTTTACCCATTGGCTATATTTATTTCGCTTCCTCGTCTTCCGATTTAATCACTAGGACAATATTCAACCATATTGACCTTAGCCTTATCCTTTTCCTTGTTGTTACTATTTTTAAATCTACCATTAAACACCTTATTGTCGTGAATCGGCTTTCTTGAGCGATACGCGATGCAATAAGTGGCTAAAATCGATAATTCACTGCCACCGATTTCTCCCTAAGAGGAGGGATCAAACCTTGAAATGCTAAATCGGCGAGTTGATTGTCAGGTAACGTAATGCTAAAACACCGATTCCTGATTTCTCTAAACCTTTTGATGTAATCTGTTACCGATTCTCCAAACTTTTGGCGGACAGAACTCAGATATGAAATTCTTAACTCTAAACTGCCTGAAAAGAAGTATTCGTGGAATCGGCTTTCCAAATTGTTCCATAAATGGACCGAATTCGGAGGCAAACAAGTGAACCAAGTAAATCTTGCCCGGATAAAGATAGCGGAAATAACCTAATTTTTAACCGTCGGATGGGCGCTTCACGCGTGTGCGATAAAGCGTCCAACATGCTCGGGGTAGTGATAGAATCATCCCGAGAGAATTTGGCAAAGTCGGGACTCGAAATTATGAGGTAAGGCATGCGATCTATGTAATCGAGTGCGGCTTTCTATAGCCGATCACTTTTCCTTTTGGTTGTATGCCAAACTGATCCCTCAAAACGGTACAGATCTGATCGGTCCAATTGGCATTATCGGCCACTGGCACAGCAGGCCCTTGATAATGTCGATCATAATCTGCATCCTGCCCCGAGTGCAAGCTCGGGTTGCCAATATCTTTGCGTCGTCGCATTCGATTATCTTGATCGTGTCGATTATGCCTAATTTGTGGTTCGGCACGGGATAAATGGTTACGAGTGCGTTACTACTGCTGTGAACCGGGTTTCTAAGCGGGTAGGCTCTTGGGGTATCTCTCGAGCCAATCGGCCGTGAAACCGATTGGGAAAAGCGTAAAAGGAGCCGGTGGTAGATTGATGGATGGATCATACTTAGCGGCGTCGGTATAGGCGTGGTAATGGCTCACCCCACTTGACCGAGGATCCCTAGGCAATATGACCGTAGGCTGTGTGGGCATCATCGTGGGAGGTGAGGTCATAGCCGATGGTTTAGGATCGGCTGGTGTGCTCTGCGTGTTTTGTGATATTGAAAAAACAGGATAATTTGGCAGAGCTTGTAGTGGGTCATCAGGCTTCTGATGAGGCTAACTCTGGGCTATAGATTTAACGCTATTTGCTATCATCGGCAAGAGTCGTTACGAGCCGATGATTGGTTTATTAAAGCATGGTGCCGCAGTTGGTTAATCATAGCCGATAATTCGGCTGGCGGAGTGATATCGACTTACCGTTTCTGCTGCATCTGTGTCTCCTAGGGTATTGACCGTCGGCAGGCGGATTTACGTATAGCATACGTCTAGTCTTTTGGTAGCAATTTAGCATCATCTCTTCTAACGCGCTTTCCGATCTTCAATCTCTTGGCGTTGTTCTGCGGTTAAATCGTCCATTGTTGGGACGATTATAGCTTCCGTGTTGAGATCGAGACGGCGGAATCGACTTCCCCAGCGTAGACATGGTCCCACCGGCGTGCCAAGTGTGTTGGCGTCAAAAACTTGAGGTAGGGTTTACGACAACAGCACCGCAGGCCACCGGGTTGAGGCGTGCGGTCGATTTGACTCAGAATCGACAAGGAAAAAACAATAAAATTCACTCAAGCCGATCGTCAAGATCAATCGGCTTAGACTTAATCAACTTGAAGCCGATCAAGATCAAAGTAACAAGGCAAATTTAATTAGCCGATTAAGGCTAATCGGAGGATAAAAGCGGATCGATTACGAAGAAGGCGTGCGCAACAAAATCGAGAATAAATCGAACACGTGAATTGACGAAGATCAACAATGGCGATCGCAACTTTATTGATCAAAATCGATTACAAAGGCTAAATTACAAGAACTACTCCTAGTCGACAGGAAAAATAGATGAAAAGTAAAGCTGATTGTTTGTATGTGTTGGATCTTTCTGCAGTTTGCTTCGACCCTTCTTTTATACCCATCGGCCAATCGTATCCTTTTACAACACGTTTCAAATCCTGATTCGTATTGGCCTTATCTCGGACGGTTGTTTTCTTAAAAGATCTTGCTGTTACCAATTACTTTCAAATCTTTCCAATCCTGTCTGTTAATTCCGTATTTTTGACTTTATTGCCGATTTTGACCAAGTTTACCAAATTTCGGTGCAAACAGTTCACCATAAAACTTTAACTACTGATTTAAGGTGTCTAATCTATTCATTTTTTATCACTGTCCCTCGTATCTAACCTAAATCAGGCCTATATATGGCACCACGGACTCATCTTAATGCATGTAAAATAAGACTATCTCAATTTACTATTAGCATGTATACATCAATTTTGTTCTATGTGAAAGAGTGAGAAAAGATGAGATAGAAGAGAACTGGCTCTTATTAAGTAGCCAGCGTCGTATGGGAAAATAGGTGCTATCGCTGTCTAAAAGCCTGTGTTAGAGTCGACGCAAGCGACTGTTAGTGTTTTATGATTTAGTGTTGAATACCCAAATAAAATGCTTTAGAGCCTGTTTGTTTTTGTTTTTGATTCTGGATTTTGGCCCCAAAAGCAGAATAAAAAACAAACATCCCAATTCTAAAAATTTATTCTCACAATCCAGTCCACCCATATACACTAGAATATACAATCCACTTCATATGTGCTTTTGGATTCCAGCTTTTGGAGAATCAGCTTCTTTACAACCACAATCCAGAATCAACTTTTAAGAATTCAAAGCAAAAACAAATAGGCCCTTAGTGTTTCTCTAGAGACAATATTTAAAGATAGTTATTATATAAACTGACTTTATTGTTTACTCTATATGACATAGATGAAAGATTGGGTAAGTAATAAAATTTATTATTATAGTTGCTCTTTGGCGTGAAACATGTGCAGGACCTTCTTGGTCTAACAACTGCAACCGTCAGCTGATGAAGTTATGACCTTTGGCTCCGCTACTATAGTAAATTTCATGCACCAATCACCGGTTCGTCTAAAAGCTTTGGACAAACAGTCAAGCGCTGCGGCTGCTTTGAATACAAATTTAATGAACAAAGATTTTATTAAGTAGTATTTGCTGTACGTAGGAGTTTAAGTGATGTACTAGAACTTTTTCTCTCTGATTTAGCTATAAATTTTTTATTTTAGCTACTATTTACGAACAGTTTTCACCAATAACTTAGTGACGACGAGAGGAACATAACAATATAAATCTCGTAAATAAATACCAAATGAATGGGATTTCCTTCTTTGTACTAGAATTTTTTCTCTTTGATTTAGGCATAACTTTTTATTGGTAGCTCCTATTTCCGAATGGTTTTCACCATTAACTTACAGATGATGAGAGGAATACAATGATATAAGTCTCGCAAATAAATACCAGATGAATGAGATTTTACTATCAATAATCTACAATTTACTAGATGTGCTGTTATATTTTACAGACAAATGAAAAAAAGATTTTACTGAGTAGTCTGTGCTGTATGTGAGAGTTTAAGTGTTGTATTAAAATTTCTCTCTCTCTGATTTAGCAGTAACTTTATATTGGTAGCTCCTATTCACGAACAGTTTTCACTAGTAATTTACTGACGATGAGAGGAACATAACAATATAAGTCTTGTAAATAAATACCAGATGAAAGAGATTTCCTTGTTTGTACTAGAATTTTTTCTCTATGATTTAATTGTAACTTTTTATTGGTAGCCCCTATTCACGAATAGTTTTCGCGAGTAACTTACTAACGACGAGAGGAACATAACGATATAAGTCTTGCAAATAAATACGTGATGAATGAGATTCTTCGATCAAATACACTTCAATTTACTAGATGTGCTTTTAGATATTTACTGATAAATGAAAAAAGACTTTATTGAGTAGTCTGTGCTATAAGTATGAGTTTAAGAGTTGTACTGGAATCTTTTCCTCTGTGATTTAGCCGTAACTTTTTATTCATAATTCCTATTTATGAACGGTTTTTACCAGTAACTTACTGACAATGAGAGAAATATAATGATATAAATCTTTTAAATAAATATCATATGAATGAGATTTCCTTGTTTTTACTTGAATTTTTCTCTGTGATTTAGCCGTAACTTTTTATTGGTAGCTCCTATTCACAAACGGTTTTCACTAGTAACATACTGATGATGAGAGGAACATAACGATATAAATCTCGAGAAAAAAACTAGATGAATGAGATTTTACTATCAAATACACTAAAATTTACTAGATTTGCTGTTAGATTTTACTACCAAAGAAAAAAGATTTTATCGAGTAGTGTGTGCTGTACATATGTGTTTAAGTGCTATATTAGAATTTTTCTCACTCTGATTTAGCCATAACTTTTTATTGGTGGCCCCTATTCACGAACGATTTTCACTGGTAACTTACTAACAATGAGAGAAATTTAGCAATATAAGTCTCATAAATAAATACCAGATGAATGAGATTTCCTTATTTGTACTCGAATTTTTTCTCTTTGATTTAGCTGTAACTTTTTATTGGTAGCAACTATTCATAAATAGTTTTTACCAGTAACTTACTGACGACAAGAGGAACATAACGATATGACTTGCAAATAAATACCTGATGAATGATAATTTACTATCAAATTCACTACAATTTACTAGATGCATTGGTAGATTTTATTGCCAAATGAAAATAAGATTTTATTGAGTAGTATATGCTGTACGCAGGAATTTAAATACTATACTAGAATATTTTTGCTCTGATTTAGCCATAACTTTTTGTTGGTAGCTCCTATTTATGAATGGTTTTCACCAGTAACTTACTAACGACCAGAGGAACACAATAATATAAGTCTCGCTAATAAATACCAGATGAATGAGATTTTACTATCAAATACTCTACAATTTACTAGATGTGCTATAAGATTTTAAAGACAAATGAAAAAAGATTTTATTGAGTAGTCTGTGCTATATGCATGAGTTTAAGTGCTGTACTAGAATTTTTTCTATTTGATTTAGTTGTAACTTTTTATTGGCAGCTTCTATTTATAAACTATTCTCAGCAGTAACTTACTGACGACGAGAGAAGCATAACGATATAAGTTGCAAATAAATACCAGATGAATGAGATTTTACAATCAAATAAACTCTAATTTGCTAAATGTACTGTTAGATTATACTATCAAATGAAAAATCTCATTCATATGGCATTTATTGGCCAGACTTATATCATTCTATTCCTCTTGTCGTCTGTAAGCTACTAGTGAAAACCATACTACCAATAAAAAGTTATGGCTAAAATAAAGAAAAAAGTACTAGTGAAAACCGTACTACCAATAAAAAGTTACGGCTAAAATAAAGAAAAACGATTCTAGTACAAACTAGGAACCATATTTAGTAGTTGATTGGTCACATAATGGATAGGCATATATGGGCTGGTTTGGATGCGCTCGTTATTCATTTGTTAGTATCGGGGTTACGACCAGCACGTTAGATAACTAATCTGCGCTTGCGCGTAGATTAGCGTTTTCTTATATATAGGAAAATGGTCCGTACTCCTCGGAGTACGTATTCCCACTTCTAATATACCACTTAAATGAACAAGCTATACCTCGTTATCCTTTTGGACATACTCTAATAATGATTATAAGATAGTCCAAAGTGAGATCCATGAAAAATTCATCGAAGTCCACTTTTTCTAGCATAATTTATGTATATACTCCTTTTACATATGGAAAAGGGTATATACAAAAAAAATAAAGGGCTCTGGTGAAAATTTTCAACCATATTGCATTCACTAGTATATAAAAGCATATCACAGACGGTTCCAAAACCTCATCATAGACGGTTTTGTGAACTGTCTATAATAATATGTCAGTGATAATGACCACTCAACACAAACGGTTTACGAACCGTCTATGGAAAACATATTATATACAGTTCTGAGTGTAAACCGTTTGTGATATTACTTATCACAGATGGTTCTGAGTGTAAACCATCTGTGATGAGTAGATATCATAGACGGTTTTGATTATAAACCGTCTGTGATAATTGAACATCACAGACGATTATTAGTAGGAACCGTTTGTGATATGAGACAGATGGTTTTTCCTAAAGAACCGTCTGTGATGTTGTTTTCTAGTCGATATACTTCTTCTATTTGCTGGCTAGCCTTAGGAAATGCTAGCCATGCTCTCTGAAATAAGCAGATTAGAGAGATACATTACAAAGAGATTACATATTACATGCATTTTAGAAATCAACTCAGATTATATCACTGCACAACCATACACCACAACACATATATTTCAGAAATCAACATAAATATATTAACTAATTAAACTCAAATATATTCGCCAATTGAATGTGCAACTACAATTCACAAATTCGAATTCACAACTACAATTCACAAATTGATAGCATTAGTTTCACAAATTAACCCAAGTGGCAATACAGAAATAACACAACTCCTCAAGTTAGGCAGAGTGGAACTTGCCTTTTGGATTTATGACCCGACTCAATAAAAAAGAACATAGTTGACCTCGAATTCCGATCAGATCTGTCTCTGACAACTTAGGCCATGTTTGGTAGAGCACCAGATTCTGGCTCCACCTCAGATCTGAATCTTGTAGGCTAAAATAAATAGAATTAAGTTTATATTTTTAGTCTAAAATTAAATAAAATGGCCTACCTAAACACTCTTAATATACCCACAGATCCAGTTTCGCGGATCTGTGGAGCTACAAATATCCAGCTCCACCAGATCCATGAATTTGGTGGAGCTAGAGCCGTACCAAACACGCCCTTAGTTGTAACCCGATTGGCCTTATTTGTATTGAGCAGGATTTGCATGTTGTGGTAAACGTAAAATCCACATAGGTTATTTCCCTTTCCCTGCTAGTGGCACTGCAAATATAGAATTGGTTAGTTGTAGAGGCATTATTATGGAGTGTGATATAAGATTATTGTGTACTAGTGGATATCAAAAGCTTAAAATCATGCTTCAGCTTCGCTCCGTCCTTACTAGAAGACCCTCCACGAGTTTTGTACCCTTGGAATAACCTACATGATTCCAAAAAGTTAGCCTTAGCTTTTCCAGGTGCAAAGTACACCTTGAAACCCATATATGATCATGTTATCTATAGAGGAAATGTGATTACCTATTGAGTAATTTTGTGACAGGATTCAAGTCGTGGCTGCTGCTCTGTGCAGAATCGAGGTATATAACTCAATTCTTGCTTGTTTGAATTACAATTAGAACCTAGTTAAACCTACATAGGTATGTCGCCATGGTCATTAAATCTAACTTTGAGTTGCGTATACAGTACAAATCAAAGTATAGCAAGGAGTGCAGCACTTACCATGGGTTGTGGGGTAAAAGTAGGAAGTTTGTATCTTTTTGAGCCAGCAATGCCGCCTATTCCACATATTGCTGGACGGCGCTTAAATTTTTATCCATTGTTTGCTTGGAGACTATGTGTGGGTCGAGGAAACCCACTGCTCGTTTGTTCTTTTTCGCTTCAAAGATCATATATCTATATATACAAAAGCAAGGAATTATATATATATATATATATATATATATATATATATGACATTTATCGGCATTACACGAATGTAGAGTGTGATTGCACACACTTACAATGTCCATCATCTCAAGAGTGAAGCGTTGAGGGCGTCCAGGTTGAAGAGATTGAACAAGTCTTTGAAGTCGACAACGAAGAAGCCCCCTAATGATTGGTTGAACAAATACTCATGCTTGAAGCGTACCATGATACCCGTTGAACGTTCTGACTCTGGCTTGTTGGCTTGTTCTAGGTACCAACCATGAAATCTAACACAAGCGAATGTAAGGTTTTTTAGGCACTCTCCATTACTAAAGGCTCTCCTAGCTTGTATCTCCGAGCCAACGGGGCAATCGGATAGTCCAGGGCCTCCGTGATTTGCTTAGATTTTCCCTTTTTCTCTTTGTACTATAGGTATACTTCATGGGAGACGAGTGGGCACGAACCCACGTATCAGCCTGTGATGCAAAGGCACAGTAGCCGATTTGGTGGCCTACTAAGGTGACTCCAAGATTGCGGGTGCTTTCGGTGTTGGAGGATGGGCATCCAGGAAGATGTCGTTGATGGTCCACTGGATGTATGTATCAATGGCATCCCCTAGTGTCATGATCTCATTGTTTGGGGGCTTCTGCAGCGTGACGACCTTAAAAATGTCATGTACACCGTCCACACTGACCTTCATAAAACCCGACACTATGGGGGTACCGTGCACCAGCGCCCATTGACTGGATGGATACGCGAGCTCCCAAAGCAGCCTAAAGGGGAACGGAGCCATTGGCAAGCCTCACTTGAAGATTGCACCGCGTGGCCTCCTACATAATGGTACACAATTAGCTAAGTCGTCCAACAGCTATATCTATGGAGCATTGAAGAGATATATATTAGTACATTGATGTCACTAACAAGATATTTGTCGTCGTCTTCATCTATGTGAGCGGCGGCCACACAACTGCTCTTATGGGTAGTGAGGCTGAATTGCTTACATATATCTGGGGCTTGCGCGAGTCGTCTCTCATAATTATCGAATCTTTCCTCGAGGTTTCTTATCTGATTACTTAATTCATTTCTTAGCCTTTCTTCAACCTTCTACACAAGTTGTTCCTCATGCTCGGCCTTGGCTCTCTTCCTATTTCGTTATTTATCAAAGTCGTCTAGAAATCTAGTTTTTTAGGGAACAAAAACCCCTTTACCTCGTATGCGACCAGGGTGTTCCTTGCTTCCCAAGGCCATGGAGAGTACATTTTTCTCCCTTGTGGAACATATGAAACCAGGTGTCTTCATAGCCGGGCTAGAATCGCTTGAAGGAGGCACAGGGCCGAACAGAAGGCCCAGAAGGAAAGCTCCCCGCCAAGTTGTGTTGCCGTACGGAAGGGGGTACATCCTATAGACAGTTGAATATGTATTTAGATAAAAAAGATACGGTTGTAATCCGAGTTGTTAACAGGGTAGATAAAGATGTAAACTCTATCCTATAATCGATTAGAATCATATAACCGATCGGAATCTCTTAACCGATCGGGACTCTGTAAACCGCCCACCCCCATTATATAAGGGAGAGGGCGGGCAACAACAGGGAGAGAGAGCACATCGCATATCGCATCATCGAGCTCATGAGCAATCTTAGATCCAAGAGATCTACATAATCCCAGCACACAGGACTAGGGTATTACCTCCTCCGTCGAGGGCCTGAACCTGTCTAAACCTTATCTTGTGTGACCTTCAAGTTTGAGATATAGCACCTACCCCATAAATTTATTGCCGACTACAAAAGTCGACAGTTGGCGCGCCAGGTTGGAGAAGCGCTATAATCTTTTTCTACAGACTCGATGGCAGCAATCAGCGGAATCGTCGCCACCTTCGTCTCTGGCGGGCTTTCGCTTTGGAAGCCTGGACTTCGTCGCAGATGCGCGCGGAGAACTCGCCTGCCTGGACCTAAATCAGATCCAATTTGGTAAAGATTAGGCTGATCCGTCTCAGGTACGCCACTCTGACTTAGCCGGCAAACCAGTCGGCGTCGCGAGGAGTCGTTGCGATTTTCATGTTATCTTCGCGATAGAAGAGTAGAAAACCGATCTCCAACGCCAGCAAGAGATTCAAGAAGCTGCGGAGGAAGATCGTCTTCTTCGTAAGGGTAAGGAGGCACAGACGCGATCGCTTCGATCTCACGGCCGCCATGTCTGCGAGGACATCCTACAATACAGATTTGGAGACCAAGCTGTCTTCCATACGCCACAGCAGAACGTCGTCGCCTCCAAGACGCTCCTCGACACGCTGGACCCAATGATTGCATCGATAGCCGAGCGGCCCGATCGTGGCGGATCAAGGCCATGGTGACGGCGGCCCATTCAGCGAAATCGGGAAAAGCGATGGGAGGCGCTTTCGCACTCCCACGAGGCTACCCATGTCGCTAGCGATCGATCACTACGGTCGAGTACTGCGATCGGCACCCCATGCAACCAGTTGGAGACGTTCGCCAGAATCTCAACTGCGACCTCAGCCAAGACATCATCGCCAGACGGCAAGAGCGGGATGATGAAGATCGATGCTAGTGCCACGACGACTACGAACGCTTTGGTATCGGCCACGGTCCACGAAGCGATCAAAGGTACGACGACTGCAACGACTATAGAGACCATCATCGCCGGGGTCAGAACGACAACGACGATCGTTGAGTCATGGACTCGCAGCGCCGAACGCCACCCCGACGCGTTGATGATGATCGCCAAGCCAAAGGCTCGCCATGCTGGACTCCCCCTCATCAGGACGATAGATCCATCGACGGAATCCAAGCATTCACCTCTCGGTTATGCCGAGTGGTATGGCCCGAAGGTTTCAACCTCAAGGGCATCGTAAAGTTTGACGGGGAAAGAGATTCGAAAGCTTGGCTGCAGGTCTATGCCCTGGCGGTCAAAGCGGGCGGGGGCAATAAAAATGTGATGGCTAATTATCTGCCAGTCAATCTCACCCCCTCGACTCAAGCATGGATCACAGGACTTCCTGCGAACTCGGTGGACTCCTGGAGCAATCTTTGCGATCAATTTATCGCGAACTTCCAGGGGACCTACGAGAGGCTCGGCACCCCGTGGGACCTATATCGACTTCACGGAAGAAGGGGCGAGGCGAGAGATTTCATCCGGCGTTTCATGCAGAAGAAGAACACCATCAGGGACATATCTGATGTAGTGGTGGTGGCAGCCTTTCAGAAAGGGGTAAGTGATCTTGATCTAATCAAAAAATATCCAGAAAACCACCGGCCTCTATAAAGGAGATGTTCGCATTGGCTGATCGCTATGCCACGGCCACCGACGCCCTGGCCGAGTGCCAAGAAGATCGCCTGCAACAGAAGAACAAAGGCGACAGAGCCGAGTCCTCCAAGCACAAAGACAAAAAGCGGAAAGGCGAGGAGCTAGTTGCGGTAGTAGAATGCAACCGGCCCAGAGTCATGCGAAGGGAGGCACCCGACTACAATACCGTCATGGAGGCGATCTGTCCTTTCCACCCTAAAGGTAAACACGCCGCTAAAGACTACTTTACTCTGAAGCATTGTACGCTCGAAAGCAACAAGCAGCCGGCTCCAGCGAAGGAGGAGGCAGCCAAGAAGGACATTCCTGGCGAGGACGACTACCAAGAGCCCGAGCCCGAGCTAAACTACATATACGGGAGCTCCACCGGATACGAGTCCAAGCGGAAGCAAAAGCTTATCGCCAGGGAGATCAATGCGGGTCTAGGTAGTATGCATTGAAAACCGTGCAAGAAAACCCGGTATGTGTATGGGTTTTGGGTTAGCCCTTGCATGGCTGTGTGTGTGGGTTAATCCTAGCCCTTAGATGAGTGCTCTAGGGTTGAGGGACTCATCCAAGGGTGGTAGGTGGCCCAAGAGTAGTATAAATAGGGGTGGAGGGGTAGTCTCCTCCCCTTGAAGGTTTTTGAATGCTCCTTTGAGCTTTGCCCACATGAAAGTGAGGCTTTGTAACCTCTCCTTCCAGAAATGAAAGTTTTATACATCCAACTCTGAATTTATTTTGCACATTTACATTATGTCTTTACTTTACGCAATTTAAATTCAGTATTTACTTTCCCGCAATTACATTCTCGCAATTTACTTTCACGCAATTTGGATTTGCCTCCCCTCCTTCTAAATGCTGTTGATCTTGGATGTTTTGTGTGTGTTCATATGGTTTTACATCTCTTTTGCACTCTTGGATTGAGTAGAGAACATCTTTTCTTTCAAGTTCCAACTTTGTTCAGAACTTGTTCTTTGCGCAGTATTTAGTATTTGATTTTTATAAAAATATAGAAAAATAATTTTTAAGTGATTCTTATTGGAGGAGGTGCAGGACTCTGATATCCACCTGCAGAAAAAGTTTGGAGTTCACTTGTTGCACCGTTTGGGCGCCATGAGGTGAAAACCGAGCACTAAACTTTCTGCTCGAAGTTCTTGACCGACTGTGTTCTTCGATTTTTCTTGTTTTTTATGTAAGGATTTTTGAGGATAAATTTGGTGGAGTTCTTAAAAACTCTTATTCTCATAGGGATAAAAATTTTCAAAATTTTTTGAGCTGCATAAACCCACCAACCTCCTGTTCAAATTGAGGATAATTTCTGGAAATTCTGCTTTTGCTTTTCTGAAAGTGACTTTTGTGATTTGGATTGATCTCCTTTCTAAAAGCAAGAGTTGGATTGATTCCTCTTTATCTTGGGCACTAGACAATCAGGATTGTGACTAAAAAATCCCCACATATTTTATGGTACTTATTCATGCAAGCTAGGGGTACACATAGTTATCTAGTTTTTCGGGTTTTTTACGATTTCCTTTGACCGATCTTGTCGAGGTTTTTGTTGGAGTATTTTGGGGGAAAATTTATTTGCGACAATTCACCCCCCCTTTGTTCGCCAACTCGATCCTTCAATTGGTATCAGAGCCAGTTTTGCTCTTTCATAGATCTTGACCGGTCTCAAGAGCCATAGCGATGGACAAGTATTCCACCAAGCCTTCCATTTTTTTCTCGAGTCGATTTTCCATTTTGGAAGTCGCGCATGGAGTCATACATCACTGCCCAGGGCTTCCTGATATGGCAGAAGGTTAAACTCCCATATGAGGTTCCTGCCGATGAAAACGTCACGGCCGACAATATGGCTGACGTTGAGGCTAATGCTAAGGCAAGGAACATCCTCATGCAGTGTCTTAGCCGCAGTGAGTATGACAGGATTTCTCACCTTCGTTCTGCTCATGAGATTTGGGTGACCCTCAATGCTTACCATGAGGGCACTACCCAATTCAAGCGTGAGTTCAACAAGTTTGAACAGCACGCTGGTGAGAGTCTTAATGAGTGTTTCGGTCATTTTACCAAGATCTTGAGCGATCTTCGATCAGTTGGTTGTATATACCCTGACTCGGATAATGCTCGACATTTCTTGACCGCACTCGATTTGCGCGTTTGGGAGATGAAGGTGACCACCATCAAGGACACCACCGACCTGTCGACCTTGATTCTTGACAGCCTTTATTCCCGTCTCAAGACTCATGAGATCGACGTCGTCTCGCGGAAGATGAAATCTCAGTCGATGGCCTTGGTCACCGATCCCATTGGATCTTCCTTTTCTGACTCTTCTTTTGGTTTCTCTCTCTCCACCCTTTGCGAGCTAAGCGATGACCAACTGGAAAAATTTCCAGAAAATGAGCTTGCTCTTCTTGCTCGCAAATTTTCACATGCATACAAGAGGGTGAGAGAGAGGAAGAGAGGTGGGATAATCACATGTTTCGAGTGTGGTGGCCCCAATCACATTCGAGCTAAGCGCCCCAAGTGGAGAAGGGTAAAAGCGAACAAGGCGGTTCAAGCAAGAGCGACTACACCGACAAGAACCGCAACAAGAAGGCCCACTCGTGGCCGTGAAGAAGTACCACAACTTTGCCAGAACAAGAAGCTCTTTCACGGGTCCTCGCTGCGCTAGATGATATCGAGCTCTCCGACACGGAGGCGTGGAGCGACGAAGCGAGGATGAACCGCAAGAGAAGAAGAGCGGCGACTTCTCGGCATGTGCTTCATGGCAGGCGTCATTGAAGCAAGCGACTCCGAGCTGTACAACGACACGGATGAGGTACCCACCTACGATGAGTTAAATGCTGCCTTCTGTAAATTAGGCAAGTTTCATGCTAAGGCTAGGTCGAGGTGTTCTGAGTTAGAAAATGAAGTAGGTACCTTGACTCGGGAGTTAGCTTCACTTAGATCTTCTCCCTCCCGAGTCACTGATGACTGTGTTCTCTGTGATGTTGTTCTTGTGGAGTTGGAGAACCTAAAGACCATACATGATAGTGTGCTTGCTGAACTTGATGGTCTTAGGTTGAAGAATGCTAGCACTAGTTCTATTGATGCTACTCCTGTTGAGGCTAGTTTTCTTCATGCTCACTCTACTCCATCATGCTCTAATTGCCCTAAATTGCTTGCTGAAATTGATGCCATGAGTTCACACCTTAAGAAGCTTTCTGCTAGAAATGATGAACTTGAAATGCATGCTTCTAAGGACCTAGTCAGCTCATGTGAGGCTGTAGGCAACTAAAACTTGACAATGAATCCTTAAATGTCAAGTGTGCTAAACTTGCTAAGGACTTACTAGATAAGTCAAGAGAAAGTTGCTTGCGATGTTCTGTGATTGAGGGGGACTTGGATAAAATCCATGTCGAGCTTAGGAAGAAATTAGAAGACCAAGCCCATAGAATTAGAAATGCGTCTTGCGTTTCTTGTGAGGCCCTCAAGATAGAGGCAGCCGTGCTGAGGGAGAAAAATACACGTGCTAAGAGAGCTCATCTTTCTGGTTCTTCTTCTTCTTCCCCTTGTTCTTCTTGTGCTTCTTTCTTTCGAGATTGCCAGTATCTTATGAGCACTCTCGAGAAGTTTGTTGGAGGTAAGAAGAAGCTCAATCTTATTTTAGACCAATCCAAGATTAGTAGATTCAATCAAGGTCTAGGATTTGATCCCTTGGAGCACGCTCGGGCGCATCCTCCCACCATTGTGCGCGGCTCCAAGAGTGGTGAGATTGTGGTAGCTCCCAAAGTGAGTACCACCATGTTTAGGTCTACAGGGGTTGTCCATAGGACTTCTGACCAGAAGGGTGTTACTCTTGTTGCTTCTGTCTCTAGCAAGGCGAAGTACACATGCACTTTCTGTAAAAGGATGGTCACCTAGTAGATTTCTGCTTCAGGCGCGCCAAGATCAGTCGGCGTGAGCGTGTTGCTGCCCTTAAGGGTATTCAGGGTCATCCCCAGACTTTTAGTGCTCCTAAGGCACACACTGCTTCTAGACAGGTTAGAGAGTCGCCTATTTTTGGGCAGCGTCCAGGACTCGGTTTTCACTCTGTGTCTTCGAGTTTTAGTCCTGGAGCTGTTCGTAGTCAGTCTTTTCGTCGTCCTCTTGATATTCCTCGTTTTTCCCATTGAGGTAGATATCACCGGCGTGAGGTGTTTTCTGGTAGGAGATTTAGGCAGCCTCACTGGGATGGTCCAGCTTTTGCTTCACGGCGGACCAACCCAGTTCCAGCTCCTAGATCATCTACTAGAGTTGCTACTGCTCTTGTTAGTATTAAACGTCAGAGAGACACTCGAGTTCAGTCTTCTTCTGTGGCTGGTACTCTGAGGTGTCGAGTGGTTCAGTATTGGGTCCCCAAGTCTTCACTCTATCCCAGTACTGAGTCATCTTTCTCTCTTGTGTCTTGATCAGGTTCGTCGGATGGGGAAGGGCGATGTTTGGACTGTCGACTCCGGTTGTTCTCGTCATATGACCGGAGATTCTTGATGGTTCTCTTCCCTAGTCCGAGCCCCCGATGATGAGTTCATCACTTTCGGGGATGCTTCTTCAGGTAGAGTCATTGCTAAAGGTACCATCTGCATTAATGACAATTTCATTCTTAAAGATGTTGCCTTAGTGAGTAAGCTGCAATACAATTTGCTTTCTGTTTCTCAGCTTATTGATGACTCTTTAGAGGTGAGTTTCAAGAGTAGCGCCTGTAGAATCCTCGATTCTTCAGGAGGGTTAGATTGCGGGATTTCTAGATATGGGAGAGTCTTTCGTGCTAATTTTTCTTCTTCTTCTGGAGACTCTCTCCGTTGTTTGATTACTTCAGAGTCCCGTGATCTCTCCTTCTGACATAAGAGACTTGGTCATATTGGATTTGATCATTTGACCCGAGTTAGCAGTCATGACCTCATTCGTGGTTTGCCTAAACTCAAAATGGTCAAAGACTTAGTTTGCTCTCCTTGCCAACATGGCAAGATTGTTGCTTCTTCTCATCCCCCAGTCACTGTTGTGATGACCGATGCACCAGGATAGCTTAAGTGGTATGTTTTTATCATTGTTGATGATTTTTCGAGGTATTCTTGGGTGTTTTTCATGGCCTCGAAGGATGAGAACTTTTCTCACTTCAGGGGTTTGGTCAGTAGGTTATCTATTGAGCTCCCAAGTGCATTACGAGCTATATGCAGTGATAATGGCACAGAGTTCAAGAATTCCTACTTTGGATGGTGAGCCTGCTGATTTCTAGGAATTTCGGAGCATCATTGGCTCTCTCTTATATCTCACTGCATCGAGGCCGGACATACATTTCACTGTGTGTCTGTGCGCTCGATTTCAAGCTTCTCCTCGTGCTTCTCACCGCCAGGCGGTCAAGCGCATCTTTAGGTACCTTTGTGCTACCACTGATTATGGTATTTGGTACTCTTCTTCTTCTTGTCTATCTCTTAGAACCTTTTCCGATGCCGACTTTGCTGGCTGTAGGATAGATAGGAAGAGCACTTCTGTCACTTGCCAATTCATTGGCACTTCTCTTGTTTCTTGGTCATCTAGGAAGCAATGCAGGTTACCTGATCCACCCGAGGCCGAGTATATTCTTTGCGACCGATTCTTTGTAGCTGAGTTCTCTGGATGAGATCGACCTTGCGGGACTTTGGGTTAGATATACAGAGTGTGCTACTTTTCTTTGACAACACTTCTGCTATTTGCATTGCTAAAAACCCAGTGCAGCATTCCCAGACCAAACACATTGATATTAGATATCACTTCCTTAGAGACCATGTAGAGAAGGGGATATCGTGCTTGATTTGTAGAGTGACCTTGGTTAGCGATATCTTCACCAAGCCTTTGGATAGTTCGGGTTTGTTGCCACGAGGAGTGAGCTTGGGGTCGTGTGCCCTTACGACCTTACGTGAGGGGAGGCTGGCTTGTATATTATATATTATATTATTTTTCTTCCGGTTCTTCTTTCTTTTGTTTTGTTCTGGGTGCTATGAGTTTTTCTCTTTAGAGTTATGAGTTCACTTCACTTAGACTTCTGGCATGCTTCGGCATGGACCTCTCATCTTATGCTTCAGGATGCTATTCTTTTCTTCTTCTTGGTTGAGCTCACTCACAGACTTATAGGTCTAGCAGGTGTTGGGCCTCCTGGGTAGACAAGGTCTGTGTTTGCTCCTGTGTTGGAGTTCAAGAGTTAGCTGTCCTTTGTCAGTCATTGGGGAAGATGAGAGCGAGTTTGAGCCTAGTGTTCTCTGCTATCTTTTGTAAACTCTATAGCCATTCAGTTTGCAGTTTTTCAATCTTTCTCTCCTCTTTTTTGAGTTATTGGCTTCAATTGAGTTCATTTGGTTTTTTCTATGCCTAACTCTACTAATTACTCAATTTGTGCTTAAAATTGACTCACATGTTGAGGGAGAGTTTGAAAATCTGTTCATGCATTGCATATAGGCTGCATTTTTTTTGTTTTATGAGCTTTGTCTATATGCAATTGATTCAATCTTCATGTAATGCACCTTGCTACATCTTTGAAGAAAATCACTAGCTTAGGTCTATCCAAGTTCATCTATCATACTAAGCTTGTTAAAATCTGAAAATTGAAAATCTGAAATGAAAAACATGTTGCTTTTTCTTGTTAAGTTTCTTCTCTAGAGGTTTTTACCATGAATTGTGAATTTATGGAGTTCTCTATAGTCCCTATAGCAACTTGGGTGAAACTTGCTTGATCCATATTTTAGTCCTTCAAAATTGCTCATATGTGCTAAATTAAGAAAAATTTGACTCTCTTTTGTGCAAAATTGAACTCAACACTATATATTCTCGAGACTACCTCCCATTGCACTTGGGATGAACTTAGAATATATCGTGTATGACCAAGATCATTCTCTTAAGAGTTACTTTTGGGGTGATCGAACATGGCTTGAGTCAATCATTAAGAAATGCAAATAACAAAAACATAAGTGGGTAAAGAATGCAAATTATGTCAAACATTTGCACCCCGCTATGTCTTTCAAAATATCAAAGAAGAAGAATTTGCATGAATTGAAAAATGAGCTCGAAGGACTCTATATGCACTTCAAGATTCCCCAAAGTGTTGAGTAGGTTGAATTCTAGGTTTTCTATTTGATCCTATGAGTGGTGTTTGCTTCTAGCTTTGAAACTTTTGCTAAGTTTTGCACTTGTTCAAATCTTGCTAAAATAAAATCTTGTAAGCAAAGCTTGTGAGCAAAATGAATTTGTTCTTGGAGACATCCTAGTTCAGTCATTTTCTAAATTGACTAGCTTGGTGTCATATCTTGCATTTATGATCACTTGGATAATTCTCAAAGCTCACTTAGGATGCATTTCATGCATACATATATAAAGGGGGAGAAAATAAATAAAAATTTTGATGCCTATATTGCAAAAAGGGGGAGAAAATGTAGAAAAGGCATCTTCAAAGGAAAAATGTTAATCCACTTTGGTTCTTATGATCTTTGTGACAATTGCAAATTTTTATGATCATAAGCATATTCGAGTGTTCCTTGTGAGTTTTATTGGATCTTTTAGAGCTTTTGTTGAAAACTTGCTCTCTTTAAAGTTTAGCTCTAAAATCCCTTTTCTACCAACTTGGTCATGATCTTATTTCCTTATTCTGGACCAAGTTTGGCTTTGCATTCAAATTGCTTTCTTCTCTCTTATTCAAACTCAAAACTTATGCCTTTTCATGTGTTTGTCAATATACTCACCCAGTCTGGACCAAGTTTGGCTTTGCATTCAAATTGCTTTCTTCTCTCTTATTCAAACTCAAAACTTATGCCTTTTCATGTGTTTGTCAATATACTCACCAAGTCTGGACCAAGTTTGGCTTTGCATTCAAATATTCTATGAAAACCTTATTCATCATGTTCATGAAAGTAGGGACATTAGTTAATCCAAAGGACATGACTATAAACTCATAATGTCCATATCGTGTGGTGAATGCAATCTTAGGCACATCCTCAGCATGAATCTTTAATTGATGGTGAAAGACCGTGTGGAGGTCTATCCTTGTGTGTGATGAGTAATTGACGAGTTTTGAGCTTGGTTTGATTTGAATTGAATTGGATTTGAAGCAATTTGAGTGTTGGTTGCTCTTCTTAGTGCTACCGGCCTAGGGGTAGTAGCACCAGACCATTGAGAGCAATTATGATCGATTAATGATTTTGGGATAATCATTGAATATCTTTGTGGGCATTGCTATGTGAAAGGTTTTCCTTGTCTTTGATGGTTGCAGGCGTGGTGCTAGGTCATGGTGAGGCGGAGGATGACCGGGACTAGGCGAGGAGCGTCGGAGGTCCAGACGGTTGGGAGATCGCCAGAAGATGATCGGAGCCGGAGTCCGGGCAAGTCAAGAAGACAAGGAAAGGAGATGATGCTAGCTAGATGTCGCGTGGATCAATGAGGGCCGTTGGATTGAGGCCTAGTTGATAGGTTAGCGGGTCTAGGTAGTATGCTTTGAAAACCGTGCAAGAAAACCCGGTATGTGTGTGGGTTTTGGGTTAGCCCTTGCATGGCTGTGTGTGTGGGTTAATCCTAGCCCTTAGATGAGTGCTTTACGGTTGAGGGACTCATCCAAGGGTGGTAGGTGGCCCAAGAGTAGTATAAATAGGGGTGGAGGGGTAGCCTCCTCCCCTTGAAGGTTTTTGAATGCTCCTTTGAGCTTTGCCCACATAAAAGTGAGGCTTTGTAACCTCTCCTTCCAGAAATGAAAGTTTTATCCATCCAACTCTGAATTTATTTTGCACATTTATATTATGTCTTTACTTTACGCAATTTAAATTCAGCATTTATTTTCCCGTAATTACATTCTCGCAATTTACTTTCACACAATTTGGATTTGCCTCCCCTCCTTCTAAATTCTGTTGATCTTGGATGTTTTGAGTGTGTTCATATGGTTTTACATCTCTTTCGCACTCTTGGATTGAGTAGAGAACATCTTTTCTTTCAAGTTCCAACTTTGTTCAGAACTTGTTCTTTGAGCAGCATTTAGTATTTGATTTTTATAAAAATTTAGAAAAATCCTTTTTAAGTGATTCTTGTTTGAGGAGTTGCGGGACTCTGATATCCACCTGCAAAAAGCTTTTGAGTTCACTTGTTGCACCGTTTGGGCGCCATGAGGTGAAAACCGAGCCCAAATCTTTCTGCTCGAAGTTCTTGACTGACTGTGTTCTTCGATTTTTCTTGTTTTTTCTGTAAGGCTTTTTGACGATAAATTTTGTGGAGTTCTTAACGACTCTTCTTCTCATAGGGAGAGAAATTCTCAAAAAATTTTGAGCTGCAGAAACGCACCAACCTCCTGTTCAAATTGAGGACAATTTCTGGAAATTCTGCTTTTGTTTTCTGAAAGTGACTTTTGTGATTTGAATTGATGTCCTTTCTAAAAGCAAGAGTTGGATTGATTCCTCTTTATCTTGGACACTAGACAATCAGGATTGTGACTAAAAAATCTCCACATATTTTATGGTACTTATCCATGCAAGCTAGGGGTACACATAGTTATCTAGTTTTTTTGGGTTTTTTACGATTTCCTTTGACCGATCTTGTCGAGGTTTTTGTTGGAGTATTTTGGGGGAAAATTTATTTGCGACCATTCACCCCCCCTCTGTTCGCCATCTCGATCCTTCAGATGGTAACCTAATCGAAGATCAATCTTGGAGAAGACTCCAGCTCCTCTTAGCTGATAAAATAAATCATCGATACTGGGTAGCAGATACTTATTCTTTATCATCACTTCATTAAGTGCACGATAATCAATACACATCCTTAAACTTTCATCTTTCTTTCTAACAAACAAAAACAGGTGCTCCTTACAGCGATGAACTAGGCCTAACGAAACCTTTCTCTAGCAACTCTTCAATATGTTTCTTCATCTCTACTAGCTCATAGGTAGGCATTCGATACAGTCTCTTGGCTATTGGGACTGTACCAAGCATCAATTTAATTATAAACTCAATTTCTTGGTTTGGCGATATACCAGGCAAATCCTCAGGAAAGACATCTGAGTGTCCACTAACTGCTGATACTTCTTCTAAACTAACAGCTTTTGCATTATTGACCATCAACTAACCATCACGAACTATGGTAGCTTGAAATTCCATGTTTTCTCCTGTAGGGCTTTCAACTGATACTATTCTACAACCACAATCCAAAATAGCCTTATGCTTGGACAACTAATCCATGCTAAGGTCACATCTAGGGTCTGGGTACCCAGGTTCGCTTGGAACTCTATTCTATCAATAAGCAACTTAACTCCAGAATATCCTTGATCAGATCGGAGTTCTGATCCAGGGGATTGGACTAGCAGTACACACTTAAGGTTCATAACATCCAACCCATTAATTCTCTATAGCAAAAGCTCGAGAAACAAAAAATGCGAATCTCTAGAATCAAACAAAACTATTATAGGTACTAAGTTAACCAGGAACATACCCAGTACGATGTCTGATGCCTCCTGAATTCCATCCGTTGTGATGTGGTTAACTCGACCTATCACTGTGACCTGGGGCATAACTCCAGCTTGATTTGATCCACGATTCACTCCTGGTGTAGGTGCCTCTACCGGTGTAGAACCAAGGTTAGAGCAAACAGGTGTGACACCTCCCCTCTTAGGATAGTTATTGGCAAAATGTCCCGGCTCCTAGCAACTATAACAACACTTGACTGAAGTCTGTTGATTTGCTCCTAGCGCATCGATTGCTTGAGTAGGCGTCTGGAAACTTTGACTAGATGGACGCGATGCCAGAGATGATGTCTTGGTTGAAGCCTATGGCTGAAATCTTGCATATTGTTGAGGAATCATTCTCGATCTCAACTGATTTGGTCATTCTCCTTGATGAGCCATCCTGCGCTTGCGATCTACACCAATTTCTTTGTGCTTGTCTTCTAAGATTAAAGCCTTATTAATCACGCACAAACTCCTAGAAATCAGGAAAGTTATGGGTAATTAACCCAACTTGCAGTCCAAAATTCATTCCCTTCATGAAGCGAGACTGTCATGCTTAGGGGTGAAAACGAGTCGGATAATTCCTGTACGATCTGGAACCGGATCCAAGCGGAATCAGTTCGGGAAGAAAATAAACTATCCAGTCGAACACAGAAATGGATCCAGATAATTAAATCCAAATACGGGATTGGATCCAGAGTGGTCAATATTCGGATAATATGAGACGAACCGGGTATCCAATAATTACTCAGTTCGGATATCCGGATGGCCCTTCTCCATTAGACATATCTCCCTTCGGCTGCACCAATTGCCCCTGGCCGAGTGCCTCCCCTCACTTGGTAGGGTTTCTCTTTCTTCGCGCCGACCTCACTGCTGCCATGCGCCCGTGCCTCCACCTCCCCGGCTCCTCTTCCTCCCTCGCCGCCCTCCTCCTAACCGAAGCACCCCTGCCCCCGCATCTCCTGGAGCTACACTTTTTACCCTGATTTGGCTCCTCGTTCAGGTAGATTTTGCATGGTTGGGTGTATTGGGCAGGCAAGGTGCTGGAGAGGTTCGCGGATGGAGGCACTCCATTCGTTGCCGAGGCACCCTCCCAAGTACGGCAGCACCGTTGTCCAGGTTCGTGCTCTAGTACCCTCACGCTCGAGGATTTGGTTACGAGCTCCTCAAGCCAACTGTCTGCTTGTTTGTTGGCATCTATCTCTGTTCATATCCCAAAATCGATAGTTTCGTGGCTGCAGGGTAGATTTCGTTTGTCCAGTCTTAAGTTCTTTTGCTCACTGTAAGAAGCTCAGGGTTTATATGTTAGGGTGAATTATTTAAGGGAAAAATGATCAACATTTGAATTTTACTACCATTACTGTATTCTGTGTAGAATATATCAGCTAATTCCAGCAAAAGAAAATATTCTGTGCAAGAACATGGTGTTGAAATGAGGTGTCCCCCTTCTTTTAAAAGAAGAATTTGCAATTGTCACAAGTAGATGAATGTGATGTTTGATTATCAATAGGGGGATGGACGTGCATCTTCTGTTGGTGGGGACCTAAAGATGTTCTATGAAGGTAAATCAGGTGTGAATTTTACAGTCTAACAATCACACAACATGCCTTCAGATTGTTTTCTCAAATCTAGCTGTAATTTGAATTTGCATATAACAAATCATCAGATAAGATCTATTAATAGAACTTCTTTTGCAGATGATTCCTGCCTTGAGGTTGGGTATATGATGTATTGGCTCCGCTATCACATTCGTACATATAAGAAAATCATGGTGATGCTCCCTTACATGTTCATCAGAGGACTTCTGTTTACCTCGTTGGAACAATTTTGCACTCAAAACTCTATGGTTCTACATTAATGTAGGTGGATCTTGTTAATGGGCTTGTCATGGGTGGAGGTGCTGCTATGGTTGCTCCTCTAAAGTTTGCAGTAGTCACAGAGAAAACAGTATGACACTTGTCTAATTTATTGGAGCCTTATTTATGTCTTATTGCTTATAAATTTGTTTATTGATTCCTCAATTCTTTTTTCAATCCGTTTCACCTTCTTGAAATCCTTATGATCGTATTGGCAAATAGCAAACCTGTACTTTTGTAAACCTTTTCCTTTGATTTGTTGTTTTATAACAGTCTATGAACAATAGATAACATATATCTATGTTTGGAAGGCAATCCATTTTATTTCTTGAATCCTATTGGTTGTAAAATTGTTTGGAGATTCTCATAGGACCATTGTTATTTGTGTAGGTGTTTGCCACTGCTGAGGTGAGTGTTGGATTACACACAGATTGTAGCTTTTCTTATATCCATTCTCGGCTCTCTGGAT
This sequence comes from Otatea glauca, assembly GCA_036346275.1. NCBI lineage: Eukaryota > Viridiplantae > Streptophyta > Magnoliopsida > Poales > Poaceae > Otatea > Otatea glauca. The sequence continues at coordinate 7,252,448 of CM070717.1, read as the reverse complement.
ATTTAGGTAAGCATTATCTGTATATCTTTATCTGTTTCTGACCTGAATCTGTTATGTATCCATCCTGTATCCATATCCTGAATAACTCAGATTCGTATCTGTATCCATCTAGCCCGTATCCAATTCTCAATCTAGAAAAAAATATGGGTTAGGATACGGGAAGAGCAATATCTTCCCGTATCTGACCCGTTTTCACCCCTAGTCTTGCTTTATCAGTAGCAACATCTTCAAGAGCATAGCGTGCAAGATGTATAAACTTATTCAAATACTCTGCCACTGACCAGCTTCCTTGCTTAAGTGCCCTAAATTCCTCTTTCTTCAAATCCATTATTCCTTCAGGTACGTGGTACTGGCAGAACGTAGTAGTGAACTCTTCCTAGGTGATCTCTTGTGGGGCTTCATGTGCAGCACAATAGTTCTCTCACTATTCAGCAGCAGTTCCTTCTAACTAATTAGAAGCATAGAGAACCTTCTCATTGCCTTCACACTGAGTAATGTGTAACTTCCTTTCAATAGTCCTCAGCCAAATCATCAGCTTCCAAAGGATTCACATTTCCTGAGAATGTTGGCGGACAGGCCTCCATGAAATCCGACAAATTTGAGTAGGGATGAGGTTCATTGACGGTAGCTTGAGTTGTGATATTCTGCACTTGCTTCATTATGGTTTGTATCAACTGATTATGAGTAGCAAGAAAAGCTCCCAAGTTCTGCATATCCACTAGCGGCGACGGTTGAGGGAATGTTTCATCATTGGTGTTGTCATTGGATCGGCTTTCACTTCCATAAGCTCCCTTGTTTCCACGAATCTGCACCATATGCTTGATTGCTTCACAGGGTTAGGAAAGAGGGAAACATCATAGATAAGGAGCAAGAATAATTCAGGGGAGATATGTTTAACCAAACAACTTAAGCAATCATTATTAATAACTTGGTATGGTTGCTTACAAAAGCCTAAGGGCAATGCAATACATACTGCACACTCAGTAAATATAAAAGATCCAAACCAACTTAAGCACACAAAGCTAATGACTATATGGGCGACAATGCCTAACTTAAGCAGACGCGACTCAAAACAAGAGTCTCAACTTGATATTCAAAGCACTGGTCTTCTAGCTTTGGAACACTTTTTCGATCCACTACTTGAGCTCAGTGTTTCTTTTCTTCATGGTCCTCCGGGTTAGCAACAAGCATTCAGTGCTTTCTCCTTAGGTATGGAATTTCGTCATCTACTATAGACAACACAGGTAAGATTTCAGCTTGATCCAGTAAGTTAAAGAGAAGATAATTTCAACGAAAGGAAAAAGAATAGAAGAATAAGATGAGTTAAGAACTTATTATTATTTCAAGTTAAGTTTTTACCTTAGAATAATAATTTTGAAGATCCTAAATAGACAACCAAACTATTTAGGGTCAAGACCTACAGTCAATATGGCTCTGATACCACCTCTGTTGGGACTCGAATATGCAAATTCGGACCCTCTGTATATATCGCACTAGTGATCACGCTAGTGCACACAGGCTCAACATACATGAATATCACATTCATACATAGTGGGAACATAGTCAAAGACTTCATATATTAAATATAAACCTATTGGCTGACCTTATGATCAACTTACATGACTTTGCTACGCAGTGCTAACTATGTATAATAGAGTAAACTGCAGTGGAACAGAAATGTAGATGACCTCTTAGTATACCACAGGCAACTGACCAGACTCGCACTCTAGACATTCGTGTTCTCCTATTACTCCTCCAAAACTTGTGTACATTCCTCTTCAATTGGTGATTTTATTGTTGGCAAGGGTGAGTACATAAAGCACTCAACAAGTTGTGCACAGAATACAATCCTAACATAGCTATATGCAAGGCTTATTCCAAATGAATGGCTGATATGGTTATTTTGCAGTAAAGCAGCATTTATAAATGAATACAATAAATAGATTAAAATAACAGTAAAACAAATAACAATAATAAGTAATTTGTAGGTATTTCTCAAGTAAACATAGTATCCAGTCCTAAGTCATATCCAAACTTTCCACCGACATCCAGCCTTCTCATCCAAGATTTCATTTTACAAAATCTACCCCTTGACTATAATTCCTGAGCATGCTCAATACCATGAGCACAGCTATCCGAATAGATTTTACACTCTGCAGAGGTTATGCACTTTACCCACAAGACATGACCAAATTCCTTTTGCCTCTAATTTCACGCTACCTTTGGCGATCGGCCAAGAGGTCATGACAAAATCTTTCAAAACCTTTATCCTAACACTGACGCTCGTGGTAAGCCATATACTATCCATTTCCTTAGCGGTGGTGAAGTATAGGACTGACATACCGTTGGACCAACGTAAGACCCAAGTACACCACATCCTCCTCCATAACCACACTCCGTGTGATTATCCACCTTAGGTATCAAATGTCAAGATATCGGTAATCTTACTTGGTTAGGTCCGTTCTATTCTAGACATGTGGTTGCATGTTTGACTCAGTTCAAAGGCTTGCAAGGTTAAGTCCTTAATTGACTGAGGCAAGACTTCCACAACCCAACCATATTACTGGCCCACCTTGGCAACCTGCCCCTTGCCACTTGCCTCAATCTAAATCATTATCACCCCAATTCATTACCATGCACCACATGCCATCAACAAATCAACATCATTGTGAGACAACAATATGTGTCAACACAACTCAACATCATCGTGTGACAACACCTAACACACCTTCTCATAAAACATATTCCATATTCCATTAATCAAGATTGATTTTGATATTTCAAAAGACATGAGTTGTACGTGGCATGGCTAAGCAAAACTACTTGCAATCTAACCATCCCATATTGATCACTGATAGCAACCAGCTAGTAATGAACCATCCTAGGGTGGCAAATAATCATGGCATATAAATACAAGGTAGGTATAATCCAAATGAGTTGAACAACTATATCCCAAACTAATTTGAAAACAATTCTATACATGAAATAACATGCATAATTTAAAACAACATAGCAATTTTGTAAAATTGGGTTCAACATGATCAAAGCACAGAAAAGGTATTTGTCCTGTTCTAGACCTTGCTCTTGGAGTAGTTGTTGGAAATATGCCCTAAAGGCAATCATAGAGATGATTATATTTCCATAAATGTTCGTAAACTAAGATATTGTTCTTTGAACATGGATATTGATTAACATGTATGTGACTTGTTTGTGAAACTCTATATTTATCTTTATGATGTTCATTCTAAAAGGGGTCCCTAGTCGATAATCATACGAGGACATATATTAGTAGACTAGCATATGTTCTGGTCGATGGCCACGTTTCACATGTCATAGATATGAATATATCAAACCAATAATATGGACACATGTGTAAGTTCAAGCTCCATTAGTTTTGGTGATTGGTTTAATATTAATGTTTAATCATTGTTTAATGACAAATCTAATCATTATGAGACTAACATGATTAATTGAGCTACATTCTTATTAGTCTCAAATTTGGATGGAAAATGGAAAACCCAAGGTATGCATTCGTATTCATTTCTATTGTCTTAATGCATACTTAGGATTCAAGTTAAAAGATAAACTCTTCCATTGCTTTAGTCTAAATATGTGCATTATGTTTTCAAATCAATAAATACATGAATGCACACATCTAGGGGGAGTTCATAAATTAACTTAACGTTTCAATTGTATTAATCTATGTCCTATTGCTAAATAACATATAAATGATCAAGACTTTGAAAAAAATTAATCTTTTGAGTATATATAACTTGTGTAGTTATGTATACTCATGTCAATTTAAATTGAATTTAAATTGTCTTTCAATCAATCAAAGAACATTTCATCATGTGTTGATGGTGTCTCTTTGTTGATTAAGGACAAGCGGAAAGTTCTTGAGTATAATGAAGCATTAGTTGCATCAAAGTACTCAAGACACAATTAATCTTTTCAAATTGATTTGGGTTGTGCTTAATCGATCTTAGAGGCATCCATTATGTGTTAATAGAGTGCAAGTGATGATTGAGGCAACCATTTTTGTTGGACTAACGAACTTCAATGAGTTGTGAAGTAGGTTGAGTCCAAGATAAAGAATCGGGAACGAGAAGTCATCATGTGTTGATGAGCTTCAAGAGGTGATCCCAAAGTGAAGAGAAGGGCTAGAGAAGGTTCATTATGTGTTGATGAATAAGAAGAAGAAGATTCGATCCTGGAGAGAAGATGATTGGAAATCATAAAAGCTCCAAGTGGATCGCTAGAGGCAAAGGTATGACTAGCTAGGGCTAAGGATTTGTTCCTAGTCTTTTATCGGTCTCGGTGTTTGGATGGGAGACCGGATTGCTAGTTAGGTGCCGTACCATTAAGAGGGGTTGAGTCTTTTAGCTTGAGCTTCATCATGTGTTGATGAACTCAATCTGGTTCACTCTAGCTCACTCTCTTGATCGGATTTTTGCATGGAGCTAACCATTTGGCACGTGTTGCGAATGGGTGAAGCTCGTGCATTGGTTTTTGCATGATGCTTTGATTTCCATGTGTTGCAAATGGGAGAAGCTAATGCTTGCTTCTTATTTGAATTCTAAATTTGTTTTGATATTGCTTGGAGATAAGTCTTGCAAGTGTTGCAAAAGAAGAGAGCTCAAGCAATTTGGTTTAAAGTGGTTGCATGGAGCTAGAGATTTGCATGTGTTGCAAATAGAGAGCTTATGCACTTGAGTGTGTTTTTATTGTTTGCATTGAGCTAAGTTTTGAGGATCTGACTCCTGATTGGGCCAGAAATATCCAACCCATTTTGACCCCTAGGTGCAGCTTCACCTGGGTTAGAAAAAATGTTTCTCTTGCTACTCTAATAATTTACAAACTCAAATTTGACTAGAGTGTATATGAACGAGGGTTGTTTTTAGCACTGAGGTTCTTTCTTGTCTTTTTAGTTTAAACCGGTACGATGCCCGTGTGTTGCAACGGGATCCCAAAAGAAGGTGATACATATTATAAAATGTGACCCAAATCTTACAATAAATAATAAAAAGAGGAAGGCAATACATGAACATGTGAAGGAAGCTCTCGATTGGCAGGTGGATTAATAAGAGATTGAGATATTTGTTTCTTTAATAGCAACATGTGTAGATGAGGTCAAGATATCTACTGATTGGAATAGACTGAGGGAGTGACTCATCCTAGATAAGTGAATACATTAGGTCCAGATCCATCCTCTCACACTTGACATCTCCCATTCCTTGTCTCCCCTCGCCTCCTCACACTACCTGCGCTCTTCTAGCATTCCTTGCGAGTCACCGTCCCAGCTTCTCCCATCGTGCCACTCTTGCCTCCCCTCCCCTCACCGCCGTTGCCGCTGATGAAAGTTTAAGCTCCATTAAGTTGGTTTTGGTGTTAGTGACAAATCCAATATTGAGATTAACTCTTTTGATAATATAATATTGATTAGTCTCAATTGTTAATTAATGACAAATCTTTTGTGAGACTAACTCTTTTGTTGAGCTTAACTCTTATTAGTCTCTTTTGGATGAAAAAGTTGGAAATATCAAAGGTATGCATTCGAGTTCATATTATCATATTCTATTTTATTCTTTGATGTCAAATATGTTATGATTTTATTGATAAATCTAAATGTGAGACTAACGTGTTTATTGAGTATATTTTTGAATAGTCTCATGAAAAAGAAAAATGGAAATCCAAAAGATATCTAGATACATTTCTTAGATTCAAGATAAAGGGTGAACCATTGTTTTAACTTTAAGATGTGCATTTTGTTTCTGACTCTAATATACATGAATGCATACATTTAGGGGGAGTTCATGCTTTACCTTGATGTTTCAATAGTATTGATCTAATTTATCTTTCTATATCAAGGATCATTACTTCGAAACAATCCCTTGAGTATATTTAACTTGTGTAGTTGTAGTATACTCATGGCAATATAGGATAAACTCCAAAGCAATCTCAAATTGATTATGTGCATATTGATTCCAAGTTCAATTATTTATATGCACATCTAAGCAATAGAGTTTATTCTATAATTAATGATCTTAAGAATGTTGATCCCTTTCCACAACTCCATATAAATTGGATCATTACTTTTAGATTCCATCGAATTGAGTATATGAAACTTATGTAGTTAATATATACTGATGACAATTTAAATACAATTTAAATTGTGTTCGGTTGCTATTCAATCAACAAAGAACTAGTAATGTGTTGATGGTTCACTTTGTTGATCCTAGGGCAATCGAAAGTTTTTGTGTATATGAAGCATTAGTTGCATCAAAGTACTCAAGATACCTTTAAATCATTCAAATTGATTAGGGTTGTGCTCAAATTGATTGTGAGGGCATCCATTATGTGTTAATGGAGCGTAGTTGATGATTAAGGCAACCATGTTTATTGGACTAACAATCTTCCAAAAGTTGTGAAATAGATTGAGTCAAAGAAAATGAAGAATCGGGAAGAAGAAGTCATCATATGTTGATGAGCTTCAAGAATAAATCCTGAAGTGAAGTGAAGCTAGAGAAGGTTCATCATGTGTTGATGAACAAGAAGAAAGGACCCGGCTTAGAGAGAAGATGATGAAAATCATAAAAGCTCTAAGTGGATGTGATAGAGGCAAAGGTATAACTAGTTAGGGCTAAGGATGTGTTCCTAGTCTTTTACCAGTCTCGGTGTTTGGATGGGAGACCAGATTGCTAGTTAGGTGCCGTACTGTTAAGAGGGGTTGAGTCATTTAACTTGAGCTTCATCATGTGTTGATGAACTCAATCCGGTTCACAGAGTTCACTCTCTATTTGGTTTTTGTATGAGCTAAGGATTTGCATGTGTTGCAAATAAGAGAGCTCATGCTTACTTCTTATTGAATCTTGATTTGGTTTTTGCATAGAGCTATGGATTTGCATGTATTGCAAAAAGGGAGATAGCTTATGCAAGTTGATTTAAGTGGTTGTCTGTATGGAGCTAGATATTTGCATGTGTTGTAAATAGAGAGCTCATCCTTCGGAGTCTTAGCTTGTTGCTTGATCATTTGTTGATCACCACAAAGGCCAAAATAGGTTTATGCTTTGTGTTTGCAAAATATGGTTTAATTGAATCTTATCTTGGAGCATGTGAGAATAGGGTTTGCAAATGTGTTTACAAATTGGTTTGATCATGTGTTGATCATCACATGGCTCAAAGATATGACCTTGATTGCTCTCGTTTGCAAGATTTATATTTGCAAATGAGTTTTGCAAAATATTTGTGTTCATGCATTTGATATTGGAGCATGTGATTAGAATTTGCAAATGTATTTTTCCAAAAATGTTTTGATCATGAGTTGATCATCACATGGATAAATATTTGATCTTGTTGACTCTCTCTAGCTTGTAGTCACTCTCTTGATCAAGTCTATGTGAGGGATTTCGAGAAATCAAATTTTAGACTTGAATGACTACATTAGAGTCTTTGTTTTTGTGATATTTAAAAATATCTATGGTTGCTTAAATCTTGAAAATGGGTGGAGATTGTAGCCCTCGTGATAAGCTTCACATAGAATCAAAGATCACCTAAATCGAAGTTCGGAGTAAAAAGTTATGACCGTTTAAAAATTCTAGAGAGGTGTTTTTTGGTGGAAATGGCCGGTGCTACCGGTCCAAGATGGGCGGTAGTACCGAGGTATTGTAGTAACGGCTAGTTTTTAGTATTTTTAATGCACAAATGTGACCGTTTGCCTAGAGGCCGTTGCTACCGGCACTAGTAGGGCGGTAGCACCGGGTTTGCTGCACTTTTTGCCCGTTTTATCCCCCAACGGCTAGTTTTCTTTGGAGAGGCTACAAAAGGAGCCTTGGGGGCTAGCATTTGGTTGTTGTTGGCCTTGTTGAGCATTTGGGTGGTGTTGTGCATGTGTTGCACTCCCATATTTGGTTTTTGAGCTAAGAGTGAGCCCTATTTTCATGTGTTGCATTTAGGAGAGGATTGAGAGCCTCTTGTGCATGTGTTGTACTTGAGGGAAGCCTTGTGCATGTGTTGCACTCGGTGATCACCCTTGTGCATGTGTTGCAATTGGTGAGGATCAAGCTAAAGGGCTTGACTTGTTACTCTTGGTGTTTACCGACACCTAGAAGGCGTATGGAGGCGTTGTGCGCGGTGACTTTCTCAAGGAGATTGTGAGAAGGTACGGCAAAGTTGTGAAGGTTGGAGCTCGCCTACCCGGAGGGGGAAAGAGCTACCACTAGTGGAATCGAGGCGGGTGCTCAATTCGTGGAGCCGGTCCAAAGTGGTTTGGGCTTGTCTCAACGTGGATTAGGGGAGACCGGCAAGTCTCCGAACACCACGGTAAAAAGTGTTGTGTCTCCTTGTGTATGCTTGCAATTCCTTATTTACATTGTTGCAATTTACATTCATATAATTAAATTGCTTGCTTGTCTTTAGGATTGTAATTTATTGGTAGAGACATAATTAGCTAGTGCACTTAGTGAGCTTAGTTGATTTAGGCTTTAATTGTCAAAACCTTAGTTTATCACTTCCGCATCATTTATCGTTTAGGTTTTGACATAGGGGTACTTAGGTGTTCGTATAATTAGAGAAGAAATTTTTATAACCTCCTATGCACCCCCTCTAGTCGGCATCCTCGATCTTACAGCCGAGTTCCCTACCTTGTTTGCCCCTGTTCCCCCTACATGCCTATGTGCAACCGCCATTATCTACGGGCTGTCGTCACCTCGTCTCCACACGTACCACCCCCGCCTCCCTACTCCATGCGCCACCATGTTGCATCCAATCCTCTCGTATCCTGCACAAGGCAGCGCCCAGCAGCGCAGCCACCCTCCTCTCCTCTTACTCATGTCCTCTACCGTCCCCTCTCTCCCTGTCTTGCCTCCTCTCACTCCTCATGCCCTCTACCATACCTCCTTCTCCTCCTATCCTTAGGATGTTTCACCTCCCCTCTTTTCCTCCTCTCACACCCCTCGCACTCCACCCTACCTCCTCCTTGGGCATTTGCCATCGCCACTGATTCTATAATGTGAGGACTCATCATGGCGAGCCCTTGGCCTCTGACGATAGGTACAATCCCACCCCCGCTCCAATCCAATTTAGTGTCAGCTATGGTTTTGATTTTGATCAAATTTCTGAGGAATTTTTTGTGAGTATAGGGTGTTGCGGTGATGCAAGATGGGGGAAAACGACTACTCACTAGTGATCCTGAAGAGGAAGATGGCAGTATCGATGGCCATAAGGCAATGGGAGGCGCTGAAGCTAGGACGATAGCATCGTGCGATGTGGTTGAGTTAAGCGAGGAGGCAGCATCACTTGCACGACGGATGGGGAGTAGGAGGCACCGGCGGTACAAGGATGGAATACGATGAAGAGGATTCTGTACGGGGAACAAGAGACGATGGCTTAGGGAGAGAAGGACACTGTTGTCTCTTCCTCTTCCTTGTGCGTTGTTGTCGCCACCTATAACACCCTGAAATTTACTCTAATTTTGGAGTATTTTTTATTTTTGAGAATTTCTAAGAATTTAATTGGATTTATTCATTTATGACCTTTCTTGCATTTAATTAAAATAATACAAAAGTTAATACAAAGTTTTGCTGGAAATATTTTATTTGAGTTCCAAATGTCCCAAAGTATTTTCTAGAATTTTTCTGGATTTTTCCGGGTATTTTGCTATTTATTTTGTCTTTGTTTAATTACCGGAATTATTTTAAATGAAAAAGGATTTAAAAACAGGAATGAATAGTATTGGGCCAGCCCAGCACTGTGCTCAGCCCGGCCCAGCGTGCCAGAAACCCTAGCCGCCGCGTATCTGCACCGTCGGATCGGGATCCAATGGCTGCTGTTGCGCCGCGTCGTCCGCGCGTGCGCCTTCGGATCATCGCCGCACGGACGGTCAGGATTGCGCCACGTCGCTTCTTCCTCGCGGGATCACCGGAGAGACGTGGGCATTGATGGCTGTGAGTTTCGTCGGCGGGTTTCACGCACGTCGAGGCAACTTTTAAGTATCCATTGAGTGCGTCGTGTAGAGCTTCTCTCGCCGCTCCTTTTGACTCCTTGTACGCACGCCGAGACGCCCTGAGACTCCGCAGTAGCTCGCTGTAGTTGCCGCACCGCCCCGCCGTTGTTCTTGCCTTATTCCGCCGCCGCCGATTCCTCTCCGCCGTCGCCAAGGTCACCGGAGTGACGCTCTCGCCAAGCCGCATCGAACGAGCCAGTTCTACATGCCGGAGAAGCCCCATAGCACCGTTGGCTGCGTTGTCTTCCCCAGCTCCGGCAACCTTCGCTTCCCCGTCACCGTCGACTTCGTCAAGCATTGCCGACCGTCCGATCTGCATCGTGCGATTCTAGTACTTCCACGTCGCAGATCTCCTCGTTTTCCCAGCGTTAATCTTGACCGTAGATGTGTAGATTGAACGGCGGTGATTAGATCTAGTTTCTGCGCTTTGTTTTAGTCTCAACCGTTGGATCGATAGTGTATGCGTGAGATTATGCCGCGTAGTTTGATGAATAGTAAACAGCTCGGGTACCGTGGGCTGTTGGATTAGATCTAAACGGTAGCTGTGGGTTGAACTGTGGCGCGCAGATCCGTGCCGTTGAAATTTGAACGAGCGGCGGAGATGACGCCGTGCCCTCGCTGAATCGCGTATGGACGCGTGTGCATCTTTGATCGAGGATCGGACCAATCTCGGCCGTTGGATTCAATCCAGTCGTTGGATGCTCGACACGTGTACTCGAGATGCGAACCGTCGCCGAGCTCACGCGCAGGAGATCTGACCGTTGATCTCTTGACGGCCGTAATTGTGCCACGTGGTTGAGATCTGGCCGTTGGTTGGGATCAGCCGAGATAGTGACATGTGTCGTGCATGAATCTCGAGGCAATCGGCTGACGTCAGTGCTGATGTCATCTAGTGGGGGCTAGGCGCACTGTTCTGTGGACCGAGTCCACGGTGGACCGACCCGAGCTGTGGACTGGGTCCATAGACCGAGGTGACGTGGCTGCACCAGAATGCGCCACGTGTCAGCTGAAGTCAAGCTGACGCAAAAAATCGTTTTTTCTATTGAAAAATAATTATGTTAATTCGGTCTATTATGTTTAATATACTTGCATACTTTGAAAAGCCATAACTTTCGCATTAACTCCTATTGAGCTGATTCCAATTTCTAAAAATTTGTAAAATCAAGATCTATTTATTGCTGAATTTTTTGGAATGTTTAGAGTTGAGCTTGCTCTCTGTAAACTATATTTATCGTGTATTTATTTATTTCGAGTAGACGTTGATTTGCTCGGAAAGCTTTGCGAGAGAATTTCCAGCGCAAGACCAAGCTCCAGATCATGATCAGCAACTCTTTGAAGGCAAGTGATGCTTTGGCCATTTTGATCCCAGTTTCTTTTGAACATATATTTTGCTTTAAAACTATGCATGTTAAATTAATTAAAATATATTTAAATGAATTTGGATAATTTATCTAATCAACCCATACTGTTAATGTCACCTTGAAATTACTACTTGTATGCCTTTAAATCATTGTCCACCCTAAGGTTATTCATATCTGTTGGATGTTAATATGATGCCAACACGGGAGGCTAGACCGTGAATAGATGCTTAGCCTTGCAACGAATCATCAATGATCTTTCGAAATACTACAATATTGATTAATGAAATCTTGAATGTATTTTGAAAGTGGTGTGATGATGCCACATGATGAGATTGAGGTTCGAGAGACACGTGTGGTTACTTGCGATGTTGAGTTATTCTTGGCATGTGTTGCACAATAATCAACGGGGTGGGAAATGATTTAGACTGGGGCAAGTGGCAAGAGGCTGTGTGCCAGGTGGGCCTGTGTCGCAATGGGTTGATAAGTGATGTGAGTGTGTGTGCCACACAGGGTTGTGTGCCACCGTTGAGTGTTGGAAGTCTTGCCTTGGTCAGTTAAGGACTTCACCTTGCAAGCCTTGGATCTGAGTCACCCGTACAACCACATGTCTGATATGGGACAGACCTAGTTGATTAGGGTTCTGATATCTTTTCTCTGATACCTCAGGGTGACGATACAGGAGTGTATCGTGCGGGAGCGTACTGTCTTGTGGCTTGGTACCCATCCAGCGGTGTTGGCACATTCTATACTTGGTGACAACTGCGTGAGAGGAGTGATAGCGAAGGCAACAGGAGAGGTTCATTGGTTAAGGTAGAGGTTCTTGAAAGGCTTTGTTACGGACGGTCACTGTGTGGTGAATGGTCAGATCTTATGGGTAAAGTGTACAACCTCTGCAGTGTAAAATCTATTCGAATAGCCGAGTCCGCGGTATTGGACATTGCTCGGGGTTCTGATCAAGGGTTAGATCTTCAAAAATAAAAATGTGGATTGGGTGGCTGTGTGCCAATGCTAAAATGAGTCATTTAAGGTGTGCGAAAATCTTTGAAGAAAAACCATTTGAAGAACTTAGCATTATATATAGTCTGTTTCAACGCTTTTAATCTAAGTAAGATATAAGTTTAAAATGATGTTTGATGCAAAAGAACCAAGTAAGCCAATTCTTTGGAATAAGCCTTGCATATAGTAATAAGCACTGCATTCTGTGCATTACTTGTTGAGTACGGTGTGTACTCACCCTTCCTTTCAAAACAACACCGATGGAGGAATCAGCGCCAGTATGGGAGGAGAATGCGTCGAGGCCCGACATCTAGGGGGCAAGCCCAGTCAGTTGCCTGTGGCAAGATGAGGCTTCTACGGATGATTATTTGTTTTCCGCTGTTATTATTATTTACTCTGATAATGTAAGCAATGCGTGGCTGATCTATGTAAGGAGACCATAAGGTCGCACAACTCGTTTAAATACATGTTTGAAGTACTTTATTATTGTTCCGCTGTGTATGATTGTGGTACTTTAACCCTGTTTAGCCTGTGTGCACTTGCGCGATCCTGGACTAGTGCAGAATACATAGAGGGTCCAAATTTGCAGATTCGGGTCCCAACAGAGGTTGTATCAGAGCCATATTGACTGTAGGTCTTGACCCTAAACTAGATTAGCTGTGTTTGGCAGATAAAACTACTTTCTAAAATTTAATCAACTTGAGCAAGAATATATATGAAATCTCGACTTATCTTTTCTCTCTTGCTTCATATCTATGCTGAAATCTTATTATTATTATCCTTTTCATTTAAACGAGGTCTGTTTTGGCAGATGAGGGTGATCCACACCTATGGAAAGCGCACTGGAGGATTCACCACTGAACTATGGCATCTAATGCAACTTCTTGGAGGTTTCGACAGGCCGCTTTACCAGGGGACTACTGTGGTGCGGGCAGGACTTGATATCTCCTGGGATGTCAAGATCACTGTTTATGCTCGAGAGAGGACGAGGGCAAGCCGTCCTATCTACATCACCGCTAGGAGGACTTCTTTTGAGGCCGGGATCCAGGAGACGGCACGTCTCGCGATGCGGCAGATTGCCCGCACCTACTCCGCAGAGTTGGATGACACTGTTTTTCGTCAACACCCGCGCTGAGATAATCGCTATAACAGGATGGAGCTCTTGGAGGAGGAAGCCACGATCATGTATCTGGCGAGGTATGCCATCGCCCAGGAAGAGGCCATGGATGAGACAGTCCAGGAGCTGCAGAGAGCCCGCGATGAGGTCACGGAGGCAAGAACTCAACTGCGGGAGGGCTTAGCTCACTCCATGCAAAAGATCCAGGAGCTAGAGATGGCTCTATATGGACCTGAACCTGAGCCAGTTCTAGAGCTGCACGATCCGGATCCGGAGGAGCCAGAGCAGGAGGCACCAGTGCACGAGCCGCTGGCACCGGAGCAGGCCGCTCTGGGACCAGCAGAGTCGGTGGGGTCGATCGTACCGACTGCTGTAGGGCATCAGGACCAGTTTGCCCCTATGCCGCCGCACCCCGGGAGGACCTCACCCCGGATGGTTCAGTATCTGAGAGTCTATTTTCTTTTAGAAGTTGACTCAAATGTTGAGTCAGTCTTTTTGAGTTTAGTTGGTGTAGTGTTGAGACTCGAGTGTTTGGGTCGCGTCTTTTGTTTCAGAGTCACCAATAGGTGTGAGTCGTTATTGCTTTTGAATGTTTGTTTACTTGTTTTTGGTTGTGAGTGTCTTGAATGTATTGCATTGCCCTTAGGCACTTGTGAGCAACCATACTACCTTATATTATATCAATAAAGTTGCTAAATAATTTAAGTTACACCTGTCTCCCCACATAAGTTCTTTTACTTGTCTATGCTTTCTTTTTCTTAACCTTGGAAGCTTGCAACAGATGGTGAGGACTCGTGGAAACGCTGGAGCCAGTGGAAGTGGAGCCAACCAGGCGGACAACCAGAATGAGGAGCCAATTCCTCAACCACCGCAAGTTGATCTGCAGAACTTGGGAGCTTTTTTGGCTGCCCAAACTCACCTGATGAGCACCATGATGCAATCTATGCAGCAGATTTCCAACCAAGCTGCTGCAAACGTTCAACAAGGGGGTAACCATGGACCACACCCCTATTCAAGACTGTCAGAGTTCATGAGGACTCGTCCACCCACATTCTCAGGCAATGCCAATCCGTTGGAGGCGGATGATTGGCTAAGAACTATCGAGAGGAAGTTACACATAACTCAATGTGTAGGAAATGAGAGGGTACTCTATGCCTCTCATCAGCTAGAGGGAACCGCCACAGAATGGTGGGAAAACTTTTGTGCTTCGCACGAGGATCCTCAGGGTATCTCATGGGAGGAGTTCACAACAGTTTTCCACTAATACCATGTGCCAGAAGGTATCATGGATCTGAAGAAAGAGGAATTTAGGAATCTCAAGCAGGGTGGCCAATCAGTGGCCGACTACTTGAACAAATTTACCACCGGCACGCTACGCACCAGAAGACGAAGCTACGGATAAGGCCAGACAATCCCGCTTTATGAAAGGATTAAACACGGATTGCGGTGGGGTGATCACCCACACATTCCCGACTTCTAAGAGTTAGTCAACAAGGCTCTCATCTTGGAGGATAAGCGCAGGGAGTTGGATGACAACAGAAAGCGTAGAATGGAGCAACAAGGAGGTCGTCAGGGCCAGTAGAGGCAGAGGACGGCACCCCAACGATTCATCCGGTTTGACCTAGAGGCGATGATGAGGCACCACCGCGGCAAAATCGTCGATGGGTCGAGAATGCGGACCCGGTCGAGAACCATAGTGCGGTCGAGGCAATTTGCGAACAGCGGAAGACGTTGTTATCACTACAACGAACTGGGGCATTTTGCCAATAACTGCCATAAGAAGGGAGGTGTCACCCCGGTACGCTTTAACCTGGGAACACACCTGCAAGGACTCCAGCGCCGAACGTGAATCACGGAGCAACATCATCAGCAACTCCGTCTCAAGCAACTCCGCGAGGCCGAGTCAACCACATCACAGCGGAAGAAGTTCAGAATGCTACGGATGTTGTACTGGGTAAGTTCCTAGTAAATTCAGTACCAGCTACTATTTTATTTGATTCTGGAGCTTCACATTCATTTGTTTCCCGAGATTTTGCTGTTCAAAATGATATGGATATAGTGAATCTTAAATGTGTGCTTATAGTCCAATCCCCTGGATTAGAACTCCGATCGAAAGTAGGATGTTCTGGGGTAAGACTAATAATTAATGGGGTAGAGTTCCTAGCGAACTTAATCGTCCTTAATACCCAAACCCTGGATGTTATCCTGGGAATGGATTGGCTAACTAAGCACAAGGCAGTGTTGAACTGCGGACGAAGAGTCATATCAGTTGAAAGCCCGAATGGAAAGAGGATTGAGTTTGAAGCGACAGCAGTGCGAGATGGTCAGTTGATGGTCAACAGCATGAAGGCCGTCAGCTTAGAAGAGGTTCCAATAGTCAGGGATTATTCAGATGTTTTTCCGGAGGATTTACCTGGAATGCCGTCGGAAAGAGATATCGAGTTCGTCATAGAACTTGTTCCAGGGACAGCTCCAATATCCAAGAGACCTTACCGGATGTCCACAGATGAGTTGGTAAAAATGAAGAAACAGATTGAAGAGCTGTTGGAAAAAGGGTTCATAAGACCTAGTTCATCGCCATGGGGAGCACCTGTCTTGTTCGTCAAGAAGAAGGACGGGAGTTTTAGAATGTGTATAGACTATCATGCACTCAATGACGTGACGATAAAGAATAAATATCCACTACCAAGGATCGATGATCTATTCGACTAGTTGAGAGGAGCAGAGTCTATCCAAGGGTGGTAGGTGGCCCAAGAGTAGTATAAATAGGGGTGGAGGGTAGCCTCCTTCCTTGAAGGTGTTGAGGTTTTGATGCTCATTTGAGCTTTGCCCACATGAATGTGAGGCTTTGTAACCTCCTTCCAGAAATGAAAGTTTTATTCATCCACCTCTGAATTTATTTTAGCATTTACATTATGTCTTTACTTTACATAATTTAAATTCAGCATTTACTTTCCATAATTACATTCCATAATTTACTTTCAAGTAATTTGGATTTGCCTCCCCTCCTTCTAAATGCTGCTGTTCTTGGATGTTTTGAGTGTGTTCATATGGTTTTACATCTCTTTTGCACTCTTGGATTGAGTAGAGAACATCTTTTCTTTCAAGTTCCAACTTTGTTCTGAACTTGTTCTTCGCGCAGCAGTCAGTGTTTGATTTTTGTAAAAATATAGAAAAATCCTTTTTGAGTGATTCTTGTTGGAGGAGGTGCGGGACTCTGATATCCGCTTGCAGAAAAATTTTGGAGTTCACTTGTTGTACCGTTTGGGCGCCATGAGGTGAAAACCGAGCCCCAAACGTTCTGCTCGAAGTTCTTGACCAGACTGTGTTCTTCGATTTTCGTGTTTTTCTGTAAGGCTTTTGAGGAGAAATTTGGTGGAGTTCTTCAAGACTCTGATGCTCACAGGAGAAAAAAGTCTCAAAATTTTGTGAGCTACAGAAACCCACCAACCTCCTGTGCAAATTGAGGACAAGTTCTGGGAATTCTGCTTTTGCTTTTAAAAAGTGACTTTTGTGATTTGAATTGATGTCCTTTCTAAAAGCAAGAGTTTGAATGATTCCTCTTTATCTTGGACACTAGACAACCAGGATTGTGACTCAAAAATCCCCACATATTTTATGGTACTTATCCATGCAAGCTTGGGGTACACATAGTTGTCTAGTTTTGGGTTTTTCACAATTCCTTTTGGCGATCTTGTCGAGGTTTTGTTGGAGTATTTTGGGAATTTTTATTTGCGACCATTCACCCCCTCATTCGCCATTTCGGTCCTTCAATTGGTATCGAGCGGTTTGCTCTTCCATAGATCTTGACCGGTCTCAAGAGCCATGGCGACGGACAAATATTCCACCAAGCCTCCAATCTTTAATGGAGTTGATTTTCCTTTTTGGAAGTCGGATGGAGTCATACATCATCGCCTGAGGCTACGATATGGCGGAAGGTGAAACTCCCGTATGAGGTTCTCACGATGAAAATGTCACGGCCATCAATATGGTTGGCGTTGGCGAATGCTAAGGCAAGGAACATTCTCATACGAGGTCTTAGCCGCTGATGAGTATGATAGGATTTCTCACCTTCGCTCCGCTCACGAGATTTGGGTAACCTCGATGCTTACCATGAGGGCTCTACTCAAATCAAGGCCGTGAGGAGACCGAGTTCAAGCGAGTACAACAAGTTTGATCAGCGCTTGGTGAGAGTCTCGGCGAGTGTTTTGGTCGGTTTACAAAGATTTTGAGCGACCTCCGAGCGATTGGTTGCATATACGGCTCGGACAATGCTCGCATTTCTTGACCGCGCTCGACCTTCGGGTTTGGGAGATGAAGGTGACCACCATCAAGGACACCACCGACTTATCGACTCGACTCTTGATGGGCTTTATTCCCGCCTCAAGACTCATGAGATCGATGTCGTCTCTCGAAACGAAATCTCGGTCGATGGCTTTGGTCACGATCCCATTGGATCTTCTTCTTCGATCCTTCTATTGGTTTCTCTCTTTTGACCAAGCGGCCCTTTGCGAAATTTTCTAGCGATGACCAAAGCATGGAAAATTTCGCCGGAGAAAAATGAGCTTGCAAGAGCATTCTCTTCGCCAAGCTTTAAGAACAAGAAGTTTTCTCATGCATCAACCTCTCAAACACGGAGGTGAGAGAGAGGAAGAAGAGAGGTGGCATGTTCACATGCTCCGAGCTCTGGCAAAATGAGTGTGGTGTTTGCCTCGGTTGTTCTCCCACATTTCTTCTCAAGATTGATCTCCGATCGGGTATCATCGATTGAAGATCCGATCGAGGATATTCAGAAGGCGCATTCGTCAAGATATGGACATTACGAGTTTACAGTTATGTCCTTCTTTTTGACAAATGCACCAGCATATTTCATGAACTTGATGAATAAGGTTTTTATGAAATATTTGGATAAGTTCGTTGTCGTGTTCATAGATGATATCCTTGTCTATTCCAAGACAAGAGAAGAGCACGCCAAACATTTAAGGCTAGTCCTTAAAAAGTTAAGGGAACAACAGTTGTTTGCTAAATTTAGCAAATGTGATTTTTGGAAGGATAAGGTTGAATTTCTTGGACACATAATGACTGCGGAAGGAGTTGCCGTAAATCCAAAGAAAGTGGAGACAATATTACATTGGGAACCACCGAAGACGGTAACCCAAATCCGTAGTTTCCTTGGAATGGCAGGATATTACCGACGTTTCATCGAAGGATTCTCCACGATTGCGAGACCCCTTACGCAATTGTTGAAAAAGGAAAAGAAATTCTTATGGACACCTGAGTGTGAGAAGAGTTTTTAGGAGTTGAAGAAACGATTAACATCAGCACCTGCATTAGTTTTACTCGACGTTCATCAAGGCTTCGATATCTATTGTGATGCATCGCGTCAAGGATTGGGATGTGTATTGATGCAAAACCGAAAGGTAATCGCATATGCATCAAGGCAATTGAGGCCGCATGAGGAGAATTATCCGACTCATGATTTAGAATTAGTTGTTGTAGTGCATGCACTAAAAATATGGCGTCACTATCTCATTGGAAACAGATGTGAAGTATATACCGACCATAAAAGTCTCAAGTATATCTTCACGCAAGCTGACCTGAATATGAGGTAAAGAAGATGGCTAGAGTTAATCAAAGATTATAATGTTGGAATTCATTATCATCCTGGCAAAGCCAACGTGGTGGCGGATGCCTTGAGCAGAAAGAACCACAGTGTAAATATGATGTTGGAAACAAGTCAGGCAGAATTGTGTAAGGATTTCCAGAAATTGAAATTGGAAATGGTACCAGAAGGATTCTTAGCAGCCTTGGAAGTAAAACCTACCCTGGAAGATCAGATCAGGGAAGGGCAGAAAGATGACGACAAAATCAAGAGAATTAAGGACAAGATGGATGCAGGCAAGGCAAAGGATTTCAAACTGGATGAGCAAGGTACTATGTGGTTTAAAGGGCGCATTTGTGTGCCAAACAAAAAGGATTTGAAGCAATTAATTTTGGAGGAAGCCCATAACTCCAAGTACTCAATTCATCCAGGAAGTGCCAAAATGTACCAAGACCTGAAGGAAAGATTTTGGTGGCCAAGCATGAAGCGGGAAATTGCTGAATATATTGCATTATGTGACATATGTCAAAGAGTCAGAGCAATGCATCAGAGACCAGCAGGATTATTGCAACCCTTAAAGATACCTGAATGGAAATGGGAAGAAGTTGGTATGGATTTCACCACCGGTTTACCAAGAACCCAAAGTGGATATGATTCTATATGGGTCATAGTAGATCGTTTAACTAAAATAGCACATTTCATACCAGTAAAGACCACTTACTCAGGAGACCGGTTAGCAGAACTTTATATGGCAAGAATTGTCTGTTTGCATGGAGTATCGAAGAAAATAGTGTCTGACAGAGGTACTCAATTTACCTCAAGGTTTTGGGGTAAATTGCATGAGGCAATGGGGACTCATCTGAACTTCAGTACAGCATACCATCCGCAGACAGATGGTCAAACTGAGAGGGTTAATCAAATATTGGAAGATATGCTGAGAGCCTGTGCTTTAGCATATTCTACTTCATGGAACAAGTGTTTGCCTTATGCTGAATTCAGCTATAAAGCTACCAAGCAAGTTTACAGATGTCTCCATTTGAAGCTCTATATGGTCGATCCTGTCGAACCCCGTTGAATTGGAATGAGACAGGTGAACGACATGTTTTTGGCCCGGATGTACTGCAAAAAGCAGAAGAACAGATCGCCCTGATTAGGGAAAGACTGAAGATTGCTCAATCAAGGCAGAAGAGTTATGCCGATAATCGTCGTAGAGAATTGAGCTTTGAACCTGAAGATTTTGTGTATCTCAGAGTCACACCACTCAAAGGAGTCAGAAGATTCCACGCAAAAGGGAAGCTCGCACCCAGATATGTTGGGCCATTCAAGATCTTGAGCCGCAGAGGTGAAGTTGCATATCAATTGGAGTTACCACAGTCATTAGCAGGAGTACATGATGTATTCCATGTGTCACAATTGAAGAAGTGTTTTCGAGTACCGGAAGAGCAAACACCTTTGAAAGCAATCGAGCTGCAAGAAGATCTGACTTATAAAGAGCATCCGGTGAAGATTCTAGACATAATGGACAGAGAGACAAGGAACAAGTCAACGCGTTTTTGCAGAGTTCAGTGGAGCAACCACTCGGAAAGTGAAGCAACGTGGGAAAGCGAAGAAGATCTAAAGAAGGAGTTTCCTAACCTGTTTCTATAGTCAGCCCTGAATCTCGGGGACGAGATTCTGTTAAGGGGGAGGTTTGTAACACCCTGAAATTTATTCTAATTTGAATTTTCAAGAATTTTTTATTTTTGAGAATTTATAAGAATTTAATTGGATTTATTCATTTGTAACCTTTCTTGCATTTAATTAAAATAATACAAAATTTTATATAAAGTTTTGCTAGAAATATTTTATTTGAGTTCCAAATGTCCCAAAGTATTTTCTAGAATTTTTCTGGATTTTTCCGGGTATTTTTGCTATTTATTTTGGCTTTGTTTAATTACTGGAATCATTTTAAATGAAAAAGGATTTAAAAACGGGAATGAATAGTATTGGGCTGGCCCAGCACTGTGCTCAGCCCGGTCCAGCACGCCAGAAACCCTAGCCGCTGCGTATCTGCACCGACGGATCGGGATCCAATGGCTAACGTTGCACCGCGTAGCTCGCGCGCATGCGCCCTCGGATCATCGCCGCACGGACGGTCAGGATTGCGCCATGTCGCTTCTTCCTCACGGGATCACCGGAGAGATGTGGGCATTGATGGCCGTGAGTTTCGCCGGCGGGTTTCACGCACGTCGAGGCAGCTTTTAAGTATCCATTGAGTGCGTCGTGCAGAGCTTCTCTCGCCGCTCCTTTTGACTCCTCGCAGGCACGCCGAGACGCCCCTGAGACTCCGCAGTAGCTCGCCGTAGTTGCCGCACCGCTCCGCCGTTGTTCTTGCCTCATTCCGCCGCCGCCGATTCCTCTCCGACGTCGCCAAGGTCACCGGAGTGACGCTCTCGCCAAGCCGCGTCGAACGAGCCAGTTTTTCACGCCGGAGAAGCCCCGTAGCGCCGTTGGCTGCGTCGTCTTCCCCAGCTCCGGCAACCTTCGCTTCCCCGCCGCCGTCGACTTCGTCAAGCATCGCCGACCGTCCGATCTGCATCGCGCGATTCTGGTACTTCCACGTCGCTGATCTCCTCGTTTTCCCAGCGTTAATCTTGACCGTAGATTTGTAGATTGAACGGCGGTGATTAGATCTAGTTTCTGCGCTTTGTTTTAGTCTCAACAGTTGGATCGATAGTGTACGCGTGAGATTACGGAGCGTAGTTTGATGAATAGTAAACAGCTCGGTACCGTGAGCCGTTGGATTAGATCTAAACGGTAGCTGTGGGTTGAACTGTGGCGCGCGGATCCGGGCCGTTCAAATTTGAACGAGCGGCGGAGATGACGCCGTGCCCTCGCTGAATCGCGTATGGACGCGTGTGCATCTTTGACCGAGGACCGGACCAATCTCGGCCATTGGATTCAATCCAGCCGTTGGATTCTCTACATGTGTACCCGAGATGCGAACCGTCGCCGAGCTCGCGCGCAGTAAATCTGAACGTATATCTCTTGACGGTCGTAATTGCGCCACGTGGTTGAGATCTGGCCGTCGGTTGGGATCAGCCGAGATAGTGATGCGTGTCTCGAGGCAATCGGTCGACGTCGCCATGGCGTCGATCTTGGCGTCATCCGGTTGGGGCGCGCGCTGCTTACGTGGACCGAATCCACGGTGGACCGACCCGAGCCATGGACTAGGTCCATAGACCGAGGTGACGTGGCTGCACCAGAGTGCGCCACGTGTCATCTGACTTCATGCTGACGCAATAAATCATTTTTTCTATTGAAAAATAATTATGTTAATTCAGTTTGTTATGTTTAATATATTTGCAAAATTTGAAAAGCCATAACTTTTGCATTTTAACTACGATTGAGGTGATTCTAATTTCTAAAAATTTTAAAATCAAGATCTATTTATTGGTGTATTTTGTGGAATGTTTAGAGTTGAGTTTGCTCTCTGTAAATTATATTTATCGTGTATTTATTTATTTCGAGTAGACGTTGATTTGTTGGAAAGCTTTGCGGGAGAATTTCCAGCGCAAGACCAAGCTCCAGATCTGGATCAGCAACTCTTTGAAGGCAAGTGATGCTTTGACCATTTTGATCCCAATTTCTTTTGAACATATATTTTGCTTTAAAACTACGCATTCTAAATTAATTAAAATATATTTAAATGAATTTGGATAATTTAGCTAATCAACCCATACTGTTAATGTCACCTTGAAATTACTACTTGTATGCCATTAAATCATTATCCACCCTAAGGTTATTCATATCTGTTGGATGTTAATATGATGCCAACATGGGAGGCTAGACCGTGAATAGATGCTTAGCCTTGCAACGAATCATCAATGATCTTTCGAAAATACTACAATATTGATTAATGAAATACTGAATGTATTTTGAAAGTGTTGTGATGATGCCAATTGATGAGATTGTGGTTCAGAGACTTGTGTGGTTCTGCACTGATGTTGAGTTATTGCTGGCATGTGTTGCACAATAATCAACGAGGTGGAAATGATTTAGACTGGGGAAAGTGGCAAGAGGCTGTGTGCCAGGTGGGCCTGTGTGGCAATAGGTTGATGAGTGATGTGAGTGTGTGTGCCACATTGGGCTGTGTGCCACCGTTGAGTGTTGGAAGTCTTGCCTTGGTCAGTTAAGGACTTCACCTTGCAAGTCTTTGATTTGAGTCACCCGTACAACCACATGTCTGATATGGGACAGACCTAGTTGATTAGGGTTCTGATATCTTTCCTCTGATACCTCAGGGTGACAGTACATAGGAGTGTATCTGTGCGGGGGAGCGTACCTGTGCTGTGGCTTGGTACCCATCCAACGGTGTTGGCCTGTCCTATACTTCGGCTGGCACTGCGTGAGAGGAGTGATAGCGAAGGCAACACCGGAGAGGTTCATTGGTTAAGGTAGAGGTTCTTGAAAGGCTTTGTTACGGACGGTCACCTGTGCGGTGAATGGCTGTATCTTATGGGTAAAGTGTACAACCTCTGCAGAGTGTAAAATCTATTCGAATAGCCGAGTCCGCGGTATTGGACATTGCTCGGGGTTCTGATCAAGGGTTAGATCTTCAAAAATAAAAATGTGGATTGGGTGGCTGTGTGCCAATGCTAAAAATGAGCTGTATAAGGCTGTGTGCCGAAAATCTTTGAAGAAAAACCATTTGAAGAACTTAGCATTATATATAGCTGTTTTACTGCTTTTAATCTAAGTAAGATATAAGTTTAAAATGATGTTTGATGCAAAAGAACCAAGTAAGCCAATTCTTTGGAATAAGCCTTGCATATAGTAATAAGCACTGCATTCTGTGCATTACTTGTTGAGTACGGTGTGTACTCACCCTTGCTTTCAAAACAACACCAGTGGAGGAATCAACGCCAGTATGGGAGGAGGAGTACGTCGAGGAGCCAGACATCTAGGGGGCAAGCCCACTCAGTTGCCTATGGCAAGATGGGGCTTCTACGGATGATTATTTGTTTTCCGCTGTTATTTCTATTTACTCTGATAATGTAAGCCCTGCGTGGCTGATCTATGTAAGGAGACCATAAGGTCGCACAACTCGTTTAAATTCATGTTTGAAGTACTTTATTATTGTTCCGCTGTATATGATTGTGGTACTTTAACCCTGTTTAGCCTGTATGCACTAGCGTGATCCTGAACTAGTGCAGAATACACAGAGGGTCCGGATTTGCAGATTCGGGTCCCGACACCACCTCTCCCTTCTTCGACACCGCTGCTTGTCATCCAAGGTACTGCCACCTCCTCTTCTCCCTTCCCTCCCGGTGCTTTCTCATGTCCCTGATGCCATCTTACTGCGCCACTGCCTCTCATCCCTGCTATTGTCTCCTGTTGCCCATGCAGCCGGCAACAAACTTCCCCAACCTCACTCGATGGGGATGTTGCCCGCAAATATGGAAAGGCATAGGTGTAGGAGATGCAGGGGAGGATAAGAGGTGGAGGGGGTGGCGTAGATCAGAGACTTAGAGGGGAGAGAGGAGAGTGGTGGGCAGTTGGGGTGCAGCCACAAGAGAGAATGGGATTGTTCTAGGGAGCAGTTGGGAGTAGAGTGAGCAGATTAGGCTAGCTGGTGATGTGGAACCACTTGTCGGTGTGGAAAAGAGAAGAGGTGTAGGCTGCGTGGGTAATCCGTGGAGCGATTAGCGTGAGGGGAGAGGTGGGATGATTGTCCCATGTGATAGGGTTAAACTCCTTTTATTAGTTAAGATATATCCTATGTAACAATCACTTTTTATACATTAGTCCTTATTAGGTTCTACAAATCTTAGTTTTTGTTTTTGAATTCTAGTGTTTTTTTCCTCATCTTCTAAGACGTACAAATCACGCATCTTCAATCTTTACAGTATACTACAATACAATACAGATGCTCCAACATTTAAGTAGTAGTTAACAACAGTTCAAATGAATTACCTCATTGTTGAGATGCTCTCGGAACACCTTTGGCTGTAGTGTTCCTCTTAGGAAAGCAGAGAATCCCATTGGGGATGCCAATCATCTTTTCCCTTAACCCATCAGTCCTCAAGAACTTCTTGCATCCACCAGCAGGGATGTACTTTGATGCTGCTCCTGTGGCTTCAGTGTCAAGGGCATCATAGCCGACAATGGCATCCAGCACCTAGACGGCATCTCGGCATCTGCCACTGTGTAACATATTGGTCTATTCCATTCGTTTTAGCAGCGCTCCTTTCGTTCAAAAATATAGAGTATTTTCATTTAGTAGTGCATAGGATTCTCAGCCTACACACTCAATGGATCCGGAGCGAGCTTGTGATAGATTCAATAGTTCTAGAAGAAAATAAAGTCGATATATACAAATAATTATAGACACATTATTTCTCTCCTAGATGAAAAACTATTTTTGTGCATTAAAAAGAACACCAGCCTATTGCTCGACGGCTGCCATTGGTTCTTGTTTATCAGTTATGAAAGGCTCCAAGAACAACTCTCTGATTTGTCTCCTTGTCTGAACAAATGCGAGATTCGAGACAAATTCATGCAAGTGGTGGCAAAAGGTCTAGAAAATTGGCGATGGTTGAATGCATCTTCATTAATTGACTTCCATGCATACATGGTAAGGTGTTGCATGGCTTTACGAGGGTCTTGCTGATTGGAACCATTCTCAGACATGTAGATAGCTATGGAAGATGGTGCATCCCCGCCGGTTATTTTATACAATATGGAAGTAATATCATGAGACAACTCGTAAAAATTCAAATTTGGTAATGAGTTTACAAGGAAGAAACAAAAATAATATGCTTAATTACCAAGTACGTTGCGGAGTCGTTGCAGAGACGCAGAATTAACGACGCGGATTGAACTGAAAGCGTAGAGTATTTTGGGTAATTACACAATACGTTTCATTAGGAAACAGAAGATTACATATATAGATACAGGAGCCAGGGAAAGCAGCGACGTAGAGATAGCATGCAAGCTAACAGCGAGATAATCACGGAGTCGTTGCCTATTCTAGTGGCAAGGGAAAATATACGTCTGCATGGGACTGCATGGCGGTGTATACGAGTACACGAGACAGCAAAGACCCGTATACAAGATGTATACGAGACTCAGTTGTCTAACACGCCCCCGTAGTCTGATCGAGAGGATGCCGAACGTTCAGACTAGCTCGAAACTCGATGAAGACGGATGTCGGGAGTCCCTTGGTAAAGATGTCGGCGAACTGCGACGTGGTAGGCATGTGAAGAACACGGACATGGCCGATAGCAACACGTTCACGAACAAAATGAAGATCGATCTCCACATGCTTTGTACGCTGATGCTGAACGGGATTGCTGGAGAGGTAGACAGCATTGACGTTGTCACAATAGACCACCGCAGCCCGACTCAGTGGTGTGTGCAGCTCGAGAAGTAACTGTCGCAGCCAGGTAGCTTCGGCGACGCCATTGGCAACGGCGCGGTACTCAGCCTCTGTACTAGACCGAGAGACAGTGTGTTGGCGCTTAGAAGACCAGGAAATCAGGTTATCACCAAGAAAGACTGCATAGCCTGAAGTGGACTTACGCGTGTCTGGACAACCAGCCCAATCAGCATCAGAGTATACCACCAAGTCATCGGGAGAAGTTCGGTGTAGCGTAAGTCCATAATCAAGAGTGCCCTGAAGATATCGCAGAATCCGCTTGACAAGAGCGAGGTGAGGCTCGCGCGGGTCATGCATGAACAAACAGGCCTGCTGAACGGCATATGCAACATCGGGACGAGTGAAAGTCAGATACTGTAGAGCACCAGCAAGACTACGATAGTGTGTTGGGTCAGCCACAGGGGCACCTTCAGGAGATAACTTGGAGTGAGTATCCACAGGTGTGCTACACGGTTTGCAGTCAGTCATCCCAGCCCGCTGTATTATGTCAAGAATATAATGCCGTTGGGAGAGAAAGAGAGATCCATTTTGGCGGCTGACAGACAGTCCCAAAAAATGATGCAGGGCTCCTAGATCCTTCATGGAAAACTTATCACGAAGAGCAGAAATAATCCGACGTAGAAGAGCATCAGAAGAGGCAGTCAACACAATATCATCCACATAGAGCAATAAGTAAGCGTTGTCCTGACCTCGTCGGAAGATGAACAATGAAGTGTCGGACTTGGCCTCAATGAACCCTAGTGATGAAATGTGAGTAGCAAAATGACTGTACCACGCACAAGGCGCCTGCTTCAGACCATACAGAGACTTGTTGAGATGGCAAACATAATCCGGATGAGCAGAGTCGGCAAATCCAGAAGGCTGAGCACAATAAACAGTCTCGACAGTGTACCATGGAGGAAAGCATTTTTAACGTCCAGCTGATGAATAGGCCAATCTTGAGAAAGAGCCAATGTCAAAACTGTGCGAACTGTGGCAGGCTTCACAACGGGACTGAAGGTCTCATCATAATCAATGCCAGGACGCTGCGTAAACCCGCGAAGAACCCATCGGGCTTTGTAGCACTCAAGAGAACCATCTGGATGAAATTTATGCCAAAAAACCCATTTTCCTGTGACAATGTTGACACCGGAAGGCCGAGGGACGAGATCCCACGTCCTGTTGGACTGGAGAGCATCAAATTCCTCAGTCATAGCATGGCGCCAGTTAGGATCTGCTAATGCACTGCGAAAAGTCTTCCGAACAGGGGAAAGAGTCTCGGCATGCAGATTCAAACGAGTAGCTGGAATGCGAAAACCGGATTTACCGCGGGTAACCATGCCATGATCATTTGTAACAAGTGGAGCTCGAGTGACGGGACATCGTCCGACGCGAGTGGGCACGACGGGCGCTGGGTCAGAACCGACTGGGACAGCCGTGACGGGAGGGACACTAGGCAGCGGGGGGCGCCCGCAGGATCACCAGGCGGTGTGGTGGCACCAGCAGGGCACCTGGTGGTGGGCCGCCTGGCGTCGAGGGCCCCGCAGGCGCCTAGGGACGGAAGGGGTGCGCCCGCCGGGGCACCTGGTGGTGGGCCTGGCGCGGTGGCAGCACCAGAGGAAGGTGCAGCAGCCTGAGTGGGGCCGGTGCCGCTGGCAACAACCCACGGAAATGATCCAGTGGGGGCAGCAGAGCCGGCCTCATGATAGGGCGACGTCGACGCACCTGCATGCTGAAAATGCCCAATGGGCAGCTGGATGTAGTCCGGATTAGTTAAAAAATTGAGAGCAGATGACGCAAGACGGGGAGTGGTTGTGGCAAAAGGAAATTGTGTTTCATCGAAGGTGACATGCCGGGAGATAATGACACGATTCGAGGAAAGATCAAGACAACGATAGCCCTTGTGTTCCGAGGGATAGCCAAGAAAGACGCATAGCGTAGAACGAGGGGAAAGCTTGTTGGCGGCCGTGGAGGATAAATTTGGATAACAACGACACCCAAAGACACGTAGGTGGGAATAGGAGGGAGGGACACCAAAAAGGGCCAAGTGCGGTGTGCCAAACTGAAGTGTCTTTGTGGGGTGAAGGTTAAGCAAATATGTGGCAGTGTGTAAAGCTTCCACCCAGTAGGTTGGAGGGAGACTAGCTTGGAACATAAGGGATCGCATGATGTTATTAGTGGAGCGAATGATACGCTCAGCCTTGCCGTTCTGCTGGAAGTATGTGGGCATGACATGCGGAGTGCAACGCCATGAGTGAGAAAGAATTGGCGTGCAGAAGAGTTGTTGAATTCACGACCGTTGTCACATTGAACGCTTTTGATGGGAAGACCAAATTGCGTACGAACGTAAGCGAAAAAATGTGACAAGGTAGAGAAAGTATCAGACTTAAGACGAAGGGGAAACGTCCACGAATAGTGCGAGCAGTCATCGAGAATAATGAGGTAATACTTGTAACCGGAGACACTAGCGACAGGGGATGTCCATAGGTCACAATGAATTAAATCAAAATTCAAAGAGGCACGAGAACTAGAAGAAGCAAAAGGTGCACGAATGTGACGACTAAGCTGGCATGCATGGCACAAGGATTCAGTAGCCTCTTTATTACATGAAATACTGGACGCAGTAGCTAATTTGGAGAGGGCCTCGGTACCAAGATGACCGAGGCGACGATGCCAAATGGTGTAGGGTGCAATGGCGACGAGGGCTTGCGGCAGGGTGGGGCGAGCCAACAAGGGGTAGAGGTGGCCGGAACTATTGCACCTCGCGATCACGTTCTGTGTTCGAAGATCCTTCACAGAAAGACCATATGGATCAAACTCAACAAAACAATTATTGTCAATGGTAAATTGTCGAACGAAAATCAAGTTTTTAATAATGTGGGGAGTAACGAGAAGTGACCATGAGAGGCAGGAAGAAAAGTGGAGCCAACGGAGGTAACGGGAAGAAATGACCCATTGCCTACAATGATGGAAGAGTGAGAAGAGGGTGGTGGGTGGGAAATCGAAATGTTACCGGCATCCGAGGTCATGTGGGAGGTGGCGTCGGAGTCCATAATCCACTCACCGGATGAAGGGGGAGTGAGGGACATGGTGTTGAAAGAATTCAACAATGCCTGTTGATCCCAATAGCCAGAGCCAGACATGGGAGTCCAGGCCGTCTGCTGCTGCTATCCACCCGGCGTCCAGGCCGGCTGATAGGCAGGGCTGGCCGCATGGAAGGCTGACAGCGCTTGGACGGGATGCGGACCCAGAATTGACTGGTTTGACCTGGCGTGAGGCCAAACCTGAACCGTTCCGGACCACGGATTCCAGAATGGAGGGAGCCTCGACCCACCGCGTGTGGCACCAGATGGAGCGAACCCGGAGGCCTGTTTACCCGAGCGCCGTTGGTGTTGCTATTGCCGGTGGAGCCACTGGTGTTGCCGGAGCCGTTGCCGCTGCCCTTGTTGCGGCCACCGCGGCGGAAGCGATTTCTGTTGGCGTCACGACCGCCACCGCCGTAGTTGCTATTGTGCGAAACGTCGGAACGGGTGCTGCCGCCACCACCAGGGTTGCCGGCAGTAATGAAGGCTGAAGGGGTTCCACCGGGTTTGTGCTTCATGGAAAGTTCCTCGAGCATAAGGTCGGCGCGGACTTCAACGAAGGACGGGAACGACTTGGAGCGCTTGATGATGGCCGCCATGTGACCAAAGCGCTCATTCAAACCCCGAAGAACGGAGAGAACAAGCGTCCGATCGAGAACGGGTTCGCCAAGATCTCCAAGAGCGTCCGCCATTGTCTTCATCTTGCGGCAGTAGTCGGAGATGGAGAGGTCGCCCTGGCAGAGGTTCTAAAACTCGACGTCGAGATGCAGGGCGCGCGTCTCCTTGTTCCCGAGGAATTGCTCCTCGAGCGTGAGCCAGACACGTCGCGCCGTAACTGTCGGTGTCATGACGATCTCGACGAGATTGGCGGAGATGGTGCCGTAAATCCAGCCGAGAACCGTGCACTCCATGCGGCACCAGTCAGGGATGTCGGGGTGGACGGTGTCGGAGAGGACGTGATCGGAGAGCTCATACTTGCCAACGGTGAGGAGAAAAAGGCCGCGCCACTTGGTGTAGTTCGGCGGGTCGGAGTCGAGCGTGACGGGGATGAGCGTGCGTATGTTGAGGACAGACACAACTTGGGCGTGGAGGTTCGCAATGGTCGCGACTTCAAGCGCATCCTGTTGATCGCGATGAACACGCTCGGCTGCGAGGAGGCGCTGAAGATCGGCCTCAAGGCGTGCACGCTCGGTTTTGATGCGAGCGCGCTCGGTCTCCAGACGAATGCGTTCGTCCTCAGCTTGCTTGAGGGCACGATCTGCCTCCTCAGTTGCAAGACGCGGTCTGCAGAGAGATCAGACATGGTGAAGAAGAAAGAGAGAAGGGCGCGGTGAGCGCGGAGCGGCCGGCGGCGTAGGTAGAAGCGGCGGGCGCGGAACGCCGGCGGCTAGGGTGCGGAAGCGAGGGTCGCAGGATGCGATCCACTCATGATACCATGAAAGCATAGAGTATTTTGGGTAATTACACAATACGTTTCATTAGGAAACAGAAGATTACATATATAGGTACAGGAGCCAGGGAAAGCAGCGACGTAGAGATAGCATGCAAACTAACAGCGAGATAATCACGGAGTCGTTGCCTATTCTAGTGGCAAGGGAAAATATACGTCTGCATGGGACTACATGGTGGTGTATACGAGTACACGAGACAGCAAAGACCCGTATACAAGATGTATACGAGACTCAGTTGTCTAACATGAACTAATCTTGTGTAGCTTTAAACCTGGTCAAGCGACTTTGAGTTTGAGGTGAATATTACTCGTCTAAAGTGAGTTGTAGTAGTATATAATATCTATTGGGTCTAAATATTGCACCTTCGAGTTACCCTTTTACACAAAGCAAGGACGAAAGTGTAAGTGGGGTGATATGCATGCGTAGTCCCGCTCCATGGTGGGCAGGGCATTAAGCAAATTTGGGACAGAGTGTTACAGATGGTATCATAGCATAAAACTTCGCTGCTCGGATGAATACAAGACAGGGGCGTCGATATTTGGCGCATGGTGTGTATGGGTCTGGAATGGACACACGGCATGATATATGGGTTGGCACTAGATGAACGGACGTGTATCGAGAGGTAGTTCTGGATATTTGTCATGTATATGGTGTACTGCTGAGGTCATCAATCCTTAAGAGGGGGGCGAATGTAATACCTCAACCTGTTAATGTGAAGATCGAATCCTAGCGCATCATGTTTTCGAGTCGCCAGGTGTTTATTCTCTTGAAAGCAAGACAACTCTGCCCACCCAATTCTTTCTATCTATCTTTCCTCTTACTAGTTGAATCGGAGCCGACACAAGGAATTGGTCGACGAAGCCAACAAGCAAGGTACTAAGCGCTAGCTGCAAGAAAACTCCAATAAAAGGGATGCAACAAGCAACGGAAAAGCAGCTTAGCCAAGGCAGCAGCGTATTAGTTCTTCCACGGCATGCTCTTATAAAGACTTCCTCCATCTGGACGAGGTCCATATAAAGTGGTGTTACGATTAATCCTACATTACTTGTATAAAATAAGTTGTAGTAGTATATAATATCTGTTAGGTATAAGCATAGTTTATCTGAATTAATATTTTTATATGAAGATAAGACGAAAGTGTAAATGAGGTGATATACATACGTGATCCTACCCTATGATAGACTGATCATTGAGCATATTTGGGCTAGAATGTTACAAAACCTCAAGCGGGTGATTGAGGCAATACAGCATAAATAACTCTTCAAGAATGCAGTGACAGCCTTCATACAAAATTAAAAATTGGATTTTAGCTTGCGGGCCGTACAGGTAGCTACAATGCCTCTGCAAGTCCCATGTAAAAGAACAATATTGCCAATTACTGTTCATATATGCTAATGATGTTGCACGATACTTGTTAGCAAGTGCACGAATCTCACCATGGCAAACTCAATCCAATGGTAAAATAAGGTGGTGCGGCTACATCTTGGTTTCGAAAAATTGTTTTTCTTGATAGTCTAATCGTTTACAACTCAAATTTAACTAGAGTGTACTAGTATAGTGCCTTATTTTTCGGTTTTCTTTTCCCAGCACGTAATATATGGTCTTTTCCTTTTCTAGAACGTTTCTTTCCTTTTCCTTAATTCCAGGATATTTGTTTCGTTTTCCTTTAGATGATGCTGGAGGTGGGGGAAGATCTGTTGTGGGCCACAGGGATGAGTTAGACACATTAAACAATGGCCATCGGATGTGAGTGAGTAAAGCTGAGGAAAGATCTGAGAGGTTAATTTTGATGGAGGCAAGTTTCTGGAGACGTTTCGCTGGGTGCATAAAGGTTAGGCCATCTCTAGTGGGGTGCATTATTTGGGGTGGGCGTAAAAAAGAATGCTTAGGTGCATTATAAAGGGGTATAGATAGGAATGAGAGTTTATTTTAATATTGAGGATTCTTTCTTGTTTGTTAGTGCGTTACAACGGGATCCAAAAAAAGTAATACATATCATAATACTTGATCCAAATCATATAATAAACATTAAAAAGATAGAGGTAGTACATGAACACTTGAAGGAATCTCTGGATAGACGGGTGGATTAAAGAAATGATTGAGATATTTGTTTCTTTGATCACGACATACGTAGAAGAGATCAAGATATCTAGTAATTGGAACAGAAGGGAGTGAGTTGCCCATATATAAGTAGATAAATCTGGTCCAAATCCATCCTCTTACCACCCGACGTCTCCTCCTTCCCTTCCTCGTCTCTCCGCGCCTCACCCACGCCGCCGTTGCGTCTCCTCCCTCGTCTCCCCTCGCCTCTCTCTGCCCGCCCACGTGCCACCATCATTCCCCACGAGTTGCCGTCGCCGCTTCTCCCCGCGTGCCACTCCCGCCCTCCCCTCCCTATGCGCCAACACTGCCGCGTCAGCGAGACAGCGAATCAACGGTTGAGACTGAGCTTTCCATGTTGTCACAAAGCACCCGGCTCTACTCCAGCGACCGTCTGATTCGGGATAAATCACGTTGCGGTTGCTGCACAGCACGTACCCTGCCCAGGCCGCCGCGCGCGCTCCACTCCCGCGTCCCGGTCGCCGTGCGGAAGTTGGCCCACACCTCGAGGTTGGCCTTGCCAAGCACCACGGCGCACGCAGCCGGCGCACCACTCCAGCGTCCCGCCGCGCCACCGACCCCAGTAACGCGAAGGGCCCGGCCGTCGTGCTGAGCCCGTCGCGCGTGGCGATGTTGTCCTTGAGCAGCGCAGGAATCCGATGCAACCCGCGACCGGTGCGGGCTCCCCCGCCGGGGCATCACACTGACCACCGCTCCGGGTCGGCGCACCAGAGCGCGTCGGGGATGACCACGATGACGTCGCAGAGCAGCGGGTTTAGCCGGCTGATCCGGTCCAGGCAGAAGCGGACGAACTCCATGGAGGTGAATCCGCCGTTCTTGAAGCCGAGCTGGATGTCATCGACGGTAGCCTATTCGAACTCGAAGCAGCGGCAGCTGCCTACGGCGAAGGCCACGAGTAGCGGCTGAGCCATGGCGTCGCCTTCCTAACCCGTAATTTTTTTTTTGAAACGGCTTCCTAACCCGTAATTGCCCTGCCCTGTTCTTGTTCGTTTCGTTGTAGTTTTTACTGGTCTGTGCCCACTAAATTTCATAGCTTAAAACACTTGTCTAGTGTACCTTGCCGTGCGATCTGTTAAATAATAAGAAGAATTCCATCAATTTTCGAAAGTCAAATCGTTGTGCTTGGTGATTTCTGTCTCCTTAAGAATCTGAAATGATGAGTCCGCATACTATTTGTTGGTTACCCCAGCTTTCAGTGAGAGCTCTTTTACAGTGGATTAAAATTAATATAAGCCGTCTATTCCTTTGAATCTAATGGTTGAAATCAATTTAGATCTAGTTATACTATCATATGTAGTATTAGTAGTAAAATTCAGAGAGGGATAAAAGGGTAAAAAAATCTCGTCATATTATTTGTCCTCTACGGTAAAACACGTAATGTGATCATGATGAATGACGGATGAATAGATAAGAAGACTCTTAATATCACTAGGTATTCGGTGAATCTAACATTGTGAACGAATTAGAAAAAGTCTAAAATACCCCTGATGAATGGATAGAAAAAGTCTAAAATACCCTTGAGAAATGGATGGTTAGATTTGATTTCTACCACTATTTACTACCTATGTAATCCATTGTAAAATTTCTCTTCAGTGAAGACTAAAGATTAATTATGCTTCTTCTTTGCCCCTTCGCGCAGCAGGTCTGGCGTGAGGTGTTCCTCTCCTTCGAGATTAATCATCAACCTCCTCAAACCTCAACTCTTCATCACGGAGTTGATGGTTGGTGACAGCATGTCAGGATCTCTTTGGATAGACGTCGACAGAAGGAGGTGGATGGAATTGTTTTGTACGTCCTCTGGAACCTCTGGAAGAAAAGAAGTAACATGATCTTCAATGCCACTTCCTGTTCTCCCACGCAATTGTCTAGCATTGTTGTCCAGGCTGTCTACAACCGCAAGTTGGCATTTCAATGTGCAGCCACGCTGCCTTGATTGTTTTCGTCGTTTTGACTGTTTCAAGTAGTACTTCTATTGTCCTCCTGTAATCTTTTCCTTGCTTTTCCTACCTTTTCCTTTTGTCTATCTCGTTGCAGCTAGCTCTCAGGTGGCCAAACTTCCTATTGTATTCTGTACTCTTTGCTCTCCTATCTTAATGCATGGCAGAGCTCCTGTCCTACTATTTAAAAAAAAGATTAATTATGCTCTATATGCTTCCCCAGTTAGGCAGTCTCGCTTGTTTGTAGGACAATTTCTGTTTTTTTTATATGTTGTTTTAGAGATGGACACGCTTAATATACACATACAAATAAATTTTTCAGCACGGACAAATGACAACACACTCATGTCATTTGAAGGTTTTCAACACGGACAAACGACATTTATTGAAACAGAGGGACGAATCGGTTACTTATTTCCACCAAATTATTTTTGCATGTCCTTGCAATGCCATCATACTAGCTAGTGCTTGAAAGTAGCATCCTTCTCACTTTGGTAGCCTTCTCAAACGCATAAGCCATCTCAATCAGTCTCGGCTCATAACCCTTCAGCCCACCGAAGCATATCGCATAGGGAACTCCGTGCTTGTCGTACCCATCAGGCACGGCGATGCCGGGGAAGCCGCCGACGGCGAGAACACTGGAAGCGTCGGCGTTGGGCGTCACGATTGCATCCAACTGGTGTTCCTTCATCAGCTTCTCCAGCCCATTGGCGGACAGCTCGCGGAGCCGTCGGATCGCGGCTCTCTCCACGGAGCCAATGCCATTGGTATTCTCGGCCGCGATAAGGTCGGGCTGCCCAAAATCTTTTAGCCTCTCTTGCAACAAAGATCACCTCATGGTTTGCGTCAGCTAGCAGTACAGGTTTCGCCACAAGTAATTGAAAATTTGGCTGCTATTACTTGTTGATTCTGTACTTGAGGAGATATAAGAACTCGACACGAAAGATTCAACTGCGTCTGTGCTTACCTCTACAGGATGTGCGTTGTTGAATGCTATGACTTCAGCGAGTGAGCGGACTGGGGAGTACAGTAAGTCTGACAAATAAGCGTTCAGGCTTAGCTTGAACTCTGCTTTAATTGCAATGTCCTCGTTAAGAATAAGGTCAGTCCGATTTGTTGCCATGTCAAGATTCTCCATAACGATGGCTCCGTGTTTCCTTCGATGAAGAGTACGAATTACTTAATGGTAAATGTCAGTTTAATATACAGTGCTCTATGGGAAGGGGAGATCCATATGTGGTATGCCAAAATCCTAGGGTTCTTCTAAGATGAAGCTCAGATCCATTAGGGTGACATTTTTTACGTTTCAATATCGAAAATATATAACTTTGACCAATAAAGTTTGTTATAATACATTTGAAAACACTTGCAAGAGTATAATATTGATAAACTATTTTTTATAACAAATTTGCCTATTTCATTTTTATATATTTAATCTTTATAGTTATACCTATATGTTCGGTCATATTAAATATTGTTTAACTACATGCACTCTTAGGGATTTTTTTTTTCGACAAAAGGCAGCTAGTGGTAGTATCTTAGTGTGGCGAGATGCACCCCGTACACATGAAAGATGTAACTTCATTTTTAAGCTAGCTATAA
The DNA here is from genome assembly GCA_036346275.1 of Otatea glauca. Taxonomy (NCBI): domain Eukaryota; kingdom Viridiplantae; phylum Streptophyta; class Magnoliopsida; order Poales; family Poaceae; genus Otatea; species Otatea glauca. The sequence goes on along the minus strand of CM070717.1, from coordinate 7,215,779 downwards.
GGGGCAAGACGAAGGTCAAACACATTAAGGTGAGTCAGGTGACGCTTTCGACTATTCAATGTCAAAAAGATATAACTTCCACCATTGAGGCTTGTTATGACATATTTAACAACACTTGCAAAAGTATCTTTTTATAATAGTACACCTGCTTCATTTTTATATATCCAATCTTTGTAATTATACCTATATCATGGGTCATACTAAATATTGTTTAACTACATGCATTCTAGGGGGATCTTTGTAACGATGGAAGGCGGCTAGTATTAGTACTAGTACCTCATTGTGGCGAGATGCTCCCTGTACACCTCAGTTCCTTCTTTCCATACGAGTCGAAATAGCCACTAGGAATGCCAATTCTCTTGCCACTCAATCCATCGATCCTTAAGAATTGCTTGTAGCCACCAGGAGGGATGTACTTTGATGCTGCTCCAGTGGCCGGAGCGTCAAGCGGATCGTAGCCGACAATGGCATCCAGCACAAGGACGGCATCTGACACTGTGCGACACATTGGTCTGCATTTCAGAAGAACCAAAGTTAGTTACTGTGCATTTATCCGAACTTTGATTCAGAGCTAATTATCGTATTTGCCTACTGGGACTCTGGGAGATTGTCACGAGCTGTTACTTACCCAACGCTGTCCTGCCTAGGGGTGATGGGGTCATGGCCTCATGGGGATGACGCCGGATCGGCTTGCCAGCCCAACAGTTGGTTTAATCGATTCCAACCACGGAGTTCGACGACGACGGGCAGAGTATCGACCCGTCGGTCTCCGTCCCCAGCGTCACTGCAGCCATGTTCGCCGCCGCAGCGATCCCCGGCCCGGCGCTCGACCCGCACGGACCAGCCGATAGAACGTACGGGTTCTTCACATGCACCACGGATGTTTCACTCATCATGTAAATATGATGCACCATAAAAAAATCAATTGAACTGCAGCAGAGTTGTGATTACCAGCGACTGGCCCCCGCGGGCGCTCCACCCATCGTTGACGGGGCGGAAGTTGGACCACTCGGAGGGGTTGGCCTTGCCGAGCACCACGGCGCCGGCGTCCCGCTTGACCACCGAGCCGAGCAGAGCGAGCGACCCGGCAGTGGTGTTGAGCCGGTCGTGCGTCGCGATGTTGTCCTTGAGCAGCACGGGGATGCCGTGGAGCCCCCCGCCGCCGTTGGGGCACCGACCAGATGACCTCTCTGAGTCGGCCCGCGCCGCCTGCGCGAGCGCGTCCGGGTTGACCTCGATGACGGCGTGGAGCAGCGGGTTGAAGCGGCTGATCTGGTTCAGGTAGAACCGGACAAGCGCCACCGAGGTGAGGCTGCCGTTCTTGAAGCCGAGCTGGACGGCATCGACGGTGGCCTCGTGGAACTCGAAGCCGCGGCAGAAGCTGCCGGCGGCGGCGAGGGCCAGGACGGCAGCGACCAGTTGCAGCCGCAGCTCAGCCATGCTAGCTAGCAGCAGCAGACTGCTAGTTCGGTCGTCGGAGGCCTGTCCTGTCTAGCTAGTGCTTCAGGGTCATCTCTTCCAGACTTCCACGCGTGTGTTTGAGCTTCTAGTTATATACAAGTAATCAGTATTCATATGTATACACTACTGCGGATCGGACATGCACAAGCGGTTCGAAACCACTTTCAAAAGAGGTTTTAGAACCGCTTTTAAGCAACCGCGAGTGATACCCCGTCGGGTATCACAAGCGGTTCCCCGAACCGCTTGTGGTTCGACATTTCCACAAGCGGTTGGTGTTACCAACCGCTTGTGAGAGAGCTTCTCCATACCGTTTATGGAGAAGCTCTCCACAAGCGGTTGGATTGTGAAGAGTCTGACAGCATAGCGTTTTGATTATATTCAATATAGAATATGTTTTCAGAGGGGTTTTTGATATAGATTTTGACAATTAAAATAAATAGAACTTCATGAGTTTTTTTGACACACTTAAATATATATATATTAGTCATGAGTATTCATTCAGATAATTACAGACTAAAAAATGAACAAGTTGATGAACACATGAAATAATAAGCCACTTTTACAAGTTTCAAAGAATAAAAGGCGAATCTTGAGCTCATTTCTTGCGTATCGCTCTTTGTGCCCTTGGTCGACGTTGATGTCGGTTCATCTGTCCTTATTTCAGGACAATCTCTCCAACCATTTGCGTGGAACTCGCTTTGGTGGATACAATCTCGCCGACAATAAAGCCGATGAGTTGTTCTTGGATTGCCGCAACCCGGTCGGGCGGGATCACGCCTTGCACATCGACGTTGGGGACAAAGCGGAGGTAAATAAATCTCTGACATGTAATTATTAAAGTGTAAGTACTAAGAAATTGACATGTGCACACTACCTCAGCGTTGGTTGTCGGTACATCACCGTGGGTAATACTTTGCATATAGTGGCATACATAATAGCCACATAAGTTGTTTCCACCCGTCTGTTGTAGAACCTGCGATGAAATTTGAAAAGAACACGATTATTGGGATGAAAAACTGTTACGACATATTAATATTCTTTAATACGTACTCAAGTACTTAATTGTACATCAAATTCGTTCTCGAAATCTCCTTGTTGCTTCTTTCGAAACCGTGCGAATGCCCTGTGTGATGCGTTAGTATGAATGGTAATTATCAGGGTTGGAATTAGCAAGGTATTTCAATATATATAATAACGAAAACTATCGTATATATATGTGCTATATACCTGTTTAGGGTGTCAATGATAAATTGATATTTTTTCACCGGAGTTCTTTTTGAGTCCAGAACAATGATCTGGCTGCTATCAAGCTTGATGACAAGAAGGATCCAGTGAAACCTATTCATGTATTGCAACATATATGTAACTAGCTAGTAGTATTATAAATGCCTTGGAAAATATAAGAACGAGAGGTTTTATATATACGTACTCGAAGTCGAAGGGCAGAAGTGTAACATCCCAAAAATTGAAGTTTTGGAATGTTAGAAATCAAAGATGAACCATTTGTATTTCTTTGAATTAATTCTGGCTTAATTTGAATTTTCCATAAATGAAAGGATTTAATTTGGCTAAACCATTCATCAAACTAAAGAATTTTTCTGTATTTTTGGGGATTTTTCTGAATTTATTTGATATTTATTTGAATTTATTTGATTTTATTCGAATTTCTGGATTTTTCTTAAATCGGAAAAATGATTCTATTTTCAAAAATCCTTTCGGGCCGAATCTTCCTCGGCCCATTCTTCTTCCGCGCCGCCTTGGCCCAGCCCGCGTCGCCGGGCCGCTCCCTCGCTCACGCACGGCCCGATTAGGGCTTGGCTAAATAACCGCGCAAGAATCGCCGTCGGATCTGCGCCGCGTGGACGGCTGCGATGCGGCCACGCTGTCATACGCAAACCCTAACCGCCGCCGCCGCCGCTCGGAGTCCTCGCGCCGCACGTCTTGGAGTCCGTGTCGGACACGGCCTCCGAGGCTGCTATTTAATCCGCCGCGCGCCTCCCGAGATTCCCCTTCGCGCGCCGCTTCGGTTGCCCTACTTTTCGCTGCCCTAGCCGCCGCCGTCGCTTCACGCGAGCTCGCCGGTTGTCGCTGCGTGCGAACTCTTCCGCCGCCCCAATCGCGCCGCCCGGTGCCTCTCCGCCGCCGCCGTTGGTCTCCCGAAGTTCGTCGCGACGCCTCTCTACCGGTTCGCTTTGTCCGGGTCCGATCCGCGTCTTCGCCGTTGGCCTCGTCTTCTTCCTCGCCTCCGTAAGCCCGCGCCGCCGCCTCGCCGTTGTTTCGCCGCGAACCTCACCGTCCGATGGATGGCGTCGCTCAGATTGCGCTGCGTCGCCTCCGCCGCAGCCTCGCCTTGGCCGTCGGATCTGCTCCATCGTCCCAGATCGCCGCGTCACCTCTGCCGCGCCCTCGTCTTCGCCGTCCGATTCGCGCTGCCGATCGGATGCTCGACGCGTGGCTCGCCGCGTGTCGCGCGCGTCAGCGCCACCTCTGCCGCCACGTCGACCCTAAAGCCGCGTCGGTACGACGTCGATCAGGCGCGGTGCACGGTGAACCGAGCCAGCGCCGTGGATGAGTCCACCGTGAACCCACGACGTCGAAGATTGCGCAATAAATCGCTTTTCCAGTATAAAAATAAATCCAGAAATTCTGATTTTTTTATTTTCAGTCTTTTTCTCTGATTTAATTTTCCAGAAGGTCGTTCTCCCTCATACGAACTCCGATTGAGGCGATTCAAGTTTCTAAATTTTTATAAAATCAAGATCTATTTTCCAGAGCCATTTATTTTCAGTTTTGAGCTTGTTTGAGTCTCTGTTTTGTATTTATTTGGTTTCGTTGCTTCTTTTCCGGTAGACGCTAATTCCGAGGGAGCGAACGAAGACTTCGAAGACAAAGATTCAGCACTAGATCAGCAAGGCAAGTCGTAACCTTTGATCATATTCATCCTATGTTTGCAAAAGTAATTTACTTTTATACAATTGCATGCTATTTTGTGTATCAATGTTTATTTAATGGGAGTAGATGTATACCTAGCTGACATTATGCCACCTTGATTATTTGGGATGCCATGTATCCATTGTTAGACCTAGGTTGGGACAATACTAGTTGGACATAATCATTATACCAACATTGGGTTACGTAACTATGCTTAGACATGCTTAGATATACGTTGGGATTCATGTCACATGTTTAATAATGTTAATCTTGACTTAATGAGATATTGAATCGTGGCCGTTAGCCACTGTTGTAAAATTTGTTGTACCATGGCGGGGTTTGCCATTGGTCTTGGTTGAACGAATTGTTTTCCCTCGGGCAAGTGATCGTGCAGTAAAGGGGGTGCTTTCTAGCACATTGGGATGTGGATGTCTTGCCTGAGACAACATAAGGACTTAATCTTGTGCGCCATTGAACTGGGCCTAACCGTACTACCACATGTCTGGAATGGGACAGACCTAGCTGATTAATTTGCAATGTCTAGCCTTGAGTACTGCCAGTTGGTGGTGTGGGTTCCGGGATGGACGGGTAGATTCGCAAGGCGCAAGAGGGGGCCCTAAGGGGCGAAACCTTAGCGGGCAGTACCGAGTTTAGACAATGCATTGTAAAGGTTTTGTCATGATCTCTCTGCCAACACACCAAAGGAAGTGTGCTTATTGCGCATGGCAACAAGAGCCGATCATGTCTTGTGGGTAAAGAAGTACAACCTCTGCAGAGTGTAAAACTATTCGAATAGCCGCGTCATGGTCATGGACAAGCCCGGAATTTCACACGGGTATAGAGTGTTTTATGAAATGTGGAATGTGGAATTGTTGGGATGTGAACGGGAGTTCATCGTTGTTTTGTTGTCTAAAGTTAATCTTCATTAAATTTATTGGTTGATACTTGTTTTAGATGGTGTAGGGTGATGCCTCGCCATTCTGTTCGTGTTGTCTACCATTGATCTACCAGTTATTTACTTATCTTTTCATAAATATGCTTTCAATCTATTTATTGTATTTTCAATTCAAGTTATTGCTTTCTGCAAATGAACCATATAGCCATCCTTGTCAAGCCGTGCATGAATATATTGCATCAATTCTCTACGGCTTGCTGAGTACCTTTGTACTCACGGCTTTATGCCCTTGTTGATCAGTTGCTGAGGAAGGATCAGGAAATGCTGAGTATCATGAGGAGGAATTCTATGAAGACTACGTGGATTAGGAATGCGTTCCCCAGACGATTGCCTGTGGCATGTCGAATGGTTCAAGTTATCTTTTTCGCTGCAATAGTATTTGTTTCTTAAGCCCTTAAGGCATAATGGTGTAAACATTGACCATAAGGTCGTTTGCTTTATTCAATAATAATTTGCTTCTTCTTAGTTAATTCGTTGTATGGAATGGTATTTCATCTATGTTTCCACTGTGTGCACTAGCGTGATCCTGGACTAGTGCAGTATACACAGAGGGTTTTGGATTTGCAAATCCGGGTCCCGACAAGAAGTATGTACGGTTTATAGTGCTGTCCCAAGAATGCATCGAGAATGTAATCTTCAACATCCTTTCGGTTGTATCCAAAGACGAACTCGTTAACAATCTCTGGGTCGATGAAGCCCACGTTGAAGATATTCTCTTTTCTACTTCGTTGTATCTCCATTCTACATAGAAAGGTATTAGTTTAAGAGTTGCAATTTTATTGTACGAGGAAGCATACGGTAAAGGTATGAGTTTGACACTTACAGGCACCAGCAGCTCATGAGAGACACGTTGATGGAGTCGGCATGGTAAATATTGTATAAGTCGTCAAATTCGAGCCATATGTTGTTGTCCCCGCGATAAAAATCATCTTCTTTGAAACGGAGGGGGAACATCGTTCTTCCTTGAACGGAGGGGGAACACCATTTATGAAATTGCCGCATCTTGGTTGGCAGATCCTTTATCTCATTTGGGTCAATCAGCTCCCGGCCCAACTGAAATTGCCATCTGACCTTTGTTGCCATTGGGATATCATCTGTTAATCCAAGAGCTGCAGCTGTGGAACTGAGTCCTGCCTCCTTCAAAAACCTCTCGAGGTTCTCCTGATCTTGGTCTCTCTTCTTCTTCTTCTTTGCCGCCGCCGCCTGACCACGTTTATTCTTCTGTGTAGCCTTAATTATTGTCCGTTCATAGTTGGATGGCACAGGTAGCGGCTTTGCACGGCATGTCGCGAAGTGTTCCGCCGCTTTTGGATCAGTTGGTACCTTTGGCTCTACCTTCTTTTTGGCGAAGTGTGCAGCCACTTCTGCTTTAGTGACCGCGTCACTCTCCTCCTTATTCATATCATATGCCCTCTTTGGAGGTTCCTTTACCTTGGTCGATCGGCTGGACTCCGCCTTCTTGGGAGCAGGTGGGGGAGCCTTAATTCTGTTATCGAGCTTCTTCCTCGGAGGAGATGGTGGAGGCGTGGTTTTCCTTGGGGGGTTCTTTTTTGTTTGAGATGCTGGTGGTGGAGTAGGGCTTCTGCGTGGAGCGGGTGGAGATACAAGAGCTGCTGGTGGTGGAGTAGGGCTTCGCCTGCTTTTCTTGGCGAGGCATTGCGTGGCGGTGATGTTGGAGGAGGCGTGGGTTGCTGTGGTGGAGATGACGATCCATAGCAACCGGAAATATGATGTACCGCTTATGCGCCAAAGGATGATATTGTGGAGGGCCTGTCCAAGCTTGGTCACGCGCGCCTCCAAAGAATATCGAGGTGAAGTTCTTCAACCGCCAAAGACCTCCTCCACCGCGACCTTTGTGTAACCCGGGTATCTCGTTGCAGTGGAACATATGGCCCAGCTCCATCGGATATGCCATGCCGTAAGCCACCTTGATGGAGAGGTTACGCGCATCAACGTGTAGCTCACATTGGCGGCAAACCCTTATGTCATCCACGGGATAATGGGATAGCAAGGTGTCCGCCTGGGGCCGGTGGCCAGCAGCTACTTCGCCGCCGCGGAGGGGTCGATCACGGCGTCCGGTGATTGCTCGGACCTAGTCCTTGAAGCTTGCTGAGGGCAATTTGTACTTGTTGCGCAACTATGTCGCCGATGCTAGCCTAGGTTGCTCTGAGCTCTTGTTCCAATTGGTACACTTTACGTGATTCTCGTGATTTGCTTCTATGCCGGCTCCTGTACGTATGTGCATCCTTAGCGAAACCATACTTCCACGGCGTTAGCTTGCCCATACCTCGTGTCCGTCCTAGGTGCTCAGGGTTTTCAAGGGCATGTGTTAGCTCGTCATTCTCCCTGTTTGGCACCAATGTACCTGCCTGAGACTGCTCAACAGCTTGTACAATCCTTTGGCCAGCCTCTTGTATTCTCGGTGCCATCACCAAACCGCCATCATCCAAAGGCTCCCCATGACCCATGAACCAATTGCGCAGCGCTGTTCCCACAGAGCGGTAGCGGTGTGACGCCCTTCGCCATTAATTCTTCTTCCGCTTCTCCCATTTTGGTACAGCCTTGATGTAACCACGGTGCCAAGATGGTGGTGGTATTTCTTCATCCGTGAATTGGCCTTGTTCTTCGACTCGCGGCCGGCCTTCACCGACAAATTGAACTCCTCGAATGCTTCCGGTGATCCGCCAACTTAGGAAATTGGTTGAAGTCGGGTCTTTCTCCCTTCTGCACATACTTGCGGCTGAGAGACGTCTTCCAGGCCTAAAACATTGTTGTCATCTTCTTCAAAGTGAATTTCTTGGCCTTGTCTTCGAACCCTTGAGGAAATGTGAAATTTTCCTTAATATCTCGCCAGAGCAGATCCTTGGTAGCTTGAGGAACTTCGGCCCATTTTCTGATGCTAATTGGGACGTGATCCCTCACGTGGTAACCGCAAGCGTTGTTGTACGGCCCAACTGCTAAAAGAGGGGCAACCGGCATCCCTTCGTTGTTAACGTCGGTAAACACGTGCTTTGTGGATGGCTTCTTGTTAGGTCCCCGATGCTTGGATTGGTTGCTCGATGCACGGGGCTTGAAATACATAAACATATGTACAAACGTGTCAGAGTGTATTATATTAATGAATTGCGATTAATTAACATGTCTACGGGATTATATTCTTCCGTCAGACCTCATCCCGCCGGAACGGTGTTATCGGACTCGGCGGCTCCGCGTCAATGGCTTCATCACCGCACTTCAACGGCCTCATCGAAACCACCATTAGCCCCAAAGTGGCGCAGCGTTAGCATCACCTTCGATGGTACCCGGTCGCGATGGAGTCCAACAGAACTGTTCTCCTCATCGAAGTAGGGTCACCACGTCCGGTTGCGCCATCTATCCTAATTCGAAAAATGTTGACATAAATATCATATTACTTTGAAACAACCATATTACAGATTATAACACAAGCATATTATTACATAAATTTGGATCTTAGTGCTCATTACCTAAACTACTTTGGATCTTAGTGCTCATTACCTAAACTTCGTTGAATCTTAATTTCTAGCTTTTAGGCTAATTGTTCTATGCCTTTGTCACTCAGTTGTTTACCTTTGTCACTTAGATGATTTTTAGGTTGTTGAATTCTAGGTGAAGTTAGTCTGTTTTTTTGGATACGATAACTTTGGAATACTCCAAGTAACCTATACATTTGCGGATATTTATTTGTGCTCACAAGTCGTACGTGTCAGCAGGCCAATATGCAGTCTTCACATGTCGTAAGTTGTTTTCCACCGCAACAATTTTGACAAAATTAACTTGTGGGCATTTCACCGAACATGTGGTGGGCAGCCAAATAAGAGAGGGAGGATGACGCGTGCGCACATATACCTCGGTCCTCCTGGGTGGATGGCGGTGTGGCGGCGCTTTGGAGGCGGAGTAGGCGTCGGCGGGGTGGCGGAGAAGGCGCCGGCGGCAGTGGAGGAGGACGGCGGCGACGCAGGGCACGCGGCCGGGTCGATCGCGCGGCGAGGTGGCGAGTAGGCGCCGGCGAGGTGGCGGAGGAGGCCTCACGGCGTCGACGAGACGGCAGCGTGGTCCGGACGGAGGCGAAGACAAGCGGCCGAGACACACAGGAGCTGCTAGCGCGCGAAGTCTCGAGCGGGACTTAGAAAATTTCGGTGTGAGAAAAGGGCGGGCGTTTCAAATTTATACAGGAGCACTTCTACAAGCGGTTCTAATAACCAACCGCTTGTAGAATATCTCTACAAGCGATTTAGAACAACCGCTTGTAGAGGATGACTTCTACAAGCGGTTCAGAACAAACCGCTTGTAGAATGTCTCTACAAGTGGATTTAGATCAACCCGCTTGTAGATGGATGACTTCTACAAGCGGTTGGTATTACTAACTGTTTCTGAATCTTGTGCTCTAAAAGCGGTTCTTTTCTAAAACCGCTTCTGAATGTTGCGTTCTAGAAGCGGTTCTTGTCTCAAACCGTTTCTGAATGTTTCGCTCTAGAAGCGGTTCTTTTCTCAAACCGCTTCAGTTTAATTTCATAATTTTTAAAAAGTGCTTTTAGCACTACAGTTTCATTACATAGTTTTTAAAAAATGCTTTTAGCACTTTTGTTTCATTTCATAATTTAAAAAAAATGCTTTTAGCAATTCAGTTTCATTTCATAATTTTTAAAAAATGCTTTTAGCAATTCAGTTTCATTTCATAATTTTTAAAAAATGCTTTTAGCACTTCAGTTTCATTTCATAATTTTTAAAAAATGCTTTTAGCAATTTAGTTTCATTCTATAATTTTTTGAAAAAGCTTTTTGCACTTCAGTTTCATTTCATAATTTTAAAAAAATGCTTTTAGCAATTCAGTTTCATTTCAGAATGTTTAAAAAATGCTTTTAGCAATTCAGTTTCATTTCATAATTTTTAAAAAATGCTTTTAGAAATTCGGTTTCATTTCATAATTTTTAAAAAATGCTTTTAGCACTTCAGTTTCATTTCATAATTTTTAAAAATGCTTTTAGCAATTTAGTTTCATTCTATAATTTTTTGAAAAAGTTTTTTGCACTTCAGTTTCATTTCATAATTTTCATTCGAGAATTTTTTAAAAAGCTTTTAGAACTTTACTTTCATTCCATAATTTTTTCAAAAAGCTTTGAGCACTTTAGTTTCATTCCAGAATTTTGGCACTTTACATTCATTCCAAATAAACACTTCATACTGTAAAAGACTTACATATACATAGTTCATACAGTAGGGGTACATCTTAAGTACTAACGTACTTTGTCTTTACAAGTGTTCCTTCATTATGATCGTGACGTATGAAAGGAGTATCCACGTCCTTGTCATTGAGGAGGCTTATGTCGACATCTACAGCGAAAGGAGGGATCTTGTCGAACTGACTATACTCTTCCTCGTCTGTGACGTCCTCAACTCCAACAATCCTTCGTTTGCCTTGTAGAACCACATGTCGCTTTGGCTTAGTAACTGTTCATTGTTTGAGCCTTTCAAAAGGATGTACTTTTGTAACCAAGCGCCGAAAGAATCCATGTGCTTCAGTGTTATCCAATCCTCAGACCTCCCCGGGAAATCGCGGCGTAGAATCTCTTGTGCTCAAGGACATACGGGGCCACTATAGTTGATTGTTTCAAAACCGTGAAATGTGCTTGCTTAAATGTAAGAAGATCATTGCATGCAATTGCTTTCCTTTCTAGTGTCCCTTTCCCGTAGCCTCCCTCATGGCGTGATATAGGACGCCGATCGGGTTTAGATCATTAATGTAATCCACATAAAACTCAATCACCTCCTCTGTCCCATAACCTCAAAGAATGCATCCTTCCTGACGAGAACGGTTACTGAACATACTTCTTTAGCACACTCATGTACCTCTCGAAAGGGAACATGTTGTGTAGATACACGGGTCCAAGGATACCTATCTCTTTGACAAGGTGAACAATGAGATGAACCATAATATCAAAGAATGCAAGAGGAAAGATCATCTCAAGACTAACCAAACTTTGTACCACGTCATCCTGCAGCTTACTTAGTTTATCTGGGTCGATGACCTTCTGTGAAATCGCGTTGAAAAAGAACACAACTTTGTGATTGTCCTCGTACTCCACTCAGGCAAGATGCCTCTCACACCATCGGGAGCAATCGTGTCATTAACACAAGATACATGGGATTTCATGTGTACGATTTTATTCTCTTTCGTGTTTACGAGTCTCTTTACATTCGAGGAGTATCCTAAGGACCTTCACACTGCTCAGAACTCTATCACGCTTTTTTCTCTTCTTTGCTTAGAGTGTAGCTCGCAGGATGTAGGTAATGTTGTCCTTTCTCTCTCTTTTCGGGATGTAGGTCGTTCCTCGCTTCCAAGAGTTTAAGGTCCTTCCGAGCTTGCAGTGTATCTTTCGATTTTCCGTACATATCTATGTAGCCTAGCGAGTTCAAGCGGACATTCTTCGTGATGTGCATGAAGTCAAGTGAGTGATTTAACCTCCATGACTTCCCAATAAGGCAAGTCCCAAAATATTGACTTCTTCTTCCACATGGGTGCATGACCATCCTCATTCTGCACATGTTTGCTTCCAGGACCCTTTCCAAATACTACTTTCAAATCCTTTACCATAGCAAACACACGTGGCCCACTACGATGCTGAGGCCTTGCACGAAGGTCTGGTTGCCCGTTAAATTTCCTGCCTTCCTTCCGCAACGGGTGACTCGTACGAAGAAACCTACGGTGACCCATGTACACAACCTTCCGAGAGTTTTTCAGGTACATGCCGTCCGTTTCATCTAAGCACTGGATGCAGGCTCTATATCCTTTGATAGTTAGGCCGGACAGGTTACCGAGAGCAGGCCAGTCGTTGATTGTTACAAATAACAATGCATGTAGGGTGAAATACTCTCTTTTGTACTCATCCCATACCCTTGCACCATCGTCCCACAACGTCACAAGATCTTCAACCAATGGTTTCAGGTAGACATCGATGTCATTTCCGGGTTGCTTGGGGCCTTGGATCAACAACGGCATCATGATGTACTTTCGCTTCATGCACAGCCATGGAGGAATGTTATAGATACATAGTGTAACAGGCCAGGTGCTATGGCTATTGCTCAATTCTCTGAAAGGATTCATCCCATCGGTACTCAACCCAAACCTTATGTTTCTCACCTCATCTGCGAAGTCCGCGTATGTCCGGTCGACTTTCCTCCACTGTGAGCCATCTGCAGGGTGTCTAAGCATCCCGTCGTCCTTACGCTCTTCTTTGTGCCAACGCATCATCTGGGCATGCGCTTTGTTAGCAAACATATGTTTCAATCGGGGATCACAGGAAATACCACAACACTTTAGCCGGAGGTCTCTTCTTCTTACGCCCCATCTATTTCACCGGATCGCCACGCTTCACCTTATACCGTGATTCTCTGCACTGGGCAAACATCCAAATCGGCATACTCATTACGATATAGGATACAATCATTAGGACATCCGTATCTTCGTACTTCCAATCCCAAAGGATGAGACTTGCTTGCTTGCTTCATACGTAGATTCGGCGAGTGTTATCTTCTGGAAGCAACTTCTTTACGAGTGATAACACCTCATCGAATCCCTTATCTGACACACCATTTCTAGCCTTCCATTGCATGAGTTCCAGTGTGGTACGCAGCTTTTTGTGGCCCTGTCCACAGTTTGGGTACAAAGGAGTTATGTGGTCCTCTAACATGCGCTGGAACTTCTCGAATCGTCTTTTATCCGTAGTCTCCTCTCCGCCACGCAAAGATCTGTCTAGCTCATCATCACCAAAGTTACCAAGTGTTTCTTCCACGGAACAGTATTGCGTGTCGTCCGGGATACTGTTGAATCCATCTTCCTCTTCCTCGTCTTCTTCATCGTCTTCCTGGCTAATCACCTCAACTTCGCCATGGTTGGTCCAACAGGTATAGTTTGGCATGAAACCTCTCATGATCAAGTGGTTCATAACTTGCCATCACTGGGAGTGCTCCTTCTCGTTCTTGCAATCTACACACGGACAACATATGAAGCTGCCTGGAGGCAAGAATGCAACGGCCGCATCGAGAAAAGCCTGCACGCCATCAATGAACTCTCTCGAGCGATGGTCCGCATTGTACATCCATTGCCGATTCATCTATACCAAGTTATAATTTCATTAAAAATTATAACAAATTCCGTTAGAAAAATTATAACCTAACTTAAATTTCGTAACATTTAAACCCAACAAAAAAAGCTCCACCTACACCGTCATCCAATTAAAGACCTACCTTTCTAATTATTTTGTATCCCTTCCTACCTTTGTAATTATTTTTTATCCTTCTACACGTTTTTCTATTTTATTTCATACACCAATAATTACTTCCTTGCAATGTTGTACCTAGATCTCTCCCAATATTGTGATATTTAAGATTCTAAAGCTAACAACCACCTAGATCTAAAGCTTCCAATCACCTTTACCTTGTAATGTCATATTTTGAACTAGATCTCCACCCTACATCTTCATACAACAACAAAAACAACGCTTGGTCGGCCTTCTCTGTTCGATCGTATTCGTACCTCTGCTGGTGCATGGAGGAAGAAGGGTTTAAATGCGCTACGCGGGAGGGCTTCCAGAAGCGGTTTGAGACACGAACCGCTTACGAGTTGCGTTCTAAGCGGTTCTTTTCTCAAACCGCTTCGAAAATTCAAGCGGTTTGAGAAAAGAACCGCTTCTAGAACGCAGCCTTCAGAAGCGGTTCGTGTCTCAAACCGCTTCTGGAAGCCCTCTCCGGACCGTTGCCAATGAACCGCTTCTGGTGCGAAGATCACAACGGGTTCGCACCAAACCGCTTCTAATAGGTCGGTTGTGATGCCCAGTTCTGTAGTAGTGATATATGCAGTGGATCTTAAATAAGCTGATTCTCATTGGGTTTTTTTTTATTTGTTAGCCTATTTTCGGACACACTCCATGATACCATGAGTGGGTTGTGGGCAGTGCAGAACCATCTAGATGCATGCCTCCATTACTGTCCAAAGGTATATAACATTGGACCACTTCTCTTCGTTAAAGTATTTGTTCCCCAGAGTTGTCGGTGTCAACATAAGTAAAACTAGCCGAATTTTCCATGCGATTTTACAAGCGCTGCATACTACAATGGATATTATATATTGAGTTGGATTTGTTATATAAATTTAACGCTTATAATAAAATACAATTGCATTACTTGTATGATTGTAATAACTCTCGTATGTATACATGTTTAATCAACACTATTATAATCTGGATCTACCCACAGATGACGGTATAGATCAATTTTGTCAATATATTTTTCATGTTAATATCATGCCCCAACCGACTGGGTTGCATCGGTTACACTATGAGTGTGAGTTGGGAAGGTCGTGTTTAGGATTAGGAATGCAGTGGCCAGTGGGGTATTATATATGACGTAATGAAGTGATCAGAATGGTTGGATGTAGATATGTTATCTTATTAAATTTACCATACATGATAAGAAATCAACTAAATTCTATTAGGTTGAATACACCAATCAGCTCATCTAAAAGCTTACGTTGATAAAGAAAAGTGGACAATATGCTTGAACACACTACTTTGCGTCTAGCCTCCACCAAGTCTAGGACATAGACTCGTTGCATTACATTAGCTAGGTATCAAACTTGACATGAGTTGCGTGCACCAATCAATTTATCTAAAAACTTAAGCTAATAAAGAAATGTGGGTAAAATATTCCAATAATAGACATTGTTCTTTTGCTCTGTTAGCATTGTTCATAAACTCCCGGAGGTTGCTCTGAGATAGAGACCAGGACTACATGACTCATGCCTCCACTACCATCCAAGGGTACAACACATTGAACCATTTCTTTTTATTAAAGTGATGCTCCATTAAGGACATGTACAGTGGTATAGACGGTAACTGTCTGTAACATATCTCCATATCATCTATAGACGACACTAAAAATAACTCATACAATAGATCGTCTATATAGTTGTCTGTAATGGTCTCTTATCCAATTAACAGACTGTCTATACAACGATACACAAAATAGAAAGCTATTTGTTAAATAGTGGACAACACCTTTCTATCTCCTCCTTCTCTCTCCTCCACATCACCTAAAATCTTATCACTACACTAAAAAACGTCATCAGTGGCGGTTCATAACCGCCATCAGTGGCGGTTATTGAACCGCCACAGATATAGTGCCACTGATAATCGAGGATTATCAGTGGCGGTTTTCTAACCGCCACAGATAAGTGTTATCGTGACGGTTCTACACACTAACCGCCACGAGATAACAATACTATCGTGGCGGTTCTATCCACCAACCGCCACGAGATAACAATACTATACGTGGCGGTTCTATCCACCAACCGCCACAGATAACTACACTATCTGTGACGGTTCTTTCCTAAACCGCCACGAATAACAATATTATCTCGTGGCGGTTCTTCCCACCAACCGCCACAGATAACTATATTATCTGTGGCGGTTCTATACACCAACCGCCACAGATCTATATTATCTGTGGCGGTTCTATCCACCAACCGCCACAGATAGTACCTGACCGAAAAAATAAAAAACTGCATTTTGGGCTAGCCTCAGGTGCTGCTAGCCATGCCCTCTGAAACATATAATACATCAATCACAGATTTTGCATACACACAGCACAATGTACAACAATCACAGATTTCGCATATACACAACTACAATATAATACATCAATCACAATTGCAATTTTGCATATGCACAATTATAATGTACAACAATCACAGATTTTGCATATACACAACTACAATATAATACATCAATCACAATTACATATAATACATCAATCACAATTACAATCACAGATTTTGCATATCACAATTACAATATACACAATTACAATGTACAATTAAAGTGTCTCATGCATGAGGTGCTCGATCATGGTGATGGTGTAGGGCATGCCTCCCGCTAGATCTGCTCTCTTCTCCTCCAGTTCAGTCATCTTTGCATCAATATTTCTCAGAGTATGTAAATGAAGTCATTATATATCATACTATGGAAAGCTAAATAGATCACTTTTGTTGTATCACAAATCTAGCCGATCCATTGCCGTCTTATTCCATGTGAATGCCGTGGCATCCTCCAGATATTGTACATGCATTAGCTAGTTTATACTCCCTCTATTTTTGAATATGTGACATTCTATTTTTCAATTTTTATTCCTAAATACATATCATTCTACAATTTTGATCCTACTTTTTACTATTTTTCCTTCTATAATCTCCATTTAGCTATTTTTAATGGCATTTACTATCATACATTAGAGTAAAACACACCATCTAAAAATATAAGGACCATGTAATCAAATATCTTATGAATGGAAGGTAAAGATGCAAAAGGAAACTTCGGCAACTAAATCAAGCAATCAAATAAACCTACTGTAATGGTGCAGTTTTGGGGCTGAGCTCTTTCCGTATTCATCCACCACCCACGTCTATAAAAAGCTCTACTAGCCATCATGAAAGGGCACGGAGAAAAGCAATAGAGGGAGCGCTCCTCGTCTAGAGCGCACGCACACGCACACCACCCATCAACACACACACACGCACGGGAGAAGGGCAACAACACAAGCGCAGATCAATCACAACTTCTTAAATGAAATGACAGAAATTAGAACATGTGCAAGCCATGCCATCCAATACTAAACTTGACATTCAATGAAACATCAATTTACACCACTGTAAGAAAAAATTAACTAGTTTTGTGAACTATAAGCCTACGAGTCTTCACTGTTGGTAGGGGCCTCAGGAGGTGGCAGATGAGTATGGAAGACTTCATCGTTATTATCTGGGTCATGAAACTCGCCGTTCTTGTTGAGTACTTCCTTCATGATGAAGTAAGCGAGCTGTCCTCGAATGCCTTGGATTTCATTTGGAACCGATCCTCCGTAGGCAACTTCAAACGCTATAGATAGAAAAAGTTTGTCTTAAGAGCTTATATAGAGAATGAGATGTGCAAATCAATGTGTGATGTTAGCGTGACAAACCTCTACGTCATTGTTTACTATTGTAGAGCCTAAGATTTCGCGCATGTATTGGCACACGAAGTACCCACATAAATTTGTTCCTGGCGGCTGCTTGTGGCACTGCAAAAAATTGATTAAACTTATACGACATTGAAGGAGTTATTGACTACGAGGTGCGATATAGGAAAATTGTTTTTGTGCGTACCGGAAATTTAGTACGGATTGTCAGTGATTTATGGAAAGGACGGTGTCTCGAGCACTTTTTACAATATGCTTTGAAGGCCCTATTCACTAGACTTGTCATATCTTTGTAGTCTTTTGGATCTTTGTCCCGTGGGTCCAAGATCGACATCTTGCTTTTATCCGAGTAATTACTACGAGAATCCAGTGGAAACTACATACACATGTATGATGCCGTAGTCATTAGTCCTAAGCTGAGCAAAGAACGAGATCAACAAGTAGTTGAACTAGCTAGTGAGCCACTTACTTGAAATTGTATGGTAAAAGTATGAACTCCTTGTCTTGGAGTTTGATGAGAGCGTTATATACGTAGTCCTCGACCTCCTTTGGTACTCTTTTGATTTCCGGCTGGCAAACCGTTCCCGGATCGAGGAACGCCACTGGCCCTTTGGTTCTTTTTAATTCGATCAACTCGTATCTACATAACAAATGATTTAGACATCACATTTATCGGTATTACATGAATGTAGACAATGATTTTTATATTGGACACTTACAGTGACCAGCATCTCATAAGAGACACGTCGAGGGCATCTTGATAGTACATGTTGTGCAACTCACTGAATTCTATCATGAAGCAGCCAGTCCCCTCATGGTGGAAATGTTCCTCTCTGAAAATGGCAGTGATCACCTTCGGGAGTACATGTTGGTTCGATCGCTCCATATACCATTCATGTAATCGCCTTAGCTGCACTGTTAGACTATGAAGCTTCGAAGGGGTGACAAACGGCTTCCCAATTCATATTTGATCTTTCTTCAAGAGACTTGTCCTTTGGAGACCGCTTTACCCTTACTTTTCTCGCACACAACATCATACTCTGTTCTGGCTTCGCCTGACCTCGCTGATATGGCTTGTCTATTTTGCCATGCCTTCAGAGGAGGGTTTTTAAGTCGGTCAACTGAAGTTGTCGCACTAACTTTTGTACGCTGATGTGTTGGTGACGACTGTGCGAGGTTTATTGTAGGACAGGCCGGCAGGTTCACTACAGGAGAGGCCGACAGGTTCACTGCAGGAGAGGCTGGCAGGGTCACCTCAGGAGGAACAGGCACTTCATGATGGTCCAAGTTGATGTCACGTTTGCGCCACTGGATGAATGTGTGGACGGCACTTCCTAGAGTTGTAACCTCGTCGTTCGGGGGCATTTCTAGCCCGAGGTTGGCAAACTGGGGCCCGAGGTTGGCAAACTGGGGATTAACCGTGTCCACCTGGACCTTTGCGTATCCCGGCGCTATCGCAGAGTTGTGCAATACACCTCCTTCTTGGCATGGGTACGCTATGCATACATCACCGAATGAATATGTTCATGACGGGCAAAGTGAGCTGGCACGGTGTGGGATCATGTATGTCGTCCATAGGATAATGACCCATGTCCTGTTCTACAATTGGGGCGGATGCGCAACTGCTGCGATGATTCGGAGGGCTGGTCGTAACAATGTTCTCGGCTTGCGACTGGCTCATGGCTTGTTGTACTTGTCGTTGTACTTGTTGTTCTATTGTGCCTTGTAATTCTCGAAGCATCTTTTCCTTCATCATTTCTATTTCGGCAAACGCTTCTCTAGCTCTCTTTCGACTCTTGTAAGTGTGAAGGTGCTCTGGGAATCCTGTCTTCCACGGAACCTTAACCCCGACACCTCGTGTCCGTCCAGGATGCTCCTTGTTTCCCAGGGCACGTGTTAGTTCGTCGTTCTCCCTATCTGGTTGGAATGTTCCTTGGGAAGACTCGACGTACAGCTCCTGGACCCTTTGTGACATTGCTTCGTCATCGCTATTTCTGAAGGATAAGCCCCCACCAGACGTGACACTTGCCCTCGCTAGCACGTAGTGCTTGACTCGGTCTGATAGTCCGGCCAATTGACTTGTACCAATGATCATTGTAGTGATTCGCTTCCTGCCTCTCCCATTGAGGATTTTACCGTACCCACCCGTACCAAGTGCGTGTGGATGGATGTTCCTTCTTCCGATGTTTATGTGGTCCTCATTGGACTTCTTTCTTTGCTTCACTTTGCTTCATCGACACGAAATCATCCCAATATGGTTCTAAGTTTGGGTAGTCCCCGATGGCCGATCGGTTTTTCTTCACATAAGTAGTATTCAGCCTGGCCTTGAAGTTCCTCCATGCCGTATCCATGGTCATCAACGCATCCCGACGCATGCGGTGTTCATCTTCTTCGGGGAATTCGAAGGTTTGTTTCAGCTCAGTCCATAGATCCGTTTTGATGGTATCAGGCACTTTGTGCCAATCCAAAAAGGTGATTGGCACTCTCTCCCTTGCGATATACCCGCAGGTTGTTCTGTACTTTGCTACGAACTTTGGCGGTGCAATAGGGGCCCCAGCTTCTGAGACCTCCGAGATGGTATACCGGCCTTCGGGCTTCTTATTTCTTCCTCGGCCACGAGGTCTTGCCACGGGTATGTCAGCATCGGCGGCAACACCGGTGGTTGGGTTGAGGTTGAGGAACCCGCTAGGGCTAGGGCTCGGGCTCGGGGTGGATTGCTCCTCCATATCAGCCTTGGATGTGCGAACTAAAAGAGGTAAAGTATGAATTTTGAGATTTTGGCGATCATTTGGTGCCTCTTCAAGGTTCCATACATCAATTTTGAGATACTATGAAATACCAATGCTAGAATCGACCCACGCATAGGCACTAGGCGGTAGCATTCCATCAAGTTGTATTCCTCACTAGTCACTACTAACTTAACAGAAAAATTCAATATCTTGTTGACCCATCGTTAACTATCTTTTCTTCCATCCGAATTATGGGATATGAAAGATAAAATATGTATGATGTAAGAAAATGCTATATTTGTAAGCACATATCTGCTGTTGGGAAAAACAATTGCACCATTTGATCTCACATGTGAACTGCTATTGCTTTCCCCTTGTGCAACGATCTGTGGACCTAGATCAAATCGTTTTTAGCTTAAGCTACGCCAAGGCGTCAATCATTTATCTTACTATGTCCGTGAAATTTGAACAAACCATTTTCCTCCTTTAAGTAAGCTTAGATCCATGTTATAATCTAATGCCATTGTTTGGGAAAATTAATAGATACACAGCTCAGATTAATACTGCATTGAGCATTACGGATACTAAATACTACCCTTTGAGATTGAAAGGAGTAATACTATGTGCTAACAAAGAAGCTTTGATGCAAATATAGAAATGCTTTGTGGCTTGAAGTAAATGGGAATTTTCCTCTGTTGTGGTCTATATAGAATGGTTGGCATCAATCAAAGTCCACCATCCATGGGATGCGAAATTATTATTCAAAAATTGATGCTTAATGCAATCTGTTGTGCATTCAAATCCAAAACATCAGATATTACCATGGTTGATTACCTTGTTGGACTGAAACTCCAGTCTTGGTGTCGTCGAGGGCGGCGTCGGCGCGCGCGCGCGCGGCGCGACGGCATCGGGCGCGGGGCGCGTCGTCGGGAGGGCGGCGTCGTCGAGGGCGGCGGCGGCGCGGGCGCGGGCTGCGACGGCATCGGCGCGAGGGCGACGTCGTCGGGGAGGCGGCGTCGAGCGGTGTCAGCGCGCTGGCGCGGGTTCTGACGGCGCGCGCGGGGCGGTGTCGTCGGGGGCGGCGTCGTCGGGAGGGCGGTGTCGTCGGGGCAGCGGCTAGCGCGGGGTGGGGCGGCGATGGCGGCGGCGCGGTGCGGTGTTTAGGATTTTATTCGCGTCGAAGCGGCGGGAGTTTAAAGGTTCAGGCACTCGAAGATCAAGTGTATCCATTTTACATATATATGGAGCATTATCGGTGGCGGTTCTTTATACGAACCGCCACGATAACTTTTATCGATGGCGGTTCGTATTAAGAACCGCCACGATAATTTTATTATCGGCGGTTATTCACAAGAACCGCCATCGATACTTTATCCGTGGCGGTTCGTATAAAGAACCGCCACAGATAATTTGTATTAGTGGCGGCTATTTATACGAACCGCCACAGATTTGTGTATCTATGGCGGTTCTTGTGAAGAACCGCTACTGATATAATTATCCTTATATATTAATCCATACATAATCCTAATATAGTAATATACCTATATAATACTAATATATTAATAACCCTATATAATCCTAATATAGTAATGACCTTACATAATCCTAATAAATATTATATACCCTATATAATCCTAATATAGTAATTACCATTTATAATTCTAATATAGTAATAAACCCTATATAATCCTAATATATTAATGACCTTTTATAATCCTAATATATTAATGACCCTATAATCCTAATACAGTAATGATCATATATAATTCTAATATAGTACTATACCCTATGTAATCCAAATATATTAATGACCCACATTTCCATTACTCCACACAAATGCATAACACCATATTTCCATTACTCCATACAAATGCATATTGTTTACATCACATTGCCATTACTCGCATATAGCTAATTATTTTCTTTCACAATTTGCCCTTCTTCATGATCGTCGCGATGATAGGTAGCTTCCTGAGTGGTTTCTTCCTCGAGCCTGATGTTGCCATCTACGAAAGGAGGCAACTCGTCAAACTGGTTGTACTCATCCTCATCCACGACATTCTCAACTCCGACGATCCTTCTTTTTCCCTGAAGAACTACATGGCGCTTCTTATCTGCCGGGTCGATTACATAGAAGACTTGTGCTACTTGCTTCGCAAGTACGAATGGTTCGTCTCTGTATCCGACATGTTCGATGTCCAAAGTAGTGAAGCCATGTCTTTTGCATGGATTGATGTTGAGTCAAGTCGTGGACTTGTGCTCGGAGTTGTTTCTTGTTTACTCATGTGCGAGTGTTGCTTGAGGCGAACGTGGTCGATGACGGGACCGAACTAGGTTCATGGAGGAACCGAGGTTCGGGACTAGGTTCGGAGGAACCGAGGTCTTAGTGGTCAAGGATGTCATGCGGACGTTCGGGCTGAGAGCGGTGCACATAGAGGCTGGTTAGTCACGCGAGTCGCGGGTGGGCGTCCGTGCAGCTTATAATTGATTGGGGCAGTTTGCATGTATTGGGCTATGTTGGGCGGATGGATATGCATGCGGCTGTTGCTCATTATAAATAGGAGAGTGTCTCTCTCGTTTAGATGAGAGAGCTAGGTTTTAGGGTTTGTACTCTTTTGTTTGGAGTACTCTAACCAAATTAGACAAAAGAAATAAAATCAATTTCTTCTTGCGCTGGAGTTCCTTGCGGCGAAAGGAGACGAGTTTTAGGTCACGGCGAGGATTGTTTTCCTTGCGCTGCGTCGTCCTGGCGGCCGAGTTTTTGCGTGGCGTTGGAGCTCGCAGCGATTCAAGCGGGCGAAGAAAATTGCCGATGCTCTGATAATTCAAATCGCTCACATGATTCGTGAGCTACAGTAATTTCTACAAGCATTTGCACCACTTGTTCATGCGCGATTTGCGATGAATCGCCTCGATTTCGTTTTAAGCTTTTTGTCTTATAGATTGATTCATTGTCTCTCTTGATTCAACAAGTTTAATCTTGATTTGATCCATCCAAAAACTTTCTAGAGTATCAACTTAGAGTTCCTGAAAGTTTCGTTGGTTAATCTTTTGTAGATTGTGATTAATCACGAAATTAGGGTTTGGTCAATTCTCGTCATAATCTATCACAGCATGCTTGCGAGTTTAATAACTTTTGATCTGTATGTCCGATCGAGCTGATTCTTTTTTTGTTAGATTCGTATTGGAATCTAGTTTCTACAGTTCAAATTTCAGGTCAATCCGACGGTTGGATCTCCGGGTATTAGCGATTTACCGAATGCATCTACTCTGTTTTGTTGAATACGAAGCAATTATTTGAGTCCGAATTGGGGTGAATTTTTAGTAGATCAAAATTTTAGTTTTAGCTTCCGCGCAATCATTCACCCCCCCTCTGATTGCTAGTTTAGTGTATATCGATCCTACAAGTGGTATCAGAGCACGGTTTTTCTAATTTATCTTAACCGGTGATTAGATTCATGGATCGTTATTCGACAAAACCGTGTGTGTTCGATGGTGTTGATTTTCAGTTTTGGAAGGCCAAGATGGAGGCGTACATCCAAGCGCAGGGCTTCGCAATTTGGGAGAAGGTTTACAAGCCGTACGAAGTTCCTGAGAACGACAACGTCAACGACGCCAATCGCGCACATGTTGAAGCAAACAGCAAGGCGCGCAACTTGATCATCCAGGGCTTGGGGCGTAGCGACTTCGATCGAGTAGTTCATCTTCGATCCGCATATGAGGTATGGAAATCTCTTTGTGACTATCATGAGGATCAAACATCACAAAGAGGTTCGCCAAGATATTTACAAAAAGAATATATGCGTTTGAGATGAAACACGTGAGTCTGTAGATGACTTCTTTGCACGCTTTAATAAAATTCTTAGCAATTTACGTGCTGTTGGGGTTAGCTATGACGATGCTGCTAATGCTAGACAATTGCTTGGTGCATTAGACATGTCTATTTGGGAGATGAAAGTTACATCCATTAGAGAATCAACTGTCATGAGTACACTTACTTTAGATGTTCTTTTCTCTAAATTAAAAACTCATGAATTGGATGTTCTTGCTAGGAAGAATGATCACAAATCAATTGCTTTGACCTCCCAATCTAGCATGTCTCATAATAATGCTTCTTCAAGTTTTGCTTTGTCTTTCTTATCTTCACTAACCGATGAGCAGTTGAGGAATTTCGGAAGAAGACTTGGCATCACTCTCTTCTCGCTTTAATAAAGCTTTGCGAGAATGTGAGAATGAGGAAGAGAGTTGATGGTGGCCTCCAAGATGCTATCGGTGTGGTGATCTCAACCACATTCGTCCAAATTGTCCTAAACTTGCGGGTAAATCATCGAAGGAGGAGAAAGAGACAAAGTACAAGCGTCCATTCAATGACAAGAAGAAAAGGAGCTTCCTAAATAGCAAAGTTGTGCATCGAGTTCTTTCAAAGACTTGAACAAGTCAACTTGAGTGATGTAGACTCAAAGCAATGATGAAGATACAATATCCAAAGGTAAGACGAGACAAGACTTGACGAGCTTGTGTCTCATGGCAAGTATGGACAGCTCAACCAAGATGAACTTGACGATGAGGGAAACGAGGTAAATCCTTCTTACGATGAGCTTTCGATCTTCGTTGTTCGTCTTGGTACGCTTTTAGAGAAAAGAAACAAGAAAATTAAGAAACATGATGTTTTGATTGAATCTTTGAATGCTGAAATTGCTAGACTTAAATCCTTGATTCCACGATGATGATGCTTGCAAATCATGTGACTTAATTTATTCCGAGCTTACTTCACTAAGAAATGTTCATGCTTCAACTCTTGATAAGCTTAGAGATGAAATTGAGAAGAATGAGAAACTTGTTGCTTTGAATTGCAAACAAATTAAAGATGCTAGTTCCTCTACTTCTAATTTGGATGAATCAACTTCTTGTTCTAAATGTTCAATTCTTGAATTGAAGTTGCATGATGCTAATGCTAGAGTTTCTCAAATGACAAATGATTTGCTCACGAATGAGGTTCTTTCATGCTCAACTTGTTGCAACCAAAAGGAAAAGTGGACGTTTCTTGTAATAATTGTTTAACTCTTTCTCGAAAGGTTGATTACTTGGAAAAATCTTTAGAACGTTTCACTAAAGGAAAGAAAACCTAAACATGATTTTGGATCAATCAAGGGTTAGCATTCATAACAAAGGTTTAGGTTTTGATTCTTATGCTCATCATAAATCACATGCTCCCACTTGTTGTTAAGGCTCTTGAAAGTGAAAATTTTGAAATTGTCAATGAGCCTAAGAAAACTGTTTTTAAGTCTCATTGAATTTTATCTTCTACTATAATGAATGCAAATGTTGCTTCCACTTCTAAAGCTAAACATCGTGTTAAGTACACTTGCACTCATTGTGGTAGAGATGGACACTTAGTAGATTTTTGCTTTAGACTAGCCAAACAACAAAAGAAAGAAAATGCTAAGGCTAGGTCTAATTTCAGACAGGCACGCTTTACTCCTCATTATGTGCCTAGGGTGATGCAAACACCTTTTGTTGCTAGAAACACGAGAAAGGGCAAATTTGATTTTGTGCATAAGAATACTCGTGTTGTGCCTACTACTATGTGTCGTGTGTCTCAGTACTGGATCCCTAAATGCTTTATTTCTAACCCTAGTACCGAGGCCTCGACATCTTCTAGTGCTATGTAGGTTTTTCAGATGCGGGTTGGAGAACAGAAGCTTAGTGGATCTTGGTCTTTTGTAAGATGTGATCAAGACTTGGATGGTTCTCACCCTTGAGATGGCCTTCAAGAGGCATGTGCGATAATTCTTCACCTACTTTGTGAGCTATTTTATACACTCATATCTTTTACATTCACAGATATCTAATTGTGGTATGAGATGAGATGTTTGCTTATATGCTCATATGTATCCCCTGGCATGTTCAATTATGTTATATCTTAAATCATGCCTTTTCATGTTCAGTATTTATTTATCATGATTCATACTTATGCTTAACTGAACATACCGTGATAACTCAAACACATGTATATCATCACCTCTCTTTTGATTTCATTGGTTATTTGTTTGAGGGGGAGTTAATGGACTTTTGGTGAAAATTTATTTCGTTTGCCTAGTGAGAGGACTGTTCTTTTAGACTTTTGTTTATAAAATTAATCCCACTTGGGTGACAATTTTGAAGAAAGTTTTAAGATGTTGTTTTGAGGGGAGTTTGTGAAAACTTTGTAAAATTTTGTTAACATACTTTTATTTTGTGTGTTTCAGTAAATGAAAAACAAAAAATGAAAAACAATGAAAAGTAATGAGCATTATATATCATACATATATGTCATTTGAAGCCATGTTTATGCTACAAGGTCATTGCAACTTCATGTTTATGCATATATGGTGTAGTTTATGTCATGACTATTTAATTGGAATGACAACTTGAATTAAATCTTGTCATGGTTGAACCTTCTTGGCTATCTTGATTCTGCTCAAAAGTGCTAAATATGAAATTTATCAAAATTAAGTGCTAAAGCTCAAAGAGTGATTGTTGGTAAATGCAAGATCAAGGTTATGTACTATCGCACTTCTTCTTTACTTAGACCGCTTATCATTGCACTTTGATATGAACTTGGAAGAGGTTGTGTATGACCGAAACTATGAAACCTTAAGCTTATGAAATGAGGCTTGGTATAGTTGAAAAGTAAGGCTGATGGTGCATATAATTCCTTGTAATTGTTATTGTTGCAATCAATCAATGAATCAGTTTTTCAAGTATCAATAAAGTGCACAAAATTCAATGTTTTCAGGTTTTGAGATTGTTGAGAAAGGGAGATCATGCCATGCAATAAATTGTTAATAATACTTAATTTCTAGTTATGCTTATTCTACATTGTCTATGTGTAGATTTGAGGGTGCAAGTATTTTTGATAGCATGATTTGGTGATGAATTTGCAACATTTGTGGATGACTTAGAATGCTCATTACATAAAAAAATTGTCAAATTTAAAAAAAAAAAAAAAGATTTTGTTTTCTCTCTTTTGTGTTCTTGATGAATCCATTGTCAAAGGGGGAGAACTTTGCCACTTTGGAGAACTTTTTACATGCACTTTACACATGCACATGTTCTTGTATAAGTGATATTCAATCATTCACTCACATTATTCTTCTTAGGGGGAGATTTTTCTTATTTTCACCTAGGGGAGTTTTTCACTTTGCGTATTTGTCAAAGGGGGAGATTTTGTGTTTGTCACTTTGGCTTTTGATTTTAGAACTTTTTGATTTCAAAAACTTTTCTTCTGAGATGAATGCCAATGTTCAATTCTAAGTGGTGTTGCCAATGTTTTCATCAAGGGGGAGATTGTGAAATCATGTGCTGAAAAATTGGCTTAGTAATGAAATTGGCATTGCAAAGTGTTGTGCTCATGGCATGTGTGGTGCTTTGGCATGTGCTATTTCAGATGTTTTACTTGATATGCTTGTGATAGCATGGTAATGGTTTTGCTTTATGCAATGCACTCGTGTGAGTGGTTGCATGGATTGATGTTGAGTCAAGTCGTGGACTTGTGCTCGGAGTTGTTTCTTGTTTACTCATGTGCAGTGTTGCTTGAGGCTTAACGTGGTCGATGACGGGACCGAACTAGGTTCATGGAGGAACCGAGGTTCGGACTAGGTTCAGGGAGGAACCGAGGTCTTAGTGGTCAAGGATGTCATGCGGGACGCTCGGGCTGAACGGTGCACATAGAGGCTGGTTAGTCACACCTTGACACCCTTTGGGAGTTGTACCCAAATTAGACAAAAGACACTTGCGCTGAGTTCCTTGCAATGAGGGAGCAGACGAAACATCCTTGGATCTTAAAAATACAATAGTCGAGCTCCCAAATCTCTTCTATGAACCCATAGAAGCTAGTCTTCTTATAGATTGATTCATTGTCTCTCTTGATTCAACAAGTTTAATCTTGATTTGATCCATCCAAAAACTTTCTAGAGTATCAACTTAGCCTGAAAGTTTCGTAAATGTTGTCATAGGCATCTCTGTATGTCCGACACCACTATTTTGGTAAGTGCTTTTGCTATCGATTTACCGAGATCTCGTGTAAAAGGTATATCCATTTATGTCGATCCTTGCTTCATGTCAAGATTGTACTGATGGCCCTTTGCCAACCACCTCAACATAACACTCGTTTCTTTCCCCATAGAAGCTCTTCATATGCTCTTTGAACCAATGATTGAACAAAAGGTTATGCTCTTTTCAAGTTACCCAAGCCTCGATCGTCCACGATTTTCCTCTCGTAGCTTATCCTTGTGCATGTCCATATACGAGGACACCTCAATATTGTTTGCAAGGCTGTGAAATGAGCTTTTTCGAACAATCCATGATCGTAAGAATTTGTTGATTTCCTTCCAATTGTCCTTTCTCGGATAGCCTGCCCTCATGGCGAGATCTGAGCACTCCTACCGGTTCCACCCCTCCATGTAATCCACGCAAAACTCGATAACCTCCTCGGTTGCATAACCTTCCACAATGCAGCCCTCGTAGAGATCGATTGCGTACATACTTCTTCGAGATACCCATGTACCTTTCGAGCGGGTACATCGATGCGAGAATACGGGGCCACATACATTTATCTCATTCACAAGGTGAACAATGAGATGAACCATTATATCGAAAAATGATGGAGAAATACATCTCTAATCGGCATAGTGTCTTCACCACATCATTCTCGATTCGAAAAGTCCGATGGGATCGATGACCTTCGTGAAATCGTGTTGAAGAAGAAACACAACCTCATGATTGACTCTCGGACCTTTTCGTGCAAAATACCTCTAATTGCAATAGGAAGCATTTGTGTCATCATCACATGACAATCATGAGACTTCATGCGATTAACTTCAAATCTTTCATCGACACGGTTTCTTGATGCTTGCGAGTAACCGGATGGAACTTTCACACCATGCAAGCATTTGTAGAGGTCTGTTCTCTCTTTCTTGGATAGAGTGTAGCAAGTCGGGGAAGGTAAAGTCGGCCTTTCCGTTGTCTCGAGGATGTAGCTCACTCGATTTTCATATCTTCCGTGTCCCTTCGTGCCTTGATCCGTCCTTAGTTTTGCTAGGAATATTGACAAAATACCAATCAAGTCATCACATACATTTTTCTCTACATGCATGACATCTATGCGATTGTCGAACTTCTAAGTCCTTCCAATAGGGCAAGTTCCAAAATATCGATCTCTTCTTCCACGTGATCTTCTCGATTCGAGACCTCGATTTATTATTACTCTCTCCTTTCCAAGTACAACATTAATATCCTTAACCATATCATATACCTCTTCCCACGAGGAGGCCTTGGAGCTATACCATCCTCTTTTGTCCCGTCGAATTGTTTCTTCATATTGCGGTAGGGGTGATTCTCTGAAGGAACTGCGGTGATGCATGTACACGCTTTCCTCGAGTTATTGAGCCACACACTTGCGGTTTCATCCATGCAATGGGGGCATGCTTTGGCCCTTTTACAAGACGACCGGATAGGTTACCAAGGGCGGAAATCATTGATGGTGCAAAACAACAATGCGCGTAGGGTGAAGTACTCTCGCTTGTACTCATCCCATACCAGCACACCTTCGTTCCACAAGATCACTAGATCTTCCACCAATAGTTGTAGGTATACATCAATATCATTGCCAGTTGTCTCGGCCCTTGGATAAGCAATGACATCATAATGTACTTTCGTTTCATACACAACCAAGGAGGAAGGTTGTAGATACAGAGAGTCACGGGCCAAGTGCTATGAATACTACTCATGTTACCGAAAGGATTTATTCCATCCGTACTCAATCCAAACCTTATATTCCTCGGTTCATTCCCGAAGTCATTCCTAAAGAGCCTATCGATGGTTCTCCACTGGGCAGAATCAGCAGGGTGTCTCAGCTTTCCATCCCTTTTACGCTCTTCTGAGTGCCATCTGTTAGTGTTATGCCCTTGAGGCAATCATTTAGATGATTGTAACATGACTATGTTTATGAATAATAATATGATTATTGGTCCAATGAATGTATATCATTGTATTGATCAACAAGTATGTGAATTGCTTATGAAGCTCTTTACTTAATGATGTAATTCGATAAATATCTCTGATCGGATATCATCGTATAGGACAACGATGAATAGATCAGCACATGTAGTGATCGATGATCATGCTTCATAGATCATGGGATATGGAGATATCATCTATACATTGTGGACGCATGTTGAAGAACATGGGTTAGATAGACCCATAATGGGACAACTGCGAGAATGTTTCATTCTTATGTGTCATCGTGTATCTCATACCTAGTAGATGTATGATCCTTAGACCTGAGATTGTCATATTCCCTACGTAATAGTTTTCCTTGGGGCTATCAAACACTACTTCCTAACCGGATAGTTATAAAGGTAGCTTTCATGTTTACTATGAAACGTGCAGAGGAAGTGGCGATCAAGATGGAATTTGCCACTCCAATGAAACGGAGATATATGACAAGGCCACTTGTGTGATATGATTAAGGAAGTGCATGGCCATGCCGTGATTGAGGAGTCAATCACAACTTATTAATATATCACGGATACGAGAGATGGATTGAATCATCAAAGGATGACATGCTTCTCGCCTTGAGATCAATCTTCATATACTTGGCAAAGGGATTATTACATGAGTACTTTTGATAGGTTCTGTCCGATTTGATCATAGTATGTTTGGGAGTTGGCATACTTTGCAAGAAGCCACTACCAACTATTGGGTTGAAAAGGAGTTTTCCGAATCCACGTCCAAACGTACGTGAATCTGCAGGGTCACACACTTAATGGGCTGGGACGCATTAATTTGGATTGGATCTGTAATTAATGAACCTCGTGGGCTTAGCACGCTGATGGGCCTTAGTTTAGGGTTTCATCTCGTGGCTATATAAGGAGGGGAGGAGGGAGGGCACAGGGTGTGCTTTCCCACGGTTTAGGAGTGATTCACTCGAAACCCTAGCCTACTCCTCTCGCCGCCCTAGCTGCGACCAGTGCTTGCACACCGCCACGCACGGCGTTCCATCTCTAGACGTGTGGACTCATCATGGTGACGCTGCTTGCGATCAAGGGCGTGGGAGGACGATCCACTACATCGACACAACGACTGCGGCGAGGACGATCCACTACATCGACGCGCGAAGGATTCCGCAACTGCGCGTCTAATGGTAATCTTATCTATGACCCTCTTCTTGCGAGTAGCTTTCTGGTTACGCGGTAGATTTTTTTGTGCTAGCGTAGCATACCGCGTTCCTCTTCACCATCGCATCAATTGGGCATGCTTTTTGTTTCCAAATAAACGCTTCAACCGAGGTATTACCGGTAAATACCACACCACTTTAGCGGGAGCTCCTTTCTTCACCACGGTGCCCTCGCTGTCATGGCCTTTATGCTTGTATCGCGATGATTTGCACACTGGACATACATGCATGTCTGTATACTCTTTGCGATAGAGTATACAATCGTTTGGACATGCATGTATTCTTTCTACTTCCAATCCCAATGGACATACAACCTTCTTAGCTAAATAAGTGGTTATCGGCAATACGTTTCCGTCTGGAAGCATGTCCGCTAAGAGATGTAATAGCTCCGTGAAACTTTTATCGGACCAACCATTGCTTGCCTTCAATTTTAGAAGTGAAAGCACGGTGTGCAACTTTGTGTATTCCTCCTTGCAACTCGGGAATAAAGGTGTGTCCGAGTCGTCCAACAAACCCTTGAATTGATTAAACTCTCTCTGACTAGTGTAGTTCCCTTCTGCATCGCGCAACATCTGAGCAAGATTATTATCGTCATCAATGTCCAACCTATCCTCATTAGATCCATAACTGATGTCAGCTGCCATAATGCCTTCTCCATCATCCAATACGTTATCACCTTCATGTATGTTTTCCTCTTCACCGTGACTTGTCCAACGTGTATAGCCAAGTACAAAACCCCTTCGAATCAAGTGCAAGTGGATGTGCTCTTTGTCTGAAAATATTTTCTCATTCTTGCAATCAATGCATGGACAATGTATGTACTCGCCTTCTTGTGCAACTTGTTCTCCTCAGTGCTCTTAGAAAAGCGAGATACCCGTCGATGTAATCTCAGCTGTAACGGTTCGCATGGTACATCCATCTCCGGTCCATCTAAAATTAATTAACATATAAAAATTGATTAAAAACTAATCTAATTACTTATCATCTAAATGAGCTAGATAATAAATTCATCATCTAAAAATGATGAGCATCCACCTACCAAATTAGCTAAAATTTCATGTATATTAATATCCAATAATCTTAATTAAATAAATTTAATATATGTCCACACTAATGAAACCAAATTAATAGTAATTAAAAAACTAATCTGAATACTTTTCCTGTAAAGAAGCTAGATAATAAATTCATCATCTAAAAATGATGAGCACCCACCTACCAAATTAACTAAAATTTCATTTATATTAATACCCAATAATCTTAATTAAATAAAGTTATTATATGCAAGATGTATATGTCCGTACACTAATGGAACCAAATTAATAGTAATTAAAAAACTAATCTAATTACTTATCATCTAAAGGAGCTAGATAATAAATTCATATATATGCAAGATGTATATGTCCGTACACTAATAGAACCCAATTAATAGTAATTAAAAAACCAATCTAATTACTTATCATCTAAAGGAGCTAGATAATAAATTCATCATGTATCAAATTAACTTAAAATGCAATTAATATTAAATATATGCTTAATCATAATTCATCATCTATAAAAGGAACACAACATCATCTAATGAACCTAGCTAGTAAATAAATTCATCAACTACAAAATGGTAGCTAAATAAAAATAAACAAAATCTAAACTTTTCATCTCATCTACATGTAAACCCTAATTAAACTTGGTTTAAAAATTAAATTGCAACAAGATTAACACAAATCAAGAGAGGAGAAAAAATAACTCACCAAGGAACAACTAGAGGAAGTACAAGCACAAGAATTGGAGAAAATGAAATCAAATTTAGAAGTTTTGGTTTGCTCTCGGGAGGAAGAAGACCAAGATCGCTCTCGACCACCTATTTATAGGCAATATTATCGATGGCGGTTTTAACTAGAACCGCCATCGATAACATTATCTGTGGCGGTTCTATCCTCGAACCGCCATCGATAATTCATTATCGATGGCGGTTCGAGGATAGAACCGCCACGGATAATCAATAGAATCGATGGCGGTTGGAGGATAGCACCGCCATCGATAACCTAGTTATCGATGGTCGCTTCTAGCCTCCAACCGCCATCGATAATGTATTTGTTATCGATGGCGGTTCTATCCTCGAACCGCCATCGATAATTCATATCGATGGCGGTTCGAGGATAGAACCGCCACTGATATTCTTCCCGCCATTTTCAATATAGAACCGCCACTGATAATTATATTTGTGACGGTTCGGAAAAACCCGCCACAAATAGACCGTCACCTATTGCAGGTTTTGGCGTAGTGTATGTAGTATAGTCTTACAGACAGCTAACATGTACCATTGTGGTACATGCCCTAAGTTGCAAGAGCCAACCAAATTCAATTGTTGTCTTTATTGTACGATTGTCAACTTGTCAATTGTCATATACAATGATTTAAATTGTGATTTACAGTCCACGGTGAAAGATATGAAAAGGCGGTCGTGATTATAGTGAGCTATCACAGAAGCTACGCTGCACGTCACGGTTTACTATAATATACATATTTTTTATTATTTCATGTACGTGATATCGGTAATTTGTATATAATGAACTATATTCAAATTTAGTGTACATGTTATGATTGTTATACGTTAGTCGTACAAAGTTTAACATAAAATAATCTATATAATTATATAAATTTAGGAGATGGATTTAGATTTTAACAAATATTTATTATTTTTAGGAGCCAAATTAATTCAATTTAAGAATAAAAAATATGATAAAAAAGAAGATCATGAGAAACACACAATTAATGTTTAGAAATATAAAAAGAATTGATATATGTAGTATAGCGAAGCTATCGCGGCTCCAAAAATAGTGGAAACAGCGGTCGGTATAGCGGCTATAGCAGTTGTAGCTGTGTTCACAGAATTTTATTCAACCACATAGCGTTTTATGTCTGAAAAAACTATCACGAAGCTATATCGGTCATTTTAAATTAATGGTCATACACGATCATCTTCCTCAAATAAGTTGTAGCAGTGCACAGCTACGTGTGCATCATGCATGATTATTTACTAGTTCAGTGCCCGTGCATTGCTACGGAAAACAAAATTGATAACGAAACATAAAGGTCAAGCAATAAAAGAAAATGGCCGTGTGTTGCTACAAATAAAAAAATCATGTTATCTAACACATTGAGTTGGCTTATATCAAGTCATCGACTCAGTTGAAGTAACCAGATGAACTCTGCCCGACCCACATCATGTCTTCTCCACTGTACTTGATCTACACTCCTCCTGGTCTACACACCTCCTCGACTCCATCGCCACACCTGACTATGCTCTGCTCCGTAGCAGCCTTTGTCAGGCTTATCCCGCTATTCCTAGCCGGAATCATAAAAAAACCTAAGAATTATGAAAAAAATCATATTTGATGATAACGTTTTACTATATATATTACCTTCTTTTCATAATCAGGTGGTAGACAGATCGGAGAACTGTAGAGGGGTCAGAAAGGGAACCTTACCGAGGACGAGGAGCTGCAGCTATGCATCGATTGGCTGGTGTTGCTCCATAGCCACCTTCCACGTGGGCACGGCCATCGGTAGTTGTGCTTGCGCGCGTAGAACCACGAAATCCGACTGAATTGCCCCACGCGTGGAGAGAGTCGAAAGCTTCGCAAAATCAGCTTGAAAATTTTTCAAATTAGAAAGTTTCAGCTTGAAAATTTTCAAATAAAAAGTTTCGATTAAAAAACTTTCAATTTAAAAAATTTCGTTTAAAATCTTTCAAAAACGGTTAAAAATAGAGAAGGATTAATGGGATAACACTGAGTAAGGAAAAAAGTGATAAAAGGAATGAAGTGTTGTTACTTATCATAACGAGTGGACATCCTAACCGCACCATCAAATTAGCTATTCCCGAATATTTTTTCATTGCACTAACGCCTCTTCTTCTTTTCTAGAAATCATTCCATAGCGTTATTAACACTTGGCCAAGTGCCTTACATAAAGCAGTAATATTACCATCACCACCGATACGACTTGCATGGCTAAACGAATCGTGCACCGTTGAAATCATTAGGTGCACTATGTCTGCCTGAACCTGAGCCACCAGTTCCGGAGGTTGAACTCCCAGATGTGCTCCTGCTGCAGGATGTCACTGATGACGGACACCCCGGGCCACGTGCCCTCCTGCAGCCCAATGCATTTCACGCCGGGCGCAGCGTCGATCACGTAGCTCTTCGTCGGCGGTTCGATTCGCCCGACCAATGAATCGCACCGTTAGCTTTGTGATGGCCGGTGCACCAGCCGTCCAGTTGTAGCAGTAGTCGAACGGGTCCATGCTCACCCGCAGCAGACCGACGAGTTGCTTGCTCAGCGCCGAGACCACACCCTTGTACGCCGGGGTGGCGAGGATCGTCAGGCTCGTGCTAGAGTCCAGTATCGCGCCGCCCTTCCTCTCGACGTTCCACACTTCGGCGGGGATGTCGAGGGCCTCGCCGGCGATGGAGATGGCCTCCACCGTCAGGGCGTAGAACGGGCTCGTCCGGCCATCGAGAAGCAGCGGCGTCTGAGACGACGACGCGGCGGCGGAGTTGGAGGCCGCGTCTGGGCCTGGGCCTAAGGTGAGGTAGCTGGTAGCGTTGCACGGGGCGAGGTGATCAACCAGGTAGTAGGAGAAGCGACCGCCGAAGCGTGCGGCGGCGTGGGACGCGAAGGAGATGTTTTGATGAGGCTGAGCACGTCGCCCGAGGCCTGGAAGCTCTGGCCGTCGTACGAGGTGGTGCACCCCAGCACCACGTCCTGGAGCTTCGCCTTCTTATGCGACCGCCGACAAAGACAACTGTGATTGCGAATCGGTGTCGACCAAGTCGCGCGCCGACAAGCCGTCTTTGTACCTGCCACGTCCATGATTAGGTGACGTTAGTTTAGTTAGTTAGGATGAGGACGGGCGCGGCGTCGTCAACGCCGACGGTAGTGGTGTCGCCATGGTTCTCGCCGCTTGCTCGCTTTCTTGCACGCGCGAGGCAAGGCGGGATGGGGCAGATGGCTACGGTTGCATGCTTATAAGACCACGGCACGTACGTATGTTTCCTTGATTTGCGTGCTATGATGGCGCCATCACAGATTCATGACTCAAGGCAAACAAAGTAAAATTTTCTTTTCTTCTATCCAAATTTTACATAATCTTCTACAGAGATATCAATTTGCAATTAATTATCAAATTGTGGTATGATACACTACTACATTCATTTTCTTCTGTCCAAATTTTACGTAATCTTCTATAGAGATATCAATTTCCAATCAATTATCAAATCGTGATATGATACACTACTACTTTCCTTTTCTTCAATAGAGATATCAATTTCCAATCAATTATCAAATCGTGATATGATACACTACTACTTTCCTTTCAAATTTTACGTAATCTTCTATAGAGATATCAATTTCCAATCAATTATCAAATCGTGATATGATAGACTACTACTTTCCTTTCAAATCGTGGAGAATGGACTACCGCCACTAACTGGTAATTAGAAATAGTAGAGATACCTGACAGCGACGACTTCACTGAGGTTAGTGACAATAAACCCCTCGTCACGCAACTTTAAGGATATAATAAATTGATGGAATCTAATGGCCTCGAAGAAAAGCAGTTGAAAAGGGAAAAAAAGACCTATTTACTATAGTTGACCATGAAAAGCATGTGTGTACCACGCATCCTTATAGAAATCCTAATTGCCTTTCTGTATCTGTAAGAAATGTATTTTTCAATCTTCAAGTCTTGATCCCGTTTCAACCTACAGCTCTAAAATCGTTCGCTTTACACCCATAAACTATCAAAACCACAGCAATATACCCCAGGTTCCAAAACACCTCATTTTAGCCACGTGGCATCCAAGTAAGCAGGGACTTTCTTATGTGGCAGTGTAATGCCTCCAACTCACACCAAAAGCTGATTCAGCACGAACATCAAATAAAAAACAATGTGACAAGGATTATAAGGCTGTCCTTTGTTTGGGCCCTCAAATTATTCGTGACTAGAATATGTTAATGGGCCTATAATGCATAAAGCTCATAATACATTAAACGAAGCTCATCTGTATCCGAACGGTTATGTCTCCGACCAGTTCAGTCAAGATGGTCAAACCTTTGCTTCACACCGACCAGTGAAATGGTCACCCCGACAAGTGAACTGGTTGGGGACAAGCGGTTATCCCCACACATGTCTCTGTGCGCACAGTTGTTTGATAAGTATACACAACCACCTGAAAGTTATCTTTGAAAAAGGCACCCTTTGGTGAGAAGATGCCGTTTGACACTAAGACATCTCTCGGCTACACGACACCATTTTGGAGAACAACTACCGCCTCTTCAACTGGGAGAAATAAAGGCTGATCCACACTATTGGGGGCATCTTGAATCTGCATCCACATGATCTGTAATTCAGCATCTAACATTAGCAACCCACGATCATCTTTGATCACTCTGTAACTTGTATACTCTGTAAAAACCACTTGGCCAATAAAGAAGCAATCTCCATTCTCCTTGTTTTATTCTTTAGGAGCCCAACATTTATATTTTACATAAGTTCGATAAACGGACCCAAGACTTGAACATTGACAGCTGGCGCTAGAGGGAGGGCCTCCGAAGATAAAAATGAAGAAATCTCTATAATGGATGAAGAAAACTAGTTTGACCTCGCCGATTATGCTCATTTCACTGCAGATGATGAACTAACAGAACAACAATGTAAGTGCGATTTCTACTCCAAATATGTTTCTGAGACGGAATTAGCAAAAATGGAGGCAGAGGTTGAAGCAGAGGAACAATCTTTTGAAGTGCCAAAAGGTAAAACTCTTGTTACTCCTCTAGTAAATTCAAATGAAGATACCCATGAGGCATGTTCTACGGAAATTGATAATGAAAATGTGTCAAAAAGTAGTAATAACCTTCTAAAAAATTCAGCCTCGGAAGATTGTGTCAAAGGTCTAGATTATACCCTATCATCATATGAAGATGGAGGATTGACTCCTTCTGTTTACTCAGGTTTTCGTGCCTGTGCGGATACTAGTGAGACAGAGGGGTAGCGAGTGAAACGTGAAGAACGTGAAGCTCAAGAAGAGGCTGCGAAAACCACTCAAAGTGAATATGAGTGACGTATAGCAGAGAAACAAAAATCCATTGATGAGGCTAAACATTTATACTACAAGGGTCAACCAAGCACCTCACGGAGATTTCAAGTCTCTGGAGGACATTCTCATCAAAACACTAATTACACCACCACCTCCTCAAGCGGCGGTAAGCGACTTAAACTTTGCTCAAAGTGGCTCACAGGAGGCTACCCCCGTTGAGAAAATTCGTATTTTATCAAATGTAATTCCTAATCATCCAACAGAGGGAGAAGATGTGCTTAATGCAACAGTCATAAGATCTTTGGCTGCTGACTTGCAAGAAGCTTGTAACATCCCAAAATTTGGCTTAATTAAGTTTTATTGCTTAAATGTGCATTTATGATTTTCTAGAATTTATTTGGATTTTTCTGGATTTATTTGAATAAAATTCAAATCAGGTTTATCGCCTTTTATTCAAATCTATTTAAATCTGTGCAAAGTCAAAATAAAGTTTTGTCAAAAATATTTTATTTGAGTCCAGAATGTCTCAAAGTATTTTTGAGATTTTTCTTGGATTTTTCCTGTAAATTTATTTGCCTAAAACCAATTAAATGAATTTTTGGAATTAATTAAATCAATAAAGTTTTAAAAATCCTTTTGAATAGTGTTGGGCCGAAGCCCAACATCAGGCGCTTGTGGCTCGCACCGTGCGGCCTACCCACTTCGTGAATCACCGCAGGGCAAAACCCTAGATCGGTGACCGTTCGGTTGCGATCCAACGGCCCAGCGAAGGCCGCGTGTGCGCTCGCATTTTGACCGTCGGATCGGGACACGCGCCACGCCGTCGGTTGTCGTCTTCGCTCGACTCGGATTCCGCGCCGTAACGACGCCGGACTTCTTTCGTCGTAGAGCTCGACGCCGAGGCTTTAAAAGGAGGGGGTAGCACCCCGAGGTTCGCAGTCGAGCGCCGCATCTTTTGATCGGAGGGGTTTCGCGAGGATCGTCGTAAAACGCGCAGAGGAGCTCGGCGGAGTTGGAAACGCGGAACGCCTCGGTTTTCGTTCGATTTCATCGCCGCCGTTGGGCCTTCGCCGCAGCTGGTGCCATCTTCGAGTTCGCCGGACTGAACCGCGTTGAAACCGCAGAGTCTCGTCGCCAGAATCTCGCCGAACGCCATCACCTCGGTCTTCTTCTTCGCTGCCGGTAAGATCTCGCCGTCGCACGGCCATTGCCGGATCTAGAAGCTCGGGCCGTCAGATCCGAACGGAACGGCTGATGCATTGCCACGTCGCGCATGAACGGTGATCGCCCGATCGGTTTTCTTCGGATCAGATCGAGCCGCGCAGGTGTCCAACCAGGTCGTGCCGCGTGTTGGGTTCAGCAGCCGAGGCGCCACGGACCGAGTTCACGGTGGACTGGCTCCGAGCCGTGGACTCAGTCTATGGACCCGGACGCGTGTCGCGCTCTGATTGGCTCAGTCCAGTGCTGACGTCACACCGACGTCATGCTTGCGTCATAAATGTATTTTTCAATTGGAAAATAATCGGATTGGAAATTCTGTGTTGATGACGTCATCATGAGGTCACGCTGACATCATAAATCGCTTTTTCAGTATAAAAATAAATCTGTTAATTTCGAATTTCTAATTTCTGTATTTTCAGTATTTATTTCAAACTTCAAAAGGCTATATCTTTTGCATCGTAACTCGGATTTGAGTGATTCCAATTTCTAAAAATTTGTAAAATTGAGATCTATTTAATGGTGAATTTTATTTGATTTTTGGAGTTCAATTGCTCTCTGTTTTGGCATTTATTTGCTTTTCTTCGTCGGTACGCGTAGACGTTGAATTGTGCGACGCTTCGGAGGAAGATCCAGCAACTCAAGAGCAAGTTTCAGAACCAGATCAGGACCTATTCCAAGGCAAGTTGTGCTTTGATCATGTTGAACCCATGTTTATAAAATTGCTATGTTTGTTTTACCCTATTGCATATATTTCAAATATGCAATTGTTTCAAATTAGATTGGGTTTAGCTAATGTACCAGATTGATCTACACCCTACCTTGTCATTGTATGCCATGATCCATTGTCACCCAAGATTGGTTAAATATAGTTGGTTAATAATTATAATCAACATTGGAGGATTAGTCCGTATTAGTTGCTTAGTCATGCCACGTCATCACATGTGTCAGAATCATTGATAATTAATCTTGATTAATGGAATATGGAACAATGTTATGAACTTGTGTGTCATGTGGGATCACACGATGAGATTGAGTTGTTGTGACGAGTCATGTCACGCAACGATGTTGAATTGTTGATGGCACGTGGTGCTTGGTAATCAACTGGGTGATAATAATTTGGATTGGGGCAAGTGACAAGGGGCGAGGATGCCAAGGTGGGCCCGATGGGCAGAGGGTATGTGGATGTCTTGCCTTGATCACACTAAGGACTTAACCTTGCAAGCCTTTGACCTGAGTCAATCATGCAACCACATGTCTGGTATGGGCCAGCCTAGCTGAGTAATTTGCAATGTCTTAATTTTGGTACTATCGTGGTCGGTGTGAGTTCCCGAGTTATGGAGTAATTCACATGGCGCAAGAGGGGGGGCCCTGGTTATGGTTTTCAGACCCACCAGTG
The DNA here is from genome assembly GCA_036346275.1 of Otatea glauca. Taxonomy (NCBI): domain Eukaryota; kingdom Viridiplantae; phylum Streptophyta; class Magnoliopsida; order Poales; family Poaceae; genus Otatea; species Otatea glauca. Next base: position 7,174,747 of record CM070717.1, on the reverse strand, counting down.
TTGAAACCTTAGTGGGTAGTATCGGACTAAGCCAGGGCATTGTAAAGGCTTTGTTATAATCACTCGCCTTGGTGGTGTTTGGTTGTATCACGTGGGTAAAGTGCATAACCTCTGCAGAGTGTGAAACTATTCGGATAGCCGTGCTTCATGTATTGAGCAATGCTCGGAATTACAGATTAAGGGTTAGTTTAATTAATTGGGCAACTTGGTTGGGATGGCGGAAGGCCATATGGAAGATGGAATTTGACTTAGGATTGGAAACTTGGTTTACTTGAGAAATACTGAATTTATTTACTATTGATATTTGTTTTACATCTTTACAATCTATTTATCAGATTTGTTCATAAGTGCTGCTTATTGCAAAATAGCCATGATAGCCTATCCATTGGAATAAGCCTTACATATAGATACATAGAATTGCATTCTGTGCACAACTTGTTGAGTGCTTAAGTACTCACCCTTGCCAAACAACAATAATCAACAGTTGATGGATCTACACCTGTGTTGGAAGAAGAAGTCCAGGAAGACACGAGTCATTAGGGTCCGAGCCTTGTTGGTTGCCTGTGGTGAACTGATGAGCTATCTACGTTTTTTATTTTCCGCTGCATAAATATTAGTTTATATTTTCAGTCTTGCCCTGCGTGGCTTAATAATGTAAGTTGGTCATAAGATCATACCTTTAGATATATCAATGAATGAAGTATTATTCTATTATCGTTGAGTATGATGTGATATGTACCAATGTTGAGCTGTGTGCACTAGCGTTGATCCTGGGACTAGTGCGGTAAACACAGTGGGTTCGAATCAGTGGATTCGGGTCCTTACAGAGGTGGTATCAGAGCATACTGACTGTAGGTCTTAGCCCTAGATAGCATGGAGGTGTCCTGGGTGTGTCCAAAATTATTTTCTAAAAGAAAAATCTGAACTTGACTAATAAAACACTCTCGACTCATCTCATTCTCTACTTCTCGCCTTTGCTGAATTTACCCGTTTTACTTGCCGTTTCGGGTGGAGAACTTATTCAAAGTTCTTGTGAAGCAGATGCCGATCGTTCCGACCTTTGAGGAGTCAGCTGGTGGCTATGCCATGGAGCTGTGGAGAGTTCTTCTGACGCTGGGAGGCTTCTATCGTCCGCTTTACCGAGGAGGCAGCTGGTCAGTTAATGGTGTACACCGAGGATTTATTTGCAAGCTGATTATCTACGCTCGGGAGAACGAGGAAGCTAGCATACCAATCAACATCTCCGCCAGAAGATTCTCGTACGAGGTTGCAATTCAGGAGGTCGCTCGACTTGCTCTTCGCCGTGTCTGCCGCGACTACGCCGACGAGCTTCACGACTCAGTGTTCCGACTTCACCCAGACGTTCAAGCGTGCCGAAGCCGACGGATCGTGGAGGATGAGTGTGCCACTGCAACGCACCTTGCGGAGTTCGCCCTTGCCCAGGAGGATCATATGAAAGATACTACTCAGGAGCTGGAGACTGTGTACGAGGCACTCAGAGTAGCAGAGCAGGAGCTTGAGGTCACCTGTGCTTCAACCATCGGGATGATCACTGAGCTGGGAGAGGCCCTAGAGGCGGTCGAGGATGAGCTGGAGCGCGTGACTCGAGGAGCTCAGGAGCCAGCCGAGGAGGAGTCCGAGGAGGATCCAGAGGAGCAAGAGTGGGAGCCAGAGGAGAGTGCAGACCCTGTTGTTGCGCAGGAGCCAGCAATAGGTCATCAGGATAGGTTCGCTCCTATGCCCGCTCATCCGCCGGTGTATGCGCCGGATCAGCCTCAGCCAGGGTGGCTGGATGAGTGAGTGTCAGCCTTGGAGCTGTGTTGAGACTCGAGTGTGAGTCGCGTCTTTAAGTTAGTCTTTACCTCTTTAGTTGACGTTAAGGTTTCATGTTTAGTTTGCTTCTTTGTGTGCTGAGTGTGCAGTATGTGTTGCAAAGCTTGTAGGCTTAAATAAGCAGCCATACCAAGAATAAATAAAGAATTATTTCAGTTTGGGTATAACCTATCTCCCCTCTTTAGAAATTCTTGCTTCTTACCTATGCTACATCTACCTTTCCTAACCAAAGAGGCAATCATCAGATGGTGAATACTCGAGGAAACAATGGTGCTTGAAGTGGATCACGCTAATGACAACCCCAACGACGGAGGCAGCCCTCAACCACCGCCAGTCGACATGCAGAATCTGGGAGCGTTTCTCGCTGCACAAACTCAACTAATGCAGACCATGATGCAACAAATGCAGCAGATGACCAACGCAGCAGCAACCAACAACAACCCTGCAGCCCAGAACAACAATGGTGGACCTAGATCTCATTCCAAGCTGTCAGATTTTATGAGGACTTGGCCACCAACTTTTTCAGGAAATGTGAACCCTTTGGAAGCCAATGACTGGCTTAGGACTATTGAGAAGAAGCTGTACATCACGCAATGTGAAGGCAATGAGAAGGTGCTTTATGCCTCTCATCAACTGGAAGGAACCACCGCAGAATGGTGGGAGAATTACTGTGCCGCTCATGGAGCCCCACAAGAGATCACTTGGGAGGAGTTTACTCGCTTTCGCCAAGATCATGTCCTGAGGGAATGATGGATCTTAAGAAGGAAGAGTTCAGGGCTCTGAAACAAGGAGGCCAACCAGTGGCCGAATACCTGAATAAATTTACTCAGTTAGCTCGCTATGCCCCTGAAGACGTAGCGACGGACAAGGCTAGGCAGTCTCGTTTCATGAAGGGACTGAATTCAGATCGCAGTGGACTGATTACCCACAATTTTCCAGACTTTCAGGAGTTAGTCAATAAGGCTTTGATCCTAGAGGATAAGCGCAAAGAGCTGGGTGAGAACCGTAAGCGCTTGATGACTAATCAGGGTGGACGTCCAAACCATCTACGTTTGAGGATGTCACCACAACAATTTGCTAGATTCCAACCACCAGCCGTGAACAAGACATCAACCCCTGCGCCTCGCCCTGCTAATCAGAACTTTCAGACACCAGCACAGGGCAACAATGCACCAGGAGGGAATCAACAGTCGGCAGTGAAAAGATGCTATACATGCAATGAGCCAGGGCACTTTTCTAATAGGTGTCCACAGAAGGGAGGCATTACACCAGTTCGTTTCAACTTGGGAACAACACCTGCCAAGGCACCATCTTTAGGAGGAAATCGTGCGCCAGGTCAAGCTGGAGCAACACCGCAGTCAACAGTGCGTGGAAGGATCAACCACATCACCGCTGATGGAGTTCAGGAGGCTACGACGTCGATCTTGGGTAAGTTCTGGTCAACTCGATTACTGCCACCGCTTTGTTTGATTACGAGCTTCGCATTCGCTTGTTTCTCAAAGTTTTGCAACCAAGAATGGATTTAAAGTGGTGAATCTTAAGTGTGTGCTTTAGTCCAAGCCCCGTGATCCGAGCTTAGATCTAGCCTTGGGTGTTTGGGAGCTAAGTTGCTTATGGATGGGATAGAATTTCTAGCGAATCTTATCTTGATAGATGCGCAATCCCTAGACGTCATCCTTGGAATGGATTGGCTGTCTAAGCATAAGGCTGTTTTGGATTGTGGCCGAAGGATCGTAACTTTGGAAGGCCCTAGTGGCAAAAAAGTAGAATTTCAAGCAACCGCAGTTCGTGATGGGCAGTTAGTGGTCAACAGCGTGAAAGCCATCAGCATGGAAGGTGTGCCAGTAGTCAGAAAATAACCGGACGTGTTTCCAGAAGATTTACCCGGACTGCCGCCAGATCGCGATATCGAGTTTGTCATTGAATTAGCACCAGGGACAGCACCGATATCAAAGAGACCATATCGGATGCCTACCGACGAGTTAGTGGAAATGAAGAAGCAAATTGAGGAACTGCAAGAAAAAGGTTTCATTAGACCTAGTTCATCGCCGTGGGGAGCCCCGGTTTTGTTTGTTCGTAAAAAGGACGGAAGTCTTAGAATGTGCATCGATTATCGTGCACTGAATGAGGTAACGATCAAGAATAAGTATCCGTTGCCCAGGATCGATGACTTATTTGATCGCTTAAGAGGAGCTGAGTTTTCTCAAGATAGACCTTCGCTCGGATACCATCGCTTGAAGATCCGAGCGGAGGATGTGCCTAAGACTGCGTTTTCTACACGATATGGACATTATGAGTTCACAAATCATGTCATTTGATTGACGAATGCCCTGCATATTTCATGAACATGATGAATAAGGTTTTCATGGAATATTTGGATAAGTTTGTTGTAGTCTTTATAGACGATATCTTGGTTTACTCAAGACGGAGGAAGAGCATGCGAACATCCGAGGATGGTTCTAGAGAGGCTACGAGCATCACCGTATGCTAAGTTTAGCAAGTGTGAATTCGGAAGGAGAAAGTTGAATTCTTGGGTCATGTAATGACTACTAAAGGAGTTGCAGTTGACCCCAGCAAAGTGGACGCAGTGTTGCATTGGGAGCAACCAAAGTCTGTTACACAGATCCGTAGTTTTCTGGGAATGGCGGGATATTACCGTCGGTTCATAGAAGGATTCTCGACAATTGCTAAACCCCTGATGCAGTTGTTGAAGAAGGAAAAAAAGTTTGCATGGACGCCAGAGTGCGAGAAAAGCTTTATGGAATTAAAGAGGCGTTTAACAACAGCCCCCGTATTAGTGTTGCCAGATGTGCAGAATGAATTTGATATTTATTGCGATGCTTCAAAGCAAGGCCTGGGGTGTGTGTTAATGCAAGAAGGCAAAGTCGTTGCTTATGCGTCGAGACAGTTAAGACCACATGAAGTGAATTACCCAACGCATGATTTGGAGTTAGCTGCCGTAGTGCATGCTTTAAAGATATGGCGTCATTATCTCATAGGAAATAGAGGTGAGATATATACAGACCATAAGAGCACAAATACATATTCACTCAAGCGGATCTGAATATGAGACAAATGAAGATGGCTAGAGCTAATTAAGGATTATAATGTGGAAATTCATTATCATCCCGGAAAAGCCAATGTGGTAGCAGATGCTCTGAGTCGAAAGAGCCATAGCGCAAATACGCTAACAATGGAAGATCAACCAGAACTATGCAAGGAATTTCAGAAACTAAGGTTGGAAGTCATTCCGCAAGGAATGGTAGCTGCACTGGAATTGAGGCCAACACTGGAGGATCAGATTAGTGAAGGCCAGAAAGATGACGATAAAATTTCTAAGATCAAGGCTAAAAAGGAAGAAGGCCTAGCCGTAGATTTCACTCCGGATGAGCAAGGAACCATGTTTTTCAAAGGCCGAATTTGCGTGCCGGATAAAAAGGAACTGAAATAGCTGATTCTTGAGGAAGCTCACGATTCTAAGTACTCGATTCATCCAGGAAGTGCTAAGATGTACCAGGATTTGAAAGAGAGATTTTGGTGGCCTAACATGAAGCATGAAGTAGCTGAGCATGTTGCTTTATGCGACGTATGTCGAGAGTAAAGCCATGCATCAAAGACCATTTGGTTTGTTGCAAATTGAAAATTCGGAATGGAAGTGGGAGGAAATCGGAATGGACTTTATCACCGGTTTACCTAAGACTCAGAGCGGTTACGATTCTATTTGGGTTATCGTGGATCGTCTAACCAAGGTCGCCCATTTTATCCCAGTAAAGACCACTTACTCGGGAGATCGTTTAGCGGAGTTGTACATGTCAAGGATTGTATGCTTGCATGGAGTGCCCAAGAAGATTGTGTCGGACAGAGGTACCCAATTTACCTCGAGATTTTGGAATAAGTTGCGCGAAGCCATGGGAACTCGTCTGAATTTTAGTACAGCATATCACCCGCAGACAGATGGTCAGACTGAAAGAGTAAATCAGATTTTAGAGGATATGTTGAGAGCTTGTGCTTTAGCTTATGCTACGTCATGGGATAAATGTTTGCCATACGCAGAATTCAGTTACAATAACAGCTATCAAGCTAGCCTGCAGATGTCACCATTTGAGGCGTTGTATGGACGTGCTTGTCGTACTCCGTTGAATTGGAACGAAACAGGAGAACGTTTGGTTTTTGGGCCAGATATTCTCGAGGAAGCCGAAAATCAAGTCGCAATGATCAGAGAAAAGTTGAAGATAGCACAGTCAAGACAGAAAAGCTACGCAGATAACCGTCGTCGAGATTTGAGTTTTGAACCAGAAGATCATGTGTATCTCAGGGTTACCCCTCTTAAGAGCGTTAAAAGATTTCACGTTAAAGGGAAGCTTGCGCCAAGATATATTGGTCCGTTCAAGATCCTGAGCCGTCGAGGAGAGGTAGCTTATCAGTTGGAGTTGCCTCAGTCTTTGGCAGGAGTGCATGATGTGTTCCATGTGTCGCAGCTCAAGAAATGTCTTAGAGTGCCAGCAGAGCAAACCCCGTTGGAGGCAATAGAGTTGCAAGAGGATTTGACTTACAAAGAGCAACCAGTCAGAATTTTGGATGTTATGGAACGCAAGACCAGAAACAAGTCTATTCGCTTTTGCAGAGTTCAGTGGAACAATCATTCCGAAAGTGAAGCCACTTGGTAGCGAGAAGAAGATTTGAAGTTAGAATTCCCGAACCTATTCTCTAGCTAGCCCTGAATCTCGGGTCGAGATTCTGTTAAGGGGGGGAGGTTTGTAACATCCCAAAATTTGTCTTAATTAAGTTTTATTGCTTAAATGTGCATTTATGATTTTCTGGAATTTATTTGGATTTTTCTGGATTTATTTGAATTAAATTCAAATCAGGTTTATCGCCTTTTATTCAAATCTATTTAAATCTGTGCAAAGTCAAAATAAAGTTTTGTCAAAAATATTTTATTTGAGTCTAGAATGTCTCAAAGTATTTTTGAGATTATTCTTGGATTTTTCCTGTAAATTTATTTGCCTAAAACCAATTAAATGAATTTCTAGAATTAATTAAATCAATAACCTCTACAGAGTGTGAAATTATTCGGATAGCCGTGCTCGCGGTATTGAGCAATGCTCGGGAATTACAGTTAAGGGTTAGTTTAATTAATTGGACAACTTGGTTGGGATGGCGGAAGGCCATATGGAAGATGGAATTTGACTTAGGATTGGAAACTTGGTTTACTTGAGAAATACTGAATTTATTTACTATTGATATTTGTTTTACAGTCTTTAAAATCTATTTACTGTATTTGTTCATAAGTGCTGCTTATTGCAAAATAGCCATGATAGCCTATCCATTGGAATAAGCCTTACATATAGATATATAGAATTGCATTCTGTGCACAACTTGTTGAGTGCTTAAGTACTCACCCTTGCCAAACAACAATAATCAAGAGTTGACGAATCTACACCTGTGTTGGAAGAGGAAGTCCAGGAAGACACGAGTCATTAGGGTCCGAGCCTTGTTGGTTGCATGTGGTGAACTGATGAGCTATCTACGTTTTCTATTTTCCGTTGCATAATTATTAGTTTATATTTTCAGTCTTGCCCTGCGTGGCTTAATAATGCAAGTTGGTCATAAGATCTTACCTTTAGATATATCAATGAATGAACTATTATTCTATTATCGTTGAGTATGATGTGATATGTACCAATGTTGAGCTGTGTGCACTAGCGTTGATCCTGGGACTAGTGCGGTAAACACAGTGGGTTCGAATCAGTGGATTCGGGTCCTTACAAAGCTGCAAATGAAGAACAAGTTAGGTGTATAACCACAAGGTCTCAGACTAATTCCCGTGTGGAAGGGTCTTCGTCTGGTCGGCGCTAGCAAGGCATTAGCCACCAACGAAGAGGAAGTCCACGATAGAGAAACGTTTTTAAACACCTTACCCCAGGTGAAGTTCCTAATCACGGTCATCGACGACCCTGTTCTCCTGAATATATGGACCAAACTAGTAACATATGATCACGTTCTGGTCTTTTATACAGGATGCAAGCTTTCTCTCTTAGGCTAAGAAATGTAACTTGACCTGGAAAATTCAATCTAGGGTCTTTGGAGAGTTTTGATGGAACTCAAAATCCGTCAAAATTCTTACAAGTTTATACTACCGCCAGCCAGGCTGCTGGAGGTGATGATAAGGTAATGGCCAACTACCTCCCTATTGTCTTAAAAGGATCAACACGAACTTGGCTGTTCAATCCACTGGAAGTTTCTATTCTTAGTTGGAAAAATTTATGTCATGCAATTTTAAATAATTTTAAAAGTTGCTATGCCAAGCTTGATAAAGAAGATGATTTACATCATCTTCGCTAAACTTCTGGTGAAAAATTACATTAGTTTATTAAAAGGTTTGTAGAAGTTCTTAATACCATTCCCGATATATCTGATAGTTCTATAATTCGTGCATTTAAATAGGTTGTCCGTTATAAATGATTTACAGAAGATCTTAATATCATCTGTCATCTACCATACCAGAATTATTTGATATGACAGATCGATACTCAGATACTCATGAGGCTATTGAATGGAATCGTATGGTTGATAAGGGCCATGCTTTACCATAACATGGCCACCTTGGGTCACATGACCAGAAGTCAAATAAGGTCTCCAAATCCGAAGATCATAAGGGGATGAATAAGAAAAAGAACAAAAAGAATACTCAACGAGAGGTCGCAGGTATATCGGAGCGACCTGCATACTCCAAGGGGAAGGCACCTTGGAAGAAAGCAACTGATCATCAGGACAACCAGGTTAATTCTAAAAAACCTGGCGTGACCAGTGGCAATGGTCGCTAGTTCCCATTACACAGGGCATCAGAACATGACCTGCGAACTGTAGCACATGGCAAAAATGCATGGAAGATTTCTACTCTAGTAAGAGTTCTATGCCTACCTTACCAGAAGGGCCGAGCAATAAAGATGCAGATGGTAATAAAGAAATAGGCTATCAGAAGGCCGACAATCGCATCAATGTCACATTCGGAGGATCATCTGCATACGCTTCAAAAAAGCAGTTCAAAACTGCTTAGAGAGAGGTCACAACATCGACACTCCGACAGGAAAGCCTGAATATCCTAAGTGGTAAAACGTCGACCTCACCTTCAATAAGAAAGATTGTTCAAAAGGTATGTCAGTCCCTAGAAAACTTCCATTAGTAGTTTCTCCTACTATTAGTAATTGCAAAGTTGGAAGAGTTTTGATTGATGGAGGAAGTTCTTTGGATTTGCTTTTTATTTATACCTTGGATAAGATTCAAATTCCTCGTTCAAAGATAAGACCTATTACCAACCTGTTTTTTTGGGATTGTACCTGGTCCGTCAATAACTCCAGTAGGATAGATAGTATTACCTGTCACCTTTGGAAATGCTGACAATTTTAGGATGAAATTAATTTCATTTGAAATTGTTGATTTTGAATCAGCATACAATGCCATTTTGGGTAGGCCTTCACTAACAAAATTTATTGTAGCTACTCATCACGCCTACTAGAGCATAAAGATACCTGGTCCAAAAGGTGTAATTAATTTACAAAAAAAGTTTTGTAAATCTAACAAGTCAAAGAAACTGAAGATAACTCCTTAGTCCAATGAGCAAACAAGAGCAGTTCCCATTGATCCTGCCGACCAGTCGAAAATCGTTCGGATAGGATCATCAATGGATGCCAAATAGGAAGACGCTCTCATTGCTTTCCTCTGGGCTAATGCAGATGTGTTTGTGTGAAAACCATCCAACATGCTTGGGGTCCTGTAACATCCCAAAAATTCACCTAAATATTATTTTACTGTTATTTGCGTATTTTATGATTTCTTTGGAATTTATTTGCATTTTTCTGGATTTATTGGAGTTACTTGCAAATTAAGTGTTTTGGCCTTTTGTTGAAAATTATTTAAATTTATGCAAAGTTGAAATAAAGTTTTGCCAAAAATATTTTATTTGAGTCCAGAATGTCTCAAGGTATTTTTGAGATTTTTCTGGGATTTTTCCTGGTAATTTATTTGCCTAAAACTAATTAAATGAATTTCTGGAATTGTTTTAATTGATAAAACCCAGAAATTCGTGAACAGTAATGGGCCGAGCCCAGTTACTGTGCTTGCGTCGGCCCGTTCTCTAGAAGGAATCGCCGCAACCGTCGGATCATGATCGGAGGATGGATAGTGATTTCGAAGGTAGAAACCCTAGCGACCTTTAGCCGTTGGATTGTGTCGAGTGGAGGGTCCGGATTTCGCCACGTCATGCGCGAGGGTGTCCATCCGATTCACGACGCGTGTACAGCTGAGGCGTCGTCGTCTTCGTTTCGAACTCGGAGTCCACCGCCGTGACGACACCGGACTTCTTCGCCGTGTAGGGCTCGAACGCCTAGGCTATAAATAGGGACGGGTAGTCCCCGAGGTTCCCCGTGAGTTGCTGCACCGTTTCTGTGATGCGCCGTCGCCCGAGGAGACCTGTAGTAGCCGCTTGACCTCGCCGGAGTGGAAATCTAAAGCCGCCGCGGTTTTGCCGAGCACGTCGCCGTTTAGCCAAGTCCGCCGCTTCGAAGACCAGATCTGAGATCCCCGTACCGCGTCGCGTCAGATCCGTGGAGTCTCATCGTCAGAACGTCGCCATAACGCCGTTGAGCTCATCGTCGTCTCTAAGTCCGGCGAAGAAGCGCCACCGTGTCGCCATCGCTAGACCCGAGAGGTATCAGCCGTCAGATCTGCGCGCAACGGTCAAGATCGCGCCACGTTGCAGCCAGCCGCGTCCGTTCGATCGGATCAAGCCGTGGATGCACGCCGCATGTTGTGCATCAGCGGGGGCGGCGCTGTGACCAATCGGGTGCGACCACGTGTTGGCACGTTCTGCGAGGCGCCATGGACCGCGTCTGTGGTGGACCGAGGCGGTCCCGTGGACCGAGTCCATGGACCGGGACCACGTGTCAAGCTCCGGTTGGTCCAGGCTAGGGCTGACGTCAGCGTGACGCAGTTAATCGGTTTTTCAATCTAAAAATAATTCGGTTAATTCTGATTTTTTCTAATTTCTGTAATTTCAGTATTTGTTCAAACTTCAAAAGGCTATATCTTTTGCATTTTAACTCGAATTTGAGTGATTCAAATTTCTAAATTTTTTAAAAATTGAGATCTATTTAATGGTGAATTTTAATTGATTTTTGGAGTTCATTTTCTCTCTGTTTTGGTATTTATTTGCTTTTCATCTTCGATACGCGTAGACTTGAATTGTGCGACGCTTCGGAGGAAGATCCAACAACTCAAGAGCAAGCTTCAGATCAAGATCAGGACCTATTCCAAGGCAAGTTGTGCTTTGATCATGTTGAACCCATGTTTATACAAATGCTATATTGTTTTACTTTATTGCATAGTATTTCAAGTATACAATTGTTTCAAATTAAATTGGGATCTAGTTAATCTACCCACTTGATTTATATACCCTACCTTGTCATTTGTACGCCATGATCTATTGTTACCCTAGATTGGTTCATTATAGTTGGTTAGTAATGATAATCAACATGGGATGGTTAGACCGTATTAGTTGCTTAGCCATGCCATGTCATCACATGTGTTTGAATCATTGATAAATAATCTTGACTAATGGAATATGGAACAATGTTATGAACTTGTGTGTCATGTGGGATCACTCGATGAGATTGAGTTGTTTGTGGCGAGTCATGTCATGCAACGATGTTGAATTGTTGATAACACGTGGTGCTTGGTAATCAACTTGAGTGATAATCATTTAGATTGGGGCAAGTGACAAGGGGTGAGTATGCCAAGGTGGGCCCGATGGGCAGAGGGTATGTGGATGTCTTGCCTTGATCACCCTAAGGACTTAACCTTGCAAGCCTTTGACCTGAGTTAATCATGCAACCACAGGTCTGGTATGGGCTAGCCTAGCTGATTAATTTGCAATGTCTTAACTTTGGTACTATCTTGGTCGGTGTGAGTTCCCGAGTTATGGAGTAATTCACATGGCGCAAGAGGGGGGCCCTGGATGTGGTAACCAGTCCCACCAGTGTTGAAACCATAGCGGGTGGTACCGAGTTACGTCAGCGCATTGTAAAGGCTTTGTTATAATCACTCGCCTTTGTGGTGTATGGTTGTATCGCGTGGGTAAAGTGCATAACCTCTGCAGAGTGTGAAACTATTCGGATAGCCATGCTCGCGGTATTGAGCAATGCTCGGGAATTACAGTTAAGGGTTAGCTTAATTAAATGGACAACTTGGTTGGGATGGCAGAATGCCATGTGGAAGATGGAATTTTACTTAGGATTGGAAACTTGGTTTACTTGAGAAATGCTGAATCTATTACTACTGTTATTTGTTTTACAGTCTTTACTATCTATTTATTGTATTTGTTCATAAATGCTGCTTATTGCAAAATAGCCATGATAGCCTATCCTTTGTAATAAGCCTTGCATATAGTACATAGAATTGCATTCTGTGCACAACTTGTTGAGTGCTTTAAGTACTCACCCTTGCCAACAACAATAATCAACAGTTGAAGAATCTACACCTGTGTTGGAGGAGGAGCTCCAGGAGGACACGAGTCAGTAGGGTCCGAGCCTTGTCAGTTGCCTGTGGTGAACTGATGAGCTATCTACGTTTTCTACTTTCTGCTGCTTAATTCCTAGCTTATATTTTCAGTCTTGCCCTGCGTGGCTTAATAATGTAAGTTGGTCATAAGATCATACACTTAGCTATATCAATAAATGGAGTATTATTCTATTATCGTTGAGTATGATGTGATATGTACCAATGTTGAGCTGTGTTCACTAGCGTTGATCCTGGGACTAGTGCAGTAAACATAGTGGGTTCGAATTAGTGGATTCGGGTCCTTACAGGTCCCAAGGGAAGTAATAGAGCACAGATTAGCCATACGATCTAACATACGATCAGTGAAGCAGAAGCTATAGCGATTCGTTCCTAATCGTCAAGAAGCCATCCAACAAGGGTTGAATAAACTCTTGGAAGCTGGTTTCATTCGCGGAGTTGATCATCTTGTTTGTTGCGAATCCGGTTATGGTCAAGAAAGCAAATGGTAAGTGGCATATGCATTGATTTTACCAGTTTTAATAAAGCTTGTCCAAAAGATGATTTTCCTTTGCCCCGAATTGACCAACTGGTGGATTCAATAGCGGGCTATGAATTGATGAGTTTCCTGTATGCATACTCAGGTTATCATCAAATAAGCATGGCAAGTGAAGATGAAGAGAAGACTTCCTTCATAACCCCGTTCGGTGTCTACTGCTACAGAAAGATGCCATCCAGGCTGAAAAATGCTGGAGCCATGTACCAACACCTTAATGCAGAAAACTTTCTATAGTCAAATAAGGCATAACATTGAAGCTTATGTTGATGATCTCATTGTAAAAAGCAAGAATGGCTCTAATCATTTGTCAAACTTGACTGAAACCTTCAATAATTTAAATAAACATGAAATTAAGCTTAATCTAGAAAAATATGTCTTTGGTATTTATTTTGGAAAGTTGTTTGGTTTTCTTGTTTGTTCACGGGGTATTGAAGTAAAATCCTAAGAAGATTCAGGCCATTGAATAGTTGAAACCACCTTCTACAGTTAATGAGGTTCAAGGTTTAATTGATCGGATGGCTGCTCTCAGTCATTTTATCTCGAGATCATGAGAGCTTGGTTTGCCTTTCTTTAAGGTAGTACGAAAACACGACAAATCCCACTGGTCAAATGAAGCGAATAAAACCTTTAATGATATAAAAATTTATTTGCAAAGCCTACCCACTCTGGTCCCACCCAACCCTCGAGAACCTTTGTTGGTGTATTTGGTGGTTTCAAATAATGTAGTCAGTGTTGTACTGATTGTCCAACGAGTTCATGTTCAAAAACCTGTTTATTACGTCAGCGAAGTCTTACATGGACCTAAGGAGTGATACCCTTAGGTTCAGAAATTACTTTATGCTCTATTAATTGCTTCTAGAAAATTGAGCCATTATTTCCAATCCCATTGGATTATAATACCATAATTTTTTACCTTAGGAAGTATCTTACATAACCAAGATGCAACTAGTTGGATTACTAAGTGGGCAGTGAAACTTGGGTCATTTGATATCCATTTCGTAGCCTGAACAACAATTAAGTCTCAAATTTTATCAGATTTTACTGCTAAATGGACAAATAGTGAGCCCTCTGTAAGAGAGGATATAACTGATACCGACCATTGGAAACTATATTTTGATGGTTCTAGAGAAATAAAAGTCTCGGTTGCTGGCATAGTATTGGTTATGCCTCAAGGCAATCAGTTAAAATATGTAATCCAAAAACACTTCCCAGCTACAATAATATAGTAGAGTACGAATGTCTTTTAGCTTTGCTCCGAGAAGCAAAATCCATTGGAGTTTTATAACATCCTGAAAATTTCAAAATAGGAAAAATATAAAAATTGGAAAATGAAATTGTATAGATTTTTTAATTAGAATCAAGAGTATGGTTTAAAATATTATCTTCTATCTCAATATCTTCAAATGTAACCTTAATTAAAAGATAAACAGCTATATAAAACTCCAAATTAAACAAACCATGAAAATGAGATGAAAATAAAAGTTCACCTTGGAATTCCATCTAATCTAAAAATTTTCTTGAATTTTGGTTCTTAAAAAAATCTTTTATTGTATTGATTTTATTTTCTTTTCAATACAAAACTCAAAATATAATGAGGAATTAAATCTTAACATTTACTTATATTTACTTATGCTTTTTCTGATTTTTTCTGGATTTTTCTTGATTTTTGCTCTAATGGAGAAATGCTTTTTATATAATCTTAAGTAATAGAGAAAAGAAAAGGAGTAAAATTTTATGATAATAAAATAAATATAAATTTTATTCAAAGCTCAGGAAACTCCAGTGACTCAACTATGAATTTAAAAAGTCATATCAAAGCAATTAAATATGAAATAAAAGGAAATTAATGATTCTTAACTAACAACAGTAATAGAGTCAGATTTGAATAAAACTAATAAAACATTATCTCGACCTGAAAATTTTATTTTATTCTCTGGATGGACAAATAAATCAACATTAAAAATATTAAAAATTAATAACGTATTTTTATATATTTAAAAATTCAAAAACAGAAAAGCTGAAAATCCGTGAATCAGAATGTCGGAATTTTTATAAATTAAATACAAAATATATTAAATTTAATTTTTTTCATAAGTACTCTGTAGCTAAAATGAACACTTAGAAAAAGTTTCAGAATGTTTCGATAAGATATAGCTTCTCAGATAAATTTAAAAGAGAAAATAGAAATTTGAGAAAAGTACCTTGTCAGAATTTTTATAAATTCTGTGCGTCAAATCTGGGCCTGCAAATTTGACATGATAATAAAAATTATCTAAAAATTCCTGAGAAAAAGTGAATGAATTTCTAGGACACATTAGCTTCACCAATTATTGATCTCAACATAGATCAGTTCACAGCCGATTCCTAATTTCTACTTCTTATTACACTGGCAAGGTGGGTCGGTTCTCTGTGCGGTCCCACATGTCGGCGAACCACCAGACCTTCTTCCTCCGATCGCAAAAGCCCCGAAGCAGAGACACCATTGTTGTAGCTCGCGTCAGCCCTGACGTATCATGCCACCTAAGGCTCCAGTGACGTCGCCTCCCGCCTCCGCCATGCTTCAGCCCTGTGCGGATTTCGCACTGAGCCACCCATACCTTCTTCTGTTCAGCTGCCGCTAGAACCGTGCCGAGTTCATCCAGGGCTGGGCTTATCTACGCCACCTTGACGGCTATAAAAGGGGTCCCCAAGTTCGCATTTTCCTGTGCCCTATTTCCCCTCCCCTTCTCCTTAATTCTGTCTAGCCTAAGCTCCTCAATTTTTGATTAAACCGCCATAGCCCGAAAACTTGAAGCTCAGTTAAGCGCAAAAATTAGGCAATCCACCAAACCAAATTCAAATTTCTTCGGACCTAAGCTTCAGAAACCTTCAAAGACCAAAATCCCTCAATAAAACATGAGATTCATCACCTGGAACTTTGCTGCCGCTACCGCTCTTCTTCCCCGGCTACGGCGCATGGTGGCAGCGCGTCATATCCATTCTACAGCCAAGCTAATCGGTCAAATGGATCCTTAATGCTTTTCTGATGCTTATATAACTCTTGCCCAAAGAAAATTGTCGGGACCCGAATTTGCAAATCCGGACCCTCTGTGTATACCGCACTAGTCCAGGATCACGCTAGTGCACACAGGCTCAACATAGATGCTATCATAGTCATACATAGCGGAATATAGCATAACTTTAATAATTAATAGTAACTGTTGTCTTACATGAATAATGCCTCACAGGGCTTAAATAAAAAGTATCAATGAAAAGCAGCGGAAATAGAATAAACGCATATGCGTTCGATTCACCACAGAACAACCGACGAGGCTCGGACCCTAAGCATTCACATCCAAATAATCCTCCTCCATGAATGGCGTAGATTCCTCTTCTTCTGAAGTTGTTGTTGTTGGGGTGAGTACATAAAGCACTCAATAAGTTGTGCACAATAATGCAAGTCTAATATTCTATATGCTTGGCTTAATCCAAAGGAATGGCTAATAAGGGTATTTTGCAATAAAGCAGCATTTAACAAGAATACAATAAATAGATTGGAAAGCAGTAAAACAAATACAGTAATTAATAAATTCGGTATTTCTGAAATACACCAAGTTCCTAATCCTAAATCAATTTCCACCTTCCATGGCACCTTGCCATCCCAATAGGTTTTTGTTTAACAAAAGTCTAACCCTTAATCTGTAATTCCGAGCATTGCCCAATACCGTGAGCACGGCTATTCAATAGATTGTACACTCTGCAGAGGTTATGCACTTTACCCACACGATACAACCAAACACCACCAAGGCGAGTGATCGTAATAAAGCCTTTACAATGCTACACCTAGACCCAAGATCGCTTCGCTAAGGTTTCAACACTAAAGGGTTAAACCACCACAACAGGCCCCCTCTTGCGCCATGTGAGTTAAATCAGAACCGGGACTCACTATTCACCACGACGAAGATCAAATCTAGGTTTCACAAATTATTCACTAGGCTGTCCCATTCCGACATGTGGTTGCAAGAAGGACTCAGTCAAAGGCTTGCAAGGTTAAGTCCTTAAGGTGATTAAGGCAAGACTTCCACATACCCCCGCCAACCCCGCCCACCTTGGCACACCGCCTCTACCACTTGCCCCAATCTAAAATCATTACCACCCCAGCTTGATTACCAAGCACCACATGCCATCAACATTTCAATCTAGATGTGTGACCTCCTCGCCACGACAACTTGATATCACTGCGTGACGACACATGACACACCAATTCATAAACATTGTTCCATATTCCATTAGTCAAGATTAAGCATCAACATTCGGACACATGTGATGACGTGGCATGGCTAAGCAATCTATGACGGTCTAACTAGCCCATGTTGATTATCAATATTAACCAACTATAATTCCACATCCTAGGGTGACAAATAGATCATGGCATAAAATTGACAAGGTATGATTTAATTCAAATAGGCATATTATCTAATTCCCAGATTAATTGAAATCATTTATACATATAAAATATCATGCATAAAGTTTAAGAGATAAAATAGCAATTTTGGTGAAAATTAGGTGCAACATGATCAAAGCACAACTTGCCTTGGAGTAGGTGCTGGTCTTGATCTGAGCTTGGGTCTTGGAGCGACGAATCTTCCTCCGGATCACTGAGCAGTTCAACGTCTACGCGAAACGATGCCAAAATAGCAAATAAACACCAAACCCGAGAGCAAACAAACTCCAAAAATAAAATAAAATTCACCAATAAATAGATCCTGATTTTACAAAATTTTTATAAATTTGAATCACTCAAATCCGAGTTAAAATGCAAAAGATATAGCCTTTTGAAGTTTGAATAACATCAAAATACGTAAAATAGAATTTCGATTTTTCGAATTATTTTTCTATTGAAAAGATCTTTATTGCGCAACGCCGTCGCCACCGACTCGGACCAATCAGCGCCGACATCGCCGCTCGTCCATGGACTCGGTCCACGGACCGCCTCGTCCACCGTGGACGTGGCCCACGCGCCAAGCGCCACGCGCCGACACGCGGCAAGACATCGATCGGCTGCGCGCCGCCGCGCCGATGCTCGACACGCGCGCACATCCGAGCGACTTTCCAACGGCTAACGCTCTAACGCACACGCGGCGCGATCTCAACCGAACAAACCTGATCCAACGGCCGACGCTTACCCGAGCCGTTTACTGCTCTTACCTAGACGTGGCGCGATCGCAGCGGTCCGACGAAGATCCAACGTCTGATGAAGCTTCCCGACGAAGATGGCAGCACGGCGGCGGTCTGGCACCGGAGCGGAGGACGACGACCACCCGAACGGCGTTCTGGCGTGACTCCTGCGGGATGAAGTGGCTACTCCGATGCGGCTTGACGCGATGAGCCCGGATTTGGAACCGATTCGGCGAACGGCGGCTTGATGGAGACGCAAACTAAAGAAAACGACTGGCGGCGTTACGAAGAACTACGGCGAGCTCTATTGCACGGGCGACGGCGACTCGACCGCGAAGACTAGAGCAACTGGAAGCGCAAAGCGATGAGGAACCTCGGGGTGCAGCCCACACCTTTTATAGCCTCGGCATGCGCGCTAAAACGGCAACCCTAGACAATCCCCGGCGGAGACGGCGCGCGGCGGCGAAACGGAAACCGGATCGGGGACGACGACTGGCGACCGTCCAATCCAAGATGAGCGGCCACGATTAGATCCGAAGCGATACGATCCGATCCGCTCCTTCCAAATCCAACGGGCGAGATCTAAACTTACCAAAACAACGCAAAGCGATCTCGACCACTTGATCTCGATCCAACGGCTCGCAAAGACTAGGGTTACGCGTGAAGCTTGAACCGCCCGATCTTCATCCAACGGTCACCGCAGCACGCGCAAAGCGGGCCGACGGGCCGCACCACGATGGGTCACATACGACACAAGGTCGGGCTTGGCCCATCTTCGCTCCAAGATGTTTCAAAAGCTTTTTGATTTAAAATAATTCCCGAAATTAGATTAATCTATTTTAAGTAATTAAAATATCGGGAAAATCCTTAAAATTCTCATAAATACTTTGAGACATTCGAGCTCAAATAAAATATTTTTGGTAAAACTTTATATTAACTTTATCTATATATATTTAGTTTTCACCAAAGGTTCAATAT